>CM033474.1:147371508-148571508 GCA_019447015.1 Hymenochirus boettgeri
CAGCAAGCCCAGTCTTCCTTGTCAGCTATAAGACAAAGGTTCAGATCAGATGAATGAAGAGTGGCTTGCATGAATAAAAACTGAAGTCTAGTTTATCTATCTTGCTTTCCCTAGATAACTATGGTGAATGCTAATGAACTCTGCTTTCTCTTCTCAGAAAAGAGCTGCAGTCATTGCAGGCCTTGTTCACAGTGATTAAGGTCAACTGGTACCTAAAATCATGTTAATCATGAATATCCTAAACCAGAAAAACATCGGTCACTAATATTGCCTTTAGTCTTTAAAAATGTCGCTCTAATTTTATGGTATATGGAAACCTGTCCATAATTAAAAAAAATACAAATAAATAAAGTCCTATATGCAACAGTAACTATACCTTATAAAAACTGATAATCCAAAAACACTCCTGTTATTCACAGGCCTTAACTAGAAATACCTTATGTATTTGCACAAGACTTTTACAATTGCTGAATACAGCAGTGTATTGGAGTGCTGCATGGTCATTCATTAAATTAATGTGATCAAGTGTTCTGCACTTTGAACTTCTTGTTGATCTCGATAATGTTAACCAACATCCCATATTCTGTAGTTTATAGAATATTATGTTTAGAGTTTTGCATATAGCAAAGCAAGACAATTCAATAATTTGATGCCTGTAATTTGCGCTATAGAGGATGACTGTTGTTTGTCTAGGATTTGTCTATGTGACAAGCAAAGCTTCATAGCTGTTCTGTAAGACCAAATGCATCAATATGTAATGAACAAATGTTTGCAAATGGCTTAGAATCAAGGAATAGTCTAAAAACCATACAAATTACTGAAATTAGAGTTCCATCATTGTTACGCACTTATGACCACCTGGATTTTAAAAATGTTCTTACAATAACTGCACTAATCATGTTCTTTTTTTTTTTTAAAGAACTAAATTTAATAAGCTTTTTTAAATCCTAATGTTTAAGTTTTTCCTCAGAACACCTATACATTGTAAAATTCTTCTCTAGTAAGTTGCTTTTACATACATATGATAAAAAGACTCTAGAAATAAGTTTTCCATGTTGTTACCAGTAAAACTCATATTTTTCTATAATTTTGTCTCCTCACCTATATGAAATTCCCTGATATAACTTTGAAAGCTTGTTACTTCTCATTCTATTTTCCATTTATCATACATTGCTGTGAGGTTTTCTGCCTTCCAACAATACAACAGTCAGCTAATTTCTGCCTTTTTTTTATTCTGTTCTGTTGCTAACAAAAGATGGAATTTCTAAATGTACATGTAGACTTTGCATATTCTAAAATGAGACCACACTTTCAAGCTGTAAAATGGCTGCCTTCAGTCATGCTGCTTGCCCTGCCCAGGCAATTACTACTCTGACTACTCAGTCCGAAACATGGTACATGTTTCGCTCCAATAAAGAGCATTTTATTGCTCTTTACACACTCCTACCTTTAAAGATGAACTAACAGTTAAAATAAAAAGGTACCTGGGACAGGAAGGTAGATTTGGTAATATACCTCCTAAAAGAAGCGAAGAATAGGAAAAGATACAAAAAAACTCCTGCTTTTACCAGTCTTCCCGAGTTCTTCAGCAACATCTTAAATACAGGAAGGCCCAGGGCACTAACTTGGCAAATTAAAACTGTATGGGCTGTAGCTCTTTAAATGATAACTAATAACTAAAATACATTTTTATAGTATACTTGTCATTCAAAATCACTTCAGGATAATGCTTTTAGCTTCAGTCTATCCAAAGTTACAGCAGTATAAAATGGTGGTTCTTCTTGCTAGCACTGAGAGCTATGACATTACCACCACCACTGTTCAGTCCTCAGGTTGAAGCATGCCCACTGCAGGGACAGAGCATCATCAGCTGCATTATAAACCCTGTCCCCGAACTTCAAAAACAGCCACAAGTCTAAAAGGATTTTTTTCTACCTACGGTGTTTACAGGTAGAAGAAAGAGCAGAGAATGGTTGCAGCTCTATAATAGCTTCAGAAAATGTAGATTTGTAGGGTGGGACTTCTTACACAGCACATCATGTGACTCTGACAGATTTAGACAGTTAGTACAGGCATAGAAGTGTAACTTTACAAGCCTATAATATCCAGAGAAGCTAGAGACATCACCCTAGGCTTGTTTGAAATGCACGAGCGAGCTCTTGTATGGAGACAACAGTTACCCTTTAACTTCTAAGCTTTGAAACATAAGGGATGTGATCACTGGGGAGCTTACAATCTAATACAACAACAATTAATGAATTGTAAACATTGTTCTTGAACCAACAGTGCTTACTTTGATACAATACATTTAATACCCAGCTCGATTCGGGTTTAAAAAAAAAAATAAAAAAATAAAGGAGCGGGTCAGCCTTAACCAAATCCTGATAACCATGACTGCTCTTTTCAAATCTCAAATGTACTGAAAACTGGGACAGTTCCTTAAAAATTAGAAGAACTGAGGTTCATACTAGATAAATTAATCAATAATCTGTCCGTTATAGAGGTACAACAGATTTTTCACAGGAGTATGTATATGCCCTTTAGGTAGCCATTCACATGGCTAATAATAGGCAAATCATTAGACATTATTCATTACACAAGATCAATACAGAGTATAGGGATGTAGACTGTTTAGGTATTGCTGCAAATTTGTGGCAGAATCCAATGGAATATTCCCAAAATGTCTACCTCTTTTAATACATGATCCAAGATGCTGTATTTGTATTTTTGTAAATGTTGTATTTAAGTTCTATGAAAGAAAGTATCTTTTTAAAGCATAAATCTGTTGAATTTTTATAGTTTTATAGAATAAATATTATTTAAAACTAGGATACCTATATCATTTTACATTTTATATCCCTAAAATAATTGTCTGATAATTTTAAAAATGATTTGCTCAGCACCTACTTACCAGCTCGTCGGGCCTCACTGCAGGCAAAGTTCATTTCCTCTTTTAGTTCTCTGTTTTCATTTCCAATGGTCTCTCCCACAGTCACAAATCTTGCCACAGCTTGATTTACAGCTTGGCCCACCCTCTGAATTGCCAGTAAAGTCTTCTCTGATTTCTTTGGTTTCTCTTTATGGTTAATCAGGGTTGTTATCTGTAAAACACAAATACAAACTTTCACCTTAACAGAACATAGTGATATAGAAAACCATTTACCATACTAGAAAATTAGAAGAAATTTTGCTTTTACCTACTGAATAAGCTTAGGATAAAATTGCATGGGGTATTTTTCTGTAGCAACTGTGCCAGTTGAAACCATTAAATTCAAACATCAATATATGTTTCAGCTATTAAACTGAAACATTGTAGACATAAATAATCTGATTATGTTTATTTCATTTCATATTTTACAAGTATGGGTCAAATCATCTTTCTTTGCAAAAATTGCAATTTAGTGACTGTGGAAATAAAGCACTGGTCAAACCTATAGGTATGTTCGGAGATCCGCCTGGCGAGCGAGCAGCAATTTTGGCCAATTAAGTGCCCGTACACGGAACGACTATCGGCTGAAACTACCTTTTCTACACACTGTGCGTCGCAGGTCGGCACCCGTGATCACACGTGTGAACCTTAAGACTTTTTAGTTAATTCGCTAAGTCTGTGGTATTCAGTTAGATCAACTGGACTTGAAGTTTAGATGTTATCCAATTGGCTGCCTCAATTCAGAATGACTTGCACAAGAATCTTTTGGCAATAAATTCCCTGGATAAAGTGTTGATTGCATTGAATGGGTTTTCGGCCTGCCGCGACCCCGTCCGAATGGTCAAATGGGTGATCAGATGAGTGTGAAAAGCACTGCTGTTTATGCGGCCCATTCGCTGTCCAGCTGTTCATTGTAATCGGACGATGTTGGGGCGGATGACTCTTCCTACTCACTTTTCTTAACTTTGCACAGGCACTGCAGGAGAACCATTTGGAGCAGAGATGTAAGGTAAGGATTTGTACACCGTGGTGCCAGTAGTGGGTTAAATTTTAGTTTTGGGGTGGACATGCCTTTTAAACTAACAGAAACAAATTTAACCTTATAAACTACAGGCCAAAAGGTCAGTACTGAACAATATACTGTAGAATTATAACCCCTACTAAATAAAACCCTGACCAAAGAAGAAGCCATATTTTATTTCTAAAAATAAACTTTGTGGTTTTGCAAAGCTTCATGAGTTTTATCCTCGTGAACCTAAAGTAAAATCTGGTGTTATGAAAGGCTTATGACGGATACTAAAACTGTCCATTCATAAATAATTTCTACTCCAGTTCCATGGTAAACACCAAAAAAAACCCAAAACATATGTAATCTGATGTAATTAGTGCATACACACGTGCAGTTTACTGGGATTAGTTGATTAACCCTGCAGTCAATGAGTACTTCGTATTTCCAGTCACTTTATATTTATCAAGTATACAGAAGCAAATATCCATCATTAGCTTTTACCAGGAAGTGTATTGTGCAATTGACAAAATGTGATCACTTTGCAATCCACAGCATCTACTTTAATATGAAATAAATGTAATAACATTTTTATTTTTTATTTCTATTCACAACAAGGAAACAATTCTTACATTTATCGCCCCATTGTTGTTTAAGATTCAATGTTTTATGGGGTATTAGAAGAGTGGTTAAAGAGCCATTTGTTTTATTAGATGTATAAACAAAGATCTTGGGTCTTTGAACTAGGGTTTTATATTTCAATAGTTTTAATTTTCATAGACAGGTTATATCATAACTTAATCACAATGAGAGTATACAGACTCAGAATACATGACATAATTGATGTACTTTCTATATAAACTTATAGTATCTTTTATCCAAGAATGGATGTACATAGTAAAGTATACATTATCCAATTGAGTTTCTAATAGATTATTATGTTTTTATAGTATGCAAGGCTAATACATAGTTTCATTTCCTTCCATCTTTCCCTTAAGATAATTTTTGTTTATTTAGTCATCCTGGATCCTTTATCCAGTCTGGTAGGTGTGCAGCATACATTGAACTACAGTTTTATTGCAGTAGTTACTTACTGAACAGACTGTCCTCCATGGTTATTGCAGCTTTAAAACAAGGTAATTTAACCCTATTTAGAAATCTAGTTATCACCATACAACAACAGCTGCTCTAGATGCTAGGTAGCTATAAAGCTTAAAGGACAACTAAAACCTCAGAGCAACATTGAATTTAAAGGCAGATGTCCTTGATAGATATAAAAACAGTAATCAGCGTCTCACCTCTCATTTTAATATGGTTATTGAGAAAATTAACTTTCTAACATGAGATTTGGGTCTTCTTTCCCAGTCTTCCAGTAGTGCGCAGTGTGGTCACTGACCATTATGTTCTTTACACATGCTCAGTCCTAAGATACCGCAGGAACTTTTTACAGTTGGTACAGTAGGTCACACCCACTAGTAGCCTCTACAGGACAGAATAGGCAAGGAAGCATGTGACTGAGATCAGGGGTGTGCCTAGTCACTGTACATACACAGAGTTATTTCATCCAGTTCTTCATGTGGTAAGATTTACTTTAATGCTATTTACTGTGTTGCTATTTTATGGTATTTTAGAGGGTATAAGTTCAGATTCTGGAGTGTAAAAATTTGGGTTTAGTTCTCCTTTAAAGGTAACCTAATTGTGCATACAGTATAAATATCAATTTATATAATAGATTAAGTTCATAAGGCATTCTCTTTTCGAATTCTAGAATATAATAAAGTATGGACTGTATATGACTGTCCTATAATGCTACTGCGGGTGTTGATGTGTCTGGGGAATACAATAAAACAACAGTAAGTGTTTTGGCTTCATTAATTACAGAGATATTTTAGTTCTAACTTTCCATGCAAATTTCAACATCAACCCAGCAACAATCAACCCAGATGGCCTGAAGTTCGGTTCGTTTCCAAACATCCAGACTTCAGTAAAAGTTTGGAAGTTCGGAAACTAATCCATTGAACTCAATGGGGGCATAATAGTTTGAAAAGTTCAGATGAAAAATAAACGAAAGATGGTAACTTACTGTAAATGGCTGTGGCTCCTAGAAAATGGTCTGGGGAACACGCCACTGCCGGAAGAATAGCAATAAAAAATGGAAGTTGCGCACATGCACGCTACTTTAAGTTTTCTGTGGGCCATTTTCAGTAATCCTTGATTGTTCCAGGGTTCTCACGTTCGGCCGTTAGAGTATTACCGAACGTTCGAGGATTTTCGAAAATAAGTGCGTGAAGTGGGAAAAAACTGAATTAGTTTGGATAGTTCTAGAACCTTCATACAGTTGTTCTATTGACTATGTAAAAGGCTACCTAAAAAGAAAAATTACCTAGTGTTGTCAGACATTTATAAAGCCAAAACGCATTTGTCCACGATTAAACTAAAACTCTGGGTATTTCGAATGCCTAAGATGACATTCAAGCTTTTTATTAAAGGGAACCTTTGCCGGAATTACTGGAAACTATAATTCTTCCTAACCACCACTGTATGATTTTTTTTGGTTAACTGTCCTCTGTTTTTTTTTAGATATCTGATCCGAACCATCTTAAAGTTTAGATGTCAAATGCCTGTGATTAGTTTTGCTGTAGCTGGAATGGTAAAGAGTTTTAACAGTTGGTATGTGGGAAATTCCCTGTCCCAGTGCTGCTTTATAGTAATTACAGAGCATGCTTGCCCTCATAAAAGGGTCAGAAGTAGGAGGGGTTAAAAGAGGGAGGAGGGGTACTTAGTCTGAGCAAAAAAAGTACTGAATTGAAGGCATGCAACAATACACACCTCAGAATAAAGCTAGGTACACACCATACAATAATTCCACCCGACATTTCAGTGTTTCAGTTTCGTAAAATCAAAACTGATCGTGTGGTCCTCTATGCACCACACAATTGTTCACGGCTAACTGTTGGACGTGGATACTTTTGCTGTGACCAACAGTCCTTCCCCCTTGCCAACTGGTCAGAAGTGCCGAACGGTCGGTCAGGAGGAAGGATTGTAAGGTGTGTACCCATCACCCAGTTCTACTCTGTGGTGGCACCAGTAAAAAAAAAAAAAAAAAAAAAAAAAAAAAAGGGTTCTTGAGTCTTGCTTCCCCCCTGTGACATACCTACTAGGGTAGGGAGTGGCAACCCTATCAGTAGATATATTGAGAACATAGACAATATTAAGGTAGCCACGAACAGAACAATGTTTACTGTTCAATTTCCAAAAAATAACATTTTTCAGTTTGAGAAATATTTTCTGGCATTTCCAATAAGTACAATAATGTGAATGAACACTGTATGATCCTCCACACACATTCTGATCTTTGTACATTAGGATTATCAATATTGTACAATTGGAATTGTTTACTAAAAATACAACCTGCCCATACACATGGGCTATTTATTAAAGATATACTAATATGATAGAACCCATAAAATATTGTACTTTGGGGCCTGGGTGCCTCTGCCCCAAGCCCTTCGTCGACCAAAGATAATACCCAAGTCTGCTGTATATATCAAAATATTTTCAAATCGCCTACAAACCCTTTGTTTGGTTCGTACGATCACATGTAAGAAAGGGACTTCACTACTACTGATGAAGTGTACAAAGTTCCTCTTTTACATGTGGACAATTGGAATCATTTTGTATTTATTTCAAAAAGAGGGCACTATTTTTTTTATTAACTCTTAGCTAACTACAGGTTAATGAAATCATAATTTACAGGAATTATATTTAAATGAGTCTGATTCAGTTTAGGTTGCTGGGTTAAATGCACAGCCTCTAGTGATGCAGGGATCAGCTACAGAGTCTGTGCAGGTATCACCATGCCTTGCCATATACCTTCAGTAGTACAATCTATTTCAGTCAATTCATATTAATTTAAAAGGATATCAGTGCCTAAATGTTTTTATCTTTAAAAGATTATACCCTCCAGCATTTATATTTATATGTGGATTGCACACAAGGTAAGTGTCTAAAGCTTCTTTCCTGGCTCCTGTTACATTAACTAAAGAATGGGAGGTAAGGCATAGCTCCATTATCTCCCATTCTTGAATTAATGCATTAAAGGAATAGTTCACTTTCTCAGTGAAATATTCTTTTAATGAACCACTCTGGTCTTCTGTTGTTCCCAGGGTATGGGCCTAAAATGCTATATACATACCCCTGGAAATTCAGCAGATCAGGGGAAACAGCAGCCCCGTTAGGGCTGGTTAGGCATTGGACGCTGCACCATTCAGTAGGACGCATACCTTGCAGAGCATGTCTGGGGCAAATGTTACGGTATGATTAACCCTGATCTGCTATATTCCTAAAGTTGACAACCATTTAGTTTTTCTTTAAAATTCCAGCATTGGTACTGCAATTAGTAATTGAGATAGCAAAATGTATAACTGGAAACATCACCCCCACCACTTAATATCCAGCAAGAAGAAGGGTATGGAAAAAGGGGTTACAGAAAAGAGCATGGCTGTAAATTCAGGTAAACTGAAGTAATAGTCAAAGATTTGCATTGGCACATAACAGCATGGTGAATAAGAATGTTTGGGACTGTCTGCTGTATAGGGCATGTATTACAAAAACAACTTAGTATCCTAGCAAAAAAAAAAAAAAAAAAAAAAAAGGAGCAAAAGATTCTTATACACATATGCTAATGTAACTTTTCACGTGTATCAAGTTTTTTTTTTTTTTTTAAATACAGTTAAAATGAAAAGTACTTGGGACAGGGATATAGGACTGGTACTTCTACCACCCAATATTGTTTCTATGAGGAGCATCAGCCCAAAAAACCTGACTCTGCCTGTCTTCCTCCTGGTTTCAGCACTATCTTTCATAAAAGATTAGTCCAGGACTAACCTGGCAAAGGAAAACTGTAAGTGCTGTAGCTCCTTAACGAAATGATATGGTGAGGTAGGAATAATCAATCCTACCTCCCTGCCCCAGGTACTTTCTTTTTTTAAAACAGTAAATCTGTTATCTTTCAACTAGTGTGAAAAACTAAATACAGTATGTGAAACATTTGTCAGAGCAGCCTCCCTCTAAGGCGTAACATTTGCGTTTGAAAAGACAATCATTTCATTTACTTAACTTAAAAAATTTTAAATAACAAATAACAGATTTGATAGAAAATCAATGTTCTTTCCTGCACAAGGAACAGCTTTGATAAAAATAATAACAGTATTGTGTGGCAGTTGCAGTATATTGTCCATATGAAATATGCAGCAATCCATTTTTTTATGCAATGCCTCACACTGAATTTGAAGAACTGTGACAAAATTATTTTAAGGGTATCTCCACCTTGTAAAAAACTTTTATATATTGTAGGTCCACCCCCAACCACCATGTTAGATTAGTAAAAAAAAAGCATCAGAAATCTACTTACACTCCCTTCGTTCCTGCGGCTGCCTTCTCTGGTCCCGTTTGCCGGAACTTGCAAACAGGGGCTGGACTGACAGCAATGCAGAGCGCCAGGGAAACAAAGCAATTTTTACCAACATGGCAGTTGCGGGTGGGCAGGGGTGCCCTACACTGCAGAAAATACATTTATAACTGGGGGCGAGGCAGCCAGAGAGGGATCCGGAGGGAGGGGGGAAGTTCTCCCCTGCACGTCACAGTCCCTCCTGGAGGACAAGGAGGAGGCTGAAACCTTTTTGCAGGAAGACAGCTCCTACTCTTAAATATCCTGGACTTTGAGCAAGCACTGCATGAGAACCATAAGGAACAGAGGAGAAAGGTAAGGATTTTTTTAAACTACACAGTGGGGCCAGTAGCGGGTTAAATTTTAGTTTTGGGGATGAAAATGCTCATTAATTTAAAAAAACTGGTATAGTAAAATCACTTCTTTTGCTGTTGTGCTTGCGCATAGTTAGCATGTTGGAGCAGCTGGCGAGGGATCGGGTCTGCAAGTCCTTTTAGGAGCATCCTAGGAAAAGGGAACTAGAACAATAATGGGGTTTGGGGGTGATTAAGATAACTGTAAATTGGGCTGGACATGCCTTTTACATTTTAAAGATTTGATATTTTGTTTTCAATAACATTTTAGATAAACTCTACAGATTGCTTATGGTTATGTTTTTTTATCCAGCTTAGGCTACCAATGTTTTGGTAGTGGTAAAACGTGTTGAACTGCTCAGTGTGATGTTTTTTCATGACATTTTGGTCCACAATGTGTTCTTTTATTGAAAGGAGACTTCTCATGCCTTTAAAACAAGCCTAGGGTGATTTTTCTAGCTTCTTTAAATTTACACATCCTTACTATCAATCTCAGGCAACAGTGCTGGCTGTATAGCATATAAGAAGAAAGCTTACAACCTGGTTCTATCCCTTCAATTGGTAGGTGGTAATATTTAAAAAAAGGTGCTTCACAGTATGCCTTTCCTATAGGTAGCATAGGCCCTGGCTTGCCAGTACAAAGGAAAGGGCAGGGCAGAAGCACAGGTACCTGGGAGAGGGAGTGTTCAATTAACTCTTTAATTACCATTCAATGATCTATTTGAGGTTTTGATTGAAGGGATCATTAAAGAATTCTTGAAGAGTGCTATGAACTAAAATAAACTGAATATATGCAGGAGAAAAGTAATGTTTTGTCGCACCAGACTTGAAGTCCAAAACTGGGGATAATTATTAGACACAAAGAACAAATTTACCTGTACCATGGGTAAAATATACATATATTATTAGTTATAAAGCAGACTAAATATATATGCAGTATGCTGGCCAGTGGTGAGAAGTTACAGCAATAACTGGCACTGTGGAGTTACTATGGCAACTAAGATTTATGACTACTAAGGAATAAAGATGCACTTAAGTGCTTAGAAAAATACTGAGCTTTAAAGTTAAAGGACAACTAAACTGTAAAAATTTACTTTTTAAAAATGAAAACTAACTAGGGAAGTAGGATTGATTATCACCTCTCAATATTGTTTCGTAACAGAGCTACAGTAGATAAATTTTTCTTCTGCCAGGTTAGTGCACTGGGTCTTCCTGTATTAAAGATTGCTTCAGCGCTATCAGGAAGCCTGGCAGAAGCAGTTTTCTTCATGCTGTCCATTCTCATTAAAATGATATTGGAAAAAGAAAGTACCAATCCTACCTCCCTGCTCCAGATACTTCTAATTTTAACCGTGTGTGAAAAAACTTTAAATGTACCATTGTTCACCTTTAATTGTAAAACACAACATTCATTCCATAATACAAAATTTAAGAAAGTTAATAGTATCTCATTCACAGAAACAAGATATCTCTTTAATACTTTCTGTAACAGTGCTGGTCAAAGGTGCCCTTAAAGGGAAACTAAAGTTAGAGCAATGTACCAAAAGCCACTATCATTCTGATATGCTCCAAACATTGCAAGGTATAGGCTTGTAGCACATCATAATATTCCGATATTGTCTTATATTTGCACCTGATTAAAAATGGTTATTTACTGGCTTTAAAAAAAAGAAACTATTCCCATTTTTAATTTTGTGCTGTGTAGACTTGTGTTTAACAAGAGATACAGATGCAGTGGACGAGTTAAAAGGGATCATATTATTGGTTGTTGCAAATGAATACGGTAGTCGTGCAATACTTTGACACACTTTATATGTATAAAAGTATTGACGCATATAAAGATGTTGATTTTAACCAAGTTTACCTGGTTCTAGTATACATAGGCAGTTTCTGGTTTTAAAAAAATGCAGTTATCCATCCCATTATTTGCACCGATTCACAAACTAAATGAAATTGTCTCCAAATCTATTTTTGAGATACTTTAACATAACATTTATCAACAAAGCCAAAGCAGATAACCTCATTAATTTAGGTTAATGAATAATATGTCATTTTCAATCTTGAGTTAGGTACACGCATTAAGACAAACACATTCCATTTGGCCAGCATCCAGTCTCAGACCCCGATACTAGATAATCTTAATAATACACACACAGTCAGTATGTGTACTAGTATAGTGGCTGATCATTTTTTTTTGGTCTCAGCTGAACGACCCACCATAGTCATCCACAGGACTCGACGATTTTTCGATAAACACAAGCAAATCCTGTTAGATCCAGCAGATGCATAATTTAGCTCCCGACCAACAAAACAAATATGCACAGTTTAAATTTACCCACACACATCCATTCCTCTTCAGAAAGCAAATCATAAAATATAATAGATCAGCCTTCAATTATTCAACTATTGATTTACCCTCAGATCCCCAGGAAACTATTTCAAATGACAGGATTGGAAGTTGATTAGGTGAAATATATCAGACAGAAAAGGCCCTTCATACAAGGGATAGATAATTTGAGCGAATCAGCAAATCAGTGGGAAAGAAGGGAGAGGGAAGGGAGAGTGCTGGAGAACTGGCTGTGCACGTGCAAATATGAATCTTGACTGTGACATGCTAGAAACTTGGAGAGGATTTCTACAGAGATACAGTGATCTGTCTTTTAGGGATTTTAAACTCATCCCGGAGTATGTTTTAGTTTTATTTTTTCCTTAGAATATAGAACATTTCCTTGTCAGATACATACACAGTTAGTTTGAAGACAGTCCATCTGAAGCAATTCTTATTTCAATGAACGCCTGATTAGGGTTGTTTACAGTCATTTATCCATAATTTAGCCTCTGGGAAGCTTAGTGTCTTGTAATCAGTTTAAAGCCATCTGTTGGCTGCATTAAATGTAGTAAGAAGAAAATATATTTATATAAATACAGGGAGAGTGCATCTGCTCAGGCAGACAGCCACAAGATCTTCCAACTGAAAATTACTCTTAATAAGCCTTACTGTGGAATTTGTCAAATCAAAAGGGCTAGATTGGCTAAAAAATGCTCAGCACACAGTTGGTAAAGTTACTTATACTAATAACAACAAAAACATAAGTAACTAAAAATAAAAATTGATAACGTAAAAATACCACTACTCTAGCTCTCTCTCTCTCTCCGTCCTGAAATTGGTGTACTGACTTGGCAAGAAGGGGTTAACTATTGGTATTAGTTCTTGCAAAGGACCGATAAAAATACCATTCCACCCTGGAACAGTCCTATTGTTTATATTCCGATTAGTGAAGCATGGAACCAGATCTCCTTTTCCAGACAATGTGGGGCCGAACCGTGCATCTGGAACTCTCTTCAGCTAGGGGTCTGGTGGGTATACTAAGAGGTCATTTCAAGGACAGTCATACATGTAAAATAAAGGTATTTCGTCATTGGAATGTGTAAGACAGAAACCAATATTACATCTGCGAATGGGAAAGTATGCCCATTAATATGATACCCAACATGGAGCCCTTATTCCCTTGCCAAGGCGAGTTATTAATATCTTGGGAAATATGGATAACACACAGGTCATGTTTGGTATTGGAGGAATTGATAATTAATACTGGAGAGGAATATGTGATCAATATCCCAATACAATGTACATATCTACATTTATATGGAATCTGCCTAACTGAGGGGGAATGAATGCTTTTGGCTAGTCGTAAATCTGGACATTCCTAGACACTCCCACCTCATGCATAAGAGATGGGAGTGGTTCATCAAATGGTTTAAAAAACATTGTAGCCCCTATAAACTTTGTTCATACTGAGGGGACATGCTAAAACCGTGTGTATGGACCCAATGTTTCTTCCTGCCCCAGGACACAGGACTTCTTCTAGTGAGTAGGGTCTGTGAATATTTTTATCCTTTTTATTTTCTATAACTGTTGTACCTATTGTATGTCATTTTTATTATAACACCGTTTTATTTTATTTTTGTATTATATGCACTGTCCACCTTTTGGAATATTAAATCTAAAATTTACTAAGTTTTGTCTTTGATGCTCTAAAAGAACTCAGTTAGCCTCACATAAGTTTATATGTGTTTGAATGGAGTGTGCAGTGTAAATGCTAATTAACTCTGATTAACTCTGCTTGTGAAGAACTGATGCTAATTAACCAGTTAGTTACTGGAGTGAATGGTGTAGTGTTAACCATTTAGCTGCCAGGACAGGGGTGGGCATAGTCAGTGAGAGTCAAGAGTGTTTTTGGGGCGTCTTTAAGGCTGTAACTTAAAGTGGTGGCAGCGAATACCGATTAATTAGTCAGATCACGTGCCCAGCGAACTGGTGTTTGTGACATATATATATATGCAGATAATATTAAAAGGACAGCATTAAAAGATAACTAGGGTAACCCATGAAATCTCTACCATGACACAGTTATAGGACTTATTATAACTGGCCTAATTTACCTGGGAGCAATGCGGGCACGCAGCGCTCTTTTTAGTTCTTAAAGTTGCACTAACCGATTTACAGCACACTATTGCAAGCCTATTTACCAGAGGCTGCATGGCTGTTTGCATCTAACTATTTAATGCCAGCTGATAGCTCGCTTTAATTTGGAGGGGGGGATGGGCACTGCCTATACTGGAAGATTACTTTAGAGCGGCTAGAATAGCCCAAACTCTAAGCCGGGAAGCTGGCCCTAGGGCAGCTTGATGGGTCCAAATAGAAAGTGAAGTAGTGGCACCGTATACGGTTCCTTGTTTTGGACCAATAAAAAAAGAAACCTGGGGCTACATGGAAATCTCCTCAGCATATCACTAATATGTGGGACAGATATGTATATCTATGGGGACACATTGTTAGTTGCCCCAGAGAGGGGTGTACCTGGATGGACTCTCAGTTTCAACCAGGCCTATCAGAAGCCTTTAGCAGAACTTGGAAGGAAATGGGTTAACAAAGAGTGGGTGATTTGTTAGAAGCAGGGACCCCTATGTCTTGGGATACAGCAAAGATCAAGTATAAAATACACCCACGAATGTGGTATCAATTTGTACAAATCATGCATTTTATTAATCAAAATGTTTCCCTCTCCAGGTACAGAAGGTTGTTATAACCTTGGAAGGCTATATACAAAGCATCCAAGAGGGCCTGGATTAATATCAATATGGTATAAAAGGCTTTGGTTTGACAAAAGAGTTACATTGGAGATGAACTAATAGTGTTCAATGGCTTTTAAAAACTCTTATAGATGTACAAATAATGTGGTAATAAAAGAAAAAAACCTCAAATTTCTGTACGAATGGTACAAAAGTCCACCCATATAAATAAAATAAACACCTTCTACCTGCTTTAGAAACTGGACAAGTTGCTAATACCTTATACGGTTGGTGGATGTGCCCACTGGTACAACAATTGTGGCAGGACAGCCAGAGATGGCTTTCTGATCTACTGTATAAAACAATCATATTGACACCATGGGAAGCTCTTTTTTTAACCTTCCTAAAGAAGGATTTCATACAGACGCTCAAATATTCATCAGACATGTATGCACAGCGGTTAAAAGTACCATGAAATCTCATTGGAAAAGCCCTTGCCCCTCCATGAATACTCATAAATAACATGGTTTATATAGAGGAACAAACACTTAACACAATAAATTGTTGAAATTCTATGTGGTATGGGAACCTTGGACGACTGAAATGCATATAACTATACAAGTCTGTTAAAGGGCATGTCCACCCGAAAAAATAACATTAGACCATGTGAAAGAGCACATTTAAATATGTCTGGTACCTGTTAGGGGTTTTGTCATTGTGCCCCTGTATCTCCGGTATATGTCCCGTACGATCTGCTTGTCCCACTTAATATGTATCGCGCTGCTGCCTAATAGCAGGCACTCCGACGTGCGCCTTCCCGCGCATGCGCGATCTCCAAATCCAGCGTCGGAGTTCTTGACCCTGCTCCGGCTGAAGTACCAATGGGAACATGCGCGTCCCGTTCCCATGGCTAAGAGACAGCCGCGAGAGCAGGAGAGGAGAGAGGAATGCACAATCTTGATATGTAGTGCAATTCCTCCCTGCCTATACAATAAAGTTTATTACCACACACAATTACTTGTTGTTGGAGTCCTTACTGGGTTGTTGTTTTGGCAAAGCTTTCTATACAATTTTTTCTTGTTGTACAGGTCAGTAAAACTAAAAACTTGATATAATTATGTTATCCTGTCAAGTCTGCATGTTCTGTGTGCCTGGATGCTTATTATTGTCTGAAATTTTTGTTTGCCATTTTTTTTTATAGTTTATATGCATGAACTTGTGGGGATCTTTGTATGAGGATTGTGTTTTATTTATTATTTTATTAATCTATACCACCACTTTATAAATAAATATATATATATGTACATGTTATTACTTAACATTTATATTTTTTATTAAAAGTTTAAATAACATATTTATATATATTTAAATTACATAAAATTATTAATATAATACATTGATTATATGTATATATAAATATATTTATATGTGTATTAATAATATTCAAGAAATATATATTATATTTGTAATGTTTTCATATATTATATATATATTATCTACCATCTAAATATTTATTAAATTAAATTATTATAACTATTATATTACATATATATATATGTAATATAGTTTTTATAAAAATATATAACATATGTAATATATCAAAAAAATTACATAAATATTAATTTATATATAATTGATATATGTATCTATAAATATATTTATCTAGTATATTTAATATATATACATTAAAATATATATAATATATCTTTATCATAAAATATAATTATATCTTCATCACCTCTTTCTCTTCCCCCCCTTCTCTCCCTCTTCTTCTCTTCCTCTTCTTTGTCTCTCCCCCTTCTTGGTTCCCCTTTTTCTTCGCTCTTTTCTCTCTACCCTCCGTCTCTTTCCTCTCTTCCTCCGCTCTCTCCTGCTCTCCCTCTCTCCTCTCCTCCTCTTCGCTCTCTCTCTTCCTTGCCCTCTTCCTCGCTCTCTTTCTTTGTATTTTTTTTTGCGCTGGGGCTTGTCTCTCTCCTTTTTGCTCCCTTTACATATTTCTTTACTGGATTGATCCTTGTTTTTTATCGGTTCTTTAAGTTGAAATAGATGGACGTATGTACTTATTATTTATAGTATATAAAGGTTGGATGGCCATATGTCTTATAACAACCTCCAATACACAGTTACTATGTATTGTTTAACCAACATTATGGGTAGGGTATAAAGGTTAGTTGGACTATATAGACCTATGTCTTTATACCACCTACAATACTATGATACTGTGTAACTGTTATACAACATTATGGGTAGGGTATAAAGGTTGGTTGGACTATATAGACCTATGTCTTTATACAACCTCCAATACTATGTTACTATGTAACTGTTATACAACATTATGGGTAGGGTATAAAGGTTGGTTGGACTATATAGACCTATGTCTTTATACCACCTACAATACTATGATACTGTGTAACTGTTATACCAACATTATGGGTAGGTGTATAAAGGTTGGTTGGACTATATAGACCTATGTCTTTATACCACCTACAATACTATGATACTATATAACTGTTATACAAACATTATGGGTAGGGTATAAGGTTGGTTGGACTATAAGACCTATGTCTTTATAACCACCACATACTATGATACGTGTAACTGTTATACCAACATTATGGGTAGGGTATAAGTTTGTTGGACTATATAGACCTATGTCTTATACAACCTCCAATACTATGTTACTATGTAACTGTTTATACAGACATTATGGGTAGGTATAAGGTTGGACTAGATGGGCCTAGTTCTTTTTACAACCTCCACTAATATGTTACTATCTAACTGTTATACCAACATTATGGGTAGGGTATTAAGGTTAGTTGGACTATAGGACCTATGTCTTTATACCACCTACAATACTATGATACTATATAACTGTTATACCAACATTATGGGTAGGGTATAAAGGTTGGTTGGACTATATAGACCTATGTCTTTATACCACCTACAACACTATGATACTATATAACTGTTATACCAACATTATGGGTAGGGTATAAAGGTTGGTTGGACTATATAGACCTATGTCTTTATACCACCTACAATACTATTGATACTATATAACTGTTATACCAACATTATGGGTAGGGTATAAAGGTTGGTTGGACTATAGACCTATGTCTTTATACCACCTACAATACTATGATACTGTGTAACTGTTATACCAACATTATGGGTAGGGTATAAAGGTTGGTTGGACTATATAGACCTATGTCTTTATACAACCTCCAATACTATGTTACTATGTAACTGTTATACAGACATTATGGGTAGGGTATAAAGGTTGGACTAGATGGGCCTCTGTCTTTTTACAACCTCCACTAATATGTTACTATCTAACTGTTATACCAACATTATGGGTAGGGTATTAAGGTTAGTTGGACTATATAGACCTATGTCTTTATACCACCTACAATACTATGATTTATTTTATATATATATATATATATATATATATATATAAAATAAATTATATAATAATATTTACGGCTAATTTATATTTATTTACACACACAAACTTATTCATAAAAATCAAACTAATATACTAAAAATAAATTCACACATACATACTACAATATTAAAGTAAAAAAAAAACCGCATGCATTCAAAAGACACACACACACACACACACACACACACACACACACACACACACACACACACACACACACACACACACACACACACACACACACACACACACACACACACACACACACACACACACACACACACACACACACACACACACACATAAGATATTGCTAAACAGTGACATTTCCCCAACTCATCTTTTTTTTCACATTTCCTCTCCTTCTTTCCCCTTTCCTTCCCCCTATTTAAAATGTATTAAGCTAAGCTAGAAACTTTTAAAACACAAAACTCAATTGTTTAAATACGAACTTTATTCATACGAAAAAATGGAACATAGGTGATTATAATGATTCTTATAGTGGTTCTACATAACTTCTATGCCAAGGTAAAGTCCAGAGGCGAGCACCAAGCAGTTTAGGTCCTCATCCTGGGTATTTTAAAAGAGTATAATTGCACTTTAAACTCTTTTGGGGAATATAGGGCAGCAATCCTGCATCCATGCTTCCTTAATCTTTAAAATTCTTAACTTCTGGAAAGTTTATTACATTTTTGTCTTGCAGCTGCTTTCCCACTGAACTGCAGACCTGATATCATTTGGGTCTTGAAGTATCTACCGTACCTACTCATTAAGATGGCAGCTGGGAGAGGTGGACTTTATTTATGCCATCTTCCCTATGACTTGTTGACTATGGAAGATGCTGGTGTCATTTTCCTGTGCTCTCAGTAGGTAAGCTGCAATCAAAAGTATTTTTTTCAATCTTTGGGGGATTTGTGCCTTAAGCATGCAGTGGATGAAAGCTTTCACACTCTTCTCCCTGTCTGCCCTCTCCCACAGTCACAACATGTGGGTGGGGGACTAGCACAATCAGATTTTTTATAGCTTTACCTCATCTTTAGAGAGAGAGCAAAGTACTGCCTCCTACTGTACCTCCCTGGGAAAAGTAGGTGCAGGAGGAGAAAGGTGGAAAATATGGATTCGGACACTATAGTTGTCCTTTATACTATAATATATATATATATAATATATATATATATATTATATATATATAATATAACACACAGATAACAGATAATGTTTATAATATATGATCAAGAATAAAACAGTATTAAAGTGTTATTTTTATTATAAGTGTTGTTGCTCTTGGTAGACATAGTTAGTTACAAAAGTAGTTTTAAATGTACTTAAGACTCAAAGATGGAAAGTACATAAACAGCAACACACTGTATGGTGTGCAACACTTCACTTGCAGCTAATTATACAAGAAATGTACATGCACAAAGGAATGAAACGAACCTGAATACTTTTAGCCACACATGTGTGCACATGCAAATGCTCACCTAATATAAGGTGGATAAATGACAGAATCAATCTTCTGCATGTACAAAGTAAGGCTGAAGCCACACTACAATGCACACAATCGCGAGCGTTATCGACGCAATTGTGCGAGTTTTGTTGTGTGTGCATTTGCGTTTTCCGTTTGGAAATGCATGTTAACCCAAAAAAATGGCGAATGCATGCGTTACAAAAACGCGTCGGACGCGCAATTACATGCGCTTCGGAAATCGCAGGAATTTTCACGTTACCAAGATTTCCATTTTAATGAAAATCGGGGTGCAATCGCAAGCGCAAAACTGTGTGAAAAACGTGGTAGTGTGGCCTAGCCTAAAAGTAACCAAAGCAAAAGGGGCAGAGGGGTGAATGCCCCCAGGCCACACTTTGTACACTTTGTGGCCGTGGCAGTCAATTAACCTGCATCATAACCGGAGTATTTATTGGATGTGGGAGGGAATGGGAATTCCCCCACCATTTCCTATTATTTCCAATAGCATTGGCATATTTGCATGCCATATTGTGAAAGGGGCACTTGAATGTGTTTTACCCCAGTCCAAAGATCAAGTCTCCTCTGCTGCTAGTAATTAAAATTAAAAGGACACTAAACCACGAAATACATTTAGAGTGAAATAAAACAATGGAGGCTGCTCTTTTTGTATACATATTTATTCTAAATTAGTAAACCAATTATTAAAGGGTATGTCACCTAAATTCAAAATTTTAATATGTGATTCCCCTGGGCTCCCAGCCCCAACCGCATTAATTTTATTTTTAGAAAGCCCCCAAACTCTACTTACCTCCCTCTTTCCTGCGCCGCGCTCCCGGCCCTCTGCTTGTAGGAAATGACAGCAGAGGGGCGGGACCGGCAGCCGCGCCTGTGATTGGCTGAGCGGCAGCAATCAAGGAGCGGCTGCCGGCAGCTCACTTCCGCGTTGGAAAGCGGAGAGGTAAGTAACAAGTTTGGGAGCTTTCTAAAAATAAAATTTATGCGGTTGGGGCTGGGGGGCATGGGGAAGGCTGACATAAAGGGGTTTTAAGCTAGGGGGAGGGATAGCAGAACGGGAGGGAGAGGGAGAAGCTGCAGTACGCATGGCAAAAATCTACCTGAGGCAAGGTGGGAGGATAGCCCTGCTAGCCTCCTGGTGGGCAGTTTTTGGCACTTTGGGGGGGACTACGGAGAACCCTATGGAGCTGGGATGTGAGGGATAGGATTAAACTACACTACATGGTGGGGCCAGTAGTTGGGGGGATTATAGTTGTGGGGGTGGACATGCCTTTAAATTAATTTTCTCACATTACGGTACTTGGATACAGAGTTTGCCAAATACATGGATAATTATAAACCATTAGACATAAGCCTGTTACATTAACGGGCGATGAAGCCCAGAGACCCCCCATGTGCAGACTCCCCCCCCCCCTCGTACCAAGAATCTACCCTATCTATATCTGCTGTTGGTCCTCCATGCCTCTGTGGTGGTTTCTTACGTTTCTTCCTCTAGTGGTGAATCAATTGAAACTGCAGTGGAGTCCATAGGAACCGCAGTGACACACACACACCCACGGATAGCAGCACGGACGCGAGTTAGGCTTTTATTATATAGGACTAGACAATAAGCCTGTTAAATTAACAGGCACTAGACATTAACCTAATGTGTGTTATGAAAGACAGAACATGCATTCACACACACATACATACACAAGCATGCAGACCCACACAAACACACATGCATACAGATACACACAACACGCATGCATAGATACACATTTGCATACAGACAGCATACACACATGCATGTGCACACATACACGCATGGACACACATACATGCATACATGCACTCATGCATGCAGACAATATACACATATGCAGCATACACACATACATGTAGAGACACAATTCATGCAGACACACATATATACAGACACCCACATACACACATGCATGCAGGTCCACACAGACACATGGATCGGACCTACATCGACCTACATCTCAGAGCCGACTCCTTCCCACTCTCAGCAAGCGAAGGTGGTTGTCTCAGGTGCCTCACTTCATATTCACAGTGCACTGCCAAGTATGAATAAAGTTGGGGGGGGGGGGGGGGGAACAGAACTTCCTTTTTTTTTTTTTTTTAAACTTTATTTATTTTGCAGGGAATCCGAAGACAGGAGGTGAAATCAGGGAACATCAGAATTTGAGACAGTTGGTTGGTGCAGGTAAGAGTTCTCAGGAGGGAACGGCTAGTGTCTTTGGCAGCAGCAGCAGGGGGTAGTGTGGTGGACACCTAGTGGCTAGGGGAGGGAACTGCAGTGACACACACAGAGGCACAGAACCGAAACTCGGCAGTTAGGATTAATTATATATGATAACTAAAAAGTAGTAAAGTTTTAAGATGTAAACTAACTAATGTAAGCAGAGATTTAAGAAGGACAATTCAATTTTGTATCTTGTAATTTAAAAACACAGTAATAATTTTAATGCTGAGATGTATATGCATTATCATGGTTTAAAAAAAGAATAGATCAAAACCAGTACACCGAGAAAGATGCTTAAAGGGTATGTCCGCCCTAAAAATCATCTTTACATATATGACTAGAAATAGCCTTTTCTGCTGCTGTGCAAACCCAAACCAGCTCATAACAGCAACAGGGAGGCGAACCCGCCAGCAAGGTATTGGGTTTTCTAAGCATTGGTAGAAAAGGGTATAACGAAACACGGATGGGGTCCTTTTTCCTTAATATCAATTATTTTTGAAGATGGACTTTCCCTTTACACTGTATTAATTCTTCTGAATAATAGGAGAGAAACGGATTAGAATGATGTACCAATCTATGTTAAAGGGTATGTCCACCCTAAAAATGATTTTTTAATATAAGATTCCCCGTCCCCACAGCCCCAACCACTAAATTTATATTTTTAGAAGTGCCCTAAACTCTACTTACCTCCCCTCTTTCCTTCGTCGCGCTGCCGGCCCTCTGCTTGCGAGAAAATGCAAGCAGAGGGACGGGACCGGCAGTCGCGGTCTGTGATTGGCTGAGAGGCAGCCAATCACGGACGCGGCTGCCGGGAGTGCATTTCGGCGGGGGAAAGAGGGAAGGTAAGTAAAGTTTCGGGAGCTTTCTAACAACATAAATATAGCGGTTGGGGCTGGGGGGACAGGGGAATCCTATATATTAAGGTTTGACACTAGGGGGAGGAATCCTGAGAGGGAGGAAGAGGGAGGGGGAGAAGGGCTGCAGTACGCATGCCAAACTTCTCCGGAGGCCAGGTAGGAGGCAGTGTCCTATATGGTGGGCAGTTTTTGGTCCTATATGGTGGGCAGTTTTTGGGACTTTGGGGGGGGACTACAGGAGAACCATATGGAGTGGGATGTGAGGCAAGGATTACACTACACTACATGATGGGCCAGTAGTTGGGGGATTATAATTTTGGGGGAGGACATGCCCTTTAATATATCTTTATATGAAAGGATTAGTCTAGTAATTTTGCATTTGTCTTAAGGAGCCCATAGATATAACAATTCAGATTGTGTTATATTAGAAAATGGATAATCCAATATGTGGAATCATGGCCCATTGTAATAACTGTGGTGGACAAGACAGGGAGCTCTATTTCAGTTTAATTGGTCAGGTTGGAAAGTTTGATTTTGGAAAACTTATCTTTACCATCAATTATTTTGACTAGTTCTCTGTTCAATTAATTTTGATTGACAGCAGTTTTATCTTATAAAGGTCAATAAAATATAAAACAATAGGACATAAGTTGACTTATGTATGCATTATGTATAGATTTAGAGATTCACATTGCAAAAAGCAATACCTAAAATTGTGATTTCTCAACCCACAATACATGGAGAAAAATTAGGTATATATAATAAAAAATGTGCCATAAACTATAAACTGTCAAACACATCAGAATAATGTAGATTTATTAAGTGCACAGAATTTTTGCCCCAGTCTTGTATAGCCACTTGCCAGTTTCAGGTTAATATACATCACTGTCAACAATGAAAACCAGAACAGTGTTGCTTGAAATATTTTATTACATCAGTCTGAGCACCAGGCAGATGGCTCCTTGTGGTACAGAAATGAGACAGATGGTAGCAAAAAGCTAAATACAAGAATCAGAGTGCCCCTTACAGCTACCGCAACCAATGAGTTATTGCTCTTAAGAAAGCTCAAGGATATCCCCACTGGTAAAATAGTTTTTTGGTTTCAGTTTTATTGAAGAACAGGAGGCAAAGGAGCTGTGTCTTACCTCCGTTCTTCAATAAAACATTCAGGAGCTGTTTAAGGAACTTAGCCGACTCTCACTCCTCCTGCACGGTCCCAATGGTCAGAGGAAATTGCAGAGGAGCAAGAGACCAGGTAAGTTGCTTAACTTCATTCCGCTCCTTAACATTTATTAAGTGGAATTTAATTTTATTAAGTGGAAATTAAAATTTTATTAACTGGAGGTAAGAAATGCTCCTTTACCTCCTGTTCTCCAATAAAACTGAATACCAAAAAATTATATTTCCATGAAGATACCATTTAACAAAGAGCAGATTGAAGCACAGCAACACGTAAAACACATTACAACAACAGCATTGCAATTTGTCAACATGTGGGCAAGACAAAGAGTATCTAAAAAAAGGAAAAAGAATGATTGCTATGGAATAATAAGCATATTTTCATTCCAACAGCACAATTAGATACATCTACAAATACCATTCTTCTTGTTCTTCAGAAATGAATATCTATAGTCATTGGGATGCTCAGGCTATTCTACTAATAGATTTTAAAAGGCATGTCCACCCCCAAAACTTAAATGTAACCCATTACTGGCCCACAGTACAGTTAAAAAAAACTCTTACCTACATTCTGCTCCTTATGGTTCTCCTGTAATCCATGTACAAAGTCCAGGAAACTGAAGAGTAGTGGCGTTCTTCCTGTCCAAAAGTCTCTGCCTCCTATGTTGCCTTCGATCCTTCTCTTCAAATCCTTCTCCTGGCGTTAAAAGCATAATCTATATTGTAGGGCATACCCTCCCGCCCCCAACACTAAATTAGAAAAATAGATTCCAAACTGTACTTACAGCTCCTGGTTCCACTGTCTTCGTTATTGCTGGAAGCCGCGGCTGTGATTGACTGCTTTAAGCCATCAAGCCGCGGCTGCTGGTCCAGCCACTGTTTGTAGATCCGGCAGACGGGAGCTGGACCAGAAAACGCTGAAACCAGGGCTGTAAGTAGAGTTTGAAATCGATTTCTAAAGTTTAGCGGTGGTGGAGGGGGGTGGTGGTATGTCCTACAAGATAGATAAGTGTCTATATAGTGTGGAGATGCCATTTAAAGGTGATTAAGGTGTGAAAACACAACATGACAGCAGGAGTCATGTTTACCTCTTTTGGTTGGAAACAGACAGGTTATTCTTAACCTCCATGCCAGTGTTTTGAAAATAATTAAAAGTAAATACAAAAAAGTAGAAAATTCATAAACATTTACAGAGTCTAATTAAATTAAATCAGGGATCATTAAACTATGACCCTCTAGATGTTGTAGTTTTTAAACATCTGAAGAGACATAGTTTGAGGATTTATGAATAGATTACAGGAATTTCTTCCGAAAACCAGGGGCTGCTTTTTGTTCTGTCATCATGTCAAGCAAGATTTCACTGCCCAGGAATGCAGTACAAATTATTCACTGTTAAACAGCCCACCCAATTTTTTCATCCCTTCCTCTAATTAGAGGGATAGAGGATAGCTGAATGGAGAGCAATTTTTTTCCTCCTGATTAAAGCACACTGAGCAGGTCTGATCAGTGGCATTACGACAGCCTCTGCAATGGCGGAAGGCACGACCCTCATTTGTCATGCGTTGGGGGTGGGGTAGCGAAATCAGCAGTCATTTTTGTACCTTCTGAACCATTGTTACTGCATCACACAATAGTTTAAAAGATAGGAATTTCCATTATTTATTTAGTTTCCCTTCTCTTCAAGAAGTAAACTTTAAATCCAGTTGATCTAACTGAATAAAACAAGAATATACCATGACCTGATGAGGAGAACCTTCACAAGCATAAAAAAATCAGAACATGTGTAGTAGGCCTTAAGGTGGCCACACACTAGGCAGACATTAGAAAGATGACCTTCATTATATATAATGTGTAAAGATATTTACAAGCGCAGTTCTTACCGTGGCCGTCTGGTCCCTTCATTTGGCAATCGCAAACCGATTCCATAAAAGAATTGGCATCTAAAAGGTGAACATCTATCTATGCATATATATAAGCTAGCCATCATGGGCATGCTCAGATTTCCGATCAAGTACATCTGAAGAACCGATTGAAGTTGCCCACCATGAGGCTTTCCACAGATTCCCCTTGAAATTGCAGACAGATAGGGACTTAAGATGGTGTGTGTGCAAATAAATGTGCCACCTGGCCTGGTCTTCGTTTTTCCATTATTGTCAAATGGTCAATCGGAAAATAGTTTGACATTTTAAGCGATCCTATTAAATTTATCAGATTGTTCAAAATGTGGATCCCGTGTATATGGGTATGCTTAAGTAGTGTATGGGCGCATTTAGACATGTGTTTAATCCCACAATCAGTACAGGAGCTTTCACATTTCCCAATAATATTTAAGGTGAATGCCCCTTTTTGTATCTAATGGTAAAGGACAAATTTCCTATACAATAAAGTGCACAATACATTTCTGAATTTTACGGACAGGAAACTCCCATTAAATATGTAAAACCCATTTAAATTATATTAACACACCATTATTTTCTAATAGAATGTTACATTACGTTTATTGTTAAGTTTGTTTGATTATACCTGAAAACAAAATAGTACACTGGTTCTCTGAAAGCTTCATTAAGAAAATCAATTAAGCCAGTAGATTGTATTTGATTTATCATACAATCAGAAGGAGAAGTGCTGTCACTTGCCTAAAGGCTTGTACACATGCTGTGTTTTCGCCAGGCAGATCAACAAACGACCCCCGACCGAGCACATACACACGGCCGAAGTGATAGACTATATTTTCTATATTGTGAAAAGACGTAGGGTATCTACAAATAAGGTATGACAACAAAAATAATCTATATAATCTATATAATTATATGGTTTGTCCTTGACCCAGCGCCTGGGTTGATCAGTTGCTCAGTAGAGATCTGAGCATCTTGACCCATCCAACAGCCAATCAGTAGAAATTACTGTTAGAAAATTCCAAGGATGCGGTGCATTCTGGGAAGAAGAGGACCATTAGAACCTGAAATGTCAGCTCACTAATGTCAACAGCAGGGAAAAGCAAAGAGTATGAAAGACTGATTTTTCAAAATGGGAGAGAAATGTAGAATAACTAAGAAGGCATTACAAACTAACAATTTAACAAATATTGTCTGTATAAGAATGTAGCTTTGTGTTTCTACTTGAAGCTCCAAAGAAATACTTTATACATAAAAAAAGTCAATCAATTGTTAATGCAGATCTTATATTTATAGAAATCTGCTGACTTGCTTGTCAAACTATTATCAGGCCACAGCAGTAGCACTGCCAGTGATCAACCACCTTACTGCTAGCATTTTCTTTTCAGTTAACAATCAGGGAACTGCCAATTGAATGTTAATTTCCCTAAAGGAAAAAAATACATTAACGTATAAAGTTTTCATTCAATGTACACATTACATTTCAAATCAGCAAAGTTCTGTCTTTTTAACTCAAAATATAAGGCACAAATTCTAAAATAATTACCAAAAGCAAAACAATTTTGTCTATTACATTGATTCCCTTTTGTTTTTATCTTTCCCATATCAGGGTTTTCTCCAGGATGTCCTGCCTGGTTCATAAAATGCATTAACAGTTAAAATATGCCATTCGTGCACTACATTTTTAAATTACAACAATACAGAGTTTTTATTTCAAGCAATCAGATTTTCAGCTTGTTCTTAGAAAAAAAATGTATTTGTACTCATGTAATTTATATATAAACAGCTAACACACTGGTCTTATTTTTATTGCTTTGTTTTCTTTAATCCTATTGGGCATTGCACAAAAAGACATCACAACCAACTGCGGTTATCAAAATGTTTATGTTCAGTCTAATTACAAGAGGTTTTTTATCACTTTATCCCTTGGAAAATTATTTCTTCCAAAAATTTTCCATTTAAATAGTCAAGATCTAGAGGAACGTGTATTGGGGGAAAAAGCTAATTTGCCAGCAAGCCTTGGAAAAAAACACCAAATAATGCCCCACGTAGAACCCAAACTGTATAAAAGGTCAGTGGTGAACATCCTGGGGGTTTAATTGGTATTCATTTTTTTAATAAATGTGTCTTCTTTACAATGATATTTGTTAGGATATCTTTTTTTTACAGGGATGCAGATTTAAAGGAAAACCTAACTATTTTTTAAATCCTAATATGAAAGCTTTTTCGCCCAGAACACCTTTACATTTTTGTTTGTTTCCCATTATGCTCGAAGCAAAAGATTAAAGGGAAAGTCAGGCAAATACATGTGTTTTTCAGAGAAAAGAGCAGTATTTTTTCATCCCAATGACCTTAATCTGCCAATTCAGCATTTTTTCTGTGTATAAATAACTGCAACCGAAATACTGACTTTCTGTTTGCAGGACCCCTAGCAGAGACCGTTATGGTCCTGTCCTTGACCCAACGCCTGGGGTGATTCAGTTGCTCCGTAGAGATCTGAGCATTTTGACCCATCCAACAGCCAATCAGTAGAAATTACTGTTAGGAACATTCCAAGGATGTGGTGCATTCTGGGAAGAAGGACCGTTAGAACCTGAAATGTCAGCTCACTAATGTCAACAGCAGGGAAAAGCAAAGAGTATGAAATCGACTGATTTTTCAAAATGGGAGAGAATATGTAGAATAACTAAGAAGGCATTACACAAACTAACAATTTAACAAATATTGATCATTTCCACTGAACTGTCCCTTTAAGTTTCTACATGTAACATATTACTATTGTAGATCTATTGGGGATAGTGGTATAAATGAGTTGCAGGTTCTAGTTCCACAGACTTGCTTTAATTTTTACTGAAATTATAATATCTGCTTCTAAAATCCATGCTAGATAAGAAATACACTGCAAATAATACTTCTCTTTATTGTATGAAAAGCAAAGGAATATATTATTGTAGGGACTTAGATATGTTCACACAAATACTGCATTGACATTACTGTCTGTGTCAGATAATGGGAGGATCTCTGTGCTGTTATACGATTGGCTGTCAAGATTTTAAAAAAACAGGCTGCAGTTTTCTGTGTAATTTGGCTTGAAAAAATTATTTCTATGTCTTCTTCTTTTTCTTCTTCCGTTTTATTCTTCAGCTTTTTTGGACTGTATCTCCTCCCACAGTTTTGAGCTAGCGACATGAAATTCGGAACAGACTTGCAGGGCATATAGGAGAAGTGTTTTATCTTCTATCTAAGGAATCCGCGGGAAGCGTTACGGCGTTATGGTGAATTTCCTGACATTTTTTCCCATAGACTATAATGGTAACAACCTCAAATGTGGGATATCCAAAACAGTTTGTTTCATGGTTAATTCAAATGGTCATACCCCCAACCCCCACACAGACACATGTACACCCACCACTGACTACCTTTCCATTCCCATGGAAGCCATATTTAAAGGGAACTAAAGTCAAAAAAACTAATTTAGATTTATCCTCAATAAAAGATAGTTTTATGGTGTTGTAAACACAAAAAAGACACATACCCCCTCAATCAGACCCAGGTACACACACCCTAATCAACTAGTCAATAAAAAAAAAACACCTTTTGACCAATCATCAAAAAAGTGTATTTTACCCCACAAACACCTGATTAATGATAAAATGTTTATACTTATTATGATCATAGAATAAAACAGTATTAAAGTGTTATTTTTATTATAAGTGTTGTTGCTCTTGGTAGACATAGTTAAGTTACAAAAGTAGTTTTAAATGTACTTAAGACCTCAAAGATGGAAAGTACATAAACAGCAACACACCCTGTATGGTGTGCAACACTTCACTTGCAGCTAATTATACAAGAAATGATACATGCACAAAACAATCATAACAACAGAAGTCGCGACACGACACATATGTGTGCACATGCAATATGCTCACCTAAATATAAGGTGGATAAATGACAGAATCAATCTTTCTGCATGTCACAAGTAAGGCTGAAGCCACACTACAATGCACACAATCGCGAGCGTTATCGCACGCAATTGTGCGAGTTTTGTATTTGTGTGTGCATTTTGCCGTTTTCCGTTATGGAAATGCATGTTAACCCAAAAAAATGGCGAATGCATGCGTTACAAAAACGCGTCCGGACGCGCAATTACATGCGCTTCGGAAATCGCAGGAATTTTCACGTTACCACGATTTCCATTTTAATGAAAATCGCGGGTGCAATCGCAAGCGCAAAACGTGTGAAAAACGTGCTAGTGTGGCCTAGCCCTAAAAGTAACCAAAGCAAAAGGGGCAGAGGGGTGAATGCCCCCCAGGCCACACTTTCGTACACTTATTGGGCCGTGGCAGTCAATTAACCTGCATCATTAACCGGAGTATTTATTGGATGGGGATGGGAATGGGAAATTCACCCACTGATCCTATTGATATTTTCCAATAGCATTGGCATATTTGCATGCCATATTGTGAAAGGGGCACTTGAATGTGTTTTACCCCAGTCCAAAAGATCAACAGTCTCCTTGCTGCCTAGTAATTAAATATAAAGGACACTAAACCTTACAGGATTACATTTAGAGTTAGAAATTAAAACAATGGAGTTGGCTGCTCTTTTTGTATACATATTTATTCTAAATTAGTAAACCAATTATTAAAGGGTATGTCCACCCTAAATTCAAAATTTTAATATGTGATCCCCCTGGGCTCCCAGCCCCAACCGCATTAATTTTATTTTTAGAAAGCCCCCCAACTCTACTTACCTCCCCTCTTTCCTGCGCCGCGCTCCCGGCCCTCTTGCTAGGAAATGCAAGCAGAGGGCGGGACCGGCAGCCGCGCCTGTGATTGGTGAGACGGCAGCCAATCACGGACGCGGCTGCCGGCAGCTTACTTCGCGTTGGAAAGCGAGGAGAGGTAAGTAACAGATTTGGGAGCTTTCTAAAATAAAATTATTGCGGTGGGGCTGGGGGACATGGGGGAAGGCTGACATAAAGGGGTTTTAAGCTAGGGGAGGGATAGCAGAACGGGAGGGAGAGGGAGAAGAGCTGCAGTACGCATGGCAAAATCTAACCTGAGGCAAGGTGGGAGGCATAGCCTGCAGCCTCCTGGGGGGTGCAGTTTTTGGCACTTTGGGGGGGGACTACAGGAGAACCCTATGGAGCTGGGATGTGAGGTAAGGATTAAACTACACTACATGGTGGGGCCAGTAGTTGGGGGGATTATAGTTGTGGGGGTGGACATGCCCTTTAAATTAATTTTCTCCATTATACGGTACTTGGATACAGAGTTTGCCAAATACATGGATAATTATAAACCATTAGACATTAAGCCTGTTACATTAACGGGCGATAGAAGCCCAGAGACCCCCCCATGTGGCAGACTCCCCCCCCCCCTCTGTACCAAAGGAATCTACCTTATCTACTTATCTGCTGTTGGTCTCCATGCCTCTGTGTGTGTTTCTTACGTTTCTTCCTCTAGTGGTGAATCAATTGAAACTGCAGTGGCGAGTCCATAGGAACCGCAGTGACACACACACACACACGGATAGCAGCACGGACGCAGCAGTTAGGCTTTTATTATATAGGACTAGACAATTAAGCCTGTTAAATTAACAGGCACTAGACATTAAGCCATAATGTGTGTTATGAAGACAGATACATGCATTCACACACACATACATACACACACGCATGCAGACCCACACAAACACACATGCATACAGATACACATACACGCATGCATGTAGATACACATTTGCATACAGACACGCATACACACATGCATGTGCACACATACACGCATGCAGACACACATACATGCATACATGCACTCATGCATGCAGACAAATATACACATATGCAGCATACACACATACATGTAGAGACACACATTCATGCAGACACACATATATACAGACACCCACATACACACATGCATGCAGGTCCACACAGACACATGGATCGGACCTACATCAGACCTACATCTCAGAGCCGACTCCTTCCCACTCTCAGCAAGCGAAGGTGGTTGTCTCAGTGCCCTCACTTCATATTCACAGTGCACTGCCAAGTATGAATAAAGTTGGGGGGGGGGGGGGGGGAACAGAACTTCCTTTTTTTTTTTTTTTTAACTTATTTATTTGCAGGGAATCCGAAGACAGGAGGTGAAATCAGGGAACATCAGAATTTGAGACAGTTGGTTGGTGCAGGTAAGAGTTCTCAGGAGGGAAACGGCTAGTGTTCTTTGGCAGCAGCAGCAGGGGGTAGTGTGGTGGACACCTAGTGGCTAGGGGAGGGAACTGCAGTGACACACACAGAGGCACAGAACCGAAACTCGGCAGTTAGGATTATATTATATATGATAACTAAAAAGTAGTAAAGTTTTAAGATGTAAACTAACTAATGTAAGCAGAGATTTAAGAAGGACAATTCAATTTTGTATCTTGTAATTTAAAAACACAGTAATATAATTTTAATGCTGAGATGTATGCATTATCATGGTTTAAAAAAAGAATAGATCAAAACCAGTACACCGAGAAAGATGCTTAAAGGGTATGTCCGCCCTAAAAATCATCTTTACATATATGACTAGAAAATAGCCTTTTCTGCTGCTGTGCAAACCCCAAACCAGCTCATAACAGCAACAGGGGAGGCTGAACCTGCCAGCAAGGTATTGGGTTTTCTAAGCATTGGTAGAAAAGGGTATAACGAAACACTGGATGGGGTCCTTTTTCCTTAATATCAATTATTTTTGAAGATGGACTTTCCCTTTACAGCTGTATTAATTCTTCTGAATAATAGGAGAGAAACGGATTAGAATGATGTACCAATCTATGTTAAAGGGTATGTCCACCCTAAAAATGATTTTTTAATATAAGATTCCCCCTGTCCCCACAGCCCCAACCACTAAATTTATATTTTTAGAAAGTGCCCTAAACTCTACTTACCTCCCCTCTTTCCTTCGTCGCGCTGCCGGCCCTCTGCTTGCGAGAAAATGCAAGCAGAGGGACGGGACCGGCAGTCGCGTCTGTGATTGGCTGAGAGGCAGCCAATCACGGACGCGGCTGCCGGGAGTGCATTTCGGCGGGGGAAAGAGGGAAGGTAAGTAAAGTTTCGGGAGCTTTAACAACATAAATATAGCGGTTGGGGCTGGGGGGACAGGGGGAATCCTATATATTAAGGGTTTGACACTAGGGGGAGGGAATCCTGAGAGGGAGGAAGAGGGAGGGGGAGAAGGGCTGCAGTACGCATGCCAAACTTCTCCCGGAGGCCAGGTAGGAGGCAGTGTCCTATATGGTGGGCAGTTTTTGGTCCTATATGGTGGGCAGTTTTTGGGACTTTGGGGGGGGACTACAGGAGAACCATATGGAGCTGGGATGTGAGGCAAGGATTACACTACACTACATGATGGGGCCAGTAGTTGGGGGATTATAATTTTGGGGGAGGACATGCCCTTTAATATATCTTTATATGAAAGGATTAGTCTAGTAATTTTGCATTTGTCTTAAGGAGCCCATAGATATAACAATTCAGATTGTGTTATATTAGAAAATGGAATCCCAATATTGTGGAATCATTGGCCCATTGTAATAACTGTGGTGGACAAGACAGGGAGCTCTATTTCAGTTTAATTGGTCAGGTTGGAAAGTTTGATTTTGGAAAACTTATCTTTACCATCAATTATTTTGACTAGTTCTCTGTTCAATTAATTTATGATTGACAGCAGTTTTATCTAAAAGGTCAATAAAAATATAAAACAATAGGACATAAGTTGACTTATGTATGCATTATGTATAGATTTAGAGATTCACATTGCAAAAAGCAATACCTATAAATTGTGATTTCTCAACTCCACAATACATGGAGAAAAATTAGGTATATATAATAAAAAATGTGCAATAAACTATAAACTGTCAAACATTCAGAATAATGTAGATTTATAAAGTGCACAGAATTTTTGCCCCAGTCTTGTATAGCCACTTGCCAGTTTCAGGTTAATATACAATCACTGTCAACAATGAAACCCAGCAACAGTTGTTGCTTGAAAAAATATTTATTACATCAGTCTGAGCACCAGGCAGATGGCTCCTTGTGGTACAGAAATGAGACAGATGGTAGCAAAAAGCTAAATACAAGAATCAGAGTGCCCCTTACAGCTACAGCAACCAATGAGTTATTGCCCTTTAAGAAAGCTCAAAGGATATCCCCACTGGTAAAATAGTTTTTTGGTATTCAGTTTTATTGAAGAACAGGAGGCAAAGGAGCTGTGTCTTACCTCCCGTTCTTCAATAAAACATTCAGGAGCTGTTTAAGGAACTTAGCCGACCTCTCACTCCTCCTGACAGGTCCCAATGGTCAGAGGAAATTGCAGAGGAGCAAGAGACCAGGTAAGTTGCTTAACTTCATTCCCGGCTCCTTAACATTTTATTAAGTGGAAATTTAATTTTATTAAGTGGAAATTAAAATTTTATTAACTGGAGGTAAGAAAATGCTCCTTTACCTCCTGTTCTCCAATAAAACTGAATACCAAAAAAATTATATTTCCATGAAGATACCATTTAACAAAGAGCAGATTGAAGCACAGCAACACGTAAAACACATTACAACAACAGCATGGCAATTGTGTCAACATGTGGGCAAGACAAAGAGTATCCTAAAAAAAGGAAAAAGAATGATTGCTATGGAATAATAAGCATATTTTCATTCCAACAGCACAATTAGATACATCTACAAATACCATTCTTCTTTGTTCTTCAGAAATGAATATCTATAGTCATTGGGCATGCTCAGCGCTATTCTACTTAAATAGATTTTAAAAGGCATGTCCACCCCCAAAACTTAAATGTAACCCATTACTGGCCCCACAGTACAGTTTAAAAAAACTCTTACCTTACATTCCTGCTCCTTATGGTTCTCCTGTAATCCATGTACAAAGTCCAGGAAACTGAAGAGTAGTGGCTGTCTTCCTGTCCAAATGTCTCTGCCTCCTATGTTGCCTTCGATCCTTCTCTTCAAATCCTTCTCCTGGCGTTAAAAGCATAATCTATATTGTAGGGCATACCCTCCCGCCCCCAACCACTAAATTAGAAAAATAGATTCCAAACTGTACTTACAGCTCCTGGTTCCACTGTCTTCGTTATTGCTGGAAGCCGCGGCTGTGATTGACTGCCTTTAAGCCATCACAGCCGCGGCTGCTGGTCCAGCCACCTGTTTGTAGATCCGGCAGACAGGGGAGCTGGACCAGAACAACGCTGAAACCAGGAGCTGTAAGTAGAGTTTGAAATCGATTTCTAAAGTTCTAGCGGTGGTGGAGGGGGGTGGTGGGTATGTCCTACAAGATAGATAAGTGTCTATATAGTGTGGAGATGCCATTTAAAGGTGATTAAGGTGTGAAAACACAACATGACAGCAGGAGTCATGTTTACCTCTTTTGGTTGGAAACAGACAGGTTATTCTTAACCTCCATGCCAGTGTTTTGAAAATAATTAAAAGTAAATACAAAAAAGTAGAAAATTCTAAAACATTTACAGAAAGTCTAATTAAATTAAATCAGGGATCATTAAACTATGACCCTCTAGATGTTGTAGTTTTTAAACATCTGAAGAGACATAGTTTGAGGATTTATGAATTAGATTACAGGAATTTCTTCCGAAAACCAGGGCTTGCTGCTTTTTGTTCTGTCACTCATGTCAAGCAAGATTTCACTGCCCAGGAATGCAGTACAAATATTTCACTGTTAAACAGCCCACCCAATTTTTCATCCCTCTCCTCTAATTAGAGGGATAGAGGATAGCTGAATGGAGAGCAATTTTTTCCTCCCTGATTAAAGCACACTGAGCAGGTCTGATCAGTGGCATTACGACAGCCTCTGCAATGGCGGAAGGCACGACCCTCATTTGTCATGCAGTTGGGGGTGGGGTAGCGAAATCAGCAGTCATTTTTGTTACCTTCATGAACCATTGTTACTGGCATCACACAATAGTTTAAAAGATAGGAATTTCCATTATTTATTTAGTTTCCCTTCTCTTCAAGAAGTAAACTTTAAATCCAGTTGATCTAACTGAATAAAACAAGATATACCATGACCTGGATGAAGGAGAACCTTCACAAGCATAAAAAAATATCAGAACATGTGTAGTAGGCCTTAAGGTGGCCACACACTAGGCAGACATTAGAAAGATTAGACCTTCATCTATATAATGTGTAAAGACATTTTACAAGCAGCAGTTCTTACCGTGGCCGTCTGGTCCCTTCATTTGGCAATCGCAAACCGATTCCATAAAAGAATTGGCATCTAAAAGGTGAACATCTAATCTATGCATTATATAAAGCTAGCCATCCATGGGCAGATGCTCAGATTTCCGATCAAGTACATCTGAAGAACCGATTGAAGTTGCCCACCATGAGGCTTTCCACAGAATTCCCCTTGAAATTGCAGACAGATAGGGACTTAAGATGGTGTGTGCAAATAAATGTGCCACCTGGCCTGGTCTTCGTTTTTCCATTATTGTCAAATGGTCAATCGGAAAATAGTTTGACATTTTAAGCGATCCTATTAAATTTATCAGATTGTTCAAAATGTGGATCCCGTGTATGGGGTATGCTTAAGTAGTGTATGGGCGCATTTAGACATGTGTTTAATCCCACAATCAGTACAGGAGCTTTCACATTTCCCAATAATATTTTAAGGTGAATGCCCCTTTTTGTATCTAATGGTAAAAGGACAAATTTCCTTTATACAATAAAGTGCACAATACATTTCCTGAATTTTACGGACAGGAAACTCCCATTAAATCATGTAAAACCCATTTAAATTATATTAACACACCATTATTTTCTAATAGAATGTTACATTACGTTTATTGCTTAAGTTTGTTAGAATTATACCTGAAAACAAAATAGTACACTGGTTCTCTGAAAGCTTCATTAAGAAAATCAATTAAGCCAGTAGATTGTATTTGATATTATCATACAATCAGTGAAGGAGAAGCTGCTGTCACTTGCCTAAAGGCTTGTACACATGCTTGTTTTTCGCCAGGCAGATCAACAAACGACCCCCGACCGAGCACATACACACGGCCGAAGTGATAGCATATATTTTCTATATTGTGAAAAGACGTAGGGTATCTACAAATAAGGTATGACAACAAAAATAATCTATATAATCTATATAATTATATGGTCTTGTCCTTGACCCAGCGCCTGGGTTGATTCAGTTGCTCAGTAGAGATCTGAGCATCTTGACCCATCCAACAGCCAATCAGTAGAAATTACTGTTAGGAAAATTCCAAGGATGCGGTGCATTCTGGGAAGAAGAAGGACCATTAGAACCTGAAATGTCAGCTCACTAATGTCAACAGCAGGGAAAAGCAAAGAGTATGAAATCGACTGATTTTTCAAAATGGGAGAGAATATGTAGAATAACTAAGAAGGCATTACACAAACTAACAATTTAACAAATATTGTCTGTATAAGATATGTAGCTTTGTGTTTCTACTTGATAGCTCCAAAGAAATACTTTATACATAAAAAAAGTTTCAATCAATTGTTAATGCAGATTCTATATTTATAGAAATCTGCTGACTTGCTTGTCAAACTATTATCAGGCCACAGCAGTAGCACTGCCAGTGATCAACCACCTTACTGCTAGCATTTTCTTTTCAGTTAACAATCTTCAGGGAACTGCCAATTGAATGTTTAATTTCCCTAAAGGAAAAAATACATTAACCGTATAAAGTTTTCATTCAATGTACACATTACATTTCAAATCAGCAAAGTTCTGTCCTTTTTAACTCAAAATATTAAGGGCACACATTCTAAAATAATTACCAAAAGCAAAACAATTTTGTCTATTTACCATTGACCTTCCCTTTTGTCTTTAATCTTTCCCACTATCAGGGTTTTCTCCAGGATGTCCTGCCTGGTTCATAAAATGCATTAACAGTTCACAAATATGCCATTCGTGCACTAACATTTTTAAATTACAACAATACAGAGTTTTTATTTCAAGCAATCAGATTTTCAGCTTGTTCTATAGGAAAAAAAATGTATTTGTACTCATGTAATTTATATTTATAAACAGCTAACACACTGGTCTTATTTTTATTGCTTTGTTTTCTTTAATCCTATTGGGCATTGCACAAAAAGAACATCACAACCAACTGCGGTTATTCAAAATGTTCATGTTTCAGTCTATATTACAAGAGGTTTTTTTTTTACACTTTATCCCTTGGAAAATTATTTCTTCCAAAAATATTTCCATTTAAATAGTCAAGATTCTAGAGGAACGTATATTGGGGGAAAAAAGCTAATTTGCCAGCAAGCCTTGGAAAAAAAACACCAAATAATGCCCCACGTAGAACCCAAACTGTATAAAAGGTCAGTGGTGAACAATCCTTTGGGGGTTTAATTGGTATTCATTTTTTTAATAAATGTGTCTTCTTTACAATGATATTTTGTTAGGATATCTTTCTATTTTACAGGGATGCAGATTTAAAGGAAAACCTAACTATTTTTTAAATCCTAATATGAAAGCTTTTTCGCCCAGAACACCTTTACATTTTTGTTTGTTTCCATTATGCTCGAAGCAAAAGATTAAAGGGAAAGTTCAGTGCAAATACATGTGTTTTTCAGAGAAAAGAGCAGTATTTTTTCATCCCAATGACCTTAATCTGCCAATTCAGCATTTTTTCTGTGTATAAATAACTGCAACCGAAATACTGACTTCCTGTTTGCAGGACCCCTAGCAGAGACCGTTATGGTCCTGTCCTTGACCCAACGCCTGGGTTGATTCAGTTGCTCAGTAGAGATCTGAGCATCTTTGACCCATCCAACAGCCAATCAGTAGAAATTACTGTTAGGAACATTCCAAGGATGTGGTGCATTCTGGGAAGAAGGACCGTTAGAACCTGAAATGTCAGCTCACTAATGTCAACAGCAGGGAAAAGCAAAGAGTATGAAATCGACTGATTTTTCAAAATGGGAGAGAATATGTAGAATAACTAAGAAGGCATTACACAAACTAACAATTTAACAAATATTGATCATTTCCACTGAACTGTCCCTTTAAGTTTCTACATGTAACATTTTCTATATTGTAGATCTATTGGGATAGTGGTATAAATGAGTTGCAGGTTCTAGTTCCAAGACTTGCTTTTAATTTTTACTGAAATTATAATATTCTGCTTCTAAAATCCATGCTAGATAAGAAATACACTGCAAATAATACTTCTCTTTTATTGTATGAAAAGCAAAGGAATATATTATTGTAAGGGACTTAGATATGTTCACACAAATACTGCATTGACATTACTGTTCTGTGTCAGATAATGGGAGGATCTCTGTGCTGTTATACGATTGGCTGTCAAGATTTTAAAAAAACAAGGCTGCAGTTTTCTTGTTAATTTGGCTTGAAAAAATTATTTCTATGTCTTCTTCTTTTTCTTCTTCCGTTTTATTCTTCAGCTTTTTTGGACTGTATCTCCTCCCACAGTTTTTGAGCTAGCGACATGAAATTCGGAACAGACTTGCAGGGCATATAGGAGAAGTGTTTTATCTTCTATCTAAGGAATCCGCGGAAGCGTTACGGCGTTATCGGTGAATTTCCTGACATTTTTTCCCATAGACTATAATGGTAACAACCCTCAAATGTGGATATTCCAAAACAGTTTGTTTCATGGTCATAAATTCAAATGGTCATACCCCCAACCCCCCACACAGACACATGTACACCCACCTACTGACCTACCTTTCCATTCCCATGGAAGCCATATTTAAAGGGTAACTAAAGTCAAAAAAACTAATTTAGATTTATCCTCAATAAAAGATAGTTTTATGGTTGTAAACACAAAAAAGACATACCCCCTCAATCAGACCCAGGTACACACACCTACTAATCAACTAGTCAAAAAAACACCTTTTGACCAATCATCAAAAAAGTTAGTATTTTACCCCCAACCTGATATGAATACACACACACACACACCAACTTACCTACCTTTAATGCATGTGACATATTTAAAGGGTAAGTAAAAAAACAAAAAAAAAAAACAAAAACAAAAAACAAAAAAACGTCCTCTTCGTTGGCATTTTTTTTTTTTTTTTTTTTTTGCACAAACACAAATTCCCTTCCAAAATGCAGTCTTTCAAGCCAAATTCAAAGTTTATACTTAAACTTTCCTTTTCTAGTTTTGATCTGTTGAGCACTACAGAGCATGTGACGTGTAGTGCGTACACATAGCTGGGAATCACCCAGCTAAGGTGGATTATGGGAGCTGACTCCTAGTACCCACAAGTTAATTTCATAAATCACCCAGCAGCCACAGCAAAGTGAGACACAGCTTGTTGTATCTTTGTGAATGTGCTCCGTCTACTGGGACAAAGTTGTCTGGAGACTTTAGATCTCCTTTAAGAAGAAAATTATTTAGTGCAAACAAATTGGGGGGAAAGACATTTACAAGTATCTTAACGGCTTTGTAAATGCACTTTAGAAAATACAGATAGTGTAATAAAATGTAGCTTAAATACACAGTCCTAGTACTGTAGCTTTTTCCAAAAAGCAATGTTCTCAGCAGCAGTGACAGCTGAATCTCTAACATAATCCTGTGCTCATTCTGCCATTAAGCATTGCCCCAGTTTAAACCAAAATGTAAAGCAGAACTAACTGCAAAGCCATCACATTTATATAACTTAAAGCACTAATGGTGCTTACTAGCTATACTATACATACTATTATAGGTGATATGCTATAAGAATACTGCATAGAAAGGAATAATATCAAGAGGAGCCCAACGCAAATATTCATGTGTTCCTGGAAGCCACACAATATCCTTCCTGGTTGTTATGTTAGTCGAATGCAGTTTTGCATAGGAATGTTCAGAGGTTAATGTATGCATTATACAGTAGGAAGCTAAAGTTTTATTGGTTATTCACGAGTTTTCAGATATATTCTAACAACAGTCATAGATTTGTTGCTTAAGGGCTGGGCCACACTAGCGCATTTTTCGTGTGTTTGCGTGTGCGTTTTCATTCACTAAAACGGAAATCGTGGAAATGCAATAATTCCGGCAATTTCCATTGCACATGCGTCCGTTTGCGTTCAACCATCTTTATGCGCAATCACATGAGTTTTTTCTTTGTAAATAGCGAAAAAATGCATACGCAAAACAGTGCGCGCGAATGCACAGAAATAACGCTCTCGATTTCGCTCGCGATTTTGTGCGTTGTAGTGTGGCCTTGGCCTAAATTACTTTAAAAATGTGAGATCGAACCGTAAACTATTTAAAAGGGACATTGCATAAATATTTGAGAAAATGTTAAAAATATATAACTAGACTGTTGCATGTGAATTTCCAATGAGGATTTTCTCAAAAGTTTTTTGTCTGAAAGAAAAAATGGTAAGGCTAACTTCTCCTTTATAAAAGACTGCCTTTTATACACCATATTATATAAATATGCTTTTCTACACTGTGGCTCTAATATATGTTGAAGAACTTAAAACTTAAAGGATGTACAAACAGTTAAATCTTTATTCGAACTGAGACTAGTAATCAATAATCTGATTTTAGGCGCTACAAATTGTGCATCCCGTTAAGGACCGGTTGGAATTTACCATCAAGTCTATTCGAATTTTTTTAATTACAGGCCAAATACTAGATTTTCACAGTGCCAGGTCGATCAGCCCATGTGTACCAAGCCTTACGCTAGCCATACATGGGCAGATGTTCTTTAGATCGGATTTCTGCTCAAGGGCAACAATCAGAAATCAAATCAGAAGAACCACTCAAAGTTTCCCATAAAATCTGTGGAGAGATGGGGTCGTCGGAAAATTTTTCCCCCTGGCCAGATCGTCGCCTGAGGGCTCCAATCGAATTTATCGGATTGCTCGAAATGCCGATCTCAAGTATGGGGTGCTTAAGTAGTGTATGGGCACCTTCAGACATTCACTTTATCGCACAATCTGTACAGGAGACTTATGCAACCACTGTGCATTCCCCTACACATGCAAACAAATTAAAGCACTTCTAATATTCAAACACAAAAAGTATTTGAGAGACTTAAGACTGGGGGCATAAAAAATGCATTAGCATTCAAGTTACCTGAGCTTGGTAAATGTGTAAACAGCATAGAAACACAAACTTTGAAGAAGGAAAAAATTATCCGATACTCTGTAGCCCTTAATTAAATTGATTGATGAGCACAAAGGGAGAACATGATGCCTTGGAAGTGTACTAAAGAGGGCATGAAAAATTAAAAATCCTGACTAACACGACTGTTCAAAGGCAATATTTTCTGTTCACACTGACTGCATATGGCAAAAAAGGATGTATTGTGGTTAGGAGTGTCCGGAAAATGCAAACATTAGCTAAAATATAGTATGTAAATATTTTTAAGATGAATGAGGTGATGAAGCTAAAATTTCTGGGATGAAAGGCTTACGTAATTCAGAGAGTATGTCCAGCCCCCATAACAAATGTCATATGCAAGACCAGGACTGCAATGAACCCTAACATTGCAACATTTATCTTTGTCCCATCATTCCAAAGATTTTAAAAAATCCCCTTCCCCCTAACAATGTAACCTAAAGTTATTTGGTAAGTGCTTAATAAAACAATCCAGAACACTACGAGTACAGAGAAAAGCAAATAATTATAAAAATATTTTTTGGCAGCATTAAGCCTACACTTAAAATTTGACAGGTGCTATTCATCTACATAAGACCTGGCATAAATGCCCTGCAATATCCCAAGAGAACATTTTTAGGAGAAAAGGCTAAAATGCGAAATAGGACGAGTTGAAACATGCTTTGTGGGACCCTAGTCAAATGTTTTCTATTGTGCCCTAAGCACATTCGGGGTTGGCACACCCCTTCTTCAGGTACAAACAATGGCTATCACATGTTACCACTCCCTCCCATTATTAAATACCCATACATACAGGATATGACATCATGTGTCCAACCCTTCATTTCCCAAACCTTATTAACCCCTCCCGTTCCATTTTTTATTATTTTCATATCATTATATTGATTTCTATTCACCCTTACATAAAAAATCACTTAAGAAAACTCACATAATTTAGATGCATCGTATCAATCCTACAGAAAGTGGTATAGGTCATAATCTTTATTAAGGCCCTCTGGGTGTAAACTCTTTAACTGATGGACCCACCATACCTCCCTTCTTTTCAGTCGCACCCCTCTGTCACCCCCTCGATCCGATGGGGTCACTACCTAAAGTACCCTGAACTTCAGCTCATTTTCTGTATGCCCTGCCTCAGCATAATGCTTGGGTACAGGTAACTTAACATCTTTCTTTTTTATACTAGACCGGTGCTGCGAGATCCGTGCCTTGATCATTTGGGTGGTCTCGCCCACATATATCAAGCCACACAGACACCACAGCACATAAACAACATAAGAGGAGTTGCATGTACACATATATAGATATATATATATATATATATATATATATATTATATAATATATATATATATATATAATATAATAATCTAATTATGTAAATCTAATTGAGTCAATAATATATATATATATATATATATATATATATATATATTATATATTTATATATATCCGGGTGCAGTTCAATAAGATCACATTGCAGGGATAGGAACACACTCAATTATCAATAAATCAATAAGAAGCCCGTGAGTGTATATAATATATATATAATATATATAAACAAATTGTAAAAATAAATCCTAGGAGTGCTCCTTTACCACATTTCTACTATATATTAGAAAGGAGTGCTCCTTTACCACATTTCTACTATATATTAGAACTGTTACTCTGTCACCAGCTTCCAGAGGAACCAAATAGGATAATCCTGCAGGTCTGAGAGTAGGACCCAGGCAATCCTGCTACACTGTGTGGTTGAAACTAAACCTGCTAGGTTAATACTTATTAGTATTCACCACGACAAGTGGTGATGGTACCTCATATATTATAACAGAATGTACCTCACAGCATCATATTATTATAATAGCATTGCCCTAATAATCTAACGTATAAACAAACATTTCTCATTCCCAGTTTACCTAAAGAAATGGATTTATCCTTTATATACAGAGCTAATTGAAAAAAAATTGCTTCAGAGCAATTTTTAATAACTGATAAGTGCTTTTTATTTCAGTATTACAGTAAATCCTTGGTATACTTGCCTGGTTGTACCACTAAGCAAAAGGCTAAGGACTTGCAATTGAGCACCTTCATCCCAAGCATTAATAGTGGCTGCCAATTCAAATTGTTCACAAGCAAATACTGTGGCTACTCACACAAAATTTGGCTATTTTATGGCTCCAATCCCACTCCACTCCGTCTCATGTGGCAAGCTGAATCATCAGAGATATAGAAATGTAGGAGAGCCAAACGCAGGAGTTTAAACTGCAACAATAATTTTAATTAAATGCAACATGTTTCGGAGCCAGTGTGCTCCTTTATCAAGCTTGATAAAGGAGCACACTGGCTCCGAAAGCATATGTACACACATACATATACACCTTTCTTATATGTAATAACCTATACCCCCACAACATTGGTAGCTCCTAAAAACACAATGCAATCTCCTATGAAAATATAAATATATTTATATATGCTATATATGCCAAGCACCTCAGACTGACTCTGAATAGTGATTTTAGCAGTCATAAGCACATTTTAACGCTCAGTGATTTTATAGAGCTTAATGACATAGGTTTCTTTCAATGCATGTTTTTCCTCCAAGCTACTGTACCTAAGTGAGCAAAAACTATTATTCTCCTTTGCAGGTGTACAGAGAAAGATAAATTCTCATTACTTATCAAAATGTACTTATTGTGTGCAGGTCCCGATACATTTTAGGACTTCCTCCCATAGGATGCAGTCAAGGAAAGGTTTAACAATTCCTTACTTTAAAAATCTAAAATAAATTATTTTTATTATAAAATTTATTTCAAGTGTTTTACATTAAAGAACTGGCTTAAACATTTTCTCTGCACATGTCAACATATTAATTTTAGGAAGATGAAAAACAAACTACTAAAAATTAAATATGCGTCCTCTATATAGCAACCTGAAAATCTATGGCTAAAAATGTTGAAAGAGGATGTCCACCCCCCAAACAAAATTTTTATATGGTGTAGGAAATTGCTGTAAACATCGACCTTGCGAGGTTTACAGCACTCAAAGATCTAAGTTCTAAGTTTAGATCTAAAGATCTAAAAGACTAGCAGCTGTAATTGCAGCAAAAGGTGGTTCTACAAAGTACTGACTCGGGCTGAATAATTACACACACCCCACTTTGCTGTTATTGATTTGTTAAAAATGTTTGGAATCATGTATAATTTTCGTTCCACTTCTCACATGTACAACACTTTGTATTGGTCTTTCACGTGGAATTCCAATAAAATTGATAAAAGGGCATGTCCACTCACAAAACTATAATCCCCCCCACTACTGGCCCCATTGTGTAGTGTGGTTTAATCCTTACCTTACATCCCAGCTCCATAAAGGTTCTCCTGTAGTCCCCCCCCACCCAAGTCCCAAAAACTGCCCACCAGGAGGATAGCAGAGTCCATATAGGACTCTGCCTCCTATCTGGCCTCCGGGAGAAGTTTGGCATGCGTACTGCAGCCCTTCTCCCCCTCCCGATTAGGATTCCCTCCCCCTAGTGTAAAACCCTTTATATGTAATATTCCCCCTGTCCCCCCAGCCCCAACTGCTCTATTTTTAATTTTAGAAAGTGCTCCAAACTTTACGGTACTTACCTTCCCTCTTTCCTCCGCCGCAATTAACTCCCGGCAGCCGCGTCTGTGATTGGCTGAGCGGCAGCCAATCACGGACACGGCTGCCGGGAGTTCATTGCGACTGCCGGTCCCGCCCCTCTGCTTGCATTTTCTCGCAAGCAGAGGGCCTGGCAGCGTGGCAGAGGAAAGAGGGAAGGTAAGTAAAGTTTGGGGAACTTTCTAATAATATAAATAGAGCGGTTGAGGCTGGGGGGACAGGGGGAATAATATATGAAAAAAAAAAATTTAAGGGTGGACATACCCTTTAATGTTTGTGGCAGTAATGTGACAAAATGTAGAAAACTTCAAGGGGGCCGAATACTTTTGCAAACCACTGTATATGCCAGTTAGTATCTGTACAAGATTCTTCATCAAGTAGGTACCATATTGAAAAATGTTTTGCACAGAGCTGTGCCAATATTAGGTTCACTTCACTGTAGCAGATTGAAAGCAATCTCTGGGATGGTGGTAAACTGCGATCAATTGCTAATGTAAAGTAATCTACAAGAGATTACAACAGATAGGAAACAATCTAAATATATTATGAGATTGCAGCAGATATAAAAACATCTTAAAGGGCATCTCCACTGCTAAAAATCACGTTTTTCAATTCAGTTTTATTAAAGAATGTGATGTAAAGGAGCTGTGTCTTACCTCCTGTTCTTCAATAAAATGCTCAGGAGCCAGGAATGAAGTTACAGAACTTACCCGGTCTCTCGCTCCTCCGTCACATCCTCTGACAGGTCCCGCTGGACTTCGTACGCCATCCGCATCACACTTGCAACTCAGAAACTAACTAGGGTACCCCAACCCTTCCCCAACCTCCAGAAACAGACTTACCACCGGTTAGTTCCCTCGACTCTCTGCTCCCTGCTTGCTGGAAGTCGCAAACAATGGCTGGACCGGCAGCCACACCTGTGAATGGCTGAGAGTCATGGATAGGTACAACAGTACCTATCCATGAAAGATGACAGACAGAATCTGTAAGATTCTCAGTTATCTTTTAAAGATGTGGCTACACACATTCATGATGCTCTTATTCTACATATTAAGTATAGGGAGATCATTCGGGATTGCCACATCCCCTACAATCGCAGCTGACAGCCGACTGCAATCAAGGGAAATTTTCCATCCGTAACGACTGTTTCTGATGCAGACTCTGAATGTTCGTCTGCATTGAAAACGGTCATTTAGCATGTACACACATTACCAAAAAAGGTCCTATTGTAATAGATATAATGTTGGAAGGCATGTGTCATCGGAAATGTCAGTAAATCACGGCTGTGGTCTTGAGTTGGGCCAATGGATCAATCACATATCAGTGTTCTTTCTTTGAGCGTACCCCTCCAGCATTACCCCATTATATATATTTATAGAAACAACATAATGAGGTGCAGGAGGATGATAATAAAGTGAACCTGATCTAAGTACAGCTCTGTGCAATGCATTTCTCTATAGTTTATTTGAAGGTGAATGTTGCAGACACCTCGAAATTCCTACAGCTGGAAGGAAATCTTAATTTAATTCAAGCAGTAGTAATAACAGCTGCCAGACCTACTGTCCTTTTGTTATAACACAATCACAGGGTGAATTAGCTAATTAGCGCAGCAATTAGATCTACAACAATGTATTAGGCAGAGTGAATTAGCTGTAGCTCACTGCTCAATGTTTTCTCATGTCCAATTTACATGCTCACCGTCTAGCTTTGTCGCAGATTCTGTGAGGGTTTGACAGGGGTGTTCCCAGACCTTTATTATATTTAATATTTAAAGCCACCCCGGTATAATTTTGCCGCTTTGCGCAATAAGTAGGCGTGGCTTGTAGAGGTGGGTATGGTGGGTTGACTTTAAAGCCAGCCCTGCAGTCCACCAGCCAGTGTACACTTGCTGGTGGACTGCAGGGCTGACTTTACACTGGCTGGCGGACTGCAGGGCTGACTTTAAACTGGCTGGAGGACTGCAGGGCTGACTTTACACTGGCTGGCGGACTGGTAAATGTAAGTGCCCATCCAACACAGAATGGTACATATAAGATGCCCTCATAGCCAGCCAAAACAGACTGGTGCATATAAGATGTCCCCATGCCCAGCCCACACAGATTGATACATATAGCATTCCCCCATGCCCAGCCCACACAGATTGATACATATAGGATTCCCCCATGCCCAGCCCACACTGACTGATTCATATAAAAAAGGCCCTTTATCGGTAATGTGTGCACCCAGCTGATCCTGCAATCTTCAATGGGCCACTGGATCTATCACAATATCAGTGTACCATCAAGAATTACCCCATTAAGTATATTTATTGAAACAACAGTGTCTGTCCAAAGTTCAGAAAAGCAGGGAGAATAAAAATCAATGATTTAAAAAAAAAATAAAAAAATGATTCTTTTAATTTAAATTGAATTTTTTGGATTTAAATCTGATTTCTTTTTTTGAATAAAATGCTTTTTGAGGAAAATATATTACCATCCAAAGGTTATTCCATCATGAAATAAAGATGTTTTTTTAATAATGTAGAATAAGGCTGTATATGTTTAATTTTTTGGTAAATAAATTATATTAATCCATTCATAATGTCATGCTCTTCCAGAGGTTTATTCTAAGGTTATTGGGCAGTTTCTCTGCCTACAAGATATTATCACAGATGCTTGGTTTTGAACTGATGTTCAGTTCTCAAAACTGAATTTGACTCAGCAGAGATCACATGCCTCTTCTTCACAGCAAAAATGTTGAGAAAAAAACCTTAATCACATTGTTCTACAAACCTATGAATACAGAATCAACCCCTTCAGTGCTAAAGTTTCAAGAAGTTCAGTGAATAAAATAGAAACAATATTTTTCTGATTGTTTGGAATGGAAAAAATCTGGATGTTTGTTTTAGCAAATAACATGCTGTAATTTTATTGTTTCAGTTGAGTAGATCTATTTAAATTGTTATTATTCTAAAAAAATCTTCATCTACTTGCATATTAAAGTTATAGCAGCAAGAATTAGTCTTTATGTAGAAAACTATTATTTAAATCAAGCTACTGACTAGTGATTTAAATCATGATTTAAATTGTGATTTAAATCAAATCCACCCTGCAGAAAAGTAAAGAGTAGGAGATCTCTGTGTGTTATCCGGCCCCTGCTACTTTCTTGACCTCCTGGAGGACACTGGCATGCGCAGGAGAGCCCTCCCTCCTTCTCCCACCCTCCGGATCCCTTCAGGCTGCTTCATCCTCTACCTATAAAAACCTTTTTTGAAGTGCAGGGCACCCCAGTCCACCCCCAAACGCCAGGTTAATTTTTTATTTTTTTATTTTTAAATAAGCCCCAATAATAGACTTACGATCCTTCATTCCCTTGGCTCTCTGCATAGCCGGGAGCTTTGTCTGTACAGTAATTGTGTCTGACTCTCATCCAATCACAGATGTGGCTGCCAGTCCGGCCCCTATTTGCAACTTCTGGCAAACAGAGAACTGGTAGCAGCGAGTCAGGGAACAAACAGTGGTAAGTCTATTCCTGTTTTTTGTTGTTTATTTTCAACATGGAGGTTTTTCCAATGTACATGCTGTTTTCTCCAATGTACATGCTCTCCAGATCGGGCTTTAACATTAGCCGCAGTAGGCACGCGCCTGGGGGCACCTGTAGTTTGAGAGGCGGCTGTCAATCTTACCCCACCAATCTACCCCAGGGGCCCAATGGCAGGCCAGACATATGGCCACATATGGTCCCCTCAGACTTTAAAACACATACATACGCATGACTTTTGGCCGAAACGTTCGTTCATTGTGCGTCTGTCTTGCGCTCGGGGGTCGTGCCACCAATCGGATGCGTGTACAAACATAAATTGTATATTTGCTTGGATCTTTAACTTTTACATTACACTAGAATAGTGAAATACCCAAAGCAGCAGTAAATAATAGTTAGCACCCTATTCTACAAACAATCTAGTTTAAAGAAAGCTTAAAAAGTAAGTTTCTGCAGAATAATCTTATTTCACTTACAGAAAAAAACATGTGCTTAGGGGATGGATATGATGTAAATGGCATCACTTCCAATAATTATATGCCTCAGGAACATATCTTTAAAGAAACAATTTTAATTAATGCCTGCCAATTAAATGAACCAAGCTGTTAAGACAGAAATTCTACAATCTAAAATTAATTAGATTCATAATTTTGTAGCTGATCATGAATATTTGGTGGGCAGTGTGTATGCTTAGCTTCCCTTTTTTTAGGTTTGTGTTGTGTCTGGCAGGAAATGGTTTGTTTGCAATCCTCATTAGAAAATACTGGAATAAATTCTCTTGCTTTAATTAAAATCAGACATTTCTTAACTGTTTTAATTAAAGGGCATGTCCTTAAAACTGGTGACTTATCAGTTATCTGCCTGCAACCCCAAGTGCTACTTTACCAGTTTATTATATGGGCTTGTAACCGGATATTTAAAGGGCAACTGTGGTCTCAAAACAAGTTAGGGTTAAATGAAAGCCTGCAGTATATCCTTTACACTGAGCCAACAATCACATCTATGGCTGGAGCCTATGAGAAATTACATTGGGGTGAATGTTCAAACTTCCTGATTCCAGTTACACTATAGTGTAAAAATTTACTTTTTAGAAATTAAAAGTACCTGGGGCAGTGAGGTAGGATTGATTTTTCCCCATCTTCCAATATTATTTCATTGCGGGGCTACAGCACATACAGTTTTTATCTGGCAGGTTATGGCCCTGGGCCTTCCTGTATCAAAGGGTATCTCCACTCGTTTTTCTAAGTTTTGTGAATCCAGTTCCATTGAAGAACGGGAGGTAAAGGAGCTGTGCCTTACCTTCCGTTCTTCAATAGAACACACAGGAGCCAGGAGAGAAGGTAAGAAACTTACCCGCTCGCTCGCTCCCCCGGCGCGTAGTCTAACAGGTCCCGACGGACCTTGTCTTCTATGCGCAGACCAATCGCCGGGGGAGCGAGCAAGCAAGTTTCTTACCTTGTCTCCTGGCTCCTGTGTGTTCTATTGAAGAACGGAAGGTAAGGCACAGCTCCTTTACCCCCCGTTCTTCAATAGAACTGGATTCACAAAACTTAGAAAAACGAGTGGAGATACCCTTTAGGATCATCATTGAAATTACATTGGGAAGTAGGAAGTACTTATCCTACCTCCCTGCCCCAGGTACTTTTATTTATATGCATTATAGTTCTCCTTTAAATGGTCATTCTTTTATGTATCTAATGTATCAAGTAAAAAGTCAATGGGCTTGTTCACGCTAGAAACTGATCAACGCTGACAGATGCATGCAAAAAACCTGACAAATGTACACTTTGCATTTGTCTCCATTTTCACAATATGTTTTCCATATATTTATAGAAAACGCATGCAAAAAACAGACAGAAATGTAGCATGCAATGCGTTTTTAAAATTCAGCAGACCGGAATGTCAGCGGACACAATCGGATGCAATAGTGTGCTATTTACTATTAAATTCTTTTCATCCTTGCATTTTTAAAAATGTTCCGTTGTAAAAACGCACCAAAAAAACTTACCAAGCGTGAACTAGCCCAAATCTAATATGAATTTGCCACCAATACATTCTCCCTTATTTAATAAGAGGAACAAAAGAGCCCATGCTGTTAATTTGCATCAGATGATAGCTTTTTACTGCAGCAAGAAAACTTTCAATTGGTTCTGCAAATTACCAACACATTAAAAATTTTGCACCTCTTTTTAAACAACCCCTAAAAATGGTAGACAAATAAATTGTACTATCACTGGGAGAGGGGGTGGCGATAATTGTCCTTTAATGGTAATTTGGGACATATATAAAGAAAAGGTTGTCGCTAAAGCCAATACATTTATTTCAGATACAATAAAATACAATAGCAATATTATCATCCGATACCAATCACTTCATGTTTGGTACACAACAATGAAAAGGAAAGGTAGGAATGAGTCCATATGCATTATCAGACATGGTGAATTGATATTACCACGATCTTTCAGTTGGTAATATCGATATGTGTATGGTCGCCAGATCTACAAATCAGCATATTGGTCGCAAATAAAAGGGTTAATAAAGATATCAATTTTCAACAGATGAGTTTAATATAATTCAAAATCTTTGGGTTTCTCTTTGTTGTAGATTGGTGAAGCATATTACAGTGTATAGAGTCTTAAAAAGTCTCTGAGGCCTACAGTAATGCCTGTGGAAACAAATTGAGATATATAGGCAAATCAATCATTTCACTGTCATCTACAGCTGCAAACCTGTCCAGTTTAAGTGCTCCAGTAAGTTCAGCTGATAGCAAAGTGTAGCAGAGTGTTCCTATAATCACCTATACCAGTCCAGCTCTGCTAAAACAATGTCTTCTGGATATAGGAGGCAAAGATAAAGTTACTTGTATGATATCAGACAAAATATCTAGGTAAACAAAGGATAACAGCAAAGCATGTGTTTATGCACCTTAAGTGGAGACTACAATAAAAACAATTGTGAATTACAGTATACTGCCTGAGTCCAAGTTGCAGCAAATCAGCCATAAACCCTAACATTTTAACCACAATTTTTAACAGTTGTCATCACATTTCTCTGACAAAATCAAATATACCTAGGAACTGCACTTCTAAACTGTGTGGTAAGGGCATTACTTCTGCTGTGTGTTTTAAAGAAGAACTAAATGCAATTGCTTGTCCCGACTGAGCATTCGCTACTAGCGAGCACTCAGTTTGCATGATCGGCCGTGTTTTACCAACAGGTGCAATCGCCAATTCGTCCGATCCGGTCGACCGAGCTTTGTCTCGGCTGCCCTCACCCATACCATGCAATATTTTTATGGCTGGCCGACCAACTGATAAATGGCACTATCAGTCGGTTGAAAATATCGTATGGTGTGTATCCTGCCTTACAGCCTTGGATAGTATTAGGGGCGATTGAGGGATCTGTGCACTTTATGTATTCATTGTGATTTGGGATGTATTTATTAAAATGATGTAGATACATTTAAATGCATAGGTATAATTTGTTATGACTACACAAGTGAGTGTGCCTTTTTTATACAGGGATCTTTTTTGTTTGGGCTACTCCGTGTAACCCGTTACTGGTTATTATATATACACATACCCCTTTTTGGCACCACTGGAGTACCAGATTCACATTATGAATGGACTGTGCAATTTCAGACCAATTTAGTGATAATTACGGACATGTTTGATCTATTTTTTAACCTGTTTTGGTTGTAAAAAAAAATTGCTAACAAATATTGGTTGTGGCAAAAATTCTGAGGGATAGACATTTTTTTTGTCTTAACTGTGCTTTATAAACCCACAGTTTATGCTGGCCTGATACATCAAAGCATTGTTACAATTAGATAACATGGTGCTAGCATTGTGTTTCTAAATTGAATTCTCTGCAAAAGTAAAATAATCAAAATTCATCCAACTATACGGTTCAAGCCAAGACTACTTAAACAGAACAAGTAAAATAAAATGATTATAAAATCATTATAGTAACAAACAAGCAATGCTGTTGTAGTAAATGTTTAAAATTAGCATGTATGTATTTACAGTCCTCTAAATAAATAAATAAAAATATTTACACTTGTTTTAATAATAATCGTCACACAGGAAACAGCCTCTGGACAATTGTAAAATCCATCTGAAAAGAGAGTTCAAACAAAAGGAAAAAAGACAAAAGGCCCCTGCAAAAAGCTGATAATTTGCTTGTTTGGCCTGCACTGGGACAATCAAGCCTCGTACATACGTTGGATAATTTTCGTCTGATGCAGCCGTTGAACGTTTAACAATAGATATAGACGTTTGTACGTAAAGTAACGTTCGTATCTTCGCGCAATTAAGAAAGCAGAGCATATATATTTTCATAGAACGTTAACGATAATCTGCCGACCATGTACAAATATACGATAATCGGCAGAACATATCCGCCAGGCTGATCGTTGAAAAAGCAGACAAAAGTCGACGGTCGTTGGTCTTTGACGATCGTTGATGCTGTATTTTCGTATGAATATCATCTGAAACTCGTTTGGAGATCCACTAGGCGGGTCGGACAACGATCCCTGAACTAGCAGCCGTTTCAGGTGATAAAGTGCCCATACAAGGGCACCCGCGAACGCACATGTACGAACCTTACAGGTGATCATAGATGGACAGGGGGTTTTGTTAAATTTCAACAGTTTTAGTTAATTTTGTAGATACATTCCTGTATATGTTCACGGAATCATTGTTTGATCTATTCCAGCATTTCACAACCACAATTCCATTAATGGTTGCTAGGGGTTTAGTGAGAGTTTCCAATAGGAGCTGTAAGATTTGTGTAGCAACAAGTGACTTACTCAGACTCATGCAATTAGGGAATAAAGCAACAGACCTGGGAGGGATGCTAGGAGTTGGAGGCCAAACAGCCGGGGCTCAGTCTCCCGGTACCTTGTGCTGGACTGTGGACTTCCAATCAGATTGCGGCATGGTCACGTGATGTAGCAGCAATATAAAGCAGGCCTGTGAAGACGTCATCACACACAGGGCCAGGGCATGAGTTTATATAAGGAGGAGCTCCAAATGGAAGGGGCACCATTGAGTTATTTGCAGCTAGGAAACAAGTTTTCCCCTCCCTCCCTTTTTTTTTTAAGGATAAAATGCTTAGTTAAGTTGTCACAGCATGGCAGGTATGTCCTTTCAAGGGTTAAAATGCAAGAGCCGTTACATGTCTTTTGATAAAACAGAGGTAGGTATTCAAGTTCAATCTACAACCTGGGGAATGAGAATTTAAAGTGTGAATTTAAATTGCAAGGCGTACATTAATGTTATGTAATGTTTGCATTGTTTTATGTTAATAAAGCTGTGACTGATCACCCACCCAAAGTGTAGTTATTAATTAATTTAGTATTATGTATTAGAAGAAGTGGGCCTAGGTTTGTTATCCCTACCTGGTCTGTCTGTGCAGCATTCTTTCTGGGGGGTGCTTCCTCCAATGGAGCCCAATTGCTATACTGGTGGCTTTATGGAATATATGTCCCTGTATGCAGCCAGCATGTTGGAGACAATGCATGATAAGTGACTAGCAAGTTCTGCTTTATATTGGCCTGTAAGCAAATGTACCTTGCTTTGGATTATGAAAGATTTGGTAATGGTGGGTTCATTGGGTGGCTGGTTAAGTTTAAAAAATTTAAAAAATATTGAAAATTACTGATATTAATAAATACTGTTTTGTTGACCCAGGGATCCTTTTTGATTGCAATATGGAGTTTGGAATTGTTTTTAAAAATGAAAAGTAAAATTAAATTGTATATTACTCCTACCGCTCGTTTTGACTTACATGCACTGAAATAGACACTTACGGTAAGTTTGTGATCATGCAGCACTGTCTGCTTTCTATTTTCATAACCATTGTAAATTGAAGCCATGTTGTATTTGGGGTAAACTGTCCCTTTCAGCCCTTAAAAAGGAGGATGTCATTCTGCATGATTTTCCTACAGAATATATTATTGTTGTGAAGGAAGCCTAGAGTAGCTTTACCTAAATACAAGTAACTTCTTGTGACAGTTAATGCTACAATCCTTAACAGTTTATGTAATGTAAAGAAAGTACTTTTTTTCAGTTATGTTACATGTTTTAGAGCTAGGCCACACTGGCATGATTCTTTTGTGAAACATTAGACCATGAAAATCGCATGGCAATGCATTCTAAGGAGACTGGCCACAGGGTGTGCACTCATACAATCACCATTTTTGGTATAGACCACATGTGCACTGTTAACAGATTATTGGTAAATTACAGAGCTGTACTTGGGTAGCAATACATTTCCATTCAATATAGCCCATCAACTACATTTAAATGGATTCTGACATGTCCGATTGCCCTTTCATCTGATTTGGGAAAAATAACAACTGTCATTGCTTAATGTAAAAGTAACGGTGATATTTTGGCCTGACCGATCGAAACATCATTCAGTGAGGCCAAATTATTGGCCCCTGTAAACCTAGGCTTATTTTACAAAATGGTAAGTCAGTATTGGAAAAACGAGGCAAGGACAACAGTCTGTCAGGGAATATACCCTGTATCAAGCTGCCTGTGATAAATGCTTCTAGTGACACATGCAGAATGGCATTAAGTTCCCATAGGCCAACCAAGAAGCATGAATGCAGGTCAGACTGCCAATATTTTACACATTTTGCTTATTATCCTTGAGCAGTTCTAGTAGCTTTGTCCAGACAAATGCTAGTATAGACATAAATCACAAATAAAACTTACCTATCATATAACTAGATATAATTTTCCCACAGTAATGACTTCCCCGGCAGAGTGCGGCAGTAATATACAGTTTCAAACTATCATATATTAACTTTTTCCCCAGTAGTTTTGAAAAGATTACTTTTGAGGGGTGCATATTAATAGAAATTAGTTTCTAAAGAACTGTAAAAATAAGTTTTTCTTGATGGAAAACAAACCATGCCTATAATGATCCATGTACTGCAGACATGGAGGCAGTAAAATTGCATTGCAGTTCTTAAGTGCCCAGGCAAGTGTTATTTACAGTCTGTGTCAGCAGCAACTCACACTAGCACAGAAATATATCCTGCTCTTTATTTATAAGCTTGAACACAGAAATTCCCCTACCAAAAGCATTTACAGGCGAAGTCCATAAACCATATTTACTGCAAGAGAAGAAATGTACAGCATGCATAAATAACAGTTCTAAATAAACATTGTATTCTAATGCTGGATTTATCTATTAGACTAACTTATACTCTGTTCTACTATGTAAATGGGAGAAAAATCTTCATGGCATTATATATAAAACAATGATGTATTTGATCGCCTGTGCATTCAAAGAAGTTTTAAAGGTTATGGAGACTATTTTAAGTACCTTGATGCCCAGCATCAAGGTACTTAAAAAAAAGGTGAATTTTTAAGTTTAAATGTGTATCAACATTTTGTCAACACTTCCATGCTATGCAATGGTATGAATAATTTATCGTTTATGAGAACTATAGGAGTGCATTATGGGACATTAAAGAATCACTGGGTTAAATGTGTAGATTCTTTTGAAAAAGGGATAAAACTGAAAAGAATTAAAGGGACTGTCCACCCCTCTTTTGAAAAATGAATATGTGGTAGATAAGCCCCCAAAACCTAGACATCGTTTAAGTCTCAACCTGTAATTCGGCTCCCACACAGAGATCGTATACTTACATCCTCCTCCTCGCTCCACCGCCGCGGCTCTGCACTTCCGGGTAAGGCAGTAAGTGTCTGCCATTCCCGGACCAGTCTCCACTGCGGCTGCTCAGGAACAGAAAAAGAACAGAGCAGCCACAGTGGAGACTGGGAGAAGAACCCGGAAGCGGCGGTGGAGCGAGGAGGATGTAAGTATAATATCTCAGAGTGGGAGCCGAATTAAAGGTTGAGACTTAAACGATGTCTAGGTTTTGGGGGCTTATCTACCACATATTCATTTTTCAAAAGAGGGGTGGACAGTCCCTTTAATGACTTTATGGAGAATTACACTTTAAATGAAAAAATATATATATGTACCCCTCCAAAATCACAATTGATGTATGATAGATGTAGGATAGATGTAGCCGTTATGCAGCAAAATGTGCTATTCCCCCTTTCCTCTGCCTCTCAAAAGGTTTCTGCCTCCTCTCCTCCTTTAAAAACTTGCACAAGCTCAGAGGAGGCAGCTAAGCATTTAGTTATTAGCTGTGATGTCAACAGACAACTATGACTGACAGCTAATAATTGGAAGAATTAGAAAAAAGTTAACATAATTCCGAACAGCATTTAGGGTAGTTTTATCTATCAGCTTTCTAACAATTGCAGTTTTGGGGTTGGGAGGGGGGTTTACCTATGTACAATTTTTCATTAAAGGAAGTGATGTTTTAGAGGAATAAATTGGATATTGGAGGAAATTCCAGTTTTACATAAAGAATATATGCAGCAGTGGTGAACAGTAGCACACAAATTGCAATTCATTACAGTACTGCATCTATTTCTACTCATGTATTTCTATTTACGGTAAGAAGACTTTTAACATTTACTCCATAAGATTTCACAAAGGGAGATTCACCCAGAGACGCAAGCGCACTGGGCAAATTTACCGTAGCAGATTTACCAGCGACTCTGGGTGAATCTCACCCGCATGTAAGTATTTAACGCCAGCTATTAGATGGCTTTAGATACTTACACGCAAACTGCCGCACAGCCTCTGGTAAATTGTTTGCTGCGCAATCGCCTCTTCCGGTACTCGTGCAGCCGCCACAAAGAGAGACTTAACGACTGGGGGTCAGAGCAACTTTTAATAGGAGAAAGGCTCAGTACTGGTTTCTAAATTGCTCAGTTTCCATGACGCATCCAGAAGCATAGCAGGCATACAGTAATGAATTCATAGGACAAAGTATGATCTATCAACATATTTTAAAGAGGCCATTCTTTCTAAAAGATGTTCTTATGCGGGTGGAGTTGTCCTTTAAAAGGACATGTAAACTGTGCCAAATCATTTTCCAACTAATCAGTAATTAGGATTAATTACCACCAACCTTCCTATCCCTTGTTTTTTAGCTCTGGGAGTTTTACTTTTTAAATACACAAAAGGGGGTCTGTGGGAGCACTCCTGTGGCAGGGAGACAAACTTCCCAAGTGTTAGCCCAGATAAATGACCCAAGGTAAATTGTTAGGACCTTCCATACTGGAGTTATGGTTGGAAGGTTTTTCATTTTTATGCATAAAATTGTAACTAAAATTGTTTTTGTAAAAATGTTTTTATTGTTTGCACTAGCATAGATATTATTATATATGGGCCCAGGAATGTGCATTGATCATCTCTTTTCTTGTTTACTTTTTAAAGAGGGCGGGGCACAGCTAGTCACACTAAACGTAAAAACTATCCATTTTATAAAAGTAAAGCTTATTTCTCTATATCCCTGCATGGCTGATTGATTCAGCATTAAGATCAGGGAAAGGAATAAATAATAATAAATTATCTGTTTCTCTGTGCTTTTTCTGTGCCTGTAGCTAACACCCAACCCTGCAGTAAGCTGCTGTCAGTGTTACTGAAGTCCCAATGTAGCACTGTACCTAAAGAAATTACAAAGCCTCCCTAACCCCCCCCCCCCCCCCCCCACCCAACCCACCCCTAAAGCGAAGACCAAAAAAAACGGAGATGTTCTGTGCCCCCCACACACACACACCTTTAAACTCATACAGCTAAAATAAACTCTTTCTTGATTCAAGCAGTTATTCAGCTCCCAGTGCTGCTTACCTTCCTATTGCAAAGCAGTTTTACTTTCACTATAACACATCATCACTGGGTGAATGCTATTGGCAGTATGGGGGGCACAGAACATCTCCACTGCACATGCTCCACACTCTAGCTGTGCCTCAGTTTTGGGAGGGGGTGGATACATAGAGAGGAGACATGCATACTAACTAGGAGTTAGCTGAATAGGACATGAGGAGAACATGTTCCTGGCAGATCTGCAATGATCGGTGTACCTTGAGCTATGGATATGCTGTATGGTAATCGTGTAAGGCTCAATCCAATTCCCATCGCCATCCAATAGACACAATAGAACAGTTCAAAAGTACACGAGAGACACTTTAGCTTACGTGCTAAATTGTTCAGCACAGCACGTTTCGAACCTCCACCGTTCTTCATCAGGTGCAAATATTTTAGAATATATTTTCACCTGATGAAGAACTCTGCAGGTTCGAAACATGTTGTGCTGTGCTTCACCTTAAATAAAGGAACAATTTAGCACCTAACAATTTAGCACTTTAGTCTCTCTTCTTTACTTTTGAACTGTTACTGGCAGATCTAACAAAATCAAAATATGCCATGTCTCCAAGATATATCAGATGTAGCGCGGCACCACCTATTTTTATAAGTCAGTTCAGGGTATGATATCTGAACTGACTTATAAAAATAGGTGGTGCAGCACTACATCTGATATAGATTCATTTAGGGCTATTTTTAGCTCACCTGACTATTTTGTACCATGTCTCCAAGATAGCACAGTGCTTTTATACCTTTAGTATAGAAAGTATCAGATTATTAGTTGTGTTTAAACTTTCAATTTCATTTTCATTAGCCAAAGGGATTTTCACATCCTGTCATCCAGTTTGTTTGCCTCTCATTAAGAAAGTACATTTTAATAAAAAAGCCATAAAAGCATGTAGACTAACAAACCGTCAGAGCCATTATTAGAACGGAGGCCAACAAAGCCTAGAACCTGAGCAACACATTCTGGAAAGGACACTGGTTGATAGTGCCTTTACTAAAGTCATGGTCTTGAGGAAGTATAAATTAGAGGTGGCACTTAGATACTGCCCTGTAGCATACACTGCACAGCTATAAGACAGCTGAGCACCAGCTATTTCATATATGTAAAACTTCTTCAGTGTAAGCAAACCCTTTTATGACTAAGGGCTAGGCCACATGCTAACGATAGCACTTGCAATCTGTTTGTACATGAGAATTGCATGAATGTGGGTGGCCACATTGCATGCACTGCAATCCAATTTCAGAGCAAATGAGTCACATAGTATAGTATAATATTTGAGGTTGAATAAGACATACATCTATCCAACCTACTCAACAATACCCACATATCCTGCCTTAAAGGGAAAGTTCAGTGCAAATACAAAAAAAAAAGCAGTATTTTTTCATCCCAATGACCTTAATCTGCCAATTCAACATTTTGTCTGTGTATAAATAAATGTAACCGAAATACTGACTTCCTGTTTACAGGACCCCTAGGAGAGACCGTAATGGTCTTGCACTTGACCCAGCGCCTGGGTTGATTCAGTTGCTCAGTAGAGATCTGAGCATCTTTGACCCACCCAACAGCCAATCAGTAGAAATAACTGTTAGGAACATGTCGGCAAACATGCTGTGGAAATCGCAGGTGTGTGACCGCCTTAACTGTTGATCCAGAGCAAAAAAAACACCAGAATTATGAAGGGGGGAAAAATTCCTTCCTGACTTAATTGGAAATATCCCTGGATCAACTCTACTTTATGTATCAATACCAGTAACCTGCAACATTCCTTGTTTTCAGAAACTCATTCAGCTTTCTTTTGAAACTGACTAATGAACCTGTCTTCACAACGTCCACTGGAAGACAGTTCCATAGCTTTACCGTTCTCACCGCGAAAAACTTGAGACCAAACTTCAGTTATTATTGTGGACTTATATAGTGCCATCATCTTCTATAGTGCTTTAAAATTACATGTATTCATTCACATCAGGCCCTGCCCAGAAGAGCTTACAATCTAAGCACATTTACTTGAAACATACCACCTATAAGTAGATCTTTATGATTGTAGGGAAAACCCACGCAAGCACAGGGAGAACATAGAAACTACTTGCAGATGTGTCCTACTCGGTAATCCAACTCAGGACTTCAGCGCTGCAAGACATCAGTGCTAACCACTGAGCCACCATTTTACCCTATCCTTGATTGCAGACTATTGTGCGGATCGTAGCACAAATAAACAGTAATGTGCCAGAAGCGTGCACTTTTCACATGAGGAGTATGTTTTAATACTCCAGATTGTTTGTTTGAGAGGTTTTTGGAGTTCAGTAGCAGTTGTAGCTCCATTGTTTACATAACTCTTACATAAAATAATGAGAAATAAATGTAATGTTATGTAATGTAACCAACCATATAATTTTCCAAATATTATTTTGTGCTGTAATGTACAGTATATACTCGAGTATAAGTCGAGATTTTCATGCTTTAAAATTAGTCTGAAAACCTAACTGCGGCTTATACTTTGGTCAAGTCCTAATTTAGATCCAAATGCTGCAATTGCGGATAGTAACCAGTAGGTGGCGCTGTGTTATAAAAAAGAAAAACCTTCACCTGCATAGAAAGTTACAGGAGCTGATCTGCCTTTAAACTCCTTCCTGCTTCCTGTAGTCTGGCTGCTGGACTCACTCAGCACTGTCACTGCTCATCTGGATGCTGTAAATCTGATGTGTCTTCTCAGTGTGGGGCAAAATGGCTGCTAGTTCAATGCAAGTGACAGCTTGAAACTACAACTCTCAGGTGACATTAACTATATGGGGGGCAGAGGGCCCTTTACTATATGGGGGGCAGAGGGCCCTTTACTATATGGGGGGCAGAGGGCCCTTTACTATATGGGGTCAGTAGAATTGTAAATGATGGTAAGCTTAATTAAAAGTTTATTGAACCTTACCACTCCACAGGTTTAACTACACTGAAACAACAACCCCTAGCAACCAAAGCATGCAGGGATTTGTAGTTTCCAAAAATCTGGAGTGCCAAGGATTTGGGGGTTACTGGTACTGGATTTGGCTATTACTGTATGGGACTACTGTATGGGAATTCTGCTGTCCATTTAAAGGGCAACTTAAGCCACAAAACAATACTAAAATCAGAAGGCAGTAGTGGTCATAATTTCTACCCTCGGCTTATACTCAAGTAAACCAGTTTTTAATAATTTTTCAGGTAAAAATAGGTACCTCGACTTATACTCGGATCGACTATAGTATATAGGTATACATTTTTATGTACACTATTAAATAAATCGAAGATCAAGTCAAAGTTCACAGCATTTATAAAAGTCCGTATTTACTAAAGCATTATCAGAAATAGCTAGAGATGCTTTAAAAGCTGCAAAAGTAGGAATCTATTACCTTGGTATTTGTATTATTTTCTTAGTGTATATAATCCCTACATAACAAAGCGCAGAAGACCTGTCTAAATCCTAAGGTTTTATATTATACATTAGATGGTTTTACAGCAGAAAGCTTTGGACAAATCAAATCTTTTGCTTTTAAATGCAAAACATAAAATCGTACAATGCAACAACCTTTTATAAACGCTCCAGTGGAATAAATATTTAGTTAATTGTAATTAGCATTTTTATTGTAGATTTGTACTAGGATATTGTATACGTTTAAGAGGACTGTCAAATCAGTATAAAGAACTTTAAAGAACGGACTTCCCAAAGAACATCAAGTAAAACACCCACTGCAAAGTGCAAAGCACTTTTATACTATGCTAATACAAATAGCATAGTATAAAAGAATTTATTGTTCTAACAGTTTGTTATATGTGGGAAATTGGAACATTACAGTAAAATCTTAACCTCACTTAAAAGTGATTAAACTTGTTTCAATGCACTTTATAAGCCAAGATGCATTAAGATGGTTGCAAAATAATAACTGAATTTGAAAAGGTAAAGCACAAAATCCCACCCCTAAGAACATGGAACATCCTTTCCGTGTCAAAGGGTTGATAGATAATATTGATTTCTCTAGGGTTACATTTCCATGGTACTCCAGTAAGTCAGTAGAAGGGTCTCTGCCTTTATTATTATTATTATTACTACAAGTTAGGAGGGAACAATCATTAGCCTATGATAGCTATACTCATTGAAGCTTTGGAGAGTATTGCTGCATGTTAAATAAGCAGTACAGCTATTAGCAACAAACCCTTCTTTGGAAAACTGATGCTACAATATTTCTACTATATATATCTTGACTTGTACTTATGCAACATAAAACAAGTTTAATTCCAACATCACTCATGTCACACCTTGCACGATGCATTCAATTCACAGCCACTGACGGTAGAATTTCTAACTGGCAGGGAAAGGAATTCAGCAAATGAGATTCTGTGGTTTCTGATAACATGATTCCCTTATTATGTCTGCACTTTAAGCACTTCCAACTTAGTGGATACACGATTTAATGTCAGTTATGCAACAGTAACACGCTTTGTTCCTACAGATTTGAAACAATGCCTGAATATTATATATATTTTGATAACTGTAGCAAATTAACAAATAGGCTTTTAATATAGCATCTTTCATTTTATAATTTTTTACCTTAAATGTAATTATCGTACAAACCTAAATAATGAAATTGAAGGACCAGTGAAATGTTAATAGCAAGAACTAAGTACTTTCCAAGACTCTGATTTTAGTAAATTAACATGCACATCAGTTCAGTGCAATATGAAAACATGGTGCAGAGATGGTGCACAACTGTGCAAATCATTGTTTATCAGTGTACCTAACCCTGGGATGTCAAACTTGTGGCCTTTTAGACGTTTAAAAACTGCAACTCCCAGCATGCCCTAGAACATATGGAAGGCTGCAAGTTTAACATTTCTGACCTAACCTCAGAGCCACAGTACTGGCCCCTGCTTGCTTTAAGTAACACACATTTAAATATTTGGTTATAACATAAATCTACAGAAAAGTGTAGCTGTTGACTCACAATCACAGATTGAATAAGTGTGTTACTACACAAATGACCATAAAACACATACGTTCCAAAAACAATTCCTAGACTCTCAACACACTTAAGTTGATTTAAATAGTTTTGCTGGCTTGAATAATGGGAGAATATGGTTTTCCACAACACCTGAGTGTCATAATGAAGTTGTGGTTGTTTTAATTCCTTATGTGCAACATCACTGTAACTGGGCTGCTGTACAGCTGCTTTAAATGCCCTTCCCCGTGTTATTTGTTTTTAGTTTACATACAGATGAACTGTAATACTACTGGACACTTTCAGGAAAGCAATGGCCAAGCACTGTACTTACTTCACTTAACAAGCTACACAGACATGGCCACAACAAAGCTCCAGCTTGCAAATGGAAAAACACAGACTTAGCCCCCAAATCACTGGCACAGAGATGGCAGCAAGGTCTCGGGCATCACTCCAAAATTCTCTTTTATTTAAGATTAGTTGCAGGTGTCTTAACTAGTTGTGTTGAGCTTTGGCACTCCAGATATTTTAGAAACTACAACTCCCAGCATGCCTTTGGTTGCAGAGTTGTAGTTTCTGACCAAAAGAAGTGCCAGGGTTGGACATGACTGGTATCTCATTTATCAAAACCATTCAATGCATTGCTTGTGAAATGACAGGACAATGCACATCTAGTGCTACATGCCACCACATGGCACTGTGAAGCTGTCACCTTTTTTGTAGACATTCAATAGATCAATCATTTATTAGTATTGATCAATGGGATATATATATATATATATATATATATATATATATATATATATATATATATATATATATATATATATATATATATATATTAGTGATGCAACTTTAAGCCTACAGCTTTTGTCATACTACAACTCCCAGCACCCCCTAGTGTTGATGAATAGGAGGTGGGTAATCACAGGTTTGCAGTGTTCATTGACCAGCTGTATTAAGTTGTTGCTGGAAAGATCGGGCAGATCTCTAGAACAAGATGAAGTTGGTGTGTGTGGCCCGTGTCTAGCTGTCCTGTGTGGTGCTGTGTAAGCTGTAGGGGAGGACAATGTACCCAGGGCCGCATCTGTAATGAGGCTCACTGAGTCATGTGACTCAGGCGGCACTCAGCCAAAGGCGCCAATTTAAAGAACAAAAAAAAAAAATCATTGTACTAACCGGCGCCGCTCGCTGGCGGCGGCTAAAGCAAGCGCCGTGCATGCGCGACCGGCGCACATCTAGGACAGTCACTGGTGGGGTCCGTGGTCTGGTCAGCACAGCAAGCAACTGTTAGTAAGCCGCAGCGCCCGCGCGTCCGCGCGCGCAACTTCCGGGGATTGCGCACCGGCGCCGGACTTTCCGCGCGGCAAAACTGGAGGGAGTGGCCAGCCCAGCACCCAGCCCAGCACCTCACTCTGCACAGCCACAGACAGCACGCACTTCACACTCACTGACACTGTCTGTCACTCGGTCTCTGTGTGTGAGTGTGACAGTGGACTGTGTGAAAAAAGCCTGCCTTGGAGTTGGAGGAGCTGCTCAGCAGACCGACCGAGCAGTTGCAGACCGGTCCGAGACCGTCCACGGTCCACCACAGCTGCCTGGTGCCTGCAGGTTGTAACTGTAAGTAAGTGTACAGTACTTTAAAAAAAAACTACTATTAAACTCTAGTGTCTGACTTCTATTATTCTACTATATGACTCACAGGACAGCCAGCCAGGTCCAAAGCTTGGGGGGTTGGGGGGCTGGCTGGATTGATTCAGTGGCCTCAGAGTCAGCCCTCATGGCCTGTTATAATGTAAATGTAACCTCCCTGGGGTCTTTATCATGGGGGGATGTCTCACGTCACGTGGCCCAGATTCATTGGCCTGTAACCTTCCTGTCCTGGACCCTGGGGACTGGGATCTTATGGGGGGGATGGGGGGGCTGATAGGAAGCTCAAAATCTTAAAATGTTAGCCACGCCCACCGACATAGCCACGCCCATCGACATAGCCACGCCCGCTTTAATTTGCGCGCCGCAGTACGGTCAAGGGCGGCATTCTAAAGTTTGCCTCAGGCACCAAAAACCCTAGAAGTGCCCCTGAATGTACCTGAGCCACCAGGGGGACCAGCGTCTGTTCTACTGATTTGGTCTTGATTTCCAGTCCCGTGTCAATGCTGAAGCCAGATGAGGACGAAGAAGAGACCCCACTGCTGCTGCAGGGAGAAGTGGCCATGGCTTTCTGAGGCTTTAGTGGGTGAGTGTAAAGCTCCTGTCTGGGCTGTGTGACACTTGTCCTGTTATTGAGACCTCGGCTCCTCTCTCCAGCCCTTCCCGCTCCTTTAATGTCCACACACCAAACTACACACAGAGAGACATTATAACACACACACCAACCCTGCCACTCTCCCAGCCCCACTGACTGAGTCCCTCCCCCTTGCCTCTCGCTCCTCCCATTCCCCCTCCCACATTCCTGCCTTTATCTTATTCCTTTGGAATTCTTTTCTGCCAGTCCTAGGGAAGCATAGAGGTAGCAGCTCTGCGATGGGTCATATGGAATCAATCATGGCGATTCGAGCTGTTTGCTTTTACAGTGGTGACATATAATGTACAAAATGAATGGAGATCGGACTTTGTTTTCTACTAGCACTTTGATCTGACTCGGTCACATAACACAGATGTTTCCATGTATTGCTGGATGTTCCTTTCATTAGAATGTAAACAGTACCACATGTGGATTCTCTATGGAATCTGTATACATACACTCCCTTTACCAGGAATGTCAAACTTGGAGCCCTCCAGATTCTTAAAAACTACAACTCCCAGCATTCTGCAGCCAGGGAATGCTGGGAGTAGAAGTTTGCAAAACATCTTAAAGGGGCCACAAGAGTTTGACATCCGTGCCCTACGCAAATAAAGCTACAAAAATAGTGAAATGTACACATGCCAGATCAATGAAACAACCCAGATATATAATGGATTTTTAGTAGATGTCAGCCTAAAGATTAGGTTCATACCTCCTAACATTTAAAGGCTAGTTTTGTACAAGCAGCATTTTGGTGTCCAGCCATCAAGTAACCACAAATGCACTTAAGAATTGTTCATTTTGTGTTTGTTCAGTATTAAAAAAATGTCATTGTTTGAACGCCTCTTTTTTTATTGTGTGTCTAATTGGAAATCCGGCCCTGGCAACAGGCATATACCGCAAGTTGAAGTATATCATGTATTGATTTTAAGGGGCATGTCCACCCCCAAAACTACAATTTAACCCACTACTGGTCCCACTGTGTAGTGTATAAAAAAACTTACCATACATCCCTGCTCCAAATGGTTCTCCTGTAATGTCCCTCCAAAGTCCAAAAAACTGACCACCAGGAGCCTGGCCGAGTCCAATTACAAGAGTTAGCATATAGTCTGGGGCCTTTATATAATATATGCAGTCTGCCATTTCTTAAAGGGAATGTCCACCCCCAAAACTAAAATTAATCCCCATACTGGCTCCACTGTGTAGTCAAAAAAAAAACAACTTAACTTACATATCTGCTCCTTATGGTTCTCCTGCAGTGCATGTTTAAAGTTCCAAAAAAAAGTAAGAGCTGCCTGTGTGTCATCCGGTCCCTGCTTCTTCCTTGGCCTCACTACGGGCTCAGGTATGCACAGGGGAGCGCCCTCCCCCATCTCCCTCCATCCATCCGGATCCATCTTTGCGTCACATGTTGGCAATCCCCTGCTTGCAACTTTTGGCAAGCAGAGGGCGAAGATAGGATTGCTGGGGAAATGAAGCAATGTAAGTACAAAACGAACGTGGTCAATGGTCAGTTACCTACCCCCAACTATTATATTTTTATACTTGTACTATACTTGTACTTTGTACTACATTACTAATCAGATATTTAAAGATAATTATTGTACCCATTCTGGCAGAATAAACTGGCTCCTCCCTCCAAGCAGTCTGTCAAGGCTGTGACTGACGACATTACAACCAATGATTGACTGCTGCTTCACATGCAGTCTCCTTTGCACATACTTAAGAATTAAAAGAGGGAGGAGGCAAATACCTTTGCCAGAAAGTAATAAAACTTATTATTAATTATTCGTACACTGAAAAAAATACATGCCTCATTTCAATCTATAAATGAATACATGTAAGCAGCACTTACTCTGATGTGTTTGTTGTGTTGCTGCATGACTCCAATCCAGTACTTGATTTATGCAAGCTCAGTCCCCCAGCCTCCTGCCAAATTATCTGAGACTCTGTGAGGGCAAGCATGCTCAGTAATCACTATAAGGCAGCATTAGACAAGGTAATATCCAACCATGCAGTTCACGTACCAACTGTCACTATTACAGCTACAGTAAAACTACATTACAGAAAAGTTTATGGTACTAAGGCACTTGATTGACAGCTAAAATATACAATGTTTCAGACTGGATATTTAAAGTAATAGGAGACAGATCAACAAAAAGAATGGTACAGTGATACTTGGGAAGAATTATAGTTTCCAGAAATGGGAAATTAAAAAAAACTAATTTCCCATTGTACATATCCTTTAAATATATGGTTACAAATGCATGTTATAAACTGGGAAAAATATCAGTTTTGGGTTGTGGGCAGATAACTGACAAGTCAGAGTTCTGAATCTTATTTTAGTAATCTGACACATCGGTTGGGGGTGGGCAGGGATGCCCTACACTTCAGGAAAATGTTTTTATGCTAGGTGGATGGCCAGCCAGGGAGGGATCTGGAGGGTGGGAGGCAGGGGGGGAAAGGGCTCCATTGCACATGTCGCACTACCTCCCGGAGGCACAAGTATTGGGTTCAATTTTAGTTTGGAGGGTGAAAAATGCCCATTAAGATGGGTACACTCAGTACCCATCTGACAAAAGATGAAAGACAAAAGTACACACAGTCACAATCGTTCTCCCTATATAAAGGATAGGAAGAACGTTTGTGAATGCCATACTCCTTATGATTGGGCCGACTCCCTATACTTCCCTCGCGACCGAGGGAAATTTTCTGGTCAGAATGACCATTTCCGATGCCTACACTAAACATTCATCGGCATCAGAAACGGTTATTAAGGCTGTACACACATTAGAAATATAGGGCCAATCCCGTCGGTACATTGCTATAAGCCCTGCCTGTGACATAACTCAAAGACTACTGTTTTGTAGCCTGGGAGGTGACAATCCTAATTGGACAAACTGAGCAAATTAATTTTAACAAAAGAAAGGTGATTTATAATTCCAGAATCAAAGAAAAAAATATCTTACATGTATTCATTTAAAGGGCATGTCCACCCCCAAAACTATAATCCCCCCAACTACTGGCCCCACCATGTAGTGTAGTTTAATCCTTACCTCACATCCCAGCTCCATAGGGTTCTCCTGTAAACCCCCCCCCAAAGTCTCAAAACTAACCACCAGGAGGATAGCAGGTCTCTGCCTGCATCTAGCCTCCGGTAGATATTTGCCATGCGCACTGCAGCCCTTCTCCCCCCCCCCCCTCCCCCCTCTTCTCCCTCCCTCTCCTCCCTCTCCCTCCCGTTCTACTATCCCTCCCCCTAGCATTAAACCCCCTTATATTCTGCTCCCCCATGTCCCCCAGCCCCAACCGCATGTTTTTTTTTTAAAAAAGCTCCCCAAACTCTTATTACCTCTCCGCTTTCCTCCGCTGCACTGAATGACTGGCAGCCGCGTCCGTGATTGGCTGCCGCTCAGCCAATCACAGACGCGACTGCCGGTCCCGCCCCTCTGCTTGCATTCTCGCAAGCAGAGGGCCGGCAGTGCGGCGGAGGATCGAGGGGAGGTAGTAAGAGTTTGGGGAGCTTTTTGAAAAAAAAAACCATGCGGTTGGGGCTGGGGGACATGGGGGAGCAGAATATTAAAATTGAATTTTGGGTGGACATACCCTTTAAGATTTCAATCTATAAATGAATACAGTAAGCAGCACTTACTCTGAGTGTTTTGTTGTGGCCGCCATGACTCCAATCCAGTACTTGATTTATGCAAGCTCAGTCCCCCAGCCTCCTGCCAAATTATCTGCACTCTGTGAGGGCAAGCATGCTGAAAAAATATCTTATATTATTGAAAAGGGTGATTCAATTGGGGCATATTGTGTTACAAGATTACTAACTAGCCAGTCACAGGAGCAGACTACAACATGTTGCGCAATGATCACTTGGAGTTGGTGAGATCTTCATCTGTAGCTGAAGCACAATTTGTCTACCTAAATGAAGGAAGATACTACATTTCACAATTTTAAATGTTAAAATCAGCACCCTTTAGCAGTATCTTTAACCACCAAAAATATAGCCCTTCGCATTATTTTGCCTTTGTAAAACCAGTGACTTCTTTATGAGGCACCGCTCCTTCCTGGTAGTTTTTTTATGTTGCAGAGCTTATCACTGATATGGCATTTCCCACTTCATAAAACAGCAACAAAGCCTATGGGTAATTTCACACATTCTGTTTTGTCAGCACAATAATAAAGCAAACGTTAGGTCCTAACATTCGCACATGTCCCTCAAAAGGAGATAAAAAAAGACAAAAAAATAGTGATAAATATTCATGAAAAGTAGCTATAGAGGAAATGAGATATTTTATACTATCATGGATGACTTACTGATAAATATAATCAAAACAATACAATAATAAAATAAGACATGTAATCAGTGATTTATATGCAATGCAAACACAACGCAACACAAAGAAACCATTTTGGATGACATTACACAACAGACACATGCTAGCAGCCTCTAGCAGTTTATTATTTCTACCCATTTGCATGACCCAGGCCCAGTTCCATCTTTATCCATTCTATCCCCTGGCTCTGTGCTTATTTCCATCCCTAGTAATATGCTTAGCCATAATAGTAAATTTAGTCCATAAACCAGTCAAATTAGGCAAATTAGTGGCACATTATTTACTGGTGCCAATCACTTTGCCAAAATCATTACTGACATACACCAAAAAAGTTATGTTTGGAACCTATGTTAAATAAATCTACCGGTATCATTTTTTAAAGGATGCAATAATGGATTTTTTAGATGTTTTCAAAACATTTGAGAAAATGTGCAGCGGCACTGATTTAATAAAATGTAAGGTAAATTTAATGCACATAACTTAACCACTATTAAATATGCCTAAAAAACTGAATTGCATTTTACCTTTCACACTCCTGCAATGCCATTACCATCATAAAGTACTGCATCGCAGGAATGAGAAAGGTAAGACCAGCAAGGGGGTGTGTATTAGATCACCTCTAAAATCTCTTAGGCTGGGTACACACCAGCAGATATTTTCGACTGACTGACCGATACACGGCACTATTGGTTGGCCGAAAATTTCTGCTGGTGTGGGGTGGCCGATTGCGACCAAGCACAGTCATCCGTTCGTCCAAATCAGATGAACGAGCGATAGGACATGTCGGTAAATCACGATCGGGATGCCTTAACAGAGAAAAACTGTAAACTGATTCACCGTTTTTCCAATGTGGTCTGGGTGCGAACATGCCCAGTAGGTAAGTATTAAGTAGAGGCAGTTGCTCCAGTTAAAACAAAATCTGTATGGACGCTGCAGGGCTCATAAGAACATCATATTTATTGAAGACTCATACAGAAACAAAAGTGGCTATACAAACTGAACCGCCTAACGCATTTCGGGTGGCGGTTCATAGGCTGATTAACCCACCACCTAGGGCTGTCTAATAAAGGCTGGAAAATATCCCATGATCCTCTGAAACTGCATAGAACCAATGGAAACTACGTGACTCCACCTATTAAAGAAAAAAAAGAAAACCCGAATGGGCAAAATAACAAAATATATACACTATATAAAACAGAGAAAGCCCTAAAAAAACAGTGAATAAAAACAAGGATATCTATATATAATAGACTAGCAAAAGTGTGCCCGTTGGTGCACAGTGGAAATTATGTGTGTATGTTTTGCTATGTGTAATTGCAGTGCTCACATTACCCATCAGGAAACATCCAGGGGGGCAATAATAAAATTAGTCTGAAGGTCCTAAAAAAGACCAAATAATCGCATAATATTAAATGAACAAACACACACTTATATCCTCCCTTACCTATACTACCTGCCAGCTAGAATATAGAGGGTCTATGTGGAATAAACCTGCAGGTCTGAGAACTGACCCAGGCAATCTAAACAGCACCTTTGGGCAATCAAAAGCAGCCCATACATATATCCGATTTTACTTTCCCGACCGAGTGCTCCCGCGACCGATCATGCAAGAACCGCCTGTCTGTGGCATAGAAGAATGGGAAAGGTGGTTCTGGCAAGATCAAACTAATATTGCATGAGCGCTTGGTTGGATAAGTAAAATTGGATATATGTATAGCCACCTTAAATCCTATACAGTATCCTGATTAACATGCAAGGTTCATATTTATTAGTATTTACCACAACAAGTTTAACTAACCTATGGGGTTAGGACTTTGGAGCACAGGATACTGATTGAATATACATGTTAGGGAGAGGTGTGGATAGAGGAGCTAAAAGCGCCACACATATAAATATATGTATAAAATGAAATAGAGCCTTCTTATAACAGAAGGTACCTCATAGAATCATGTTATTATAATAGCATTGCCTTAATAATCTAACATATAAACACATATTACTCACTTAAAGAAATGGGTGGGGACATGCAAAGTATCTTATTTATTGCCTGTGGCAAAGGCATGTGTCTAGATATAATACAGCCTAATGGTATAGAGCAGGCGTGTTTAACTTGTGACCTTTTACGTGTTTGAAAACCACAATTCTCTGTTTGCAGTAAGTTTTTTCTTAATATCCTGTAGCTAAGGCATCTGTCTAGATCTAATACAGCCTAAGCTTGTCACCTTTCACATGTTTGAAAACTACAAATCCCAGCATTCTCTGTTTTGCAGTTAGTGTCTTCTTAATGAACTTTTCACATGTTTAAAACTACAACTCCCAGCCTTCCCTAACTGCACAGAATTCTGGAAAACTTAGTTTTCATACATCCTGGAATAAAGACATTTTCCTGACTTACAGACATTAAAAGCCCACGGTCATGCTTTAGCGCTTCCTACCCAAGGGTTTGAACATGCGAGTGATTCATCTGCCCTTCCCTTACATCCATAGCTATTAGACTATTGGATTAGGGAAGCATTATATGGGTCGATTGGTTGGCGCCATGTCAACGCCCGCTTTGCGGCGGCAGCGCGAGTACCAGAAGAGGCACTCGTGCGGCCATTTCAAAGTAATTTACCAGAGGTTGTGTGCCTCTTTACACGTAAGTATTAAACACCAACTAATAGCTGGTGATAAATACTTATGTGCGGGTGAGATTCACCCAAAATCGTACAGCCTCTGGTAAATCCCGTACGCGAGATTTGCCCAGAGTCATAAACTTTACCATATTTGCACTCACTTCCAAATACCACCTACCTGGCAGTTATAATCTATAAAGTCTAAAGGTTCGTGCACACATGCGATCGCCGGTGCTGACGCATGACATGTGCGAACGGCCGTTTCGGATTATATTTGTGCCGTGTATCGACAGAACGGCCATTTTAGCCGATAAAGTGCCCATACATGGCATGACTATCGGCCGTTGGTACACATCGTGCGTCACGAGTTGGCACCTGTGATCGCATGTGTGTACGAACCTTAAGGCTGGGTAAGCACCAGTAAAGAAGCAATAGTGCCACGGATTAGTCGGCTGGAAATATGTGATGGTGTGGGGCGGCCAGCCGCAACCGAGTTCGGTCGTCCGTATCAGACAAATGGGTCAGTTAGTAAATCACGGCCAATCATGCCGTGCCAATCCTATTCCCTATGGGACCACATGATCAGTCTGTCACATGCGCTGCTGGCTGCAGCCACTGTTACTGTGACCAACAGTCATCTGTCCTGGCAGGCCCTCACACAAAACAGATGCTCAGTTGGGACACATGTATTATATGTATCCAGAAAAAATGGTATTAACCTGCAGATCTGAACACAGATCCAGGCAATCCTGCCACAATGTGCAATTCAATCTGAACAGCTCCATTGGACATCCTGAGACCCTATGCAGGATTCAGAATAACATGCTAGGTTCATACTTATTGGTAATTTCCACAGCAAGTTCCAGATTTACAGTCACTATGGGGTTAGGAAACACAGGATTCTGATTAGCTTGACAAATTATGGAGAGGTTTGGATAAAGGAGCTTAAAGCTCCCCTCAGGGTATAAAATTAAGTAGAGCCTTCTTATAACTGAAGGTACCTGACAGCCTCATGTTTAATATATTAATATTGGGGTTAAAACTGCCCATTTCTCTAAGAATGCTGGGTAGTTTCAGAGACATGCAAAGTCATTTAATCATAAACAGACACTTCCTGTCTAGCAAACAGAAACTGGATTGTCTCATTACTTTCTATGGAGAGGGGAGGGGGAGTAAATGTGAGAGTCTGAAGAATGTTCTAATTGGCTAAGACTGTCACATGTTTTACAAACAGCACACAACTGGGTGTAATACAGGAAATTCCTTACACTTCCTGTCTTTTCATGGACAGTGCCTAAGAGAATTTTTTGATTTGCTAACAGTGGAAGATCAGAACCTCTCATTGGATGTTAGTAAAATTCCACTTCCTTTTAGTGTCTACATGGAGACCTGTAGAAATCCTGGAGGTGTGTCTTAACCTATCATTTTGAGTTTTCCATTCAAACTTAGGGGTTTCCAGTAAAGTAAGTTTACTTTATTAATTGTATATAAATTGTTTTGTAATTCAGTAGTACGTAGTAGTACTATACTTTGTATGGTGTTATTTCTTATGGTGAATTTAATTAAATAGTGCTAATTACACACATATATGGACCTTTCCTAATAATTCTATATACCCCCACCTAGTTAGTTGCTCCTAAAAACTCAATGCAATCTCCGTAAAAATATAAATTTATTTATATAATAATAATAAGGGAAGGGATAATTGATAAGGGATGGAAGGTAAGTAATAACCACCTATATAGCTAGGAGAAATAGCAAATAAGAAAAAAGGATTACAAAAAGGAAGTAACAACCTGCTATAACAAAATAATAACAAAAGCAAAGAGATGGAAAATAAACAAAATTACAAAATGCTCGAGATACAACCCAGAGCAGAATACTTAACCAAGTTATCCAGTGTAACATAATACATCATATACTGAATTGAGACCATGTGGGATTCTGGCTTCTAGATTGAAAATCCAACTGAACTCTGCTTGTAAAAGACGAGACTGATGGTTACCTGCTCTTTTATTAGCTGGAATGTGTTGTACTGCTTGTACCATTACAAATTTACTATTGCTGCCATTGCAGGTATAGAAATGTCGGTCGACCGGACTACATGCATTATGGATGACTATGTCTCTAAGGTGTTCTCTAACCCAAGACTTAAGTGGCCTGATGGTGCATCCTACGTATTGGATCTGACATTTAGTGCAGGAGATCACATACACCACGAAGTCGGTGTTACAATTGGTATAATGTTTAAGAGGAAAACTTTTATTAGTAAAAGAGCTAACACACGTATCTCCCTTTTTTATGTGCCTGCAGGTCTACAGCGATTGGCACTGCACGGATAAGTCCCTTTGAACTTAATCCAATTGCTATTGGTTATCTTATCTGAATTAACCATACTGGGAGACAATAAGTCTCCTAAAGATGTCGCTTTTCTAGGAATGTATTTACATCCTACACTTAAAACCTGTTTAAAGCTAGGTACACACAGTCCAGATTTCTGAAAGATGACAGACAGGATCTGCAAGATCCTGTCTGTCATCTTTCAAAGATCTGAATACACAAAGTCCCGAGCGTTCTCCCTATGAACATCATAAGGAGAACGCTCGGGACTGTGTGTTTCCATCGGCCGCTCTAGACTGCTCTATAGGGACTGCTCGTTCGGGAAATGAATGTACACACATAACGATAAAGCTTTATCGTTACTGTGTGTACCCAGCTTAAGAAACTCATCTTGTTCAAGAATAGGCAGATACCGTTTAATTATTTTTACTATTTGGTGAAACTGAGGGCTATATTGGGTAGAAAAGTAGATACCTTTGAAAGATCCTTTCTTGTTGCGATTTTTAAGGCATTGGCATTCTGTAGCATGGTAAGTCTATTTTGTCTTTTAGCTTTATTAAAGGCTTTTTTGAGGGAAAGGATGTCTTACCTCCCATTTTTCAATGAATGTTACATGAGCCAGGAACGAAGAGAAAAAAATGTACTCTCTAGCGTTGGTCCATGGTGACTCTGACAGGGCCTGACTACTTCTGGGTTGAACTACTGTAAGCTATAATGCTATATATTATGGAAGCAGTCAGGAAATGTCATGTGAAATGTCAGCGGTGGATCATGCTCATGGGTAAGTTTTGCCTCTTCGTTTGCCTCACAGTACCCCCATGACTATCTGCCCTTAGGCTGAGGCCACACTGTAGCATGTCCGATCGCTGGGCTGGTAAGTATGTTTAGGAGAGTATTGGAAAGTTTAGATCTTGCGAGGTCGAGGTTTTGGGGGGCAATTAGGCCATATACATATACATTTTGTTATGGAGGTGGACATACCCTTTAATGTTGATACAGTTCTCTAAGCTGCTATAAATCACAATACAGACTAGATACTTTTTTGAATCAAAAAAATGCTGCTTCTCTCTTCTCAATTACAAAGGAATAATCTATGGAACAAGCACCAGACCAGCAGCAGACTGGAAATTTTCACAAGGCTAGGAGGAAGAGGGGATTCCAGGCACCAGTAATCACCCACCCTGGCACTGGGTAGTTTGTCTGAGATCAGTGGCATAACTACCACCCGGGGGGGGGGGGGGGCAGACGGTAAGAGGGCCCACCACAACCTCTTCGATCAGCTGTTTTTAAACAGCTGATCGTGCATATAAGGGAAACATACACGCAATCTTCTGTTTAAAAGACCGGACCTGAACTTCCAGAACCGAACTGGAAATTCAGGTCCGGGTCTTTTAAACAGCTAATCGCGCATATGTTTCCTTCATATGCTCGATCAGCTTTTTAAAAACTGCTGATCGTGGAGGGGGTGGGTCAGGGGCCCTGTCTCCAATCTCACGGGGGGCCTGTGCTTGTATATGGGACATGAACATTTGTGCATTTGAGGTAGTTCGCTATGCAATGAAGAAAGAACAGTGCACAATGAATGTGTTCAATTTGTGGCTAGTGCCTGTGTTTGATGGTGGCATCTTGACTCTAGGGAAAAATTAACTAATTTTAGACCATAAGCACCTAAGAGCAGCATAGCAGTTCTTGCTCAAAATTTGATTTAAAATTCCAACAATTCTAAATATCTGGCTGTATCCATACTGTTCAGTCAGCAGTTCTGGATTAAGAATTATTAATATGTGATACTCTAAAGTTTCTGGATCTGCAAGGCAATGCTATTTTTAGAAAACCCTTGAATAATTGCTGCTTTTTTTATCACAGTCCCAAACATGTACTTACTGTATTATTCACTGTACATCCATTGCCTTGGGATTTTCTTTATATTCAAGCTTAAAAGGCAAGTCCACTCTCAGAGTAAAAATTTATATTCACAATCAAGAAATTGCTATACTTAACTTTATCTGACACTCCTGAACATACAAAGAAAGCCCTCTTGCTGGCACAACTCATTTGATGTTGTTGCGAGCTGGTTATATGCTTGCACAGCAGCAGAAGAGGAGGATTCAGTAGCAAATCAGTCATTGGACGTGATATCACCGTCATTGAATGATTTGTTTTTGTTTTGAGGGTGGAGGTTCCATTTAAAAGGCATGTCCACCCCCAAAAATATAATCCCCCCCACTACTGGCCCCACTCTGTGTGTAATAAAACTCTTACCACATCCCAGCTCCAAATGGTTCTTCTGGATCCCCCCTCCCCCCCCCCCCCCCGAAGTCTGAAAAAAACTGGCCACCAGGAGGATAGCAGAGTCCGTATATGCAGGCTTGCCCCCCTCCCTCTCCCACCCTCTCCCTCCCGTTTTGCAAACCCTTCGCCCATTAGTAGGTAGCCTTCCCCCAGCTACTTTAGTTACCTTACCTCTTTCCCCCGGTGTGCTGAACTGCCGGCTGCCGCGTCCGTGATTGGCTGCCTTTCAGCCAATCAGGGACGTGGCTGCCGGTCCCGCCCCCTGCTTGCAGTTCAGTGCAAGCAGAGGACCGGGATTGTGCGGAGGGGGAAAGAGGTAAGGTAAGTAACTATCGGGGCACTTTCTGGAAAATCTAATAATGCGGTTGGGGCTTATATGTGCCCTACCACATATAAAAAAAAATTTAAAGGGTGGACATGCCCTTTAAGTTTCAGTTGATTATCTATGTACATCTTTTGTGATAGACCAACACTTCTCAGAACAAACAAATGGATTGTGGTCTACTTTAAATAAATATACTGCAAACAGTTTTTCAGTTCTATTTGTTAGGTGCCTTGTATTAATATGATATAAAGATGTAAATTTATATTTATGATATGTATTTGTATAAGGTGCTCAGTTTTATTTGGGTTCAGTACATTTCTGGTTGCATCATAAACACTATCTTACATCACATACACTATCTTTGACATGTACTCAAAGAGAAGCCTGAGAAATCCTGTGACATCACTGCAGAAGTGGCTATTACAAAAGCTTGGTACTGGCATTGTAGGACATCTGGCCAAATAATTTATTTATTTCTTCTTTATTCCCCAGCTGTTAGCATTTCTACTTGTTTCAATCAATTTCATTGATCTATCTACTGCCTTTGGTGGTACACCATCAATTGAGAATAGTGTCTATTGTTGCCTTCTGATTCTGTATTGTTTTGAGGCTTTAGTTGCCCTTTAAATAGATAGCAGAATTCCCATACAGTAGTCCCATACAGTAATAACCAAATCCAGTATGGCTTTTACTGTATGGGACTCCTGCATGTTGTCCATTTAAAACTAAAGCCTCAGAACAACACAGAATCAGAAGGCAGTAGTGGTCATAATTTCAACCCTCGGCTTGTACTCGGGTCAATCACGTTTACCTATTTTTGAGGTAAAAATATGTACCTCGGCTAATACTCGGGTCGGCTTATACCTGAGTATATACAGTAGGCATAAAACGTGCATGCTATTTTTCTAGTTAGTAAGGTCATTACTTTGTTTCTTTAAAACAGAACACATAAAACTTGCGTGCTGTCTGGCATTTAAAACCTACCCAAAATGTACATATATATCATCCTTCTCCCTGTCTTCAGTAAGCTTCAACCACCCTTACAGCCAAAAAATCTAATAATCTGCATTGGCAGTCCACCAACACCCTCTCTAAAGGTTGTTGTCTATGCCCCCAACAATATGAGCTCATTATGTGCTTAAGCATGTGCATTGCATCATGCAAGGACTCAATACAAACATAAGTCCTCAGGACAAGGCTGAAGTCGAACGAGTGAAATGGTCTTACTAAAGACAGAAAGAAAGTTGTTAGATTTGTGAATTTTGAGTGGAGATGCCCTTTAATTAGATATATATTATAAAATGTACTTATTTCTTTGTAACCATAAAATGGGAGTCTAAATGACTAGTTTAGAAACATTTGTAAAAAGAGAAAGATGGTAATGATAGTTCTATATCAATCTTTGACAAGAACATCTCTTTCAGCAACAGTACAAAAGAACAATTACAATTGAGAAATATCTACTTATAATAATTGGTTCTTTGAACCACGTGAGACAGGAAAATTACCTCCCAGTGATCTATGAACTGCAATTCTATGCCCTTCCATGCATCATTGTGAAGTAAGGTCTGGGGTGGAGGACATAGCTGTCTGTTTGGTACTAGAATTTTTTGGGCTTTGAATGAATTGAATTTGAATTAATTGAAACATATCTATGATCCTATCTATGCAAAGGCTGTATTTACTTAACCATTTAGTTTGTTCCTCACCTGTGCAGGCTACAACCAGCATTATTTTAATATCTTATTGCTATATTTGCCTATAATCCAGCAGTATGTCGGAGGTGTAGTTTTAGATTTGATTAGCATGCAAGGTGGCTTAATCAAAACACTTGGAAGTCATGTATTGTATGAGCTAACATACCACTTTACCAATAAAATGATGTCCCCAGTAGTCAGTTTATTATGTTTACTTTTTCTCATAAAACATTAATTTTTCTCTAATCAGCTTCAGACTTTTTAACAATCCTTAATAACTCAAACATATCCAAGATGTGTACCTCCAGCTTTGCAGATTATCAAGAATCTGCAAAGAGGTGGATTTCTACATCCCTGGGTTACATACTGATACTGCATATTTATGTTTTTCTCTAAGCTCCATCAGTAGAAACATTAACAATAATAGATTCTGTTTTTTCTGCAGGCTAATATTTTAGATATCATACACAGTATTAGACCATGGTATCTCCATCACAAACAAATTCTCTTAACATATTTTTTTTTTTGTTATCTGCTACCTTTAGCTGATTTTTAATATAGTAAACTGATCCTGCCCATGCTTTGTCTTATGAATGGAGATAGCTGAAGTCTCTCTCAATATCCTGTTTCTTATCCTTTGTCCAGCAATCCACATAAAATTTCTATTGCCTAATGCCTACATAATGGTATTAATAGAGCTTTTTTAAGGTCAACTTGATATTAAAGGATAAGTGCACTGTAAAATCAAGTTATGTTCATTTGGAAGCTGCAGCTTTAAAAATACTGATGCCATTTTTTCCCTATGCCCCTCCAGAGCCTAATTTTGTGCCTTGAAAGTTGCTGACATCTTGTTACTGGTTTGCAGAATGTTAAGCTCCACCCCTCTGTGATTTCCTCTGCTTTCTCCTGCTTGAGCCTCAACCGATAATGCCTGTGAGTTCCGTGCACTCTCCTGCTTGAGCCTCAAACAGTAATGCCTGTGAGTTCTGTGCACTCTCCTGCTTGAGACCCAAACAGTAATGCCTGTGAGTTCCGTGCACTCTCCTGCTTGAGACTCAAACAGTAATGCCTGTGAGTTCCGTGCACTCTCCTGCTTGAGCCTCAAACAGTAATGCCTGTGAGTTCCGTGCACTCTCTTGCTTGAGCCTCAAACATATACACACTTACCATAATAAGTAATGTGCATTGTCAAGGGCAGGTTTTCACCTAGGAGCCAGTAGGCCCAAAAGACCTGACGCCTTTAGCCCCACTTCTAAAAACAGACCACATCCCTAAAACACACTCATTTTCTCTTTTTTTGGGAAGAAAATAGACTATAAAGAGGTTGGATTGGTGATGGGAGATTTATAGCCGCCCCTCTAACCACAGGCACCCCATGGCATATGTGCCTACTTTGCCTAATGGTAAATCTGGGCCTGTGCATTGTATTGCTGTAGGATGTTTAGGTATTCTGGAAAGGTTTTACCACACTGTGTAATGTCAGGCAACTAAAGTGACACAGGACTAAAGGTCCGTACACACATACCGACGCGCACCATATGATGATATATGAATGGATGTTCGGGATGTTGGGAATCGTTGATTATCCACCAGTTTTCGAAAAATCAATGATGCCTGACCAAGCCATCATACACTTGGCGATACTCGTACACCATCGTGCTTCACATGTTAGGCTCAGTGATCACACGTATGTGCGAAGTTTAAGAAAGTGGGGACAAATATTCAGAAGAAAGGGTTTTTTAGATAACAATGCAGATACATTAGAGAATTAAAGCTTCATACAGATGTAACGTGCCAGCTAAATCTGCTGACAAAGGTCAGATTAGAGTCCTGTTTCATTACCTGCACCGAAAATGAAACAGAACTATAACCTGTCCTGACCAGCACCCGCATTTCTAACCAAACCTGACCCACAACCCATTTAAACTCACTGTGGTTTACCCAAACCCAACCCTCAAATCGGGTATACCATGGTACCCGACCCAGTGCAGGACTCTAGGTGAGATCTTGTCCCCAATTAACTTATTTGTACAATATAATCATACATTGACTATTGACATTCATCTTATATTGTCCACTAGACATTAAGCCCGCTACAATAACGGACGCTAGAAGCACAGAGTGCCCCCTTAGTGTCCCAAGACCAGAGTACCCTCTTAGTGTCCCAAGGCCAGAGTCCCCCCTCTGTCCAAGGCCAGGGGCCCCCCTCTGTCCCAAATCCAGCCCCCCCCTCTGCCCCCACCCCGCCCCCCCCACTGTCCCAAATCCAGGGCCCCCCCTCTGTACCAAATCCAAGGCCCCCCTCTGTCTCAAATCCAAGGGTCCCCCTGTCTGTCCAAAATCCAGCCCCCCCTGTCCCAAATCCAGGGGCCCCTCTGTCTCAAATCCAGAGGCCCCTGTCCCAAGCAACCTTACCTGCAGTCTGTTTAATTGCTGTTCTCCCTCTGTGTGTTTCCTGTGTTTCTCCCTCTAGTGGTGAGTCAATAGGAACTGCAGACACTCTCCCTCTAGTGGTGAATCAATCAATAGGAACTGCATAGACTCTCCCTCTAGTGGTGAGTCCATAGGAACTGCAGTGACACACAAACACAGGGACGCAAACTTAGGGTTTTATTATATATGATGCTGCTGTTGAAAGCTGCTGTTCCTGAACCAGAAATGAGATGTCTCCAAATTTGTTGGGCAAATTTCCTTTTCTTAATGTTTTAAATAGCACTGTTAGACAATATATTTGGCTGACTAAATTCTATTCACTATGGGCCTCATTTACCTAAAGCAACACACACCATTTCTTGTCTCATAGATTTACTAGCCCTGGGAACTGGGCAGCTATCAGAAGTTATTTAATATTATACTTATATTTTTTTTAGCATGCAGGGGGCTAGACCAAAATTAAATTACCCTAGAGCTACAAGCGCAATGATAAATCCCCACAGGAGGAAAGATGAGGTGCGATTTGTTGGCTGAATTATCAGTAGTAATATTTCGACTGACCTGTGTTTCTTATACTGTAACTTCTGCTGTGGACTATGCCACAAGAGTATAATGAAGCATATCTACTTGATAGCTTGTGATATTTTCATAAATGTACAGAGCTATGTACTGAGAGCCGTTATTGGCTTTTTGTGTCTTAAAGTCATGCTAAACAATGTACCAAGCATTAACGTGACTTTAAGATGGCAATTGCAACGTCACACAAAATTTGTGTCGCACAAGTTTCGCAACCAATGTACTGAGCTGTTAACGGCTCTTTAAGACATAATCTCTAACGCCAGATAGCGTTAAAGATTCGCAAAAGGCAAACTCCAGTCACAATGCACTGAGAGCCACTATCAGCTCAGTGCATTGCCTAAACGGGTCAATAGAGTGCGAAAGTGACTCTCGATACATAGCCCTGGTAGAATTTATACTTACGTAAGTACGTTTTCCTCGAATCCCAAAGGCAGCACTAACACATGAGATAATGTCCCGCCCCCTAATAGGTAGGACCAGAGCCAAAAGTATAAATCCCTCCTCTTCCATCTTCCCAGTAGTATAGTCCCAAAGCAGTAAGGAAAGTACACAAACCGATGCTCAAATTAAATTTAATAGGGAGGGTAATACTACACCTTATACATAAGTATAAATTCGACATTCCTCCTCATCCCAAGGCAACACTGACACATGAGGGATGCAGGGAGGCAAATTTAGATGACATAGCTTGGAGAACTTTTAATCCAAATGTGTTTGGCAGCTCGACATATTTGTTCTGGGTTACCTCTGCTTTAGCTGCCCAAGAGGTGGATATAGCCCTCGTGGAATGCACAAGCAATTTTGCAGTTTGATAGGCTGTAACAATTGATTGTTTGAACCATCTGGCAATGGTTGCCTTAGAGGCTTCTTTCCCCTCTCTGATGCCTGCATATAAGACAAGTAAGGAATCTGCTTGCCTGTAGGACTTCACTCTGTTCATGTATGTTAGTACACACCTCTTAATATCGACAAATAATAGCAATTGTACTCCTGATTTCTGAGGAAGTTGAAGGCAGAAAAATCCCCCGTTCCCAATAAAAATCAGATGATTTTTCAAGTATAAATGATGGATCGAACCTGAGCCTTAACCCATCTTCTAATGACTCAAAGAATTGTTCTCTGCATGATAGTGCCTAAATTTCCCCAACTATTCTAACAGAACTGTGGGCAATTGATAAGGCTGTTTTTCACGTAAAGCGAAAGAGAGGGATCCTTTCCAGGGGTTCAAATGGTCAGACGCTTAAACTTTTAAAGACTAGTAACAAGTCCCATCTGGGAAAAATATTTCTATTCCTAAGTCTCAGCTTCACTGACGCCTTGGAGAATCTTCTAATATATGGATTATTGGTCAGTTCCAAGTTCAGTAGGGCTCCTAGAGCCGCTATCTGTACCTTCAAGGTGTTGGGGGCCAACCATTTGTTATAGCCCTCTACAAGGAAGTCTAAAATGAGAGGCACCTGAATCTCCATTGAGCTTTCTTTGTTATTTAGCCATTTTCTGAAGGTGTTCCAAACCCTTTCCACCACAACAAAGAGGCTAAACCTCTGCATTATCTACCTTTTATGAAACTCACCATGCTGTCAGTTTCAGATCCTGTAAGTTAGGATGCTGGACTGACCCCTGGGTTAACAGGCTGTTGCTGAGAGGAAGAGGCCATGCTGGTCTGACTGACAGCTGTATTAGATCTGCTAACCAAGGTCTGAGCCACAAGAATGATCAAGTTCATTGAATAGCTTTAAAAAAGGCCTAGATAAGTTTCTAAAACTAAAAAATATTGAGAATTACTGGTATTAATACATATAGATCTGGTTGATCCAGGGATACTTTCTGATAGCCGTTTGGAGTCAGGAAGGAATTTTCCCCCCTTTTTAGCTGGGGTTTTTTACCTTCCTCTGGATCAACTGTTAGGTAGGGTTAAAAAAAAAAAAAAGTGGGGAAAATAGGTTGGACTTGATGGACATATGTCTTTATTCAACCTTAATTACTATGTTACTATGTTACTATGTGCGCTCCTAACATATATTTTTTTCTGATCCTTGGAATTCCTCGTATACAACAAGTAGGAAGGGGACTCAAAACAGTAATTCAAACGGCAAACTGTTTAGTTTATTGCGACATGTTTCGCAACCCCACCCATGCTCCCATAGGTCAAATAACAACCAATAAGGGCATGGCATACTGCAACGCAAACGCAATCACACATGGAATCACATGCGTTTTCATGTGCGATTTTGTTGCGTTTGCACATGCGTTTTTTTCATTAAGTATTGGAAAACGCATGTGATTGCGATTTAAAATGCGGAACACAAATCGCAACTGTAAGCGCAATCGCATCCAAAAACGCACGTTTTCGGTGCATTTTCGCAATTCCAATGATTTGAAAAAAACGCAAGCAAGCGCAAACGCAGATAGATAAATAGATACTAGTAGTAAGTTTACGTTCTTTTATTTCTATCAGTACATCTAAAAAAGGCAACGATGATTGCGAAGAATACAATATATAAGCCAAATACATATAATGATACTTCTGTCTCCCGACATTTTTTCGAACAGGCGTACCAAGTTATACAGCTAAAACAGTGTGTATTGACACAAGTTAAAAAGCCACAGAGGGGTGGTGACGTTAAGAAAATGTTGCTGCAGCAAGAGTGGCTTTGGATAAAGAAGCTTAATAGCATGCAATCCAGTGGTTCGAATGAATCTTGCTCTATTAAACCTTTTTTATAATGTGATATAATATCAAAATGTATCTTTCACCTTATGTTTTTACACAGGACACAGCACCGATGCATGTGTAAAAGTGATGGTAATTACATTGTGACCTATTTATTAGTTACATAGACATTTGAGTCAGACCGTAAAAAACTAAATAAAATAACATGGATTCAGCTACTTAATGGAGTTCAGCCTTATGTGTCTGTATTTTCTACAGTATGTCCTATGTTCCGATTGTATTCTATTAATGCAGGTAACATGCATACATGGTCTTATTAATAAGAGAACTAGCCCATACCAGTTGTATTTAATGTTTTATATGCACTTTCACTGTATTTATATATGTTTTTATAATAATTTTTTTAGATTTTATTTATGGCCTTTCACTAATTGGAGTCACTATGGACATTCAACAAGATTACAGCATTGCTGTGAACCACTTGGAACACTTAATTAATTGTTCACTAATTGGTTGTTGTTTGACCTATGGGAGCATGTGTGGGGTTATATATGTGTGGTTAGTATTGTTTTGCTATTGCTTGAGAAAGGGCCCATTGCAAGTCCGAAACATGATGCAATAAACTAAACAGTTTGCAGTTTGAAATACTGTTTTGAGTCCCCTTCCTACTTGTTGTATACGAAGGATATCTGTTGACTGCAAGGCCGGAACAGTTAGAAGGTGTGGGCTCACTGGATACACCTGGAGAGTCGTGTGCAATACCTGTTGATTTGATCCTTGGAATTAGCTGAAAGGGAAGGGGAGAAGATAAAAGCTTAAACGTTGGAAACTCCAATGGAATTGTGAATGCATCTCGACCCGCTGCCTCGGGTACAAGGTACATCATCCCCAACACAGACAAAATGGAATACCTTTGGATGTAGAGACCATTTGTTGTGGTCTAGACTTCTTCGTCTTAGATGGTCTGTCCATGAGTTTTCTAAAACTTTGATGTAAGTGGCAGAAATACTCTGAGTGTTTCTTTCAGCCCAACAGTTTATGGTCTGTGACAGCTGTAAAAGACTTGGACTGTGGGTGCCTCCCTGGTGAGTGACATAGGCTGCTGCCATGGCATCGTCCATCTGGACTAGAACTGGCGGGTTTAGAAGAATGCCTCTGAATTGTATTAGCACATAAAGGATTGATTTTAACTCTTTGAAATTGGAGGTAGTTGCCTTTTCTTTGCACAACCATATCCCTTGCTTCGAAACTCCCTGACAATGGGCCCCCCTTCCCCAAGAACTTGCATCTGTAGTAAGAACTACTGGGGATCTTGAAACTAAGGACTTTATAGGGGATTCCCATTAATCTAGTAATCTTAGAGCGTGGGGTGAGACGGTTTTCAGAGAATCCTGGCCATCCGACCTCTTGTTCTACTTTGCCAGGAAGAATTGTTGGAGAGGTCTCATATGGGCCCTTGCCCAAGGAGCTCCCTCAATTGCAGAGTCAAAGAGTCCCAACAACTGTAGGAGACTTCTTAGACTTGATTTGATAGTTGACCTGACCTGGGTAATGGCCAACTGAATATTCACAATTCTTTCCTCTGGAAGAGAAAGTTTGTTTTCAGCGGTGTCAAAATTGAATCCTAGAAACCTTTTCTGATGACTGGGAACCAGAGAATGCTTTTCTAGGTTGATAATCCAACCTAAATTCTGCATAATCTGAATGGTTGTTCTGATGTGTTCTGATGTGTTCTGATACAACACTTCAAGAGTTGACACTCTTTGTAGACAGTCATCAAGGTATTGTATTACCTTGATCCCTTGGAGATGAAGGTATGCTGTTACTACAACCATGACCTTTGTAAAAACATGGGGAGCTGACATAATTCCAAAGGGAAGAATTGCAAACTGGAAGTGTATTATTTGGTGTTTGACCTGAACTGCCACTCTCAAATATCTTTGATGCTGTTGTCGGATGGGTACATCCAAATAGGCTTCCTGAAGGTCCAATTTTGCCAGGAAGTCTCCTAGAAGAATAACATTTTTTGTGGACCGTATAGACTCCATCTTGAATTGTTGCTTTTTTTATGTATGAGTTGAGGAATCTTAAATCTATTATTGTTCTGAACTTCCCTAAGAACTAGTAGAATCCCTTTTTTCTGCAAAAATTCTTGAACAGCCTCTTTAAAGGTGAATTGATTTGTTGTGACTTTGTTTTGGGGGATACAACAGAATGGTCTGGGGGATTGGGGCAAAATTCTAATAGACTAGCCTTACTGTTTCTAAGACCCATCTGTCCATGGTTATCGCCTCCCAGGCCAGAAAAAAGACGACCCCTACAAGCTTGGCATCATTGTGAAGGGTCTTCTGCCTCTTGGCTATTTGTTGCTTGATAAGGCAGACTGTCTTGATGAACCCCTGAAGGAACAAAAAATCTTCCGAAATCTTCCGAAAGGACGGACCTAAGGTACCCAGCTCTGTACCAAAGAGTCTTCCACCTTCAAATGGTAGTCCACAAAGCCTGTTCTTTTATGCAGAATTAAACATGGATTTAGCCTAACAGCCCTTCTCACCACAGAGATATAAGCAGATAATCTGGCTGAGAGCTTGACTGAGAATAATGGCACATCACAGTAATCTGTTGTCTTTTGAAGAATATCTTTTAGAATTTGTTGGGTCGAAGTCCCCCTTCTGAGATTATTTTCCAAATCTGTGTGTAGCTTTGGCAACTGAAGCTGTGGCTACTAATGATCTTATAGCTGTGCCAGAAGTGCTGAAGCATTTTACCAGTGCCCCCTTTGCCTTTCTGTCCATTGGATTTTTTAACAAGGAGTCATTCTCTAATGGCAGGGTAGTCTGCTTAACTGTAAGTGCCACTGGAGTGTCTACTTTGTTTCCCAATTCCTAACTTCCTCTGGATCAAAGGGGAAGAGATTATAAAATCTTTTAGGGAGGGAAAATTTCCTGTCTGGAACCTTCCATTCATCTCTTATGCTTTTTTTAATGGCTTTGTTAATAGGAAAGTGTACCATCTTTCAACTCAGGAGAGGGAAAAATGTCTTTCTCATCTGATACTTTATCCTCCACAAGAATGTATCAGCACTCCTTTACAGAGTAGCTTTCTAGACTTCCTCCACTGGGCAAGGTTCTTGAAAATTTCCTTGGAATGGAGGTACTCCATTAAAAACCTCCTGTGCCTGAGTTTCATTAGCATGTTAATTTGCTTGTCCAGCCTGAAATTATGTCATTGCTTGCTGAAAGAATGCAAAGAAATCCTGCACAAGGGGATGCTTTTTGTGCCTGGATCTTACCTGAACATGATTGGCACAATTTTCCTGTAAATTCTTTAGTCAGTCTAGCCTCACACATTTGACAAAATGTTGGCTTTGTAGTAACTTTGCATTTAGGTCCCGAGAATTTTCAGAGGACATACCCCCTGAAAAATACAATGAAATAAAAGTGTCATAGTACACATACCCACTTTACATACTGCACAGGGAACAACTATTTTGACCGAGGCAGCCTCTTACTAATAGGGAGCAACAGGACCAATGACCTAGAACAGTAGTCAGATGGCACCCGAGAGAGACCTAAGCATAGGAAAAAAACATCTATCAGAATATGTTGTACAGGTATGTTACACAGTACACAGTTACACTCATTACTCATAATAAGAGGTAAACCAGTATGTAGATCTCTTACCAGACACTGAAGCACTGAATCAGAGGACTGAGCATCTGAGGAGTAGCGAATGTGCCATTTTTAAAACCCCTGCTTCCTGTGTGATGACAACACACGAACACTTGTCACATGATGCAGAAATCCATACAGTTCACCATCCTTACACTTCCACACCATGATGTCACCGGGAAAGCAAGGCTTTGAACCCCGGGGATACTGGCACTGGGGTTCTGGCAGCCCTTACCTATGGAAACAACCAGGGCACAATCCTCCAGAGACATGTCTGAACAGTCCCCAATTTCCAATCTATCCCGCTGGGACAAGTAGAAAAAAAAAACAGCCCGGGGATGTTATATGCTGATAGCGGCACTCAGAGCATCGGTATTTGCCGTTTTTCTATTCCAGCACTTTTAACGCCAGCTAATAGCTGGCGTTTAATGTGCTACAATAAAATGCAGATTTCAGCATATAACATCTCTTGCGGTGGCTGCACGGTTGACTTTTGCGTTTGCCACGCACCCGCCGCAAGGAAGGAGTTTAAGTCACACTAATCAACATAACATCGGCTAGCGTGACTTAAACTCCAAAACAGGAGTGGTGCGCTCATTGGTGCCTCACCCTGTTTGTGTGGTAGGACTAAAAATACCACTGGGAAGGAGGAAGAGGATGGATTTATACCTATTGGGGGTGGGACACTATATTATATGCTGCCTTGGGATGAGGAGGAATATCCCTGGATCAACTTTTTTCTAATTCTTTAGAAAATAATTACTTGAAGGTCTTTATTCATGGTGTAATTTTTGATCAAATGCAGTTTATCATGAGATACAGTATATAATCGGAAACTTTATTAAAGGTGAATTTAAAAAGGAAATTGTAATAGAAACTAAAACTTTTTGAGAAAACTTTTTCCTTATGAAACAAAATTTTAAGTTTTAACAAATGTACATGCTAGCCAATCACTTCTTACAAAATGCCTGAACCAGTAATCAAATGGCTGTCCCATTTATAAACTTTGTGCAAAAATAAACATAATAATAGTCCCTACACAGGTTATGTGACCTCTGGCACTGCTCCGGAGTACAGGATCATGCCATTAGAGAGAAAAATTGGCAGTTGTGCTTGTGCCTTGAGCAGTATTTTCAACCTGCCTCAAGGATGCAGCACTGCTCCTCTGGCTAAGGAAATAAATGTAGAAAAAATAAAAAAAATTGAACGCAACAAAATCATACAAACACCTCAGACCACATACAAAAACACATACAAACAAACACAAAGGACTTACAAAAAAACTTGTATCTTATCAGATATACCGGTAACAAACAATATGTTTTAATACAAATTACATAAAGATGCTACCTCTTATTTGTCTTAGTGCAACCATACACTACTATCAATCTAGCCAGCAGAAATTTTCCATTCTGAATAATTTGTTTTGAACCAAAATTATTGTCCATATGGTATTGTTTACTGGTCACACGCAAGGTACATTAAATATATATTTTTTTACAGAAATGTTTTTCTTAATGGCAGCATTACCTCATATTTTCATTGCACAAAACTACCCTGATGGTATAAAATGAATAAAAGTACTACTTACTTACTACTACTGTAAGTTTTCTATACAGGAATATTCACTAACACTGTCAAACTCTTTTTCTTTGATCACAGAGAAGTCAAAATACATGTAAAATAAAGAACCAAACCAAATCTTGGAAAATGTAATTACTACCTCATTTTATGGATTTCAATTTCCATTGTAATTTATTGGTGGAAAAACATTTCCCTCACCTAAAAATTATTCTTCCAGAATGTGACAATTTCCATGCATCATGCTACCTCATGTTAACACAGAATTCACATTTTCCATTCTATCTAAATTAACACTTACAAAATAGAAAAAAAATCTTTCTACACCAGCTTTTATTTTCATGTCTTTTATCTGTTAATATAGCTTTATAAAGGCAATAAACTTTCATATACAAACATTCAGTTTTGTTTTCAGATTTTATTTTCTCTTGAGAATTGAGGCTGACCAAAAATGTGCGACCTTATCTTAACAATGCAGCAGATGAAATAAAAGGATTCAGGAAAAGTAGGATGCTACAGTATAGAGATTGTTATTTATGCAACTAAACTGCCTAGGCAAAATACCAAACAAAGCCGCTGAGGGCACATTGAAGGAGAGAAAGCAAAGTAGGCCATAGAAAGTGCCTTTTATATACAGTCATAGAAGTGGAACTAAGTGAATGCAAATGGGGGTTCTACCATGTCACCATGATCTATACCGTCTTTTTACTGCAGTTCTGGCTTTGCACTTTCATAGAAAAGCCCTCTATATTAGCAGACATGTTCTAATGTGATAAAAGGATGATTGATGTAAATAGAAGAAAAAACAAATTATATTTTAAGGGCCGTCAAACTCACTGTGCTGAGGCTCACTTGTTGATCATCAACAGCTGTAAATTTGTTACTAAATCCACAGCCTGAAGTTTGATGCATATGTTTTATTAGGGCAATGTACCCACAGCTGCTACCCCTAATTCCCACTGTACAATGTACTGAGGGTGTGGCAATAAGATGGGAGGTGCTGCTCTCTTTTTCAAAAAAGTTATGTATGTTTGCCAGCAAGGAGCTGACAAAGTTTAAAATGTAAGGCAAAGATAAGTAATTTAAGAGCAGAGTGGCAAGTTCTCAGCAGAAATAAGGTGCAGTTATGTAGGGCCCACCAAAAACTGGTACTGGTTCAGAAGCTGTTTAAAACATCTGATCGTGCATACCTTTACTAACATATGTGCGACCAGCTGTTTAAAAACAGGCCTTTTATTCATGCCACTGCTCCCACAATCTGAGACTGTTTCCAGACTGGCCAATAGGAAGATATGCTTCTTGCAGAGTGTGTCTTCCCATTGGCCAAATCACAGAGCTGCTGTGAAGATGGCGGCACTTTGACAGTCTGCTTTGGTATTTAGTCTGAAGCCAGACTACAGTGCACGGAAAAGCTTTTCTCCATGCATTATCGTCTGCTTTTACTTGGCTATAATTTTCCATTACACAATTACTTTATTAATGTAACATCACTATTTTTGCATATAACTTGTCACACATACGGTATATTTGTGTATTTTATTTCCTATTGTCAAGTCCACCCCAACCTCAATTTCTTGCCACCATTTACACCCATAGTATTATATAGTCTTGTGACCATATGATATATGGTTATTTTCATATGGTTTATCATGCTACTTTACTTATATTCTAATATTTTGTTAATTGTCTCATTGTGTTACCGTATGATTGTTTCTCTTAATTTATTTTTGTTTCTCCTTTTCACGGTTAGCTAATCACCTGTGAATATTGTTACAATAGGCCTATTATATACTGCCGCTCTTTGTTTGCTGTTCTCTGTGCTTCGCAGCTTAATTTACACATTTACACGTAGATTATATAAAACGAGAATGAAGCAATTTTTTTGGCATAATTTATACCACAACTCAACAATTAATTTGTCAAGTCTGAGATTGTGTAAATGTATTTTTGGAGACTTTTGTGGTTTGGAAATAATTTTTTTTTTAGGAATGAATGAAATAATTTCTATATTAATATTGAAAAATGGTTGTGGGGAATTCCTTTATTCATTTAAATAGAGATATGTGTCTGTGGGGTTTTTGACTACTGCTGTATGTGGTGTTTTGCAGTGATTTATTACTTTCAAAATTAGGAAATTTGTTGCCACAATGTGTTGTAATTTTGCAGCTTTGTAAATTCTGAAATAATTCTGCCCATCCTATTTTAAGCCAGAGAAAACTACAAAGGGGATTTCCCATCACCCCCTCATATTCCATATATATTTATTATATATTTACCCTCAGGGAGGCAATCCCGAGAGCAATCCATTCTAACAAGTGTGTTGTTTTAGACATGGCCAAAACTGACATTCCTAGACTTTACGTGAATGTCCACCCATATCAAAATCAAAATTTACATACCCTAGTTACATTTAAATTACCTCTTCCAAAGACGCAGAGAAGTGTGGTGGAGACTGAGGGGACGGGGAGTGACATAAATGTCATATCGGTGCCATATGATGGTTGCCATTACTTCTACATGACTACTTACTGAAACAGTAATATAAGGACTCAACTATTACCTACTGAAACAGTAACACATAATACAAAACAGCCACGAATATCCTGTATTACCCGAGCTTAGCTGTGCAATCAGGTATAATTTGGTGCTTAGCTATGTCATCAGTGTCACCAACATTGGCTAGTTTGGTAGATGAAACACATTGGGGATGCCTGAAGCAATCTATTAATAGACCTATTTGTTAATTACTATTTTTTTTGTTGACTATCTTTGCCCATATATTGCATAATGATATGTGATAGTTGGAATATTGATATTTTGATGCATCAGTCAGTTCTGTATTGCAGGCTTTACATATAAGGGGAATGAGGCTGCAATTTAAAGGGGGTATTTTGGGTCAATAAATGGTGCATCACTGGGGTCTTTTGGTGCATCTTTCTCCAAATTAGTTTTGTTATTATAACTTCTAATTCCCCTAGGATGATTTAGAGAGCCAAATAGGCTAGGTTAGGTCATGGCCTACAGACACACCTGTAAAGTAGGTAACTGGGTAGGGATTGTAGTGATATAGCTTTACATGTGGGCTGTACCTTAAAGAGAGGCTCAAACAGAGGGGATTAAAACCCCTGCTTGCCCGATTGGTTGCTTCACCCCACCCCCCTCCCTCTCACGACCATATCCATTTCCGGAATCCTATCAATTTAATTTTATTGTGGTTTTGCTATGGTTCTTATCATAATATCTGTTGTATTCAATTAGATCAACTGGACTTGAAGTTTAGTTCTTGAAGACATTTCGCTAGTCATCCGACTGGCTTTCTTCAATTCAGAATGATTGTACAAGAATCTGTGCAATTATGTACCCTGGAAATTCCCAATTAGCATCACACTTCAAGTGTTAAGGCGTGATTGGATAGTGGCTAAGAGGTGTTATAGGAATGCCCGAGTAAGGTGTCAAAACAGCATTGTACATGGCAGACTTTGGTGTCGAACCCCCCCCCAACTCTATTTAGGCTTGGTTTCTTTATTTTCACATAAATAAAGAAACCAAGCCTAAATAGGTGTGGGTTGGGGGGTTCGACACCAACTATCTGCCATGTACAATGCTGTTTTGACACCTTACTCTGGGCGTTCCTATAACACCTCTTAGCCACTATCCAATCACACCCTTAACACTTGGTTGTGATATGCTAATTGGGATTTTCCAGGGTACATAATTGCCACAGATTCTTGTACAAGTCATTCTGAATTGAGAAAGCCAGTCGGATGACTAGCGAAATGTCTTCAAGAACTTAACTTTAAGTCCAGTTGATCTAATTGAATACCACAGATATACCATGACCTGGATGAATGAGAACCTTATCATAATGACTATTCTTTGTTTTTGGATTCCTATTCATGTGTCACATTTCTTCTTTTCTTTCTGTCACAGATAATGGCAGAGATGATGCATGGGTAACCAGTATAAATGCGAAAGAGGGAAATGCCAGCAGCCCATGGAAACTGTGGCATGTACTTTCTGGAAGGAGCTTTGAGTTGGCTTGTGAAGGTCAGCCTTTGGACCTGCTAGCTGACATCTTACTGTATGTTTTAGATTTCAATTGTTATCTTGACAATAAAGATGTGGTCATCTTTAACCCATTGTATGGCTATTGATGGAATTCTTCATGATTTAGCTCACAGCTGTGTAGTTCAGTTGGTCATGGTAGGTATTAGAACAGGTCCAGCCTTAGAATTCCAAGAAATCCTTAAATGGATAGTACAGGTATAAACTAATCATAATGCCCCTTCATTTCAGTTTATTTTGATAAAAAGGACATGCTTCTTGGATGGCCTTGTGCATTTATATGGTTATGGAACTACTTGGTGCCTTCTAACATTCTTATACTGAACCATATTTTACAATAGGTCAATATTATTTACTATAAAATACATTTTAAATACAAAATATAGAAACATAGATTAGTATTTGGAGATTCTGTTTGGCAAGAAATTCCAAATACTTGCTTGGCATCTGAAAGTATATTATAAGGTAAGGCAATCAATAAAGGATAATGAAAAGAGGGTTTCTTGTAGACTATTGCCTTATAATTAAGACGTTATTAGCAACATCCTGCCAAGGGCTCATAGTAATTAAATTTCCATATGAACTGATTCTTACACTCCAACAGACTAACTAACATTGTGCCAACCCACCATAAGAAAGATACACAATCAATAAGTGACGTTTCTGCAGTGTAACTTTCCAAAGAGTCAATCCTTAGGGAATATTTGGTCTAGACACACTTCATTCTTTTGTCTTTTATTTACTTTATGGTAACAAAATAGTTTATCATAAGTGTCATAAATCTCCCCAGGTACAGTCATATGAAATGTTTAATTAAATAAAAATTGGCAGGAAAATATTTATGAAAACATATGAAAAATGTATAAACTATAGAAAAGTAAACACGTATCTTTTTTAAAGATGTTTCCAGGCCAAAACACCTTAGGTATTGATGTTCCATAAACGATGAACATTCTTCTCTAGCAAAGCAGGAAACAGTTTTTATTGATTAGAAGAAGGGAGGAAGTTTTACAAATCCACAATTGACAAAACTGATGAGTTTACAGAGGCCTGAATAGGAGAAAAGGGACATGTTTTAATGCATATTTAATAACATTTATCCAAGATTCTTCAAACATTTGCAATTATCTCTTTAACCCTTTCTAATAATCCTAAAAGGTGTGAAAGAGAGGAAAGACTTTGGCATTACCCCAAAAAGAAGTATGTTAGATTATTAATATTGTTATTATTGTGGATTTGTATATCACAAACAATTACATTACTACATATGAGTAGCGCAAACATGATACATATAGACGTGAATAAATCTGTCAAGTTTTAGTCCGACAGTGGTTCCGCAGAACTTGTTGAAGTACTGAAAATCCATTTTAAATCCAATCGAATCAGAATTTTTTGAATTTTCAATTGCAATTTTCAAATATTCTATCAGAATTTCTAATTTCCGATTTTCTGAAAAGTTTTGAAAATGTAGAAAATTCCGTTGGATCTGCAGATTTCCTATACTGGCTGATTTGCACCAAAACCAGGTTTGTTATGAAACTGGGATTCATGACTAGTTACATACAAGGATAGTACATATAATACATTTCATGCCATGCAGCACTCATGTGCCACAAATTAGAAAGTTAAAATACTTACAGGAGGTTAGATCATATCAGGGAACCATTTGCGTAACTATCTCCCCAAGTAATCTGTAATCAGCAGTTTTTAAACAGCTGATCTTGCGTACATAAGTAAAGGTGCGTGCGATCAGCTGTTTAAAACTACTGCCAGTCTGGTTTTAAACAGCTAATCACTTGCACCATTCCTTATATACATGTGATCAGCTGTTTAAATACTGCTGATTGCAGTACATTGGCTAAAAGGGTGTATGTGCCAGGGGCCTGGCTGTAAATCTGCAGACAACAATGTATTGATAAAATAAAATGAAAGGAATACTTAACTGAAAGGTGAACTATTCCTTTAATGCATCGATTAAAGAACAGAAGGTAAAGGACCTATAAATTTACATCTCAGTTGAGGTGGCAAACATTTATATAGATGATTAATTCTCACAGTTTATATAATATTTACAAATGTTCAAAAATTACGGTAAAATGTCACAGTGCTACAAGCCACATACATGTGTTTGAGCTGTAACATGCACAGACACCACTGTATAGATTTTGAATTCTCTGAGGGAGAGAGTCAAAGGTTTCCATTGTTTGTAAGCTTGTACGTGCCAGTAAAGAGTGTTAAGGTGTAGATATGTAGGCTAGTCTGTCCAAATTCAAGAGATTCCTTTTCTTAAAGCAATATCTGCAGGTGATATTCTGGAGTTTATTCATTATTATCTGCAAAGCTTAGTTAATTACCTGTTAGATACAAAAAAGTGTGGGATGGTTTAAAGACATTACCTAGCAGACAAACATGTCAGTTACAGACCATATGCTATCCCACAAGCCTTTACATTATTATATCTTTCATAAAATTATTTCTACCAATTGAAATTTACAAAAAAACTCTTACAACTCTTCTTGTCACATAAGTTACCCATAATATTTGTATGTGCTGTACAATGTATCCTACATGCTGTGAATGTATTATATGTATAAATGTATCTCTGGGGTGCCAAAAGTCAACCATTGTTTTTCAAGATATTTACAGTTAAAAGTACAATTAACTCATACAATCCCCATACCTAAGTCACCCAGTTAATTATTTTACTTAAAAGTAGTACATTCAAATCAATATAATAAGACATCTGAATATAATTTATCAATTGCACTTTAGGAATCATCCAATTAACAATTACCATTTAAGAAACCCCTATAATGTTTTTTGTTTGCCTCTCGGAAATGAAATCCGGGATGTAGTAGATGCTGTTATCCTGGATTGATAGCATTTTACTGTTATTAGTAAATGAATTTTAATGAATACCGGTATGATATTTCCCAAATCATGTTATTTGACACGTTAGCTCTGTGCTTTGGTTTAACATACAACCCACTCACACCCAAATATAGACTGTGGATAGTAGTCATGTAACTATTTTTCAAAGATGTATATTTTTTCGTTTAGCAAAGTTTACAATGTTATCTTTAATTATTAAATGGGGTATTCCCCTGACTTCTTGCTATTTGATGATACTTACTGTGTGGGCGGAGGGGTGGTGGTGCTGGAGGTTAGACTGAATATGAATAAGGTAAGTGAGATTAAAAACTTCTGTCCTTACAACGATAACTAGTTGCTCACATAATTGAAACACTATCATATATAATAACACTGCTCTAGTTACCACTGTTTATATTGTTTCCAAAGGAATGGTTAGTATTCAATGCACAACAAACGTATGTCCAAAAACCATCTACAGATTAACAAACAAAACCCAACCAAGGAGCAACACATCTGCAATTCATAGCCACAATGGGCCATACATTGAACATGTGTACTAGGCTTTAGTTATATATTGCAGTGGCTCTGGCTTTTCTCCACTCCTTTTCGCTGCAGTGGGCCATGTGTCCAGATGTGCATAAGGCACCAGAGCAAACACCAGAGTAAACAAACATCTGCATCGTTTAAAGGTTAAGGGTCGATTAATGCTAATAAAAAAACTGGTGATGTGCCACTGGATTGGAAAAAAGCCAATGTAATACCAATATTCAAAAAAGGTTGTCATTCCCAACCTGGTAACTATAGACCTGTAAGCCTAACATCAGTGGTAGGGAAAGTGATAAACTTTGTTACGGAATCTTATCCTTGACTTTGTCTCCAGAACTGATCTTATTAGTAGAAGTCAGCATGGATTTATGAGAAATAGATCGTGCCAGACAAATTTACTTGATTTTTATGAAGAAGTGAGTAAGAATATATTGCATGTTATTAGTCAGCGGTTCTGGACACGTTCATAAGCTAAGGGACATAAAGGAGTATTTTGCATATCTCCGCCCCTTACTCTGAGGAACTTGGGAGTAAGAAATTACCTTGCCTTCTGTTATAAGAAGGTGTTTCTCCATTTCTAGTATGTTTAAAATAGTGTGCTTCAGAAGATTCAGTATTGTATCATGCCCAAGGAAAAAGCCTAAAGGCTCGTACACACGTGCGATCCCGTGTCCCAACCCGCGACACACGATGTGTACGAACTAACGTTTTAGCCGACAATCGGCCTGTGTGTAGGTGCTTTATAGGTTGAAATGTTGTTCGTTCAGGGATCATTGAACGGCCGACTTAGCGAACAAACAACCGTTTAGGCCGATAAAGCACCTACACAAGAGGCAATTATTGGGCGAAACGTTCATTCGTACACATCGTGCGTTGTGGGTCGGGACACGCGATCCCACGTATGTACGAGCCTTAAGTGCTTTGAAAGCTTGCATTTTTAATCATTTGGTGATGTGACAGAGGGAAATGCCATGTCACCAGCTGGGGCAGAGGGAAATGCCATGTCACCAGCTTCATCATAAGCTTTGCCCTCTTAATCATTTTAAAGCTAGTGAGTAGCCACAAGCCCAGAAACTTATTGCAGACCTGCAACTTTTTTTTTGGGGGGGGGGGGGGGGCTTGGCTTATCGCTGAGGCACAATGCGGACCAGGAAGTGAAACTGCATACCAGAGCAACAGCAACAATATTGAACTTACCACTATTCAACTCCAACCTGTGGTAAATAGGTTTAAGACCAAAATATGTGTGCTACAGCTCTCAGTAACAGTACCCCAGAACTTGTCTTATGTGTATTTGTGCATCTTTGTTAAGGAATAAATGTTAAATTTAGTTCATTCACATCAGCCAACCAAGAGATGCCAGTAAATATCTAGACCCATAGTTGAGCATGTAGAGACAGAAAATATAATTTTAACAGTATATCCAGCTGATTGTAAAACATGTCACTAAAATCCTCCCTTCATCATGTCTGACAAAAGGATGCTTTCCAACCACATCATAATAACTGGAAAAAAACCCTTAAGCTATATGGTTGAGTTGACGTATGTTTTCTTTGTAAGAAACAGCCTCCTTGGAAAATGTCTGATGTAGACATACTGAAACTCTGATTTTGGTTGACACATACAACACTACAATCTTTCAAAATAAAATTCCAGTCTGATAGGTAGTTCACTTTATTTACCAGCTGTGTCTTTTTTATGCAGATCTGCATTTAAGTCCAATATAAAAGCATTCATCCCTCTTGGCAATTCCTAAGATTACTTTTACTTGTAAACTGTACTTAAAAGGAAAATCTTATAACATTTTCTGTTGTAATATAGAATAAGAAAATATGTCTTTCAGTGGGATTAGCTTTCCATTTCAGATTTCTTCTGTAAATGTTAAAAAATGAAGCTATTTTAAAGGACAACTAAAGCTTCAGAACAACACTATTCTTAATATAAAAGCATTCATCTGTGTCTCACCTCTCATTTTAATATGGTTGCTGCGAAATTTATCTTTCTAACATGGGGTTTGTGTAATATTTCCCAATATCCGTGTGGCCCATAGAAGACCGCGATTCACTGACATGTCCGATCCAGGCGAACAAGTGACCAACACGATGGTAGCACGTGTGTATGTTTGCTCAGGCGACGTTTGTTGATCCACCATGGTCAGTTAATGAAGAACGCCCAATGAAATGGATACACACACGTACAATTATCATCAGAAACGTACGTTCGCCATGCGTGTGCATGCGCTCGTCCATCCTATCGGACTTGTGCATGTGGCTTAAGAGTGCACATGCCCTTTAAAAGAAAGTATAATCTCATCCTGCACAGATTCGGGAGTTCTTTAGAATAAGAAAGCAAAAGGAAGTAAAAACAAAACAAAGAAAAGGAATGAAAAACATTTCTATATTTCTGTATAAATTGACTCCAATAAATAATTTCTGCTTTTTACTATCTCTTATAGTTAGGGCTATTTTTAAAGCATTGTCTGATTGTGAACATTGCTGAAATCTATTTGTAAATCCCAGTTGCGGAATAAACAGTAAATAATTTAGAAATAATAAAACTTAGAAATAATACAGTACATATTATTAACTGTATACTTCCAGGGGCGTCTCTGCCATTTGTCCCTATCTAGGCAACAGAATCCATGCCCTACACACTTGAGATGTTCTTCGGAGCAAGGGTGGCAGCATTGAGGGTGCTGCACACAGAAAAACCCTTGTTCTAAGACCTGGGGGGAAAAGCACAGCCTTCATAAAGCTTCATACACATGATGTGTATGCATGACTGTTTCGGCCGATAATTGTGCCATGTACAGGCACTTTTGGAATGGCCGGGCACTGTCGGGGATCGTTGGCCGGCACCTGCGATCGCATGTGTGTATGAACCTAAAGATGTGTAAAAGTTTGCCCATGCTATTAATTTGCAGTAACCAATCAGATATCGGAAACAGTGGATGTTAAATATAAATAAGGCAGATGCTGATGGATCTGTCTGAGTGACATTTGATGTAGTACGAGGTTTATTTTTATCTTGCTCTTGGGGGGTAAACTACAGTGCAGTACTATAATCAAGAAACCAGGCATGTAAGAATAGCTTCAGAGAGTTCTTATTTGCTTCCCTTCTTTACTTACACCTCCTTGATCCTGCAATGATCTGGTCTGGCTCGGCTGTGATTGGCTGAGAAGCAGCCAATCACAGCTGAGGCTGCCTTCAGCGTAGAACAATGCAGGAACAAGGAGGTGTAAGTAAAGAAGGGAAGTGAGTCTGAAGTTATGAATATATAGTGGTTGGGGGTGGAGGGTATCCCCTGCATGGTGGCACAAGCTTTTAAAGCTACATAACTGACAGCCACAGAGGGAATGGGAAGGAGGGAGGGAGAGGGGGGGAAAGGGCTGTACTGAGCATGCCTCATACCTTGATGAGGTTAGCCAAGCTACAGGCACAGGATGAGGCACTGACAGCTCCTACCAAGCAGTTTCCTGCACTTTGAAGAGGCAGAACAGGAGAACCACAAGGAGCAGGGATGTAAGGTAAGGATTTTTTTTTTTACAGTGGGGGCAGTAGTTGGTAAAATTAGGGGGTGGACATGCCCTTTAAAAGTGATCATCATGTGTTACTTTTTTTTTTAAATGATACCATTACACACACACATATATATATATATATATATAAACGTTTGTGTGCTAAAGAGTCATCTGCAGATCCAACATGCGGTATTCATAGTGTCCATATTATTTTGCTTATTAATAGGTTACACTTTTCAGTCCCATGTTGTTATTTCCATAACCACCAGGAAAAAAAATCAATGTAGATAAACTCTATTATTCTAACTGAATAAATACCGCCCAGTCACCTCCACATATCACAGTTTCTATTATGTAATGGAAAAGTCAACACGTATCTATTAATGATACATTTCTCTTCAGAATAGCTTTTCAGCTAAAAGTGCTCATTTAAACATTTCTCTTCCTTTCCCCATAATGAAAAGAAAATAGATGACTATAATAAAATGGCAATATACGTAGTCATATGGTCCAGAATTGAATTAAAAAAACAATATTTAGTAAAAAACAATATTATTCCATCTGTGTTGGGCTTGTTTTAGTGAGGAACAATTTACTAACTCTCCATTTTTTAAAAAGTAAGCAGAAAACAAAACAACTGTTTAAAAATCCAATTTTTACACACATTCGCTTCAGTACTGGTTATCAATGTTTAGGACATAAGATCTGAATGACAAGTTCTCTCTAAAGTGAAACATAATAAGCAATGATGGGTTTTCAGCAGGGGCAAGTGCAGGATTTTCATGGGTGGATTCCTAAATTGCTTACCACTGTCCACTGAACAGGCCCAGAAGGAGGTTCATGACTGAACTGCCGCAAAACTTCAGGGCCCAGCTCCCCGCGAGATTGGAGGCTGGGCCCCTCACTCTCCCCCTCTCCTCTGCAGAGCACCAAAGCTTAGCAATCAGCTGTTTTTAATCAGCTCATAGCTCGTATGGAATAAAGATATATATACTGTATATGGTTGATAGTCAGCTATGTCCCTATTCCTGCTCACTAAGCTCCATCACAGTGGAGTAAGTGCAGGAAATAATGTATATAAACCCAGTCTATTCAATCACCTCTGGCAGCTGCAGTTTTCTATGCTGCTGTCAATCACCTAGCAGACTGGATATATTTTTTAAAACAAAAAAGTCTGCTTATCACTGCAGCTCAATTAGAAAGGTAACAATCTATGTTACAGTCTATGAGCACCAGAAGAAGTAGAATAGCAGACTGCACTAAGCAGGCAGAAAGGGGGGATTCCAGGCACCGGTAATCCCCCTAGACACCCCTGTACAGGTTTGTTTAAATGAATGTTCACCCCTCTACCAATTATATATTGGTAAATCACCCCCCAAACCAAAAACTGCAATAGTAAGCGGACATAGAGATAACCTGATATGCAGAAACATGATGTTCCTTCCCTTCCCTTTGCCTCTAAAAAGATTCTGCCTCTTCATCAAGCTCTACAAGCTTTTACATGATCAGAGGAGGCATCTAGGGGAATAGCATTCAGTCATTGGCTGTGATGTCATCTGTTATACCCATGACTGACAGCTGCTAACTGGAAGAACCAGGAAACAAAAAGAGAGGAAACAGCACACCAGGCAACATTTCAGGTTAGTCTTACATCTCTCAGTTTTCTAACATTCCAGTTTTAGGTTTACGGGGGGTTTACCTATATACATATTTTTTTATTTGAGGGGTGCACTTGCCCATTAATAACAAAAACTAAATTTACTTAAAGGTGAATGTCCACTCTGTATAGTTTAAAAAGCCTTACCTTACATCTCTGCTTCATATGGTTCCTCTACAGGAAACTGAAGCGTAGTAGGTGTCTTCCTTTCCAAAAGTTTTCAGCCTCCTCCTTGTCCCCACGGCCATGATTTTGCAACATTTTACGACCGTCAATGACATTTTATTTATAGTCATACTTATTCTCAGGAACTTTGCAACACTGTGTGTAATGTGCAGTATTCTAACGCATGCAATCGCCAATTTAGATCTGTTTTTATCAAAATCGCACTTAATATAACTATTAAATGCGATGGAAGAGCACAAAAAATGCACACAAGCGAATACAAATACACACAAATCAATAGGCCGTGTTTTTTTTAATTTTGATTTCATGGTCTACAGTGACGTAGAGATTGAGTTTGCTTTCTGACACTAAGGTGAGAGCTCTGGACAGGTGTGGTAAGAAATCCCACTCTGCCGGAAGCCTCAAATGGCAGAATGGGATGTTTGATTTACACTAAGAGAACAGAGTACATATCGAGCAGAATTAAGGATATCTTATCACCTCTGTCGGATTGTCTGTGAGTCTCCCTCATTCTTGGGTGGTCTCCTGCACTCCCGCGAGATCACCCCAGACTCCTGCGACTGACAGGAGACTTTAGTCTCCTCCTCAGCCATGACACCAGAACACCCAGCAACACCCCTAACCCCGCCTCCCTCTTCCCCCAGTGCACTAGCCATGCCTCCGCATGATGTCACGCCCCACCCTCACGTGACATCACTCCCCCCTCGCCACAACCCCCTATTACCACCCAGCCCGTAAGCCTAAAACGGCAGTGTGGGATGTCAGAAAGAGTGTCAGAAAAAACTGGACTTAGCAAAGATGGTTATAGCCTAAGCAAATTTTAGGAGGCTACCGGGAAATAAACAGATGCTGTGGCTGAGGATCCCTGTCTTTTAAAAGAAAAAAACTTTGTATGGGTTTGGATATCTTTAGTTTGAAACTACAGAACCTTTTGGAGCACTGTGTGCTATAATAGAGACTAGGCATGGACTATTGCTGATAGTGAGTGTATAGGCCAAAGTCCATGCCGTGAGACAGACCTGATTGGGACTTAATAGGCTGCTCTGGATAATTTTAAATAATAATTTAAAGAAGTTGAAGTAAAATGTTAAAGGACAACTAAAGCCTCAAAACAACATATCAGAAGGTAGATCTCCATCATATAAAAGAAGCAATCTGTGTGTCATGTCACCCTTTCATTTTGCAATGGTTGTTGAGAATTTACATTTCATAACATTGGGTTTGTGTTTTTTTTCGTGTTTATATTCCAATATCGCACAGTGTGGTCACTGACCATTATGTTCCTTTACACATGCTCAGTCCTAAGATACCACAGGAACTTGTTACACCAAGTTACACCCACTAGTAGCCTCAAGCCAATCTTTTTAGAGGAAAGATTAGGTAAGGGAGCATGTGACTGAGGTCAGGGGCGTGGCCACTCACTGTACATACACACAGTTATTACATCCAGATGAGCTGTTATACTAAAAACAAAATTTATACACAAAAAAACAAACACTCTAATATGTTTACTTTTTTTTTTTTATTTTGCCCAAAATGAATAAAAGGGTAAAAGGTAATAGCATTTACTGATGTACATTTACATTTTATCATATGATCTCAAGTGACACGTCAGGAATGTGTCAGGTCATCTTGCCCCTAGCCAGGTTCTTACCATCATGTTAGAGCTTTTTTTGTTGTCACTATAGTTTAGCTTCATTCTGATCAGGAACTATAACATTATTGTATTCAGCCTTTGAAACAGTACTGACTGCTACAAATGTTTTTCATCACTAATAGTTAAAATGGCCTGTAAAAAGAAGGTTTAATAATTCATAAAATCCTCCTACTGCAGTGTGTAGGAGGAAGAATGAAAGCAAAGGTATATACCGTATATACTCGAGTATTGTAATAATCGTCCGGGAGGCCGGGGTACTTATGAGTACGCTTTAGGAGGAGGTGCTCCGATGGCTGGTGGGATTGCAGAACTGGATACAAGAGACTGCTGGGAACTGTAGGCTGAGGAATGGCGGCTAGGTGCTGCTGGAGAGAAGGCAAGATACTGGAACTGGCAAGGAGTCTCAGGAACAGGCAATGTAAACACAGATGCTGGTATGGCAAGGTAAGTCTCTGGAGCAGGCTAGGTAAGAAACTGGTGCTGGTATAGCAAGGTAAGTCTCTGGAACAGGCTAGGTAAGTAACTGGAGCAGGCTAGGTAAGTAGTTGGTGCAGGTATGGAAAGGAGCCTCTGGAATAGGCAAGGTAAGTCTCTGGAGCAGGCTAGGTAAGTAGTTGGTGCAGGTATGGCAAGGAGTCTCTGGAACAGGCAAGGTAAGTCTCTGGAGCAGGCTAGGTAAGTAATTGGTGTAGATGAGGAACAGGATCCAGGGCAGGTAAGTAGAAGGAGCCGGGGAGGTAGCTAACGCTACTATCAGGCACTGGGTCCAGGAGGACACTGGTTTTTGAATTCTTGCGCCGCCCGGCGTGTCGGCGTCGTGACGTCATGACGTCTACGACGCCACCCACCCAGAAGAGCTGCGGTGCGGGACCGGAGCAGCAGGTAAGTTCGTGACAAGTATAAGTCGATCCAAGTATAAGTCGAGGTACCTATTTTTACCTGAAAAATTTGTAAAAACTGATTGATTCGAGTGTAAGTCGAGGGTAGAAATTAGTTGCCCTTTAAATGGACAGCAGAATTCCCATACATGAATCCCATACAAAAATAGCCAAATCCAGTACCAGTAACCCCCAATTCCTTGGCACTCCAGATGTTTGGAAACTACAACTCCCAGCATGCTTTCTTGCTGGGAGTTTACGTTTCTAAACATGTGGAGTGGCAAGGTTCAGTAACCTTTTAATTAAGCTTACCATCATTTACAATTCTCCTGAACCCCATATTGTAAAGGGCCCTCTGACCCCCATATAGTAATGGGCCCTCTGACCCCCATATAGTAAAAGACTCTCTGATTCCAATAGTTAAATATGTCACCTGAGAGTTGTAGTTTCAAGCTGTCATTTGCACTGTACTAGCAGCTGTTTTTTGCCCCAAACTGAGGAGACCCATCAGATTTACAGCATCCAGATGAGCAGTGACAGTGCTGAGTGATTTCAGCAGCCAGACTACAGGAAGGATTGTAAAGGCAGAACAGCTCCTGTAACTTTCTATGCAGGTTAACACAGCTCCACCTACTGGTTACTATCCGCAATTGCAGAAATTGAATCTAAATTAGGACTTGACCCGAGTATAAGTCGAGGGTAGGTTTTTAGGCTAATTTTAAAGCCTGAAAAATTCGACTTATACTCGAGTATATACGGTATCACTTTTGTTGCCTTACTATACTAATGTAATTTTTCACTACTCAGCCTGGATCAGACAGACCATTAAACACATACAGTTTCTCAACATATTTGGTGGATCTTCTAAGCACATGCAAACATGTATCTTGTGTACCACCATACATTGAGGGGCAACACTGGCATACTCTGGGGAATTGAACCTGTGTCCCAATGGTCTGTTTGTTTCCAACAGGCAGTAGACTATGTTGCATTGTTTCATAAGTAAGCTAAGGGATTTGAAGTTGTGACTTCTTGTATGTGTGTTCCTAAAAACATGGCATTTACATGGTGCACCATCAGCAACTCAACAATGAATACAGGTACATTTAGAAATGTTATCTTTCATTAGAAACAGAAGCTAGAAACTCTGTGCATAGAGACAGTGAATCCTAGGGTCAGTGGACGTGGCTCTTTGAAGTCAACTTGGGCTATGGGTTGTATTGGCAACAACATGGAAGCCTTTTTTGTTACAGTATCTATTACTTACATGTACTAAATGCAACTTACTAGAGAAGTATCTTTTAATGTATAAATGTTCTGGGGAGAAAAGCTTTCACTTCAGGATTGAAAAAATTAAGTTTAGTTCTATTTTAAAGGAATTGTACACTGAAAATAATACTTTGCCTCATTTCAGTCTATAAAATCTACATGTAACCAGCACTTACTTTGATGTGTTTGTATTGTTACAAGATTATCTGACTATCTATGAGGGCAAGCATGCTCATTAATCCCTATGAGGCAGCTTTGGGAGAAATAATTTCCCACCATGCAGTTCACATACCATCTGTCACTGTTATTCCAGCTGCAGCAAAACTATACATAATAGAAGAGTTTATGAAGATAAGGCACTTTATTGACAGCTGAAATGTAAGATGTTTTAGACTGGATATCTTATGAAATAGGGGACAGGAGAAACATGGAGAAATTATAGTATCCAGTAATGGGCAATTTTAAAAAAAAAACCCCAAAAAACCCAACACATTTTCCCTGTGTACATACCCTTTAAGATACAAAAGACACAGTTCCTTTTATAAAATAACTAGCAAATAACAAAGCAATGTTATATGATCCTAAATATACAAGTCGTTTTACCAAGAAATAATTAAAGAAAAATAAAGTGAATGTTCTAGAGGCTCTGTTTTCAATTAAATTAATGGGTTACTAACCTGCATTAGTACAAAAACTCTACTTGGGGAACACTATTTATGTCTGTGATATCATCAAATGTGGTGTTCACAAAGATTATCAGATCTTCTTTGAGAATTGAAACTAACTTGGAAAATCACACAGATACACAATCTGCACAGGAGAGATACTTTGTGCAATGCCAGAAGTCACACTGTCTCTCATGGTCAGTGAGTTCAGTACTGACCACTACAACTAAGAGGCATAAGCAAGTCCTTGCTAAATGGAAGCCAAATTAAGAATTCGCAAAAACAAATCAAATGAGCTATCAAAGGAAAGAGACTCACTGAATATAGGTGACCTGCAGAAAATAAATCCATGTTCACAGATGCAGGATGATGCCTGGTGTGCAGATATCTCCATTGGAGAAACAATAGTTAATTCAAGCAGAAGCTAATGTGATACCGATTGCAACTGGTAAAACTCTGTCTACTCCTGTTTGTGGTCTGAAATGCTAAAAAGACTTCATATTGCTCACGAAGGAATACAATGCTCAAATGCTATACAAATACAAGGATATGCAGCTCAAACCTTTATTCTAAATTGTATTTGGATATAATAAAGGGCAATATGGCTAAGCTTTATTGTATGCTTTGCTCCCTTTGTAAATTTATTACCCTGCCCCTTTAAGGCAGTCCAGATAAAAAGAAAATGTAGAAGCTCTGCAAGCTCATATGGTTCCCTGGAATAGGTCATACTAAATAAAGAGAGAAGCAGGTATGGTCTTGTTCCCCCAGGGATTGTACTTTACTCACAAGGTTAGGACTGATGCTGGGATACAGCCTTGAAGTGGCGCATTAGCTTATGGAAGTTTGTACAAACTATATAACTAAATATATCCATTTTAACATTTTATATTGGAGCTTCACATAATGAAATCAAAGTTTACACTTGTCGGAACTGTTAATCATATATATTGTAGCAGGATGTCTAACAGAGAGGCTGGAAAAGTCCTGGCTGGAGTTTATATATCACCCAGGTTTCTCTCCTTTGCATACAGGGAGTTGTAATCCACTCCAGGAATCCAATGGATTCATTAATTAGCATTCAGGAGGTGAAATATGTTAAATAGCCAAGCCCTGCTCTCATTCATTGCTCTGTAACCTGGGGAGCAGACAGGTTGAGTCTGACTGGAGCTAAAAGGTTGGTTTAAAGAAAAACTTTATTTCTTGCAGAGAGACTAACAAAGCATCAGGCTTGTTAAGTCTATAGTCAGGACTGTATATATTGTATAGTTAGAGCCGAGACACGCTAGGGTTTTGTTTTGAATTTTGTTTTGTTTTCAAGCACCCTTTTATGCACCTTTGTATATAGCTGTTAATAGCACCAATAAACACATCACTGTTTGAAAGAAAAGCCATTGGACTGGTTTCATTTGCTCACCCCAGGGAGCTTAGCACCTACATGTTCCCCCTCTCACAATATATATACAAGGGAGCACTCATCTGGATTTTTGAAATAGGCAAACAAAGTTTATTTGGATCAATTCACATCACATATAATAAATAGGGTATAATTAAATATTAAGTTAAAGTGCCCTAAGTTCCCTTTTAGCCAAACAGTAACAAAGTGACTATTAATAAATAATTTAAAACTACAAAGTGTCGTCAAAAAAAATATTTTAGATTATTTATTAATAGTCACTTTGTTACTGTTTGGCTAACAGGGAACTTAGGGCACTTTAACTTAATATTTAATTATACCCTATTTATTATACCTTATTTATTCTAATTATGTCTGAAATAATAGATATTACACTATTAGGATGTTGATGTCTATCACACTTATATTTGAAGTAAAAGTATAACATAGTTTAGGGATATGTGTTATCACAGTGGGTTTGGAATGGGTTAACTAAGTTAATTGTTTTTTTGTTGTGTGTCACTTTACTTTAAATTCCACAGGAAATGAGGTATCTGTAATCCTGATGACTAAAACGCGTCGATGTAAGATCCCCTTAATAAACTATTGTTTGTTTTTTTGAAAAATCCAGTTGAGTGCTCCATATCTCTAACTTTTTATGTACCTGCTTTGGAGTCAGCACCCTGGTCGTTGATACATTGGAGTGGAGTGCAATCGGCCCAGACTGTATTTTATCGAGTCGCACACCAGAATTGAATTCAGATACGAAGGCTTTATATCATATCAACAAAACGTCTGCCCACACACCAGCGATGTTTCGAGAGGCACAGCTCTTTCTCAAAATATGGGCAGTACTAATACAACATATCATTCATTAACATTGTATACCTTGTCCCACAGGAAGTGACTTCACATCAAGGGAGACACACCATATTAATTATCAGCATACAAAAGGTTAATTAAGCAGTAGCATGGGAAACCCTGTATATATCACATAGAGTCCTACATAAAATAAATCAAATCAAAAGTTACAAAAATAAAAATAAATCATCTCTATTCAAACCCTTAGGGGCTGGAGTTTTTTCACCCACCATACCTCCTTTTTCTTTAGTCTCAGCTACCTATCCCCTCGTCCCATATCCGGTATCACCTCCAATACCATGAATTTCAGGTCATCAGCCGAATGACCTGAATCTACAAAATGGCGAGGGACTGGTAAGGAGACCTGTTTATGGTTAATCGAAGATTTATATTGGGATATTCTGGCCTTTACTTTCTGTGTGGTTTCTCCTATGTACAGTAGACCACACGGGCAAAACAATACATAAATTGCATATCGGGAATTACAGGTATAAGAACCCCTTAACTTAAATTTTACTCCCCTTTTTGGATGTGTAAAGGTGGTACCACTTATAACGGACTGACATTGCACACAATTATGGCAAGGCGTCATCCCCTTCTTGTGGCATCCAAGACACATTTTGTCAGTATTCTCCTCCATCCCCACATCACCCAAGGTAGTTTTATTCAGCAAAGTGCCTATGGTTTTCCCACGTCTGTAAGATAACAGAGGTGACGTATTGAATTCACTGATGTTGGGATATGAGGCTTTATGTACATTCCAATGACGTGTAATAATCCGTTTAACTTGCGCACTCTGTTGATTATAATCTGTTACTAGTGCTATCCTGCCACCTTGACAACTTTTAGACCGTGCACCAATTGAGCCATTACCTTGACCCACCCTCTGTTCAAGTTTATACTTAGCTTTCTCCAGAACATGATTAGGGTATCTCCGGTTAGAAAATTTATCTCACATAGTGGAAATCTGTTCACTCCTCCATTCCCGATTACTTACTAATCTATCCACCCGACATAATTGACTGAAGGAGATAGATTTTTTGATAAGTATCGGGTTGTGTAATGCAATATTTGATTACTATCCGTAGCTTTAGTAAACAGATCTGTATTAAGTGTCTCCTCCTTTGAAACCTAAACATCTAAAAAATGTATACTGTTAGTGTCACAACATAAATCAAATTTAATTGAGAGGTGGGCTCCATTGTGCCTAGCGTGGAACTGCGATAGGGTAGACTCGTCACCCCGCCAGAGAATGAACACGTCATTGTTATCTCTCCACCATGCCAAACAATGGGCACGGTAGAGATCATCTCGATAGACTTGTCCACCCTCAAAGCCTGCCATAAAGGCATTGGCATAGGCTGGGGCGATGTTTAACCCCATTGCAGTTCCACGCACCTGGAGGTAGAACCTTTTGAATTCAAAATGGTTTTTCAACAATATAAATTCTAAGGCTTCCATGAAAAACTGTACCTCAAGCTGTGCATACTGGCCTTTTTCAACTAGTATCTTACGAACAGTGGTCAGACCGTCAGCATGTGGTATTGATGTGTACAGACTGGCCACATCCATAGTGGCCAGCTGTACATCATCCCAATTTTCCATACTTTTAAGTTTACTTAAAAAATCTGCTGTATCTCTCAAATACGATTTAGTTCCACAAATAAGAGGACTCAACATTTTATCCAGCATCATAGCCAATGGAGTAAAGATGGAATCAACACCCAAGACAATTGGACATCCCGGGGGTCGATTCACATCGTTATATATTTTCGGGAGAGTATATAATTTGGGAATACGTGGATGAGCCACCACTAAAAAGCCAAACAATTACTCAGAAATCACCCCTTCACACGCATAACTATGGAGAAAGTCAGATAGAACTTTTCTGAAAGGGATTGTGGGGTCACACAATTGTCCAAATATTTCTGCTTCATTTTAGGACCGATCTAATACAACGACTGCTTCCCCCTTATCTGATGATCTAAGCACCAAGTCTGTATTGGACATCAGCTGTTTCAAGGACACAGTCTCTTTTCTGGTCAAATCATGAAACTTGACCTGGCTAAATTCTTCGTTCTGAGTGAGGGCTTGTATGTCCGTCTGTACCAATCTGATGAAGGTTTCGGCAGGGGAATAGGTCATGGGCGGCACAAACCTACTCCTCTGTTTTAAACTAACATCTTTAGTTGTTAAACCAGTGTGTTTTTCAGGGATATATGGTACTCCACTTTTCTCTGAAAAATGAACTTTAAGGAGGACAGCACGATAGAATCTGTATAAATCAATGTCCAGTCTAAACGGATCCCAAATAGATGTCAGACAGAAATTGAGTCCCTTAGAGAGTACCTTTCTGTCAGTGTCAGATAATTGGTATTAAGACAAGTTGAATACTATTTGTTCCTGGGGTTGATGACCCTCCTTCCTCTGCCTTGCCCTTCGGTGATGGCAGCCTCCCTGCCTCCTGTGGTGTCTGGTGGACCTCCCTGCAAAAAATAATTATTAGCAGGAGTTGATTGACCATAATCTCCACCCAGATTAAGATCCGGTGCTGAATGGGACCGCCTGGATATATTTCTTCCTGTGTCCTGGGCCCTCTCGTTTCAGATCCATATTTGTCCACCTGTAAATATGACCAAGTTTATAATCCTGCGCATCTTTATGTTCAGACATATACATATTGTATTAATCGTTTGCCATGATATTTTTATAGCTCTATATCTCCCCGGACTGCCTCCAATTCCAACTTAATACTTTCAACCGTGAGTACCATAAGGTCCATAGAATAAGGTCCATAGAATTTGCAGAAAACGCACCCTATAACTCTCATTATTTGGGAATAGAGTGGGCCTTAAATTAACCCTGAGTCCCCTAGGTATGCGTTTTTCTTTATAGTACTCACTCAGGGTTATGGCGTATCAAATATTGCATTACACTAGCCGGCACTTATCAAAAAATCTATCCCCTTCAGTCAATTATGTCGGGTGGATAGATTAGTAAGTAATCGGGAACGGAGGAGTGAACAGATTTCCACTATGTGAGATAAATTTTCTAACTGGAGATACCCTAATCATGTTTTGGAGAAAGCTAAATATAAGTTTGAACAGAGGGTTGGTCAAGGTAATGGCTCAATTGGTGCACGGTCTAAAAGTTGTCAAGGTGGCAGGATAGCACTAGTAACAGATTATAATCAACAGAGTGTGAAAGTTAAACGGATTATTACACGTCATTGGAATGTACTTAAAGCCTTATATCGAAGGCTTTAAGTACAATAAGCACAAGAAGGGGATGATGCTTTGCCATAATTGTGTGCAATGTCAGTCCGTTATAAGTGGTACCGCCTTTACACATCCAAAAAGGGGAGTAAAACTTAACTTAAGGGGTTCTTATACCTGTAATTCCCGATATGCAATTTATGTATTGTTTTGCCCATGTGGTCTACTGTACATAGGAGAAACCACACAGAAAGTAAAGGCCAGAATATCCCAATATAAATCTTCGAATAACCATAAACAGGTCTCCTTACCAGTCCCTCGCCATTTTGTAGATTCAGGTCATTCGGCTGATGACCTGAAATTCATGGTATTGGAGGTGATACCGGATATGGGACGAGGGGATAGGTAGATGAAACTAAAGAAAAAGGAGGTATGGTGGGTGAATAAACTCCAGACATTAGCCCCTAAGGGTCTGAATAACTATTACAATCTCAGTGTTTAAGGGTGGGAAAGGTCACTATAAATTTTGTTTGATATACAATAGTAATAATAATGATGATGGATGGGCAATAGATTAAACAATCTTTACATATTTAAAGGTATGTTGTGGTGGAAATTTTGAATTTACTTTTCATTTTAAATTAACATTTTTTTTGAGTCAATGATTTCTACACATTTCTGGTTGGTCTTAGAGTGCACTCATTCCTCTGTATTTGCTTTTATGGATTTCTACACAGAACATATGTAGAAACAGGACTGCTAAGTTTTTTCAAAAATTGTAAGGCTATATGTTGACCTGATCAGTTGCCTGATGTGATATTTCAGGCATTTTTGTCCCGACTGGACATAGCACTAAGTTTCTTTGATAGGCCACTTGATTGGTTATGCCTAAACATCTGCTTTAATTCCTGGATAAGTAACCTGTCTAAAGGGAATATCGTGTCAGGGTTAGCTCATGTGTACACAGCCTTACTTCTAGAAAAATATGTACTTTACATTTGTGTACGAGCCCTTAACCATAAAAGACTTTTACAATAAAAAAGATAAGCTGCAGATTTTTCAAATCCTCTTACTGCAAGTTTTGGAATAATGCAAATATTACTTTGATACTTTATTATCCATATTCTTGCGTTCATGCTAGTTTAGCTTTTAGATTTGTGAGTGTGTTAATGAAACTTAAAGAACTGCAAATGAAAAACACAGTAATTGAAAACAGTTGAAGTAGATTTTTCACCTTTATGAAACTTTAATAATGTCCTCTTCATCTTACCTCATAACGTATGCATTCAGAAAGCCTTTCAATCACATACCAGGGGGTGCACTTGAGACCTTCTCTAATTTTTATTTCACTACCTAGAGGATTACTGGTGTTAGAAATATATCCAACAACAAAATATATTTATGAAGAAATTTAGCTATTGGTGTTCCTGTTTTATGCCTTGATAGAAAAATAGATATTTTTTTTTTAATGTGGTGTAGATCCCTGGTGTGCACAGCGACATTGGTGTCTTACACTATGATCAAAATCCAAGCAAAGGGCCTGGGGCTAATTTTACCCAGTTGGATATTATGATATTCTACTTCTTTTATACCACAATTTAAAGGGTATGTACACTATAAAAACAACTTTGTTACTGGATAGCTGTGGCTTTAAATCTAAAGTAGTTTTTTTAATTTTTTTTATTCTATTACCCTCCCATACCCTACCTTTACTGCTTGAATGTTGCTGGCTTCCTCCTCCACTCTAATTCCATTTTTAGGACTGCCCCCACGAGATTCTCCAAATCTCCAACATCACTATGACGTTGCCACGATGTGCACCCCTGTGAAGCATTGCACAGTGACAGCGATGCGATGATGTCACGGGTGCAGTGCGATGACATCACAGGGAGCACACTTGGGACATCATGTTGCGCATGCATTGACATTACACATTTGCGCACTGACGTCACACGCACGTTCTTCAAACAGCTGCGTTATTATCTGGCACAGGGCAAGGCATATCGGAGATTTGGAGAATCTCGTTGGGGCCGTCCTAAAAATGGGATTAGAGTGGAGGAGGAAGCCAGCAACACCTAAAGCAGTAAAGGTAGGGTATGGGAGGATAATAGAACAAAAAAAACCTTTAGATTTAAAGACACAACTATCTAGTAACATAAAGTGTTTTTTTATAGTGTACATACCCTTTAAATTTATGTTTGTTTCCTACACAGATATTCTTATTATTATATTATAAGTGAAGGGCCTGGGCTTCTTATTTGCTTCTTATTTAATAGGCTGTTTGGGATTTGAGGTTCTCCCATCTGTTTAGTTATTTTTTTTTATACCTGTGTCTTTTATTTTTTAGCAATGTAAACATTTATAATATGTGAGATTAAGAAATTAATTAATATTAAATCTATTGTGTATACTTATTATAGCACTGCACCCTTCATAGACTGTTATTTAATGTTCTTTCCCCAGAAATGTATTTACAAAAAATATAAAAAATCTATTGGGACAGATACTGCAGAGATGCCCCTGGGCATCAGTATTAAATGTCGTTATTTTAAAAGGAGAATAAAACAACTCTTCCCCCCCAAAGCCTACCCACTCTCCCCTCCTAATAAGGCTTCCCAGGATGAGGACCTAAACCACCAAGTCTTCACCCTTGGTTTTAAGAGCAAGAGTGGTCTATCTGTACCTCCACCCCACTTCTTGAAGAGTGGAGTAAAAGGTTTGAAGCTACAATTAGAACTTCAACCCAGTGTGTAGACTTAGTGGGTTAGGTCCTCACCCTGGGTAGTCTTATTGGAAAAGGGGGGTGGGCCAGAGGGGTTATTTTTGACCTAGAGTATTCTTTGCCATCCTTAAATATTAATTTCAAAATGTTATTAAAGGGGTGTCCTAACCAAGTTATATTAATAGTGATATTTGCCGAGAGCCGTTTTCACCAATTTGTGTCTCAAAGTCACGTTAACCGATGTCGTTACCGGCTCTTTAAGACAGAATCTTTAACGCCAGCAGATAGCTGCCATTAAAGATTTGGAATTGGTAAACCCTATTCGCAATGTAAATTTAAAGAGGAGATGTACCGTATATACTCGAGTATAAGTCGATCCGAGTATAAGCCGAGGTACCTATTTTTACCTGAAAAATTTGTAAAAACTGATCGACTCGAGTATAAATCTAGGGTAGAAATTTTCACCACTACTGCCTTCTGATTCTGTGTTGTTTTTAGGCTTTAGTTGCCCTTTAAATGGACAGCAGAATTCACATACATGAATCCCATACAGTAATAGCCAAATCCAGTACCAGTAACCTCCAATTCTTTGGCACTCCAGATGTTTGGAAACTACAACTCCCAGCATGCTTTGTTGCTAGGAGTTTCAGTTTCTAAACATGTGGAGTGGCAAGGTTCAGTAAACTTTTAATTAAGCTTACCATAATTTACAATTCTCCTGACCCCCATATAGTAAAGGGAACTCTGACCCCATATAGTAAAGGGAACTCTGACCCCATATAGTAAAGGGAACTCTGACCCCATATATTAAAGGACTCTGACCACAATATTTAAAAATGTCACCTGAGTAGTAGTTTCAAGCTGTCCTTTGCACTGTACTAGCAGCTGTTTTTTGCCCCAAACTGAGGAGACCCATCAGATTTACAGCATCCAGTGACAGGGAGTGAGTCCAGCAGCCAGAATACAGGAAACAGGAAGTGTAAAGGCAGATCAGTTCCTGTAACTTTCTATGCAGGTTAACACAGCGCCACCACTGGTTACTATCTGTAATTGCAGATTTGGATCTAAATTTGGACTTGACCCGAGTATAAGTTGAGGTTAGGTTTTCGGGCTAATTTTAAATCCTGAAAAATTCGACTCGAGTATATATGGTAACTCTTAACTTGTTACAAAAAGTCATCACATGAACACAGAATTATGTAGGATATATAATGTGTTTATATATTAATCTTACAATATTCTTTTAATACACTCAATTTTTCACTTTAAAATCTTAAACTTTTCATGAATATTATTCTAAACAAAACAAAAAAGAATATCCCTTCTCACTGTTAAAATTGGGTTTTCAGCTTTGTCATTTAACAATAACTAAATAACTCACTAAAAAGGAACAATTTATTTAACTCTAGCAATATCTAAACTCTAGGCACATTTAATCTCTGGTGTCAATCCTGTGTGCTCCATCTTAGACATACTCACCAGGAGACCATTGAAATCCTCAGTATGGGGTCATGAAAAAGCCCTCCACAGAACATAAAATGAAACAGAGAGTTCTTATAACAGAAGGTATCTTGCAGTCTCATGCTGTAGGATTAGCAATGCCCACAAAATCTAAGAAACAATGGGTCATTTCTCACTTCTAGAGTAAGGTGTGGGGAAATGCAAAACCCCTCCTTTATGTCCTATGGCTAGAGCATGTGTCAGAACCACTGGCTTATTAGCATGCAATACATGCTTATTAACATGCATAGAGCCATGAATCTGTATCTTGCACCAATGAGATCTAACAAGATCAAAACACGTCATGTCTGCAGGTAAGATGAATGGCTCTACACAATAAGGCTGTGTTGCATGTTAATGAGCCAGAGGATCTGGACATGAATTAGACATAAGAGAGGTTTTGCATATCTCTGCCCCTTACTTGGAAACCTGGGAGTGAGAAATTACTCCTAGTTTTTTAGATTTTGTGGGCAATGCTATTCATATAGCATGATAGCATTGGGCAGTGCTTAGCACTGATGCCTTACAGCACTGAAGTCCTGAGTTTAATTCCACCCTTGAACACATCTGCTAGGAGTTTGTATGCTCTCCCCGTGCTTGCGTGGGTTTTCTCCAGGCACTCCGGTTTCCCCCTACAAATCATAAAGACATACAGATAGGTTGTACGTTTCAAATAAATATGCTTAGATTGTAAGCTCTTCAAGGCAGTGCAATGTATACATGTAATTGTAAAGCGATACGGAAGATGTTGGCGCTATATAAATCCACAATAATAATAATAATAATAATGAGGCTGCAAAATACCATCTGTTTTAAAGGGCATGTCCATCCCCAAAACTAAAATTTCCCCCACTATTGTCCCCACTGTGCAGTGTTTAGAAATCCTTACCTTACCTCTCTGCTCCAAATGGTTCTCCTGCAACGTCTGTCCAAAGTCCTAGAAAGTGAAGAGCAGGAGCCTGACTGTGAGGGAAAAGGTTTCCGCCTCTTATCTTACCTCTGAGAAATATCTGGCTTGACCACTGCAGCCCTTTCCCCCCAACACTCCAGATCCCTGTTTGCAGCCCTGTGCCCTAGCATTAAATGCTTTTTCTGTAGTGTAGTGGACCCTATCCCACCCCAACCACCATATTTGTTTGCAAAAAAACAAATCTGAAATGTACTTACAGAGCCTTGTTCCCCCTGCGTTCTGCACAGCCAGGCAGCCATGCCCGTTTCTGCAAGCAAAGGGGCCAGGTCTGAACACCGGGGGAATGAAACAAATATGGTGGTTGGGGGTGGGATAGGGTCCACTACACTACAGAAAAAGTTTTTATGAGGGGTGGAGATACCCTTTAAGAATACTCTGTTCCATTTTTGTGTTAAAAGAAGTAATAGTGACAAAAATATTGAAATAAATACCAAACATTCACTGTTGTGTGGATGTTAACACTACCCCACCTCTGTAAATGTGCACTTAAAGGGCAACTAAAGCTTCATAGGACACTTTTTCAGAAGGAAGAGCACCTTAATATAAATGCAGTAATCTGTGTCTCACCTCTCATTTTGATATGGTTGTTGGGAAATTTACCTTTCTAGTACGGGGTTTTGTTTTATTTCCAGTATCACACAGTGTGGTCACTGACCATTATGTTCTATACACATGCTCAGTCTTGGATACTGCAGGAACTTATTAGTGTTGAACCAGTTGGTCACACCCACTACTCACCTTTAGCCAATCCTTTTACAGGACAGATTAGGCAAGGGAGCATGTGACTGAGGTCAGAGGTGTGGCCAGTCACTGTACATACACAGTTATTTCATTTGTTCTTCAAGGGGGCAACATTTACTGTATTGTTATTTTACAGTTTATTGGTGTTTTAGAGGGTATAGTTTTAGATTCTGGAGCATAAAAGTTGGGTTTAGTTTTTCTTTAACTAGGATAGTAACCTTATTCCTACATCTAGCTAGTAATGCAGAATCTTAAATCCTCAAATGGCATCAGCCTATTCAGTAGTCTTATAAACCTAATCTCAAAAGAGATAATTTGGACAGTCATATAGTTATTTACAATGCTGCTGATTCAGAATCCTCAGGGGCATTATTCAGAATCAGAATAGGTGTCACTGTATGATCTATATCTTTAAAGTGTTACATATATTGCTCCATGCTATTCTTCCATAATGGCAGTTGAGTCAACACTTTTAAAGGGTATTTTCACAGTTTGCTTTAACCTTCATAATAGGTGGGATATTATAGAAGATTAGAGCAGCCAAATCTCACAAGACCCAAATAATGTTGCAAATCTCCCTGTATACTGTTTATACATATATATATTATATATGATTTTGTCCCTTACATAAACAAGTAAAAAAAGTCCCATAGCCATACAAACCTAAATTGCTAAATATTTTACTATTTACTGAAATATCCAAGACTACCTGAGTTTTGAGAAAATATAAATCACACAAATGACCTTGCAATAATGCCATTATCTTCCTTTTCATCCTTGGGAAGATCATTATCAATCAATAACACATTTGCGTTTCATAAATAATCATATCAGGTAGTACAGTAGCGCAAAGATATAAGCAATATAGGCACGACATTCCTGTAGAAAAATGCATAATGGAAAACATCAATAATACGCAGAAACAGCTTGTGATGAATAGAGATAATGCACAATAATGTTACAAAATCAAATACCAGTGGGAGATTTGTGCATTAAATTAGATCAAAACAAATGTATTACCTTTGAAGGGAAGAGGAGGAGTGGGGGATATTTTCTTGGCTATCCAAGGTCAAATATATGTATTAAATAAAGCACAGGAGTGAAAACAGAAGTTTCTACAGATGGTCTCCTTAAGGCTGGGTACACACATGGCACATTCGGACGGTTGGCCCAAAATATTTGCTGGTGTGGGGCGAGTGGCCGCAACCGACCTTGATCGTTCATCAGTAAATTCCGATCGATCGTGCGGTTCCCTATGGGAACGCAAGATCGATCATTCGGTCGCTGGCGAATTTGCCACAACCAACATTTGTCCTGGCCGAGCACTCGCTCGTAGTGAGCGATCCCTCGGAACAAATAGTCCCTTCGTGTGTACCCAGCTTAAGTCATGATGTTGGTCCTGCAACACGTTTGCTTTCTTTGTTAAAGAAGTGAATATCTCACCTACAGTACATTCTGTACATGTTGGACCTATTTTTGCTCTCAATGTGTTTCTAGCTTCTCTATTGAAGCTGGCTAAATAAAGAAAACCTTTCATATACAGAAATGTACTTAGTTATCTTTATTTATAGGAAATATAAAAGCAGCTAAAATATCTGTTCCATCTGTTTCCAATGTTAACTTCCTAGCCAAAAAGTATACGAAAAAATTCCACTGCTGCTAATATTTAGGGGATATGCAGGTAAAATTCACATACTGATGTTCAAATGACAACAAAGACATTGCATTGGATTAGGATTACAATTGTTGACAGATCTGCTGTCACCAATCTCTACCATATGTATACAAACCTCCTGCAATGGGCAGTCTGGGTGCTGGCATGTCTGCAGATCAGCTCACCTAACTGATCACAGTAACAGATCTTTAGCGTGCCACTGCTCTGAAGTTGAAAACTTTGATAATAATAATATCTGGATTACTCTCTTACCTTTTGTAAAATGTAAAGGGTATGTACACTGTAAATACAACATAGTACTACTAGATAGCTTAGGCTTTAAATGTAAAATTTATTTTTTTTTTGTCCTAGTGATGTCAGGCTCGCGCTCTGCAAACGGGAACACTCTTTCCCTGGCAAAAGGATTTGGCCAATCTCATGGGGGCAGAGATAAAAACAGGAGATGAACAGAAGGAGGAAGACAGGGTATAGGAGGGTCCTAGAACAAAAAAATACACTTTACATTTAAAGCCTAAGCTATCTAGTAATACTTAGTTGTATTTACAGTGTACATACCCTTTAATCGAAAGAAATAAGTAGTTATTAAATGTAAGTTTATTTTTTCTTTTCTCAAGTTATAAACTGAAAATCATCTTCTTTTATATATGACGACCAATTAAAATACAAAAACTCAGAACACAATAACCGTTGAGATGATATAAAAAGTGGTAACACTAGATAGCTTACTAGCTGAAAATATATTCACAAAAATACTTCTGTTATATTGCTATGAAATTCAATTACGCTACGTGCAGTAGCTTATATAAATCTCCTTTGATATTGTGTGTATTTCTACAAACATAAATGCAAGGCAAAAATGGCTTGCAAATGTAATTTATGCCCAGTTATCCACAGAGAGTAATTCCAACACTATCTGTTGTTGCAGAACGGTGGCAAGCAAATAGCTAGTGTAGTTCATTAACATGGTTCTTTGCATATTTTTTTAAAGTTTTGAAGTCCTTGTTGTACTTGATCTCCCTATTAATAGTGATGAATCCCAAGTTTGAAACAAACATGGTTTCTATTGGGAACAGCCCATATCAAAAAATCTTGACAAAAATTTAATACATGAAATAGAAAATAAGAAAAATTCTCAATCAATTGGGCTCAGATTGGATTTTAGGAACTTCCATAAGTTACGCTGAGCAGCTTTCAGGCTGTCAGAATATAACTCGCCATCGCCAAACTTGTTCATCTCTACCTATTAAAAGATGATAGACCTATCATCGCCAAACTTGTTCATCTCTACCTATTAAAGGAAGATGGACCTATCATCGCCAAACTTGTTCATCTCTACCTATTAAAGGATGACAGACCTAAATGATCTAGTAGATCTCCGATGTTGTAAATGCTACTTTGAAGACTTTCCATGGTTCATATTTACATATACATTTTCACCAAAAGATAAATAGCCAGTGAGCCCACTGGAATGATGCCCTGGAAGCCATTTAGTTTGAAAGTGTATTGGAAATAAACCTCATATTCCAACTTAAGCTGTATAAACACGAATGCTTATTGATATAAGAATATCAGGTGATGTGTATTTGTTTAGTGAGGAATGGTGTGGTAATAGGTAATCAACACCCTATAACAATGTGTGCATAATTCTTCTTTTTTTAAAATTATAGCTTCTTTTCCTGGGACAAAATGGGACAAAGGACTGTGTGCCGAAACGTTGTGTGTTTGCTGTGTCTGCACAATAAATGGAAGCATTGAAGTTGAACTCTAAAGACTGGACAAGCCTCGTTCTTTTGTGGTATCAAAAAATACTTTATGTCAAAAATTGTAATATGTCGTTTAGAGGGATGCAGAACTCTTGAAATTGCTAAGATATTAGGGTGTGATAAGAGAACCATCAAAGTTTTGTTGCAAAATAGGGTAAATGTTTAGAGGACAAAAAATATCTGAGAAAAATCAAACATGAAGATACCAGAAATCCATTATGCCCTAGTGCTGTCTTATTCCAGAACTGTAACCTCCCTGGAGTGTCCAGAAATACAAGACGTTCAGTGCTCAGGGACATGGCTAAGGTAAAAATGACTAAAAAACAATCACCATTGAACAAGACACATTAGATATCTCAAGACAGATGAGAGTGACTCTTGAGTAACCAGATAGATGGGCCCATGGGTAGATTACTAATGGTCACAGAGCTTGTTGGACCTTTTAGGATTAAAAATGACCAGAACACAACAGGTTAAATTAATGGAGACTGGATCTGGATATTGGAGCAGAACACAGGAGATTGATACTGGAAACTGGATACTGGAACTGGTAACGGAGACTGGTTTCAGGTCTAGCCTCAAAAAAACTTTAGATAGTTTGAAGTATCACGCCCCAAAAGGGAAACAAACTGAGGGCCGCACTCCAAGAATAATTCAATACTTTAATTTGTGACCAACATCAAAACACACACAATGTTTTGGGGGGGGAAATAGGTGCCCCCTTCCTCAGGTGGATGGAGTTACCTCTTAAAAGTTTGGATTGAATGATGTTCACACAGTGTTTATTGATTTATATTCATATTGTATTTCATTACTTCTCTTTCTTTTAAAAAAGCTGAGGTTCAGCATTATTGAATAAATGTTAAATGTCTAACGTATAGTCTATCATAGCATTTGCCTGATAGTGTGGTTATAATCCAGTAGAAAATGTATAACTCACTGAAACTTGTCATTGGTTCCCCTATTTCATTTTATCTGACAAAGCAACTTCAAAGGAGACATGTAAATCACAATTTTGTGCTGGGCCGCTCTATGAAATTTAGTTTTTAAAGCTGCCTTGAGCAAGAAATCTTGTTTAAGATATTTTAATAAAAGGTTATGACATGCTTCTCTTGACAAGGCAATTTACAACTGTGTACGGTTACAGTTTTCTGTATTTCTAGCTTCTTCATCATTTTCCTATTGTGTTTAAATAGAGAAGTGAAATGGAAAGTTATTATTTTAATAAAACTTTATTTGTTTTGTTAAAAAGTCATTGACCTGAATATGGTTGAAATTACTTATTTGTGTGGTTATTCTTATTATTGATCCCTTAATATTTGCGTGTTTTGTCAACAATACATTTTGTCACTTCATTACCCATTTATCAGATGAAGGCTGGGTATTAGAACTTTCTACAGGGAATGCAGCAGCCACCAAGTGGGCCATCTTCTTCTGTCTCTACATTGTGCATTACAGGACAGTAATACATGTAAATGAAAAGTAAATAATTAAACTAATTTAAAGACAAACTAGTTTGACAAGAACTGGGCTAAAACCAGTAAATTTTCACTAGCTAACCAGATTACCGTAATTATTACAAATTATGTAAAGAGCTACATTAAAATACTGTAATAAAGATACTCTCATAGGTGAGATCATATTTCTTTGCCTAATAGAGAAGACCGTTTTGTTTTTCCTATCCAATGCAAATTAGGCTATAATGTTGTTTTATCTATTTTAAAGAGTTAAAGGGCAACTGTAGTCTTAAAACAAGTTAGGGTTAAATGAAAGCCTGCAGTATTTCATTTAAAATGAGCTGACAATCACATCTCTGTCTGGAGCTTGTGAGGAATTACATTGGAGTGAATCTTCAAACTTCCTGCTTCCTGTAGTGACATCACCTGACCTCTGCCCACCCATCCGCCCTGGGGACCCATCCGCCCTGGGGGAAAAGCATGCTCAGTTAAGACTTAATGCTGGGGAAAACAGGAAGTATTTGGGGGGGGGGAAATGTCAGTTGAGAAGGGGAGCCTATTAATGCAGGCTGAGCCTGGTCACATGACTACAAGCTGGTCACATGGCTGAAAACAGAAAGTGTTCAAGCAGGAAGTAATATTGCTGAACCTTTCCAGCAATAACTTCTCACAAATTTTATCTAGAAATGTGATTTAGGTTTTATTTTGAAGGTGTGATGGAAGGCTTTATATATAGTCCTTACTAGTTTGGAAGAATTTGAGACTACCCTTTAATTAGGGAAAGGATTAAAGTGATTTTGGATTATGAATGTTGAAAACAGCAGAACAGAAAATAAGAAATTGTATCTGTATAAAATTGTATCTGTATAACATGGGGGGTGCGAGCGATACTATGGCAATCTGTGTCTAATCAGCAAGGGCTTTGCAATGTTCCTTATTATAACACATCATTGTTATTCCATGTTCAAATGCAAAGAGTGTCAAACATTGCAATGTCAAAATTTTTTAAACTTTGGTTTGTAAATAAGAATGAAGATTAAAGAGGAACTGTGACTTAAGGTAAATTGATAGGAATTGCTCCCCTAAGAGTTTTTGCAATTTATTTCCATTGTTTATTTTACATAGTTTTGAAGATATTTACATTTTTGTGTGTGATATGGCAGCAGCATCACCAGGTCCCCTGCACTTCCTGCTCTGAAACCTGTCAGTCAATCTGCCCTGCGTCTCCTCCCCTTTGTAGACCCCCTGGTTCCTCCCACTCATGGACCCTATGGTCCTTCCAGTTGCAGGCCCCCCTTGGCCCATTCCCTTACAGCCCCATGTGGCCCCGCCCACTCACGGGTGCCGTGGCCCTGCCCACTCACGAGTACCGTGGGCCTGTCTACTCCCGGGTGCCTAAGCCCCGCCCACTCGCAGGTGCCTAAGCCTCACCCACTCACAGGTGCTGTGGGCCACGCTGACACCCCCCCCCGAAAACTCTGTGAGAACTCTGCCTGAAAAGGCTGTTTTCACAGGGCTGTAGATTCCCTTACCTTCTCTGCAGCTCCTTCACACAGCAGAGAGGAGGAGGGACTTCCTGTCTCCCTCACACACTGAGGGAATCTGAGGCTGTGCTCGCCGGTGGCACTGTGCAGGAGAAGCCTTAGGAATGTCACTTGTCAGCCTCCCACCCATTACCTTTCTGGTCAGTCATTTCTTTATATCTTGGGCTGTGGAGCACGTAGAGAGTTGGTTGATGGCTCATTTTAAAAGTAGGAAACTTTCCTTTCATTTAAACTCAACTTTTTTGGAGACCACAGTTCCCCTTTAAAAAAGTCAATAAAAAGAGATACGGCAACCACATTTTGCTCAAGATTTACATTTTCCCACTAATACTATTGGAATCTGTCCATAAACTGAATTCATTGCCTGCATGTTTAGGAAGAAAGCTTATTCATCTTGCATTGAGCATTTAATAGGGCAGAAATTGGTCTGTGATTTGGTGTTAATGGTTATACTGCAAATCACAATCTGTAAATGTTTAAACATGTTAAACTTCAAAGGCATCTAAAGTTTGAAATAACTAAATAAAATTAGGAGAAAGTACTGTTCTGGGAACTTAATGGAAGAGCAGTAGGTTTCTCAAATCAAAAAATTCCTGCATTAAAGGGACACTATGCTGATAAATAATTGTAACTTACAGATGGATCTATAATTCACTGAGAGGTATAATAGAACCCATCAGATGCAGGGTTAAACTCACCTGCCGGTGCTCCTGTTGCGGCTTTGGGACAGCTGGTTGTCGAACTGTTCCAATCTGCCTATCTTTCTTATAGACGCAGATGCGCAGAAGAAGGAGCAGGCCGGGACAGAGCACCCTCTGCTGGTGAGTAAACAATATATTAGTAAGGGATTTTTTTCCTTAAGTTTTAAAGTTCAGTATTAAACATCAGGAACATTCATTAATTACAAGACAGAGATCTATAATAAATATGTAGCATTTTTAATAAATAAAGCAGCATCTGTTCTTAACCTCAGCACATTGCTCATTCTATCTCATATAACAAATAACTGAATTCCATACTAACCACAAATAGAAGGAAAAATGTACTAATTATTCTTTGTAAAATAGAAACTCCTTCAGAACTATCTTATAAACCAGTGTGAGTTTGTGGAATAAAGAATAATAAAACCATATAAATAAATGAAAACATGTTTTCTAGATAAACAATGCAGTCTACACAACAGTGTAAAAACATACTGGATTTGTAAGAAATCGGAGTCTCTCTTTTTGCTGACGTTCTCGGGTATTCTCTGCTTCTTCCAGTAATCCTCTTTGACTTTCCCCCAGGGCGTCCAGAGAACTCATTTGGCATGGTCATCACATTTCCAAACAGGGAAATTACCTATAAACTATATCTAAAGATTCTATAAGTAAAAGGTTATTCGCACCTTTCACTCCTACACACAGTTCTATATATCTAAACAGTCATTCCTATAAAGTAGGGTCCTATTACTTTCGTTGCAAGCTGGTTACTCTGTGTGCTGTCCTTGGCACATAAACTGAGCAAGCAATAGAAAAAGTTGAGGTATAGAAGACTCTCAAAGGAAATCTTGAAATGCTTTAATCACACACAACATGTTTCGGACACTAGGTCCTTTACCAAATATGACTCACATTTGATAAAGGACCTAGTGTCCAAAACATGTCGTGTGTGATTAAAGTTATTCCTATAAGGTAACGCTACTTCGGAAGCCAGGTTTGTTTTGGGATATACTCAGAATAGGACAATAACAGGGAAATCCAATATGGCCCTTTTCCGTCTAAAACCCACGTTAACCCGAAAAACTTTCGGGCTAACGTGGGTTTTAGATGGAATTTAGAGCACAGCGCCATTTCCAAATGTTTTTGGAAATAGCGCTGTGCTAACGATCCAAAACCCCTGGCGTTAAGGTTTGCGCTACCTCGTAGCGCAAAACTTAACGGTAAAGGTTTAGGAGCATTAAGGTCGCGCATTCCAACTGTAAAAACTCTGTCACCATTCCAGCTACAGTAAAACTACTCACAGAAAAAATGTTTTTGAGAGCAAGGAACAGCTTTTGACATTGACAGCTGAAATATTAGAAATTTTAGATTGGATATCTAAAGAAATAGGGGGCATTTCAACAAACAAATGATACAATGGTGGTTGGGAAGAATTATAGCTTCCAGTTATGGTTAATTTAAAATAACCTATTTTTTGGTATAGATGCACTTTAAGTCTTAGGAAGGCTTATCAAGCAAATCGGGCTGGAATATAGGTGAAGATAGCAGTGGATATTGGTGTATTTGTGCTGAAAGGATACATGGGAATTATCACAGTGTTACAGCAATTATACATTATACATATATTTTTGTTTTTTATTTAAAGAAAATTCTAATTTCACCCCAATTAGGAAAATTGGAACACTGGCTGTAGTAACAAAGCCATCTTGTGCAGAATCTTGCTTATATAACGTGTTCTTAAGAACTATAAATAATCTCATATAACTTGTGTCTGTGAACTGAAGTATGTCTGTTTTATAAGCGATAAATATTTTGTAGGAAGCAGTGCTTGTGACACCATGTGATATCAGGATGCTGTGCTTATATGATATCAGCTATTGTCTGGGACTGGCATCTAGCAAGTAGATGCTAAACAGAACTTTCTTTGTAGCAAAAAGCTAGAAAACATTTGCTCATGTAGTACCATATTGGAACTTCTACTATGAACAGATGTGCTGCGTAGGGCCACTGCAATTTCTACCTGTGCAGAGAATACAAATTTTTTGTTATAGTGTATAGTTTATGTAATATATTACATACATAGATGCTATAGTATATTAGTGTATGTAATATATTTGTGTGTATATGTATATATATATATATATATATATATATATATATATTTGTGATATGGTTAGGCACTCACTTAGCAAGTAATACTGCCTTGGTGCTACTGATGAGAAATTCTTAATATGATTGATTGTATCCAGTGCACACATGAAGACTGCTTTCATTTTTAAAGAACTTTTATTCACACATATTCAGTGCAGACAGCGACGTTTCGGTCGTGGTTTCTGACCTTTTTCAAGCTGAATATTCACACACACATAGTGACTATTTAACTCATTTTGTGATAGCTTAATTACATTTGCATAATTACCTGTAGGTAACAAAGTGGTTAACTCTTAAAGAGCTGAACTATATAGAACAGCATGTGTTCTAGAGAGAAATCTCTTGTTAAAGTGCATAGGTGACTTTTCAATTTAAAGTGCTCACGTGATAAAGTGCTTTTCTTGAGGTGTTGTTAAAAGTGACTAAATATCAATTATGGCATATTTTAATAAGTTCTATCAAGGTCTATATTAAATGTTAAAAACATACATGAAAGTTTCCCTCCGATTTCTACCCCCTAGTGCCAAAATTAGTATAGTAATGAATTTTAAATTATCATTGTATTCATTTCTATTAATTATCTATCATTCAAAAAACATCGGTAGGAGCAATTCTCGTCAAGTCCCCATGGGCTAACGGTATTGAGTCTGTTGATCCAATATGTTTCTTTCTGTAATAAAAGTTTAGATCTATCACCCCCTCTCTTTAGGTGGGGTATATGGTCGATCCCAATGAATTTGAAGCTGTCCGGAGAATGATTTTTTTGTAAGTAATGTTTCGCCACCGGTTTGTTACTTTGTCTCGAATGGCTGTTTTTATAGCCGAACGGTGGCCGTCTATACGAAGTCTCAAACTTAGGTCGGTCTTTCCGATATACGTTAGCCCACATGGGCATGTAGTCATGTAAATTGCATGTGTAGTGGTACATGTGATAGGGTATCTGATTTGAATGATTTCATTGGTATGTGGATGTTTAAAGGTTTGACTCTGTATCATTTGTTTGCAAGAGGTGCATTTTCCGCATGATGTGCATCCATATTTCTTCTTTGGAAACCAGGTGCTCTCATTCATGTAGCTAGCTGTTGGGTCTGTTTTTACTAGAGTGTCTCTTAGGTTTCTACCCCTGCGGAAACTTATAATATAAACTTAATATATATATTTCCACATACAGAATTTGCAAATGTTTGCAGTGGCATACCAGCTGAGCTTGTCCAGGTGCGAATTTCCACAGGGAATAGACATATATTTGTTTCATGCTTACATAAAACACCAACGTTTCGTGAAAATTGTTCCCTTTATTAAGATATATATATACCCAGCAGAATAAAGCAAATCGTGAAGAGGTTCCTGGGCTTAAATGGGAAGTTCGGTGCAAATACATATGCTTTTCAGAAAAAAGAACAGTATTTTTTCATCCCAATGACCATAATCCACTATTTCAGAATTTTGTCTGTGTATAAATAACTGCAACTGAAATACTGACTTCCTGTTTGCAGGACCCCTAGTAGAGACCATGGTATTGCCCTTGACCCAGCGCCTGGGTTGATTCAGTTGCTCAGTAGAGATCTGAGCATCTTTGACCCATCCAACAGCCAATCAGTAGAAATGACTGTTAGGAACATTCCAAGGAAGTGGTGCATCCTGGGAAGAAGAAGGACCGTTAGAACCTAAAATGTCAGCTCACTAATGTCAACAGCAGGGAACAGCAAAGGGTATGAAATCAACTGATTTTTTAAAATGGGAGATAATATGTAGAATAACTAAGAAGGCATTGCACAAACTAAGAATTTAACAAATATCGATAATTTCCACTGAACTGTCCCTTTAAAATAATAAAATAAGTTATTAAAATAATTGCTTTAATTTATCCAGAGAGAAGGGCAGGCTTTTTAAGTCGCATTACAATGGTAAAGTAAAATGTGCTAGGTTTCTAATTTTTGCGTGTGTGTGTGTGTGTGTGTGTGTGTGTATATATATATATGTATATATATATATATATATATATATATATATATATATATATATATATAAATATAGTTGGTGGTACAGGCACACAATTGAAGCTCTCCAGCTGCCTGGGTGCTACTCCAGAGATATGTATAATAGATAAATACCAAGATGAGTGCACTCCAAGGACTTTTTAATCACAATAATTTTTTAGGTACAATGCAACGTTTTGGTCGTGTTTCTTCGACCTTTATCAAGCAGGAATCACTGGCATACTTTATAAACAAAGGGGTTTTAGTATACATTACTGTGATCACATTAATGAAAAGCCTTCCAGCCACGTCAAGGTAACCCCAGTCTGGAAGGTCCTAGCTTCTAACCTTTTTAAATTTCTTTTACTTCGATTACGATTAGCAAACTTTTGCATTTCAACACGCCCCTTTTATGGGAGGTCCCATGCCTTTAATATAAAGCACTGGATGGCCTCTTCCCTCATTTTTAAAAAGCCAAAGGGCTGGGGGGAAGTGAGGGAGCCTGTTATATGGATCCAGTGTGGAAGAATGAGAAATGCAAAAGTTTGCTAATCGTAATCATCACATCAGTAGGAGTTAGGAACCTTACCAAAAAGTTTTCTTACCAACTAATTTTCCCATTGCATCCACCTCCCAGCTAGAATCCAGGGGCTATGTTCATACTTATTAGTAATTACCACAGCAAGTTCCAGATTTACAGTTGCTATGGGGTTAGGACTTGGGAGCAAAGGATTTTGATTAGCTTTATAACTGAAGTTGAGGTGGGGTTAAAGGAGCTAAAAGCTCCCCACAGAGTATAAAATGAAATAGAGCCTTGTTATATCAGAAAGTACCTCACAACCTCATGTTATTATAATAGCATTGCCCTAATAATCTAATAATCTAATATATAATATAATAATATAATAATCTAATATAAACTAATATCTCTCACTCCCAGGTTACCTAGAGAAATGGTTTTATGCTTTATATATTCTTTCTTACAGATTTAATTGAAAACTTACTTCAGAGCACTTTTTAATAACTGCTTTTCATTTCAGTATAAAATCCTTGGTATACCTGCCTGTCTTTACTATTAAGCAAAAGGCTAAGGACTTGCAAGCGAGCACTTTCATCCCAACCATTAATAGTGGATGCCAATTGAAATTGTTCTAGCCACTCCCTAGTTACTCCATCTAATGGATCCGGTTTAAAAATAGGTTTGGCAATTGGGCCTGGTAGAGTACAAGGAGAGGAGGATCTAAATCAATACTTTCAGTAGTAGCCCCCATAGCTTAATACAGAGAACAAATATACAGTAAGAGAAAACAGGGAGAATAAATGGTATTACCAGCTCTACTGCCACTAATTTGTACCACTGCTTTATGGAATGATTATGGGTAGAATGGCACACGGTGTGTTACTCTGATGGTGTGGCACAAAGCAGACAGTGCACTTACTTTCTTTAAACAAGATAAACCAGTTTTTATTACATTTAACAGTAAGTATTGCAATGATTTAATATCAAAACTTAAACAGTTTCCCCACATAACGTGTAGTAATGGAGTCTTCGCTGCCCATGGTGCACCACTTTGAATATTGATCAGGCCTGTATATTGGGTGTCCTTGTAAGTCGGTGTATACTTATCTGTTGCCTCAGAGTTTGCATCCAATAAGGTAAATTATCTGTCCAATAAGCTGTCCTCCCAACAGGTGGTAACAGGATATTATACACAGAATTCATTCAATATCACTCCAAAGCACACATCACAATTTACTTTCATTTTCTTTTCTCCTAGCCACAGAGAGCAGGGAGGTCTTGTCTTTTATTACTCACTGATACTACTTGCTGGCTGGAAGTGGTATATAAAAAGCTGTGGTGTAAATGTCCATTATAATACACATCACATCCTGTGTAGCAGACAGTTTTTTTGGATTACGATTCCTTTCAGGATTCACATGGAGCAGACACGGGGTGTGGTTTAACCTCTCATTTTGACCATACCATATTGAAATAGGAATTTCAGCTCTGTAAGTAAGTTTATGTATTTTGTATTTTTGTCTTGTATCTAATATAAGTCAGTGCTATACTTAATATACATTTATTGATGGTCATTTAAATGGTAATAGTGAGATAGTACACACATACATATACACCTTTGCAATATGTAATATACTATACCCCCCCACCTCATTGGTAGCTCCTAAAAACTCAATGTAATCTCCTATGAAGATATAAACATATTTATATAATATATAAGATATATAAATATATATATATATATATATATATATATATATAAAATCTCCTCCACTCCTTTGAACATACAGTATAAACAAAGTGAGAACAGCGCATTTAAGCGTTTATTCATATTCAATCTATGTGTTTGTGTGCTTGTGGGACACCCTAGAAAAGAAAGAGAGCTTAGTCAAGTAGTAGTCAAGTAGTGGATGTGCAAGTTTGCATGTACTGTATGTGTTTGACAGTGCAAAACTTACTGTGATTTTGAAAGGGATCCAGTATTTGCTAGCCACATTAGCTCCTGACTTGATTGGAGAATGCAGCTTTTCATTTGGATGGGAAAATGTAGCAGGTGGAGACATTGGACCACTTAGTGGGTGTAGAAGTGTGTATGAGTGAGTTTAAGAATACAGAAAATGATCACCTCTAGATACGTCCACAAAAAATGGTCCCCAGGTGTCATCCATGACAATAATCATCCATGAAAGATGGCCCCTTAGCGTCGTCCATAAAGTTGGTCCCCAGACGTCATCCGCAAAAGATGGTCCCCGTCGTCATCTGCAATAGATGATCCCCAGGCGTTGTCCAAGAAAGATGGTCCCCAGGTGCCATCCTTGGAAGATGGTCCCCAGGCATCGTCCATGGAAATGGTCCCCAGGCATCATCCACAGAAGATGGTCCCCCAGGCATCATTTGTGTGTGTGTGTGTGTGTGTGTGTTTATTTTATTCCCCTCCTATACCTTACCTTTAGGGCTAGGCCACACTATAGCGAGTTTGGTGCATTTGCGCATGTTATTTTTTTTCTTACATTTCAATTGTGGCAATGAACGTGTTCTGATCCGCATGTGTTTCCCTATCTCTAAAGAAAAAATTGCAAACGCATCAAAATCATAACGGAGACGCACACGCAATCGATTGCGTGTGCTGCGCCATGTGGCCTTGCCCTTACTGCTTGAATGTTGCTGGCTTCCTCCTCCACTGTAATTCTGTTTTTAACATCCCCTCTGCCAGTAAATTTTGCGGCTGTTTGAAGAGCACTTGCGTGACGTCAATGCACACTACTTTTTTAGAGGGGAATGTTGGAGGGTATGACATAAACACAGCCCTTTTTAAATGGTACACTTATACAAACAACATAGTGCAGGACTGGAGGGGTTGGAGTAACAAAAGTAAACCCGATCTTAGCACAGCTCTGTGCTTCTTTATTAAAGAGGAATGTTGCATACATACTCTGTAAAATTAATGCAGGAGGGCTGTTTGTTGGGAGATATGTTCATAAACACAAAAACACTCCTAAAATTGGATCGCAGCACAATTGGAGTACACGTTAAACAGCTGTAGTGTGGCCTAGCCCTAAAAGTGTAAAGTGGGAGGGTTCACATGTGCGATTATTTAGCTAAAAGGCCATTCACCACTTGGGTGTCGTGGGCTGTATCATGTGCGTGTACAAGGCTTAACTTCATAATTCAAGTGATTTTAATAGGTATCCCTACATGTACATGGGTTGGGAACCTGCAATAATACCCCCCTAAACAGGCCTATGACTTGTACTCCATTTGTTAGTCAAGTTGTCTGCATAGAAGAGAATGCAATACTACTTTTTACTTGGAGCAGTTAGGGACCAAGTAAGTAACATACAGTATATGTTTTTGGTGATTATAATTAGAAGAATGACAGCAATGTGTACCGTTCTACATCATACATATATACATACACTGTTCTGCCAAGATCAAGGTTGCTTGTTACAGAACAATTCACAGCTCAACATCCTACTCTGTGTTTCAAACAGCTGAGAATCATTGGAACATCTGAACACTGAAAATTATTTTGGTGAACAAATAAGAGAAGATTACAAACAAAATGATTATGATAAAGGAACAATACAGACAATTTACATTTTTCATTCTTACAATTTAAGAGACAATGTTCTGCACTACCAAGTTAATTCCTCTGAGGCTCTGACTATTCACATTTTTTCTTCTTACTACTACAGTCATTGTTCCCTGCAGTGCCCTGTTCAATCCTATAATAAAAGGAACGAAGGTTGAAATAACTGTTTCCTTGTTGAATTAACAGTATCTTTAGCAGGAGAATAACAACATCCTATCCATGCCAAGTTGCGTAGACATGGTTTATATAATAGACTAGCAGAGTACCCGGCATTTCCCGGTTTCTTTTACTCCAAATGTTGTTGGGTTTAGTCATTTTTGAAAGGGGTGATGACTCCGATCACCAACAGATGGCAGCACAAAGGTTAGATTAGAGTCTTGCAGGTAACCGCAAAACCATTACCCACACCTGAAATGAAACAGTTACCCAACCTGCACACGACCTGCACATGTCTTGCTGGTGGGTTCCATAACTGCACCCGACCCGACCTGCAAGTAGCCAGACCCACAACCCAACCTGAACCCAAAATTAAACAGACCTTCAAGCAGACCCAAATGCGCTAAATGACCCAAACTTCACCTGCAGTGACGAGAACCCAAAAATTTTTTAGACCTGCACCCACTACCTGTCATGACCAGTATCTGCAGTTTTGTAACCAAACTTGACCCACAGGTTTTTAAAAGTTTTTTACATAATCTGCTATAATTTACCCCTTTCCCCTTCATTTTAAGGCATACATTTAAACTGAAGTACACTCTCCCTTTTTCTTTGAAAGCTTTGCACTGCCCCCTGTACTACTCTTAAACCCCCCATGCCATTTCCATCATCCCCCCCTCTGCACATACAACTATGCAAATCTTCACTCCCTGCTGCTCTTAACACCCCCATGTCATTCACACACAGCCCCAATTCTGCCAGTCCATTCCTCCCTGCACGCATAACCCCTCAAGTTGTGGCTCCATCGGTCGCAACAGCCCTCTCACCCACACTTAATAGCTTCTAACCTTGTTGATCTTTGGATATGGAGGGGATGTACGTGCTGCTAGTTTAGTTTTTTCGAGTTCGGTCTTCAGCGGCCAGCTTGCCGTACTTTCCAGTACATTCCGTTATAATACAGTTTGAACCAGTTTGTATTTATAGCAGAGAAACATTATAAAGAGATTATAAAGTGGTCAGGAGATTTACCTCCACTAATCCATTTTATATATGTGAGAAAATAAAAATACTTCAGGCTCCTGCAAAGATAGAGGCGTATATAAAACAGCAGGTGCTATAGAATTATATGAGGGATAATACACCCCTTGCAGTGTAATAAGTGACCTTGTGCTTTTAAATGGCCATAGAACCCCTTGCTGACTCCATATCCTTATATTATATTGTAAAGGGTGCATTATTTCTTAGAATACATAACTTTTACTGAGAGCATGCCTTTCCTATGAGTCATAATAAGAAAGGTGCACTCTGTTTATTGTGAAGCATAAGATGGTATACTGACAGCCTCAACAACAAAGGATTTTTGTTTTTTTCTTTAACAAAATCATTGGAAAAATAAGAGAGTATTTATTTGTGGGCAGACAGGCAGGGGCACTAAAAAGTTATTGGGAGCAACAGTGGAATCTTTTCTTATGTAGCTAAGTGATTGTCGAGTGTAACTGTAATATAAAAGATGATTTGCTGAAAACAGTTCCATAAAAGGGATGAAAAGGGAAATGAGTGAAATAAAGAAAGAATGTAATGTGGAGAGGGAGCATAATGAGCGAAGGGAAGAAAGGGAGAAGAGGGGGAGGAGGATGGATCTTGTGGGGGGGGGAGATGTGATAAGGGGAATTGAGTAAAATAAATGGAATAAAATGAAACAAGGAAGAAGAGCAAAATGAAACTAGGATGAAGAACAGACCAAACAAATATTTAGGTTGAAATATAAAAGTACAAAGGAAGCAGTAAATTGTTAGTGGGAGAAAAAGAGAGGAAGAGAGTAGAAGAGTAGAAAGAGGTGAGCAGTAAATTAAGGCAGCAGGAGAATTGCGAAAACCAAAAGACAAAGGAGAAATAGAGGCAAATAGAGAAGTAAAAAAGAAAAGGCAGAAGTAAGGATATAAAGAACTAAGAAAGCTTCATGAGAGAAACACATTGGAGAAAATCAGAAGATACTGTAGAAAACGGGGTACTGAGTGGAGAAAGGAAGAAGTTTGTATATTGAGAACATTAAGCTTTACAAGAATTACTGTATATACAAAAATAATAACTCTTTATATGTCAATGATATATATACAGTATCAGGGAGATTCAATAAAAGTTCTTATCGTTATAAATGGTGCCAGATGTGAGCTTTCAAATTTTAAATAAGTTCTGATTGGTTGGGGCCTTTATTCAGTGACAATAAACTAGCCATTCTCAAAAAGATGATTGATCCCCGCACTCCTGTTTCAAACTGCTTTTAATGTGCTGTTCCTCAATTGCTGCCAACCACTTGCAGTAATAGAAGCTTTTCACATATCAATTTATCTGAAGAACGCACTCCTAAAGACGTTTCTCACTTTAACTTGTGTTTATTTATTTATGACATATGTGCACAACGTTTTGGGGCGTGTCTCCTTCCTCAGGTGCATTCTCACAACACACTCTGTGCAACATTTTATACATAATGCTCCACCCCTCTCAGGGTGTCCTTCGTGATTGGTTTTTCTCCACATCTATTAAAAGTGTTTAAAAACATTTTTTTCTGTTTTTTACATAAATTATACAATAAGTGTTAAACGTAATGATTATTTTTCATATCTCTTGTGTCTTTACCATAAAATTGTTATAAAGTGCCTGTGTTTGTTACAAAGTGCTTCCTTTTTAAAGTGCTCCTTTTAAAGTGCTTTGTGTGTTCTTTTTAAACATGTGTTACTAAATATTTAAAACCACCTTTGGATCTATTTTATTTGTTTCTTTTTACTTTAATACATTGTTACAATTAACTTCTTATATTTCTTTTTTCCTTTTTTTCAGATTATCTTCTCTTCCATTTCCTGTGGACCAAGTGAGATAGGTAAGTGTTAGCAATTCTGGAACTTTTACAAGAAGCATTTAAAATAGTCATTCTCAAAACTTACAACCACTTATTTGGTTAAGACAGAATAATGTCCAATGTACCAATCTCTGAAAAATCAGAATCAGACACAAATGTTTGGGACTGATATGTTTCCCACGACCTTGGGCAACTCCCTATACTTTGGTACAGGGGGTTGACCGTGGACGAGGGAAATTTTCCAAATGTAAATACCAATTCTGTCACCGGCAAACGTTTCTCGGCGTCTGAAACACTTGTTCGTGCAGATTCCAACAAAATCATCCCAGCTTCGTCTCAGCTTAAGGCAGAGTTGTGGTTTTGAACCCTCCTTCTTGGCTGTATGGCAATTCTGCTAATTTATAGACTGAGATTGCATTTCAGAAAATATGGGGGAAATTTACTCCGAGCGACTATCACTCCGAGTAAATCTCCCGCAGTGAATGTAATATCCCTTTTGCGGCTGTGGGTAAATAAGGTTTGGCTTGTGTTATAATTCACCTCTACTTTCTGCCTTCTCTTACCTAACACTTGTGACTACTGTATGTATGTTAATATTTGCAGAATCCTTCCTGTGCTTCTCTACAATGTATTTATTAAAGCTGCACACACACAGTGACATTTCATAGATATTCTTTGGCTTCAATTTGATAAAGGTCAAAAAATATCAGCAGGTAAACTTGTGACCTGCTTTTTCAGTAATTCATATGCATGGGTTGGAAATGTGCCTCAGGTTACCTTATTGCTTTGGGTAAATTATTTTTGTGAAGTCCATTTGATTTCTTAATAACAAGTGTTAGACATGGATTCTGATACAAATTTTAAAAATGATTTTGAAAATAATAAGTTTGGGAGATGCAATTTTTTTAACCTTGATGTAAAGAGGAAGTATAAAACATATAATCCTGATCTATTCATTTGTGAATATTGTAAAATCTTTTCCAAACTCTGCAGTTAGTTTTACTTTGCCAATTTGCATTTAGGATATGTTTGTCTTTAAAGATCTTCTTGTGCATGCAAGATTTTCCAGAGAGAAAAGTCTGATTAGATCTACTTCACTAATAATATAACTGCACCTAATCGTTTTACATGTAGTGGTTTGAGAATGTTTATTCTTTCATCCACATACATATATATCTGACAGCTCAGTGCAGTTAAGATGTAGGTGAATGTATAAACAGCTCTCATACAAAAATGGTAATGTTGAAAGGCACTCAGCTGAGGAAGTTTTACTTGGAGGGAAACCTGTTAGCAGCTAATGTCCTTTAGATGTTCCATCCCAGTTTAATGCTGTATGGCTTGTTCCCCATGCTTTTTGTATACATTTTTCTAGTGTGTAACTGGATTACCCTTCATTTTGTGTTGTGTATCAATGTATAGAACTTTATTATATGTAATGTAAACACACTATAGAGACAAGCTATGTTTCATATAGGAAACCATTGAAACTGACCCCGGTTTAAAATGGAACTGTAGCTAGTCCCTTTATACAGTATAAAACATTATTACAGTACCTGGAAAAAAATACTGACAATTTGACAATACTTGACAATCTACATTGAAATCTAATGCACTAAAGACTTGCCAAACTGATTTCTATTCTGTTTCCCTGACATTAAGAGGCAATCAGGGGTGTGCCTACCATAAGGCAAACTGAAAAGTTTGCTTATTGAGCGCCCCTGTGGTTCTCTAGAAAAGCGTTACTTAGAAAAGAAAATCTTTACAAGTCTGAGTGGGCATCTTATATTTACAAGTCTGTGTGGGAATCTAATATTTACCAGTTCACTAGTGTAAGGTCAGTCCTCTAGTTTACCAGCCAGTGTTAATCAGCCCTCTAATATACCAGCCAGTGTAAATTCAGCCATCCAGTTCAACAGTCGGTGTTAAGCTGGGTACACACATGCAAGATCTTTAAAAGATGACTTTATGTAGAGGGATCTTTTGAAAATGACTGACTTTCCCAAGTGTTCTTCTTATGTAAAGTATAGGGAGAACACTCAGGACTACAGATTTCCCTCAGCTGTGGCCTACTCCCCATACAAAAGTACAGGGGGATGAACGCGGTTGATGGAAATTTTGTGGCATTTTTTGAAGGGTGAGCGTTCGTCAGCCTCGGGAGTGTTCAAAAATGGATGATACTTTTGGAATTAAAGAAATCATCACTTTATCGTTAATGTGTGTACCCAACTCAATTTGTGTGTACCAAGTCAGTCCGTGTGGCTTCTTGTTGTGGCCGTGGCTTAACACATGGTAAATTCAAAATTTACAAGAAGGTGGGGGTAGGCAGATAGATATATAGATAATCCCATTTGGTAGATATGCTGATAGCAGTTATCTGGGAAGCTGGTGGATAATAGTCAAAGGAAGAGACACTGTTGGTTAATGGGGAAAGTAAAGAAGAAGAGAATGGTAATAGAAATGGCCCCCACACAGAGAATTATGATATAAATGCCCCACACAGAGAATGATAAAATAAGTAAATAAGTCCCCCTACACATAAAATGGTAAAATAAGTGCCTAGATGGTTACGTTTACTTACCTACCTCTGTAATTAATTAGTTAAATTGATTTAGCAAATATTTCATAGCAAAAAAAGGTCATTCCTCACACAAAAACACAATCCTTTGATAAACATTTTGGTATTGGTTTTACGAGAATTTTTTTAGCCAATCCTTTCCTCTGCATTTTTGTGAATTGAGGCTCATTTTTCCTTGTAATCAGAGGGCATGTAATCTGCGTTTACGTTATTGTCCGAAATGGATGTTCGGTTGGGGATTGTTGCCCAACCGGCCGGGCGGATCTTGGAACGATTGACCGTTTCACCCAATAAAGTGCCCATACATGGCACGATTATGGGCCCAAAACAGCTGTTCATACACATCGTGCGTTGCACGTCGGCACCCGCAATCGAACGTGTGTACAAACCTTAAATCTTTTACTAGCCAAGACTTAGAAAAAATCTCTATTTGTGAATGTATCTCAAATAGAGATCCATTCACAACTACTATAGTAAGCTGTCTGTATAGCAGGTAGTGAAATGTGATCAAACAGCTGATCACAGAGCAGTACCTCTACTCGACCATCAGGGTGTCTTTGGATCTCTTTGATCCAGTCTTGTGAAGGTTCTCATTCATCCAGGTCATGGTATATCTGTTGTATTCAATTAGATCAACTGGACTTGAAATGTAGTTCTTGAAGACGTTTCGCTAGTCATCCGACTGGCTTTCTCAATTCAGAATGACTTGTACAAGAATCTGTGGCAATTATGTACCCTGGAAAATCCCAATTAGCATATCACAGCCAGGTGTTAAGGGTGTGATTGGATAGTGGCTAAAGGTGGTTATAGAACGCCCAGAGAAGGTGTAAAACAGCATTGTACATGGCAGACAGTTGGTGTCGAACCCCCCCCCCCTCTATTTAGGCTTGGTTTCTTTATTTTCACATAAATGGCCTCCTTAACCCTCTCTTGAACCAGTCACGTTCCTTCGCCAATATGTGAACATTATAATCTTTAAAGATATGTCCTTTATCCTTAAGATGCAGGTACACGGCTGAGTCCTGACCCGAGGAATTGGCTCTTCTGTGCTGGGCCATACGTTGATGCAGTTGCTGTTTGGTCTCCCCCACATACAAATCAGAGCATTCCTCACTGCACTGCACTGCATATATGATGTCGCTTTTCTTGTGTTTTGGTATTGGGTCTTTCGGATGTACCAATTGCTGCCTCAGTGTGTTGTTCGGTTTAAAGCAGACAGGGATACAATGTTTTTTGAAAATTCTTCTTAATTTCTCGGAGACCCCTGCTACATATGGGATGACCATGTTCTTCCTCCTGTCTTGCATTTCCCCTTCACTGTTGGTATTTGTGTTCTTTTCTTTCCTTCTACTTCTTTTGACAGTCACAAATACAATAGTAAGCTGTCACACTGTCAGCTACTAAAGCAGGTACTGAACTGCAATCTGAATGGAGATCGCAATTCAGTACCTTACACTGGACCACCATGTAACTTCTATTTGTGAATGGACCTCTTTGATCCATTGACAAATACTATAGTAAGCCAGTGTTCAGTTTAACACTGGTCAGTGCTGATCGCAAGTCACTTCCTTCACTAGACCACCAGGGCTGTTTTGGGTAAGACCAAAAGAGGTCCCCGGCATCAGAGGAAGTCCTTACAGGGACTCCCTTACCGCTGCGGCTCTGCTGGGGAACAGGCTCCCAGCACTACAGGGTAAATAACCATTGATCACCACATCGGTTTCAGGCAAAACCGAGTGGAAAAGGGGGACACTTAAGTGGTGCCCCCCCATGCACTTCCAGCACCCACAATTTTTTTTTAAAGGGGCAGGTTTCTTTCCTTTGACACATTTCCCTTTATCCCATAGGCCGGCACAGATTTAGACATTTGGCTCAGGCTGGTGCCTGAGACAAATGTCTCAATCTGCCTCATTAGAGAAGCATCCCTGCACCACATCCACAAGCCACCCTAACTAAACAAACCACATACTTTTTTGGCTTTATAATATTTGATTCAGGTGACACCCCTGCTCTAGGAACACCCCTGGATGTGGGTTTTTTGACAAGGAAGTGTTTACATACAAAGAAAACTACTTAACAAGACTTTTTCATCATTAATTTGTATTCTGAGGTAAATCATTATATTTTAAGGTAAAAAGGAAATTGCTGAAAGTATTCTGTTAAATAAACTTACAAGATAATTAATAGTTATAAAAACCGTAATTCATTTTATAGCCATGTTCTCCAATGGGGTTTTGACAGCAGTTGATGTTGCATTATTTGGGCTCATAGTTTATGTTCAAAGAGCAGGAAAAAATAGATTCCCCACGATCACACAGAAATGACAGGATTCAAACAAGACCTTGAGATGTATTTTTAGAGTGTAGCCCAAGAGATTAATTAGAGAAAAATAATATTTCTTTGAGCATTGTTATCTTCTCTTCAAAGGACTATAGAAAGCTTGAAAAATTTGAAAAGCAAATTTTTTACTGTTTAAGTAACTAGGTACCTTTTTATTTTCAATCACATGTCCCGTGGGCATTTCTTAACTTTTGGGGAGAACATTTTATAATGTCTTTACAACTAAATTGCCTTGCACTTAAAAAGTGCAATGAACTTAATCTTCTATAAAGCAACATATTAAAATGTTTCTGCTGTAAAGTTATGTCTCATTATATAATTTAATGAAAGTTACTTTTCAGGTGGGTGGGTTAGGTTGACTTTTAAATAGTAACATGCTATAATTACCAGTGGATGTGTAGAAAAGTACCAACATATTCATATTGGCTATCATATTATGGGGGGATAAGACACAAACAGGGGGATTCAATTAAAGTTTTTATTGTTAAAAATGGTGCTAATTTTGCCCCAACCAATCAGATGTTATTTAACATTTGAAAGCTAACATCTAATTGGTTGGGGCAAAATTAGCACCATTTTTAACGATAAGAACTTTTAGTGAATAACCCTGAATGTTTGAAAAAAAATAAACCATAACAAGTATTGATTTGCACAAACAAAATATGTGTCTCCATGTACTTGCATTTTTGGGTACAGAGTATTCTGTACATGCTACAGTATATGAAATAAGGGATGCTATGGGTACAGCACCAAACAGGATATGGGCTTTATCCAAAAGCTGCCTTGCACTATATTTTCACTTACTATAAAATGGGACTCATCAAAATAGTCAAACTGTCTTCTTTGTTGGGTTTCCACCTGCCTATGATTAAAGGAGCAGGACAGAGTAGATTAAATTAGAACAAGAGAATGTGTTTACCTTTTCAGCAGCATGTCTGGTAAGGGTAATGTAAATCAACCCTGTATATAATCAAGCGGAAACATTGATACATTTATGGAGATTTAACCAGAGAATCACCTCCATGACTTACCGCTACATGACTATTTGACGCCAGCTATTGAATTGAAACCACACAGAAGCTGCAAGCTGTTCACCAGCGGCTGCATGACTCCAATTAGTGTCTTAGGCAATACTGTACTTCCAAAGCTGCCGCAAGCTAGGGATTCAGGTCACATTAACCAACCATGAATTGTTTAGTGTGACTTTAACCTGTCCCCGCATCGCTGTTGCTCAAGTTAGAGCAATTGTTTCAAATTGGCCTTTTAAGACTGTATAATACAGAAATACTTACTGCCATATGTAAAAGTGCTAAAATAGTGTAAAAGGTTTAGGTTAAGGTTTCAAATATAATCAAGGCAGCAGACTCACCCAGGTTGATTGCAACAGGTGGATACTTCCAGTTCCTGTCTCAGGGAACAAAATGTACAGTCCAGAAAAAATGCAGCAAAGAAACTTTGAAAACTTTGAAACTGGAAAACTATTTACTGTTATTTGCATGACAAAAACTCACACAATCTTTTAGTGGTTATTAAGTGTGTATCTGAGGAATGACTGGTATAAGTACTGGTATTGGTATCATAACCAGTATTAGCACCAGTATCCGAATCGGTACCATATTGGCACAGATACCAGAACAGGTACTGGTATCATAACCAGTGCATATTAGTACCAGTATAAGAATGGGACCATATTCGCACTGGTATCTGAGCCGGTACTGGTATAATATCAGTGCAAGTATCATATCCTTACCAATATGAGTACTAGTATCAGATACAGGAAACATATGGGTACTGCTACCGGTATTAAAACCAGCACTTGTATAAGAACCGGTATGATATCGGTCTCTTGTATAAGAACCGGTTCTGGCATCCGTATCATATCAGTACTGGTATTGGTACCTGTATCAAAAACGGTATCGTATTGGTATCGGTATCATAAAGAATGCCATATACAAGATATTTCTTACTGCAGATACTAAAAGGAAAGTGGGTCATACATCAAATATTTCATACTGCAACTGCTTTTTACCTTGCACCAACGGCCACATTTTTACAAATATATATATATATATATATATATATATATATATATATATATATATATACTGTATATATATTATACTGTATAATTTCTATTTATTTTTTCAGTCTATTTACAATTATGGGCCTTACATTGCCAAAGCTGAACCCTATTGTGTTGCTTTCAATTATTTTGGTAATCTTCACAAAAAATATGAAAGCTATTGCTGAGAATTCAACCATTACATAGCTACAGTACAAGATATGTAGCAATACTGTCTGGCACTAAAAGGGTTAAGGTGACTTATATCCAAATTATTTAAAGGCTCACAAAGAAAGCTTAGGGAGAGGGGGGCCAAAAGGAGCAAAAAGCCCTTCACTGAGCATAAAAACGGAGAAACACCTTCTTATACCCAAGTCCTACACCATAGAGCCATGAATCTGTAACTTGAACTGACAATATTTAACAAGATCGAAACATGTCATGACTGCAGGTCAGATGATTGGCTCTATATATTAGGCTATATTGCATGTTATTAAGCCAGTGGTTCTAGACACATGCATAAGTTAAGGGACATAACAGAGTGTTTTGCATATCTCCACCTCTTACTCTGGGAAACATGGGAGTAAGAAATTACTTCTTGTTTCTTAGATTTTGTGGGGAATGCTATTCATATAGCATGAGACTGCAGGATGCCTTCTGTTATAAGAAGGTGTTTCTCCATTTTTATGCTCAGTGGAAGGCTTTTTGCTCCTTTTGGCCCCCCTCTCCCTAAGCTTTCTAGCTGCCTTGTCTACTGTACACCCAAGTCCTACACCATAGAGCCATGAATCTGTATCTTCCACTGACGAGATCTAACAAGATCAAAACATGTCATTTCTGCAGGTCAGATGATTAAGTGCCCTTGCGGCTCTTATAAGAGCCCTTTGGGGCTTAGGGGTCCCGCAGCTCGAAACAGGACCCCTTCCCCGGCCCTTGTAAGGGCCCTTGCGGCACTTACAAGTGACCTTGCGGCACTAATAAGTGCCTTTGGCGGGGGTCCCGCAGCTCGAACCGGGACCCCCAGTGCGGCTCTTAAAAGAGCCCTTGGGCGACGTCTTCGGGCTGGCGACACCAACCCCACTCAGGTCGCCGATGCCAGGCAGACTCACTGCGGCCGCCAGTGAGCCCGTTGGCACCGCCGGCCTCAGCGGAGCCCCTATGTGTATGAGCACCCGTTTCGCCTGAGGCTCGTGCCATGTATGGGTACTTTGTCGGCCAAAACAAAAGTTCGGCCTGGGCTCATTGCCCGATCCCCCCCAAAAAACATTTGTTTACATTTCTGTACATTTTTTTATTTAAGCACCTCTCCATTACTCCATTGTGACATTTGTGGGATATCAGTTACTTGAGATTTAAACTGCAGACCCCAATTACCAAGCCTGTGTTGAAGAGAAACCAAAGATGTTCACAGATAGTACTGCAGTTCTAAAGTCAGATTGTGCAATGCTCCAATTCTCTATTTATATTTAGAGATGGTATCTGGGTCTGACTCGGACCAGGATCTGACACAGAACCCCTCAGTTCTGAAATCAAAACTGACGTCCGGATTTCGAGACTTCGGAGCACGTTTTTGATTATTTATTATCAAATGTTTGAGGCTATTTTTGACAATTTTTGAAATATCCTTGAACATGCGATAATCCTCGAAATTACCATCGGAAATTCGAACGTAGTCTCCGATTGTATTTTCGAGGATTATCGAATGTTTGGGGCTACTTTAGAAAATTGCCTCGACCATTCGATAATAATCGAAAATTCAAAATCGGGTGAGTTTTGTCCATCTCTATTTATATGTATATGGACATGAGGAAAAGCTATTTCAGGTTAAGCAACATAAACAGTTCTCCCCTGTGAGGCTGGTAAGGTTGTGGAATGCTCAACCTGAAAATGTCAGCTGAAACTCTGAACACAGTCAAAGGAGACTTGGATGTCGTCTTAGACTTGCAAAATATCCATGGCTACAACTAGGGACTTTATCATGTGTAGACATTTGTGTTTCATTGTATCCTTGTCTAGTTTGGTGTACTGAGAGGCAAGCATCATTTAAATGGAGTCTGTGCTTTTTTTGTTGGGTTGGGGGACTGGATTTTTTTTTCATGTGGGAGGGTTGAACTCAATCGACTGTTTTATCTCTTTTCAAACAAAAATTAATGATGCAACTATGTATATTGACTTTAAAAATGTAGATAGTACTGGGGTGCTGATGCCATTCAGCCCTTTCTGCAGAGCCTCAGTGCTGCATGGCCCAACCACAGTGAGAAACAAAGCTACACAGACTTAAAGGGCATGTCCACCCCTTTTGTGTATTTTTTCTGTAGTGTAGGGCTCCCTCACCCACCCCCAACTGCCATAGTTATTTGCAGAAAAACTCTCACGATCTATATTTACTTTGCCTATTTCACCCAGCGATCGGACACGGCCCTCTGCTTGCATGAAACTGCAAGCAGGGGGCTGGACCGGCAGCCGCATCTGTGATTGGCTGAGAGGCAGCCAATCCTCTGGCTGGAGGAGAGACAGGAAGCAAACATATAATGGGACACAGCCAGGCTCCTGCTCTTTACTTTTTTGGACTTTGGAGGGACATTGCAGGGCAGCCATTTGGAGCAGGGGTGTAAGGTAAGGATTTTACTACACTACACAGTGGGGCCACTAGTGGGTTAAAATGTATTTTTTGTGGGTTGGACATGCCCTTTAAGTGAATTCAGCTTCCTTTTTGCATCTGCTTGTTCAGAGGTCAGTATCTTTATAAACAAACATTTACCAATATAGCTTTGGTTATGGCCTTATTCCATATATCTTCCTTTAAAGTTTTATATTACTCACATGGACAGTGACAGAGGATACACAGTAGCGCAAATGAAAACCATCTTTATGCTTATTGTCCTAGTAACAGTATTGGCATGAACTGGACTCTAGAAAGGAATTTATATGACGTTGTTTTTACTATAATGAGGTTTGCATCTATAACAAAGGTTTTTACACTATGAGATCCTATATACATACCTATACCTCATACCCATCGGCCATGCTCATGATAATCCTTTTAGGAATCGCTCCCATGAAAATCCTGTGCTTGCCCTTGCTTCACAAACTCCTTTTAGGAATAGGAAATAATGAACCAGCCCAGGATATGACCATTAATATGGAATGTTAAATTAAGATGCAGGGAAACATTAAATCTATTCTTATAATTTGGTATTGCTTGTTTTATTATTGCAGCAAATATAACCAGATTTAGGTTATCGGCACAGTTTAGCAACATTTTGTCCTCTATAGTAGATGGGGGAAAAAATAAGAAGTTACTAGTAGAGATGGGACCCAGATCTGACACGGAACCCCTCGGTTCCAAAATCCGAACATTCTGTCCTAAAACTGGGCAGAACGTTTGAATTTCGGAACATATTTTCAAGGGTTACTGAAATGTATGAGGTCATTTTTGGTAACCCTCATAAATACGATCAGAAACTCAAAAGTGGTTTCTGAACAGTTTTCGGGTGTTATCAATCGTTTGAGGCTATTTTCGAGAGTTACCGAAAAAAAGCTTGTACATTTGGTAACCCTTAAAAGTATGTTCCATTTTCAGATCTTTGGGTTTTCCCAGAGTTCCGTAAATCTGAAAACGTAATGAAACTTCAGAGTTTCGGACATCTCTAGTTACTATAATAAAGGTAATATTTTCAACACTGGAAAAACTCAATAGGCTAGATACAATTTAAACAAAAGTGTTTCTTAATTTTCATTTTTCCATTGCAGTCTGTGGGGAAATCTGGAATTAAATGGAAAGATAAGTTTCTCTCATTGAATTGTACCTGTCCCATTATTCTATAATAATGCAAGTATTGTAAATCCACCTACAACTGCCTGACTTATTTCAGAAATTACTGTACTGCAATATATGAATTATTCTGACAAGCTTGATAGAACTAGCTTCATTTGGCTATGCTATGGGTTCAGCATTCATTTGCAATATACTATTATATTTATATTTATATATACTATTATATATTTCAAAATGTTTTACTGTATCAGAATCATTTATTGTGTAAAAAAGACATATTTTATTTTTAAACATATCATTGTTTCCTGACCCTGCTATGTATTAAATGGCATGTCCACCCCTTTCAATAACTTTTGCCACATAATAATTCTCCTTCCCCCAGCCCCAACCCGCTATAAAAGATTTGTTAAAAAGTGCCCCGATAGTTACTTACCTTCCCTCTATCCTCCGCAGCACAGTCCCGGCCCTCTGCTTGCATGGAACTGCAAGCAGGGGGTGGGACCGTCTGCCGCGTCCGTGATTGGCTAAGAGGCAGCCAATCATGGATGCGGCTGCTGGCTGCACAGAACGCCGGGGGAGAGAGGGAAGGTAAGTAACTATCAGGGGACAAAGCTTTTATAGCGGTTGGGGCTGGGGGAAGGAGAGCTATTATGTGGCAAAGGGATTTGTAGCCAGGGGGAGGGATCCCAAAACGGGAGGGAGAGGGAGGGGAGACGGGAGGCAAAGTCCTATATGGACTCTGCAATACTCCTGGTGGGCAGTTTTTTTGACTTGGGGGGGGGGATGACTGGAGAACCATTTTTAAGCTGGGATGTAAGGTAAGGATAATAATACCTAAAGTAATTTTTAGTCAGCAAGTACTGTATCAGTCAGTTATACTTTAGCACAGTTTATTAATAGCAATACTGAAAATACTGGAATGTGTTGGTTAAACATACAACACAAAAGGGGACTAAATTACTAAAGAAAGAACATTTATAATACCAACATTTATTAAAAAATATAAATGATAATGATAGGCATTCTGTCATTAGTGGCTCAAGTTCTCTTCAATAAAAAAAAAAGAGAAAAATTACATAGCAACATAATAGTCAATTGAATAAAGCTGAATAAATATCAACTGATTAGGACAAATGTAGGCTGGCCATTGCAAATTAATCTTATAATAGCAAGAAGAAGAACTTTTATTTCCAATGTTTTTGTGCACGCAGCACCTTCATCAGGTCATTAAAGCACACCGTAATCACAACCTATATAATCAAAACCCCATCCCCGCAGACTGCTTTTACAGCTTTTTTTTAAAGATCCAATTGTTTTCCCTACATAAATAAGATACCCCCGATACCCCCATAAAGAATTATTTTACTGACATTCGGGTCTGATTCCCACCTAGTTCAGAAACGGATATGATGGTTCTGAAGTTCATACAGAATTTCTAAAATGATCCAGTCACATGACCTAGAATCACTAACCACAGCAGTGTCAACTCCCCAGGTATGAAAGGCAGTGTTCTGAATACCATTTTATCAGTGTGTTTTGTATTACCGTCCGTTTGCATTGCGACCCAGGGAAATTTAAAATAATTAAATTGCACAGATCTCACGGAACATGCGTTTTGCATAAAAATTATGATTGCATGCATTTTGAAAACAGATCGCTGTGCATTCAATGTGGCCACCCCCATTGACATGCACTGTGCTGCGATCCTACGATCCGCGGACTATACAATCATTAGCCTGTGTATGGACAATCGTACAATATTTTTCCCAATCTGATTTTACGATCCATGGATCATACAGCTGTGGTCATAGTCTATTGCCACCATTACACAGTGGAATAAAACAAGGAATATAAATTGAGATCTGAAACCCAGCTAATAATTTTTTTGCGAACCTTCAAATTCAAATTTATGAACACTCAAACAGGGACGGTTTTAGGTTAAATGGGGCCCTGGGCAAAAGTGCACATGAGGACCCTTTAATTTTAATAACATACTTACAGTCCCTCTCACTCAGATACTCCCAGTCATGCAGACACACGCTCTCAGTCACACAGATATGCTCAGGGGCGATCACTCATGCAAACACGCATAGTCATGCATACACACTCAGTCATCCAGACATTCTGTAAGGCAGACACTCTAGTCATGCAGACGCACTCTGTCATGCAGACGCACTCTGTCATGCAGACGCACTCTGTCATGCAGTCGCACTCTGTCATGCAGACGCACTCCCAGTCATGCAGACGCACTCCCAGTCATGCAGACGCACTCTGTCTGTTTTATCTCTTTTCAAACAAAAATTAATGATGCAACTATGTATATTGACTTTAAAATGTAGATAGTACTGGGTGCTGATGCCATTCAGCCCTTTCTCGCAGAGCCCTCAGTGCTGCATGGCCCAACCACAGTGAGAAACAAAGCTACACAGACTTAAGGGCATGTCCACCCCTTTTGTGTATTTTTTCTGTAGTGTAGGGCTCCCTCACCCCCCCCAACTGCCATAGTTATTTGCAGAAAACTCTCACGATCTATATTACTTTGCCTATTTCACCCACGAGCGACACTCCCCTCTGCTTGCATGAAACTGCAAGCAGGGGCTGGACCGGCGCCGCATCTGTGATTGGCTGAGAGGCAGCCAATCCTCTGGCTGGAGGGACAGGAACAACATATAATGGGACAAAAGCCCGGCTCCTGCTCTTTACTTTTTTGGACTTTGGAGGGACATTGCAGGGCAGCCATTTGAGGCAGGGGTGTAAGGTAAGGATTTTACTACACTACACATGTGGGGCCACTAGTGGGTTAAAAATGTATTTTTTGTGGGTTGGACATGCCCTTTAAAGTGAATTCAGCTTCCTTTTTGCATCTGCTTGTTCAGAGGTCTATCTTTATAAACAACTTTACCAATATAGCTTTGGTATGGCCTTATTCCATATATCTTCCTTTAAAGTTTTATATTACTCACATGGACGTGACAGAGGTACACAGTAGCGCAAATGAAAACCATCTTTATGCTTATTGTCCTAGTAACAGTATTGGCATGAACTGGACTCTAGAAAGGAATTTATATGACGTTTGTTTTTACTATAATGAGGTTTGCATCTATAACAAGGTTTTTTACACTATGAGATCCTATATACATCCTATACCTCATACCCATCGGCCAGCTCATGATAATCCTTTTAGGAATCGCTCCCATGAAATCCTGTGCTTGCCCTTGCTTCACAACTCCTTTTAGGAATAGGAAATAATGAACCACCCAGGATATGACCATTAATATGGAATGTTAAATTAAGATGCGGGAAACATTAAATCTATTCTTATAATTTGGTATTGCTTGTTTTATTATTGCAGCAAATATAACCAATTTAGGTTATCGGCACAGTTTAGCAACATTTTGTCCTCTATAGTAGATGGGGGAAAAAATAAGAAGTTACTAGTAGAGATGGGACCCAGATCTGTACACGGAACCCCTCGGTTCCAAATCCGAACATTCTGTCCTAAAACTGGGCAGAACGTTTGAATTTCGGAACATATTTTCAAGGGTTACTGAAATGTATGAGGTCATTTTTGGTAACCCTCATAAATACGATCAGAAACTCAAAGTGGTTTTCTGAACAGTTTTTCGGGTGTTATCAATCGTTTGAGGCTATTTTCGAGAGTTACCGAAAAAAGCTGTACATTTGGTAACCCTTAAAAGTATGTTCCATTTTCAGATCTTTGGGTTTTCCCAGAGTTTCCGTAAACTGAAAACGTAATGAAACTTCAGAGTTTCGGACATCTCTAGTTACTATAATAAGGTAATATTTTCAACACTGGAAAAACTCAATAGCTAGATACAATTTAAACAAAAGTGTTTCTTAATTTTCATTTTTCCATTGCAGTCTGTGGGGAAATCTGGAATTAAATGGAAAGATAGCAGATAGCGCAGACTGCTTTTACAGCTTTTTTTTAAAGATCCAATTGTTTTCCCTACATAAATAAGATACCTACCCCGATACCACCCATAAAGAATTATTTTACTGACATTCGGGTCTGATTCCCACCTAGTTCAGAAACGGATATGATTGGTTCTGAAGTTCATACAGAATTTCTAAAATGACCAGTCCATGACCTAGAATCACTAACCACAGCAGTGTCACTCCCCGGTAATGAAAGGCAGTGTTCTGAATACCATTTTATCAGTGTGTTTTGTATTCCGTCCGTTTGCATTGCGACCCAGGGAAATTTAAAATAATTAAAATTGCCAGATCTCACGAACATGCGTTTTGCATAAAATTAATGATGGCCATGCATTTTGAAAACAGATCGCTGTGCATTCATGGGCCACCCCCATTGACAATCACTGTGCTGCGATCCTACGATCCCCGGACTATACATCCACATTAGCCTGTGTATGTGACAATCGTACAATATTTTTTCCCAATCTGATTTTTACGATCCATGGATCATACAGCTGTGGTCATAGTCTATTGCCGACCATTAACAGTGGAATAAAACAGATGATAATTGAGATCTGAACCCAGCTAAATATTTTTTTCGAACCTTCAATCAAATTTATGACACTCAAACAGTGGACGGTTTTTAGGCTAATGGGGCCCCTGGGCAAAAGTGCACATGAGGACGCCTTTAATTTTAATAACATACTTACAGTCCTCTCACTTATATACTCCCATTCATGCAGACACACGCTCTCAGTACACAGATATGCTCAGGGGCGATCACTCATGCAAACACGCACTAGTCATGCATACACACTGTCAGTATCCAGACATTTGTAAGGCAGAAACTCTAGTCATGCAGACGCACTCTGTCATGCAGACCTCACTCTGTCATGCAGACGGCACTCTGTCAGGGCAGTCCGCCTCTGTCATGGACGCACTCCCAGTCCTGCAGACGCCTCCAGTCTCAGACCACTCTGTCATGCAGCGCACTCTGTCAGCACGACTGTCTGCAGCGCATCCTCCCAGTCATGCAGACGCACTCCCTATGCAGACGCACTCCCAGTCATGCAGACGCACTCCCAGTGCAGAGCTCCCAGTCATGCAGACGCACCTTGTTCCTGCAGTGCACTCTGTCATGCAGGACGCACTTCAGTCATGCATGACGCACTCGTATGGCAGACGCACCCAGTCATGCAGACGCACTCTCAGTCATGCAGACGCACTCTCATTCAGGCGACTACTCTGTCATGCAGACGCAAGCTCAGTCATGCAGACGCACGCTCAGTCATGCAGACGCACGCTCAGTCATGCAGACGCACGCTCAGTCATGCAGACGCACGCTCAGTCATGCAGACGCACGCTCAGCATCAGACGCACAGCCCAGCCTGCGACGCACTCTCTGTCATGCAACCGATGCAGACACACTCTCTGTCATGCAGACACACTCTCTGTCATGCAGACACACTCTCTGTCATGTAGACACACTCTCTGTCATGTAGACACACTCTCTGTCATGTAGACACACTCTCTGTCATTGACACACTCCTGCCATGTGACACCCTCTCCTTCATCGAACACTCTCATTCCATGCAGACACACTCTTCACAGTCATGTGCAGACACATCTGTTCACTTTCCAAAATTTCGTGATTCTTTTTTTGCATGAAATTTTATTAAACAACATCCAGAACACAACAGTCTATAGGAATGTTATAGCATAGTTAATATTTCTCTAGAAATCTGTTCAAGCTGACATTTGTGCCTTAGCTAGACTTGATGTCAAATAAAACCGGAACCCACAGAGCTGTTCCCTTGAGAAAAGTAGAGCAGAGAATTTTACTGCAAGTTCTGTAGATTTCTTGGCACCTCTGGAATTTCACAGGAATAAAATAATACAGAACGGCCCTTTTACTGAAGGATATTCCATGTTTGACTAAGGGGCATATTTATAAAGGTTCGTTAACTTTTCGCGGACATTTTCCGCGGACATTAACGCATAAACTCGCGTTTACCGCGATTTATAAAAGTCCGAAACGGCAGCGAAAAGTTTAACGAAGCGTTAACCTTTCGCGGCGATACTTACCTGTTACCGCCACTTCTATTTATAAAGCTGCGGTACTGGTTTCGCTCGGCTAGTATCGGCTGTTTTACACATTGAAGGTGGCGAAGTCAGCCGATACTAACCTCCCGCGGCGGGGATGGGCAGCAACCCGCGCGGGTGGTCGCACCCCCCCCGGGGAACACGCCCACCCCGCCCCACACAACACCGCCGCTTCCCAGCAGCCCCTCCCAACCCGCTCCCCGCTCACGGCAATCTCGACGGAGGCTAGGAGGGGCTGCCGGGAAGGGGCCGCAGCAGGTGGTCGCGACCACCCGCCGCGCACACCCCTCCCCGGCAACCCCTCCAAGCCCCCCGCCCCGGCCGCTCCCGGGGAGGGGAAGGGAGGAGCCGCTGGGAGGGGTGGAGGCTCCCTCCAGCGGGGCCCCTGAGAAGGGCCTTTGGGGCTTAGGGGTCCCGCAGCTCGAACCGGGACCCCCCCTCCCCGGCCCTTGTAAGGGCCTTTGCGGCACTTACAAGTGCCCTTGCGGCTCTGATAAGAGCCTTTTGGGGGCTTAAGGTGTCCCGCAGCTCGAACCGGAACCCCCCCCTCCCGGGGGCTCTGATAAGAGCCTTTTGGGGCTTAAGGGTCCCGCAGCTCGAACCGGGACCTCCCTCCCCGGCCCTTGTAAGGGCCCTTGCGGCACTTACAAGTGCCCTTGGGCTCTAACAAGAGCCCTTTGGGGCTTAGGGTCCGCAGCTCGAACTGGGACCCCCCCCCCGCCCTTGTAAGGGCCCTTGCGGCCCTGACAATTGCCCTTGCGGCACTGACAAGTGCCTTTGGCGGGGTCCCCGCAGCTCGAACCGGGACCCCAGTGTGGGCTCTTAAAAGAGCCCTTGGGCGACGTCTTCGGGATGCGACACACCAACCCCACTCAGGTCGCCGATGCCAGGCAGACTCACTGCGCCGACAGTGAGCCTGCTGGCACCGCCGGCCTCAAGCGGAGCCGATATTGCCAGCCGCTCTTCTTTCTTCTTTCTTCAGCCATCTACTGCGATGGCATCTGAGTTCCGCGGCGGAAAGCTCCCCTTTATATATTTTTGCAGAAATCCATAATCCGTTTCTCTGATTGGTCAATTTTTAATACTTGCTTTACATTAACCAATCAGATTTCAGAACTTTCCAGAAATCTGATTGGTTAATGTAAGCAAGTATTAAAAATTGACCAATCAGAAACGGATTATGGATTTCTGCAAACCTATATAGAGGAGCTTTCCGCCGCGGAACTCAGATGCCATCGCAGTAGATGGCTGAAGAAAGAAGAAAGAATACGGCTGGCAACATCGGCTCCGCTGAGGCCGGCGGTGCCAGCAGGCTCACTGGCGGCCGCCCCATTGAAGGTGGCGAAGTCAGCGATACTAACCTCCCCGCGGGGATGGGCAGGCAACCCCGGCGGGTGGTCGCACCCCCCCCGGGAGCACCCCACCCCCCCCACCCCCCGCTCGGCGGCGGCGACCACCCGCCGCCGCGTCCAGCAGCCCCTCCCACCCTTCCCCCGCTCACGGCAATCCTCGGAACGGGAGGCTAGGAGGGGCTGCCGGGAAGGGGCCTCAGCAGGTGGTCGCGACCACCCTCGCCGCACCCTCCCGGCAACCCCTCCAAGCCCCCCCCCCCGGCCGCGTCCCGGGAGGGGAAGGGAGGGAGCCGCTGAGGGGTGGGAGCTCCCTCCAGCGGGGCCCTGAGAAGGGCCTTTGGGGCTTGGGGGTCCCGCAGCTCGAACCTGGACACCCCCTCCCCGGCCCTTGTAGGGCCTTTGCGGCACTTACAAGTGCCCTTGTGGCTCTGATAAGAGCCGTTTTGGGCTAAGGGTCCCGCAGCTCGAACCGGACCCCCCTCCCCGCCTTGTAAGGGCCTTTGCGGCACTTAACAAGTGCCCTTGCGGCTCTGATTAAGAGCCTGTTTGGGGCTTAAAGGGGTCCTGCAGCTCGAACCGGGACCCCCCTCCCCGGCCCTTGTAAGGGCCCTGCGGCACTTACAAGTGCCCTTGGCGGCTCTAACAAGAGCCCTTTGGGGCTAGGGTCCCGCAGCTCAACCGGGACCCCCCTCCCCGGCCCTTGTAAGGGCCCTTGCGGCACCGACAAGTGCCTTTGGCGGGGGTCCCGCAGCTCTACCGGGACCCCCATGGTGCGGGCTCTAAAAGAGTCCCTTGGGCGATGTCTTCGGGCTGCGAACCAACCCCACTCAGGTCTGCCGATGCCAGGCATACTCACTGCAGGCCGACAGTGAGCGCTGGCTACCAGACGCCCCGTCCAGCGGATCCGATATTGCCAGCCGCTTCTGTTTTAGCCATCTACTGCGATGGCAATCTGAGTTCCGCGCGGAAAGCTCCCCTTTATATAGTTTTGCAGAATCCATAATCGTTTCTGTTGGTCAATTTTTTAATACTTGCTTTACAATTAACCAATCAGATTTCAGAACTTTCCAGAAATCTGATTGGTAATGTAAAGCAGTCTTAAAAAATTGACAATCAGAAACGGATTATGGATTTCTGCAAACCTATATAAAGAGGAGCTCTCCGCCGCGGAACTCAGATGCCATCGCAGTAGATGGCTGTAAGAAAGAAGCGGCTGGCAACATCGGCTCTCCGTGAGCCGGTGGTGCCAGCAGGCTCACTGGCGGGCCGCATGAGTCTGCCTGGCATCGGCGACCTGAGTGGGGTTGGTGTCGCCAGCCCGAAGACGTCGCGTCGGATCAAGACGCCGGCAGCATCGGCCCTCGTTGAGGTCGCCGCAGGGGTACCCTCAGGGGGTCGCGGTGTCGCCGGGACTGGAAGAAAGAGACGCCGCCCAAGGGCTTTTTAAGAGCCGCACTGGGGATCCCGTTTCGAGCTGCGGGACCCCCTAAGCCCCAAAAGGCCCTTCTCAGGGCCCCGCTGGAGGGAGCCTCACCCTCCCAGCTGGCTCCCTCCCTTCCCCTCCCCGGGACGGCCGGGCGGGGGCTTGGAGGGGTTGCCGGGAGGGGGTGCGCGCGGGTGGTCGCGACCACCTGCTGCGGCCCCTTCCCGGCAGCCCCTCCTAGCCTCCCTTCCGAGATTGCCGTGAGCGGGGAACGGGTTGGGAGGGGCTTCTGGGAAGCGGCGGCGGGTGGTCGCCGCCGCCGCGGGGGTTGGTGGGCGGGGTGGGCGTATGCCCCGCCCCCTTAGGAGCGGCGTCGGGATAGGGATTTAAAATTACCGCAGCACAAGCCCTGGCCGCGATAGATACTCGCGGGAATAGCGCTCTCGTTTCAATACGGCGATAGCGCTATTTCCGCGTGGACCGCGATGTGGCGCGGTAATTTTTTTGCGCTATTATCGTTGCTTTAGAAAATATGCCCCCTAAGTTCTCAGCAGGAAAAAAAAAACCATTTCAGAAAAATGATGTTTTTATTTGTTAAAAGACAAAGATTACATCAGCATTTTGACAAAATTATCTTCATTAATGCAATGGAGATGTGTTTAGAAATAGTTTTTTATTAGTCCATTTTTTGACCTAAATTGCAAGTAATGTTCACAATTCGGGGTAAGAGCATATTTCCACTTTTTATTTTTTGCAACGCAGAGGTAAACTAAATATTAAAATACCATCCAACAAAATGTTAATCAGGATAAGGACCTAAAACACTATCAGGACTATCTATTAAAAGTTCTTATTGAGCTAATTTTTGCCCCCAACCAATCAGATGTTAGATGTTTAAATGGTAATAAATCTGATTGGTTGTGGCAAAATTACCACCATTTTTAACAATAGAACTTTTTACGTAGGTCCCTAACCCCATGACTATATTTAATGGAATGCACACACACTCTCTTAACTCTGGTCAGCTTTGTTCTGCACTCCACTGGGCCTGCGGGCTAGGTGGATTCCTCCACACCCTAAATCAGGATTTATTGTTAATCACAACTTAGGGTAGCCCACATGGCATGTTTTAGACGCTGGGTCCCCTTTATCAAGTGTGCTCATTATCCGTCACTGCAGTACGACAAATCATACTTTGTTGCGTGAGTTGCCCTTTAAGTTTAATCCCTTTAAAAAAGACAAAAGCATTGCAATCTGCCACTCATTTTGTAAAAAAAAGTAACACCGCACAACCCAGAGACCTTCTTTATAGAACAATAAGAGTTATCTGTCCTTGTACCCTGAAGACCGCAAGCTGCAAAAAGGGATTGAGTAAGATTGGGCAGTTTATCTCAGGAAGAAGGGTTTTCAGCTTTGGAAGTATAATGGTTTTAGGTTTGGGGAGTGTTCTAGCTTAATACAAATTTTATTTTGGGGGTGGACATGCACGTTAAAGGGGTGCGCAGACTCAGCCTCAAACTTTCTGTAGCGTTGGGTACCCAGCCCCCACCCACTGCCATGTTAGTTTTTGTAACATAAGCTTCCCTATAACACATTTGAAGGTGGTCTAACAAAAATTTCACACTGTGAAATCTCTCATACCCCAAAAGTAAACAATGGTTATATGTTGGGTGTGAGTGCAGTTTGAAAATATATAGGTGAAACAAAAAGGGCCCTAACTACACTATACATTTAGGATACAAGAAGATGTGAGGCCGCAAAGAACAAAGAGTACATCAGAGTGCCATGCCAAGACATCTGTTATAAAATATGGTACAACGGAGATCATGTTTCCCTTTTAAGGGGATGGTTTGGTAACTTGAAAAAGGAGGGGGTGGGGAGGTTAGTGAAAGTCTTCAGCATGTGAAACTCGAAAATGTACATGTTTTGTTGGAAACCAAACACGGCCGTGTTTGTGTGTCTGATACTAATAAAGAAACTGATGTTTTTATTGCCTTGAAGCATGGTTGGCCGGTCTTATTGAACCTAGTTGGTTCACTGTGGTTTTTCCAGATCGCTCTGTTTGTCCTCTATTGGAAAGTTTTACCCCTTTAAGAGGCCTTTTTAAAGAGGGCCTATGTGAAATCCCATGATACCCCTGACGAAGCCTGTGACGCTGATTGACAGGTGATACGCGTGTCTGCTAAAATGGGTAGGACGGAGTATTGGGCACAATGGAGATGATTTCACACCGAGCGTTCTATCTACAGACACATTGGTGAATACACATAGGACTATAGGGACAACGTGTGCACCACAGACTTTGCACCATTTGGTGAAATTTCCATTACATTGTGTCACTAGGTGTAAGCACGGTCATAAATCCCTGGCAGTGGTGAGCAGATGGCAACTTAATTAACGGTTTACTTTCTTTTAAATAGAAGTCGAAATGTTTAAAATTGTGGACCGTAGGGTGGGTGGAGGTTGGGAGTCGGGGCTGGGGGGGGGGTGGGGGGGGGGGGGGGGGGGGGGGAGGGTTGCTGTCGGAGCCCTTGCTACAGTTCTGGGGCGCTTCTGGCCGCTTTTCGTGCAATATGGACCCGGGGTGTTCTTTGTTATCTAGTAGGGGAACTTACTCTTGGACCTGTACAAGAGGATCATATCCTTATTTACTATTCCAACAAGACTCAAAGCTATCTGTTGCACGGGACAACTTGATTTTATACACTGGTTGCACCTTATGTCATATAATGTTGCAATGCTAGGTTTTTATGTTGTTTAACAAAAATTTGTTTTAATACAGGTTCTTTTCAGCATCCATAAAGGGCCGTATTGTTCCCTAGTGTGTACACAGTGTGTGTATTGCTTTTGAAGGGGTTCTTATATCGGAGGGAGTCTTGCACCTCGATTAGTTTTTTAATTTCCAGGTTAGGAAACAAATACTAAGTTATAGGGGGATGATTTTTGTTATACTAAATACGTATGAGATTATATAAATGAACTATGCTCTCAAAGTTACATGTATAGGCTAGCTAATCATCACGCAAGTTACGTATTAAATGTTTTACAAAACTGCAAATTTTGCCAGGCACTTAAAAGTGTAGTCTGAGGGGCAACTCTTTGAATAGAACAAAACTCATATGGCGGTAATGGTGGCCAACTGCAGTGTAGTGGACTTTAAATCAAAGTGTTTACCCCCTTGCAAATTGTTGGCCACTTTCCCTTGCCGATCATACATCTGATGGAGAGAGGCCAATTGTGGCGGTGTATGTTCAGAGGGCCAAGCGTGCTCTGACCTCCTCCCCCCCAACAACACGGTGGCAAACTGTCACTCACCTACTCTAACTGTAATGTTTCAGCTGATGTTGAAGTTTACCTTCACTCGGACTTTTCCCCTATTTGAAGCAAACTGTGGGGGGAAAAGCCAATGTGTGGTGGGTGTCCAGTGGGAAAGCCTGACTGGCTCCTAACAGGGTGACCAATTGTAGTGAGCCTACTCATACCTACAATGGTTCTGCTGTTGTGAAGTGTTACCCTTTCTCCCACAAGGTATGGGCCTCCTCTGGAATAAACTTCAAAGGACAACAATATCAAAAAAAATAACATCACCCCCCATTACTGTCCACACTTCCAGCAAACTGAAATCGCTTACTCAAGTTAAAAAACAATGCTGCCCTCCCTTAGATAATTACCCGCAAATATGAGTGTTAAAAACCCGAACTCCTAGTATAATCTCTCCCGCTTTCAGAAGTACAACATTCCGACCGTATTAACCTTAAAACCAAGCTTCTGAGGAGGTATGTTTTGGTTTGTATATAATTGGATGCATAACTAGTCACCCCGAGATTGGTACAAAACAATTTCACGCATCCACACTGCCTTTTAACTAATGAATGCGTTTGCCACCATAGACGAGTGTATGTGGTTGCGGTCAGCCAGATTGATTTTTATTCATCATCAGCAACCAATCATGCTAGCGGTTTTACTAAATTGATCACATCGGTTATTTTTAGTATTCTCCCAAACACTTTCGTCTAGTTTCTATGATCGGGTAGGATGTACAACATTTTACATGCAAGGGAGATCCTAACCTCCTTCCCACATAAATGAGTGTAAACACACTCTGGCCTGATGACTATCGGGTACATGGGCATGCGGGGGGGCCTGCCATTTCCAATTCTATTTGAGAAGTACGCGCAACGTTTACTATTCATAACAAAAAGTGTAGACATTAGCGCCTCTATTTTGCGCAATATCTAACGTTCCTCTCGTTGCGGCATTCAGACCCACTACTTTAATACCGTTATGAAATAATGTTGCACAATAACGCGTGACCTTTTGCATCCACGAGAGTGTCACGGGTAATAGCGGGGCTGAACACCCAGTACGATTTATGCATCTCTCCCCTTTTTTAAGTTTTAAGATGCATGTTCACTAGGGAGCTATTAAACGTACTTAGATGAAAGTACAATTTATCAGTTGAAATTTGAATACAGACCGCTACTAACTTTCTTTCTGGTAAGAAGAAGAAACCTGACAACTAGATGAATCTATACATCATATTCACAGTAGGGTTGGATCTACAATTTCTGTCTTTCTTGTTTCAAAATTTGCTCGTACGCTAAAACCATAAATTATGAATTTGAATATCACAATGCAACGCAAGAGAAAATTATTGATTGCACTTTCATCAGACATTTTTTAAAAGCAATATAAATAACAATTACTCTTAAATGCAAACAATTAAATTGTTTGGGCCATAGTAAATAGGCGTTTCAGTGTGCCAGTTGAAAGAGGATGCTAAGCAACCCAGGGCCCTTAATGCTTTCAGAATTGTTTGAAGAAGCCTCTAATTTCCTTTCCCGTAACAGACAGATAGTCATATACAGAAATAGATTCATAAACTCTCAAACTGTGAATGGCTTGTAAATATTGTGAAGATTATGGCAATTCCATGTGCCCGTCTACTATTGGAATAACCCCAATTATTAAGGGCATGTCCACCCCCAAAACTAAAATTTTAACCCATACTGCCCACTGTGGTGTTTAAACTAACCCGTTGTCCTTATATCTCTGCAATTTAAAATGGTTTCCCTGCTACCCTTTCAAGCCGGAAACTTGGAAATTTGAACTGGTGGGCAGTTGATTCATCCATTTGGTCTGTATTGCTCTCCTCACACCAGGTCGATGTGACATGCCCCCTCTGTACCCTGGCACCTGCTAGGATCCCTTTAGGATAAGGTGGTCCACCGCCTGCCCAGCCCCCACAACTGCTGGGGGAAATAATCTTAGATCATGTACTGAGGACCCTTCTCTCCCTCTTCCTCCCGCGGCAATCTTCATCCAATGATGTCAGGCCGCGGCTGCGATTGGACTCATCTTCCAATCACAGACGCAGCTGCTGGTATGGTCCCTGCTTGTAACTCCCACAGCATGGAGACGGATCGGGAGAGACGCGGGAAAGAAAGGGTCTGTAAGTATAATCTTTCAGCATATTTTTAAAGAAATACTGAGGGCGGTTTGGGTTGGGCTGGTGTCACCCCCTTACAACACCAAAATTAATTTTTAGTGTGGAAGGGTGGACAGCCCTTTAAATTTTACCAAACTGAATTGGCCAGATTTAACCATAGGCATGTGTTTTTTTTTCTTCAGTTTTCAGTAGAGCTAACTGATTCATTTCGGTTAAAAATTCCACTTTAACCCCTTACTTGCGCCAGCTGCGCGGGTAGTGCAGCCAGTTACTGATTTTTCCTGTTTCCTCTTAGATGACTTTGGCATGCGCAGTGGATCACTTCCCCCTCCGGATTCCTAGCACTGCATCTGGATTAAAAAAGAAAAACTTCATCTACAATGTAGGGGACACACCGACCCTAAACCCTAGCTTGAAAAATTTAAAATCTTAAAACTCTGCCCAACATGTCCTTACGCAAACCTTGCTGTCATCTCTGCCGCTTCTGCTATTTCCTGTGAAAGGTATAGCATAAGTGCACCAACGGGCAGCCACTTTCTGTGATTGAGTCAGCCAATCACTGATGCGGCTGTTTGGTCACAAAGTGAACGAGGTGGTGTAAGTACATTTCGGGTGCTGATTTTAAAGTTTTTAACAAGCGTTTAGGGTTGGAGAAGGGGTCCCCCTACCTTGTATGAAGTTGTTTTTTTTTAACCTAGATGCAGCTACAAGGGTTCTAGAGAGGGGGGGCAGGGAGGGGAGAGCTCCTATTACATGCAGAGTCCCATAAGAGGAGCAGGCACAAATGAAAACACCCAAACTGGCTTTACTCTTCACTTTTTCGAGACCTCTCTGTCATGTAGACACACTCTCTTTCATGCAGACACTCTCAGTCATGCAGACACACTCTCAGTCATGCAGACAATCTGTTCACTTTCCAAAATTTCGTGATTCTTTTTTTGCATGAAATTTTATTAAACAACATCCAGAACACAACAGTCTATAGGAATTGTTATAGCAATAGTTAATATTTCTCTAGAAATCTGTTCAAGCTGACAATTTGTGCCTTAGCTAGACTTGATGTCAAATAAACCGGAACCACAGAGCTTAGTTCCCTTGAGAAAAGTAGAGCAGAAGAATTTTTACTGCAAGTTCTGTAGATTTCTTGGCACCTCTGGAATTTCACAGGAATAAAATAATACAGAACGGCCCTTTTACTGAAGGATATTCCATGTTGACTAAGGTGGGCAATATCAAGTTTCGTAAACTTTTCGCGGACATTTTCGCGGACATTAACGCATAATCGCGTTTACCGCGATTTAAAAGTCCGAAACGGCAGCGAAAAGTTAACGAAGCGTTAACCTTTTCGCGGCGATACTTACCTGTTACGCCACTTCTATTTTTTAAGCGGCGGTGGGTACTGGTTTCGCTCGGCTAGTATCGGCTGTTTTCACCTTGAAGGTGGCGAAGTCAGCCGCATACTAACCTCCCGCGGCGGGGATGGGGCAGGCAACCCGGGCGGGTGGTGCCACCCCCCCCGGGAGACAGCCCACCCCGCCCACACACACCGCCGCTTCCAGCAGCCCCTCCCAACCCGCTCCCCGCTCACGGCAATCTCGTGACGGGAGGTAGGGGGGCTGCCGGGAAGGGGCCGCAGCAGGTGGTCGCGACCACCCGCGCGCACCCCCTCCCGGCAACCCCTCCAAGCCCCCGCCCGGCCGCTCCCGGGGAGGGGAAGGGAGGGAGCCGCTGGGAGGGTGGGGCTCCTCCAGCGGGGCCCTGAGAAGGGCCTTTTGGGGCTTAGGGGTCGCAGCTCGAACCGGGACCCCCCTCCCCGGCCCTTGTAAGGGCCTTTGCGGCACTTACAAGTGCCCTTGGGCTCTGATAAGAGCCTTTGGGGCTTAAGGTGTCCCGCAGCTCGAACCGGGACCCCCCTCCGGGGGCTCTGAAGAGCCTTTTGGGCTAAGGGGTCCCGCAGCTCGAACCGGGACCTCCCTCCCCGGCCCTTGTAAGGGCCCTTGCGGCACTTACAAGTGCCCTTGCGGCTCTAACAAGAGCCCTTTGGGCTTAGGGGTCCCCAGCTCGAATGGGACCCCCCGGCCCTTAGGGCCCTTGCGGCACTGACAAGTGCCCTTGCGGCACTGACAAGTGCCTTTGGCGGGGGTCCCGCAGCTCGAACCGGGACCCCAGTGTGCGGCTCTTAAAAGAGCCCTTGGGCGACGTTCGGGATGGCGGACACCACCCCCACTCAGGTCGCCGATGCCAGGCAGACTCACTGCGGCCGACAGTGAGTGCTGGCACGCCGGCCTCAGCGGAGCCGATATTGCCAGCCGCTTCTTCTTCTTTCTTCAGCCATCTACTGCGATGGCATCTGAGTTCCGCGGCGGAAAGCTCCCCTTTTATATGTTTGCAGAAATCCATAATCCGTTTCTGATTGGTCAATTTTTAATACTGCTTTACATTACCAATCAGATTTCAGAGAATTTTCCAGAAATCTGTATTGGTTAATGTAAAGCAAGTATTAAAAAATTGACCAATCAGAAACGGATTATGGATTTCTGCAAACCTATAAAGAGGAGCTTTCCGCCGCGGAACTCAGATGCATCGCAGTAGATGGCTGAAGAAAGAAGAAAGAAGCGGCTGGCAACATCGGCTCCGCTGAGGGGGGTGCCAGCAGGCTCACTGGCGGCCGCCCCCATTGAAGGTGGCGAAGTCAGCCGATACTAACCTCCGCGGCGGGGAGGGCAGGCAACCGCGGCGGGTGGTCGCACCCCCCCCGGGAGACACGCCCACCCCGCCACACCCCCCCCTGCGGCGGCGCGGCGGCGACCACCCGCCGCCGCTTCCCAGCAGCCCCTCCAACCGTTCCCCGCTCACGGCAATCTCGGAACGGGAGGCTAGGAGGGGCTGCCGGGAAGGGGCCGCAGCAGGTGGTCGCGAACCCGCCGCGCACCCCCTCCCGGCAACCCCTCCAAAGCCCCCCGCCCGGCGCTCCCGGGAGGGGAAGGGAGGGAGCCGCTGGGAGGGGTGGAGGCTCCCTCCAGCGGGGCCTGAGAAGGGCCTTTTGGGGCTTAGGGGGGTCCCGAGCTCGAACCGGGACACCCCCTCCCCGGCCCTTGTAAGGGCCTTTGCGGCACTTACAGTGCCCTTGTGGCTTGATAAGAGCCTTTGGGGCTTAAGGGGTCCCGCAGCCGAACCGGGACCCCCCTCCCCGGCCTTTGTAAGGCCTTTGCGGCACTTACAAGTGCCCTTGCGGCTCTGATAAGAGCCTTTTGGGGCTTAAGGGGTCCCGCAGCTGAACGGGACCCCCTCCCCGGCCCTTGTAAGGGCCCTTGCGGCACTTACAAGTGCCCTTGCGGCTCTAACAAGAGCCCTTGGGGCTTAGGGGTCCCGCAGCTCGAACCGGGACCCCCTCCCCGGCCTTGTAAGGGCCCTGCGGACTGGCTGACAAGTGCCTTGGCGGGGGGTCCGCAGCTCGAACCGGACCCCCCGTGGCGGGCTCTTAAAAGAGCCCTTGGGCGATGTCTTCGGGCTGGCGACACCAACCCCACTCAGGTCGCGATGCCAGGCAGACTCACTGCAGCCGACAGTGAGCCGTGGCACCGCCGGCCTCAGCGGAGCCGATATTGCCAGCGCTTCTTTCTTTAGCCATCTATATGCGATGGCATCTGAGTTCCGCGCGGAAAGTCCCCTTTATATAGGTTTGCAGAAATCCATAATCCGTTTCTGATTGGTCAATTTTATACTTGCTTACATTAACCAATCAGATTTCAGAACTTTCAGAAATCTGATTGGTTAATGTTAAGCAAGTATTAAAAATTGACAATCAGAAACGGATTATGGATTTCTGCCAACAATATAAAGAGGAGCTCTCCCCGCGGAACTCAGATGCCATCGCAGTAGATGGCTGAAGAAAGAAAGCGGCTGGCAACATCGGCTCCGCTGAGGCGGTGGTGCCAGCAGGCTACTGGCGGCCGCAGTGGTCTGCCTGGATCGGCGACCTGATGGTGTGGGGTTGGTTGGGTGCCAGGCCCGACGACGTAGCGTAGGATCAAGACGCCGGCAGCATCGGCCTCGTTGAGGTCGCCGCAGGGGTACCTCTCAGGGGGTCGGCGGTGTCGCCGGGACTGGAAGAAAGAAGACGCCGCCCAAGGGCTCTTTTAAGAGCCGCACTGGGGATCCCGGTTCGAGCTGCGGGACCCCCTAAGCCCCAAAAGGCCCTTCTCAGGGCCCCGCTGGAGGGAGCCTCCACCCCTCCCAGCGGCTCCCTCCCTTCCCCTCCCCGGGAGCGGCCGGGGCGGGGGCTTGGAGGGGTTGCCGGGAGGGGGTGCGCGGCGGGTGGTCGCGACCACCTGCTGCGGCCCCTTCCCGGCAGCCCCTCCTAGCCTCCCGTTCCGAGATTGCCGTGAGCGGGGAACGGGTTGGGAGGGGCTGCTGGGAAGCGGCGGCGGGTGGTCGCCGCCGCCGCGGGGGGTGTGGGCGGGGTGGGCGTATGCCCCGCCCCCTTAGGAGCGGCGTCGGGAAGGGATTTTAAAATTACCGCAGCACATCCCGGCCGCGATAGATATCGCGGGAATAGCGCTCGCCGTTATAAATACGGCGATAGCGCTATTTTCGCGGCCGCGATGTGCGGCGGTAATTTTTTTGCGCTATTATCGTTGCTTTAGAAATATGCCCCTAAGTTCTTCAGCAGGAAAAAAAAAATCCATTTCAGAAAAATGATGTTTTATTTGTTAAAAGACAAGAATTACATCAGCATTTTGACAAAATTATCTTCATTAATGCAATGGAGATGTGTTAGAAATAGTTTTTATTAGTCCATTTTTTGACCTAAAATGCAAAGTAAATGTTCACATTCTGGGGTAAGAGCATATTTCCACTTTTTATTTTTTGCATACAGCAGAGGTAAACTAAATATTAAAAATAACCTATCCAACAAAATGTAATCAGGATAAGGACCTAAAACACTATCAGGACTATCTATTAAAAGTTCTTATTGAGCTAATTTTGCCCCAACCAATCAGATGTTAGATTTTAAATGGTACATAAAATCTGATTGGTTGTGGCAAAATTAACACCATTTTTAACAATAAGAACTTTTATTACGTAGGTCCCTAACCCATGGACTATATTTAATGGAATGCACACACACTCTCTTAACTCTGGTCAGCTTTGTTCTGCAACCTCCACTGGGCCTGCGGGCTAGGTGGATTCCACACCTAAATCAGGATTTATTGTTAATCACACTTAGGGTATGCCACATGGCATGTTTTAGACTCTGGGTCCCTTTATCAAGTGTGCTCATTATCCGTCACTGCAGTACAGGACAAATATACTTTGTTGAGTGAGTTGCCCTTTAAAGTTAATCCTTTAAAAAAAGACAAAAGCATTGCAATCTGCCACTCATTTTGTAAAAGTACACCGCACAACACCAGAGACCTTCTTTATAGAACAATAAGAGTTATCTGTCAGCTTGTACCCTGAAGAACCGCAAGCTGCAAAAGGGGATTGAGTAGAGATTGGGCAGTTTATCTCATTGAAGAAGGGGTTTTCAGCTTTGGAAGTATAATGGTTTTAGGTTTTGGGGAGTGTTCTAGCTTAATACAAAATTTTATTTTGGGGGTGGACATGCACTTTAAAGGGGGTGCGCATACTCAGCCTAAAACTTTCTGTAGCGTTGGGTACCCCAGCCCACCCCCAACTGCCATGTTAGTTTTTTTAAATAAGCTCCAGTAACACATTTGAAGGTGCTAACATAAAAAGTTTCACTGTGAAATCTCTCATAACCTGCCAAAGTAAACAAATGGTGTATATGTTGGAGTGTGAGTGCAGGTTGAAATATATAGGTGAAACAAAAAGGGCCCTAACTACAGTATTAGGATACAAGAAGATGTGAGGGCCGCAAAGAACAAAGAAGTACATAAGAGTGCCATGGCCAAGCACATCTGTTAAAAATATGGTACAACGGAGATCATGTTTACCTTTAAGGGGATTGGTTTGGTGAGACTTGGAAAAAAGGAGGGGTGGGAGGTTAGTGAAAAGTCTTCAGCAATGTGAAACTGAAAATGTACATGTTTGTGGAAACACAAACACGGAGCCGTGTTTGTGTGTCTGATACTAATAAAGAACTGATGTTTTATTGCACTTGAGCATGGTTGCCGGTCTTATTGAACCTAGTTGGTTCCACTGTTGGTTTTCCAGAGCTACAGGTGTGTCCTCTATTGGAAGTTTACCCCTTTAAGAGGCCTTTTAAAGAGGGCTATTGTGAAATCCCATGATACCCTGACGAAGCCTGTGAGCTGATTGAACAGGTGATACGCGTGTCGGCTACAAAGGGAGGACGGAGATTGGCAGCAATGGGAGAGTGATTCACAGCGTTCTATCTATCAGACATTGGTGAAATACCATAGAGACTATAGGGACAGTGTGCACCACAGACTTTGCACCATTTGGTGAGAAATTTCCAATTACATTGTGTCACTAGGTGGTAAGCACTGTCAGAAATCCCTGGCAGTGGGTGAGCAGATTGCACATTAATAACGGTTTACTTTCTTTTAAATATGAAGCGGAAATGTTAGAATTGTGACCGATTGTGGGTATTGGTGTGGAGGATTATGGATTCGACTTTTTACCCTGCACACTATCAACCCGGAGGACTGTGTATTTGTTAGTCTAGGAGGGGATTACTCGATTGGACACTGTACAAGAGGATCATATCATTGATTTATATTCCAACAAGACTGTCAAAGCTATTCTGTTGCACTATGGACACTTGATTTATACACTGTTGCACCTTATGTATATAATGTTGCAATGCTAGGTTTTTATGTGTTTAAAAATGTGTTAGTAATACAGGTATCTTTTCAGCATCCATAAAGGGCCGTATTGGTTCCCTAGTGTGGTACAAGTGTGTGATTGCTTTGAAGGGGTTCTGTATATCGGAGGGAGTCTTGCACCCTCTGATTAGTTTTTAATTTCCAGGTTAGGAAAAATACTAAGTTAAGGGGGGATCGATTTTTGTTATACTAAATTACTTATAGATGTAGTAGAGAAATCTCTCAAAGTTACATGGTATAGGCTAGCTAATCATCACGCAAGGTACTGTATTAAAGTGTTTTACAAAAACTGCAAATTTGCAGGCACTAAAAGTGTAGTCTGAGAGGGCAAGCTCTGTGAATAGAACAAAACTATTGGCTGGTAATGGTGGCCAACTGCAGTGAGTGAACTTTAAATCAAAGTGTTACCCCTTGCAAATTGTTGGCCACTTTCCCTTGCACGATGCATACTCTGAGGGAGAGAGGCCAATGTGGTGCGGTGTATGTTCAGAGGGACCAAGCGTGCCTGACTCCTCAACAACGGTGGCAAACTGCACTCAGCCTACTCTAACTTAATGTTGCAGCTGATGTGAAGTGTTACCTTCACTCACTTTCCCCTATGTGAAGCAAACTGTGGGGGGGGAAAAGCCAATGTGGTGGGGGTCCAGTGGGGACAAGCCTGACTGGCTCCTCAACAATGGTGACCAATTGTAGTGAGCCTACTCTAACTCAATGGTTCTGCTGTTGTGAAGTGTTACCCTTTCTCCCACAAGGTAATGGGCCTTCTGGGATAAATTCAAAGGACAACAATATCAAAAAAAATAACATCACCCCCATTACATGTCCACACTTCCAGCAACTGAAATCGCTTACTCACATTTAAAAACATGCTGCCCTCCCTTAGATATTACACAGCAAATATGAGTGTTAAAAGCCCGACTCCTAGTATAATATATCCCTCTTTCAGAAGTACAACATTCCACCTATTACCTAAACCAAGCTCTGAGGAGTATTTTTTTGTTTGTATATTAAATTGAGATGCATACTATGTCACCGAGATGGTACAACAATTTCACCAGCCACACTGCCATTTTAACTTAAACTGATGCGTTTGCCACCATATACGAGTGTATGTGTTGCGGTCAGCAGATATGAATGTTTATTCATCATCAGCAACCAATCAGATGCTAGCTTTTTACTAATTAGATCACATCTTATTTTTATGTATTCCCAAAACTTCGTCTAGGTGTCTATATCGGTGAGAGATGTAAAACATTTACATGCAGAGGGAGATGCAATAACCTCCTTCCCCACATAAAATGAGTGTAAAACACACTCTGCCTGATGCAATATCGGGTACAGTGGCAATGCGGGGGGGCCGTGCCATTTCCAAATCTATTTGGAAGTAGCGCAACTTTTACTATTCAATAACAAAAAAGTTAGACATTGCGCCTCTATTTTGCGCAATATCTAACGTTCCTCTCTTGCAGGCATTCAGACCCACTACTTTACCGTGATGAAATAATGTTGCACAATAACATGCGTGACCTTATTGCATCACGAGAGTGTGCACGGGTAAGTAGCGGGGCTGAACCCAGTACGATTTATTGCATCTCCCCCTTTTTTAAGTTTTAAGATGCAATGTTCACTAGGGAGCTATTAAAACAGTACTTAGATGAAAGTACAATTTATCAGGTTGATATTTGAATACAGACCGCTACATAACTTTCTTTCTTGGGAAGAAGAAAGAAAACCTGACAACTAGATGAATCATATATACATATATCACAGTAGGGTGGATTCTACAATTTCTGTCTTTCTTGTTTCAAATATTGGCTAGTACGCTAAAACCATAAATTATGAATTGAATATCACAATGCACGCAAGAGAAAATATATTGATTGCACATTTCACAGTTTTAAAAGCAATATAAATAAGCAATGTACTCTTAAATGCAAAACAATTAAAATTGGTTTGGGCCATAGTAAATAGGCGTTCAGTGTGCCAGTGAAAGGGATGCTAAGCAAACCAGGGCCTTATGCTTTCAGAATTGTTTGAGAAGCCCTATTTCCTTTCCCAACAAGACAGATAGTCATATACAGACAGATAGAGTTCAATAAACTCTCAAACTGTTGAAATGGCTGTAATATTGTGAAGATTATGGCAATTCCATGTGCCCGCTCTTTAGGAATACCCACAATTATTAAAGGGCATGTCCACCCCAAAACTAAAATTTAACCCCATACTGGCCCTACTGTGTAGTTTAAACTAACCCTTGCCTTATATCTCTGCTTTAAATGGTTCTCCTGCTACGCCTTTTCAAAGTCCAGGAAACTGAAGATTTGAAGCTGTCAGTGATTCATCCAGTTCCTGCTATTTCTCTAACCTCAACAAGGCAGTGACATGCCCCCTCTGTAGCCCTGGCACCTAGCATGAATCCCTTTTAGGATAAGGTAGGTACCCCTGCCCACCCCACAACTGCTGAAATAATACTTAGATCATTACATATGGACCCTTCTCTCCCGCGGCATCTTCAATGATGTCAGCCGCGTCTGCGATTGGACGCATCTTAGCCAATCACAGACGCAGCTGCTGGTATGGTCCCTGCTTGTAACATCCCACAAGCAGGGAGACGGATCGGAGAAGACGCGGGAAAGAAGGGTCTGTAAGTAGTAATTTAAGCATATTTTTAAAGAAATAAGTAGGCGGTTGGGGTTGGGCTGGGGTCACCTACCTTACACCAAAAGTTAATTTTTAGGGTGGACATGCCCTTTAATTTACCCAAGACTGAATTGGCCAGATTTACCAATAGGCATTGTGTTTTTTTTTTCAGTTCAAGTAGAGCTAACTGATTCATTATCGGTTAATTCAACTTTAACCCCTTACTTGCGCCAGCTGCGCGGGTAGTGCAGCCAGTTAATGATTTTTCCTGTTCCTCTTAGAGGACTTTGGCATGCGCAGTGGAGCACTTCCCCCTCCGGATTCCTTAGCACTGCATCTGGATTTAAAAAAGAAAAACTTCATACAATGTAGGGGACATACCGACCCTAAACACTAGCTTGAAAAATTTAAAATCTTAAAATCTGCCCCAAAATGTCCTTACCAACCTTTGCTGTCTCTGCCTCTTCTGCTATTTCCGTGAAAGGTAGAGCAGAAGGCACCAAACGGGCAGCCACTTCTGTGATTGAGTCAGCCAATCACTGATGCGGCTGTTGGTCAGCAAAGTGAACGAGGTTGGTTAAGTACATTTCGGTGCTGATTTTAAAGTTTTTAAGCAAGCGTTTAGGGTTGGAGAAGGGGTCCCCTACATTGTATGAAGTTTTTTTTTTTTTTAAACCTAGATGCAGCTACAAGGGTTCTAGAGGGGGGTGGAAGGGAGGGGAAGAGCTCCTATGCACATGCCAGAGTCCTCTAAGAGGAGCAGGCACCAAATTACACACAAACTGGCTTTACTCTTCACTTTTCTGGACATTCATCACACCTGGACAACCATAAGGAGCAGAGGAGAAAGGTATGGATTTTTTTAACACTACACAGTAGAGCTGGTAATGGGGCAAATTTTAGTTGGGGGTGAACATGCCCTTTAAACTAGCCATTCCCACCTTGAGGCTCCGATAGTTTCCACAAATTTCCTCTTGAAATCTGCGGAGAGATGGGGAATGAAGATGAGGCCAGCAGTAAATTTTTTCCCGTTTTTGGTTTTACAACATTGTCGACTGGTCGATCAGAAAAACAGAAAATATTTTTTCAATGTTTTGAGGGATCCAATCGAATTTATCAGATCGTTTAAAATGTGGGTCGCATGTATACAGTGCTTTTTTCTTTAAATTATCAAGAATTTAGTTGTCCTAGTGCTATTTCTTAGCCTGTTTGCATTTTACATTGTCAAGAAGGAGCACCACGGGCAATGAGTGGATTGCATCTTGCTCCTCTCTTCCTATTTTTTACACATTCTGTATGGTCATATCTTTAATTGGTACCAGCCCCAGTTAACAGATGAATCGCCTAACTATTAGCTATTTTTATCATCATTTATTTCCCTTTTAAATGTTTGCTTTTAGATTGAAATGAGGTTTAGTAACCAAGCAACATATATTAAAACGTCCGTATATTGTGCATGATTCACCATATGCCCCTACAAAATAGCCTTGCTCTGAAAAAGAACAATGCCATTGTTTGTTATTGAAATATTCTGCCTTTGGCAACTCTGCCCTACCTGATTTAACTCTGATTTATACCTGTTTATGTTAGTCACAAATCAAACTAGGACAGTTCTCATAGCTAATGAAAGGAAAACGAGCACTATATACTTACATTGCCATTCTTATGCTAATAAAGAGATGGCAGATTTTTGACATCTGTAGGAAATGTATCTCTTTGTATTTTACCACCTGCTTTCATATTGGCTTCTGGTATTTTACAGCTGTGTCTATTTTCACATCTGTCAAATGGAGCTCAATGCACTTGGCATGCAAACCTGCTTGTTAATTAACTGAAGCAGATTGTTTCCTTTTTTGTTTCCTTTCTTCTAGCTGAAAAGCTGTAGTAAAATGGATACGCAGTCAAAATCAATTAGTGATGTTCAGAATTAGAACAACCTAGAGTCTTAGGACATAGGACACATTAATGTGGCAAAATGATTCATAATTTCCTAAATTCAGGCAACATGTATGAATATGGGAAAGACAATTTTATATTTTTAAATCTCTGCTTTTCACTAACTAGAGATTATCCATTCAGTATTTTAACTATCCAAATGAATTCATGTTTCTGTATTACAGTTTCATGATAAGTGTTTTCTTTTTCAAGTCAATGTCTTACTGGCTGTGATAATCTGTAATAAAATAGGGGCATTGTTAAGATGTAAATCCTACCTCATTTTATTTAATTCTCTTTGACGATAACTTTTCTTCATAAATAAATAATCTTATTTACTCTAGGGTGTCAGTGTCATTTTATCATGTGTTATTAAGTATTTTATTTTAATGTTGTAAAAGTACAATTTGTCCAGCTGCAAGATTGATTTAAAAAAACAAAATGTATAGCAGGTAAAATTAAAGGACAATTCTACTCACCTCAGTTCCACCCCTTTTCTACTCCAAGTCACTTGTAGCCAGGGTAAAGACCTAAAGTGCTAGGTCCTTAACCCTGGGTTTAGCCTGTTTAATCAGACTGAAGCTGTCAAAATTTGATTTGTGTGTCTGACTGGCTCCACTTCCTGTTCAGTCCAGCAGCATGACCAATTGGAAGACGAGATATGCAAAAAGCGTGTCTTCCTATTGGTGGTCTGGCCTCAGGCCAGATTTGGGGTGGTGCGAGGTAGCCACAAGAAGTGAAGTTTGACAGATTTGTTCTGATTAAACAGGTCCTCACCCTGGGTACTTTCATGGGGGGCTTCCAACGATTAGCAAACTTTTGCCTTTAACATACTTGCACACTGGATCAATATAGCAGGCTTTCTCATTTCCCCCCAGCCCTTTGGCTTTTTAAAATGAATGAAGGGGCCATCCACCCAGTGCTTTATATTAAAGGCATAGCACCTCCCATTAAAGGGGCATGTTGGGGGTGCTATTACCACATGGAAGCTTGACCATGATTCCTAATAAATACAATATAGATCAATATAGAATATTGATCCAGTGTGCCGAATGAAAAAGTTTGGTAATTGAAGTAAAAAAGGCTAGAGGTTAGGACCTTCCAGACTGGGGTTACCTTGACATGGTTGGGAGGCTTTTCATTCAAATCTGAATAATTTATAAATTGTGTGTAGAGGATATCTCTTAATCGAGCATTATTTCTTTTAGTTTAACTGTTGACCTTTCATGGCTGGAAGCCAACAAATATTAAATTAATGTTGGTATCCAAAGATCTAAACATGCAGACTGAAGATTCATTTTTTTATACCCAATAGCTGAGCTCTAGAAATAAGATACTGTTTCATTAATTTTGTGATGAAATTATGCGTGAGTTTTAAGAAATGAAGCCGCGGGAGGTTGACTCCATCCAACAATGTAAACAACTGCTGCTTTGTTTGTTTTTCTGCTTAGTGTGTGTGTTATCTCATCACTTTTTATGTTCTCTTGCATATTGTTTGTAGATTGCAAAATGTAATGAAAAAGAAGTCTAAAATATCAAAGCCATGAAAGAAATGTTCAGGGATTCTGTGTTTTTGTAATACAAACAGGCTGATATATCCTTTCATTATTAATCTTTTTGTAAAGAATGAAATGAAATTTCTTAAAGCAAACACAGTATTCCAGAGAGGCAGTGTAAGATGTACTACTTTTACTGTGTTTGCTTTTTCATTGTTTACAGATACCCCTGCAACATTTTGATTTTAACAGAAATCAAGCACCACCATCTGCAGTGAATAATTCACGCTGGAAGAATTTAGTCACATCATACGGCTAATAGGCACAATTTAATTAAATGGAATTGCAAAGGAATGGTTTTGGAAACAATACCTGGCAAATGTCATGGAACTGAAAATATGAAACAGGTGTTGAGGTTTATGTCATTTTGGCAAATAGTTAAAGTTCCCACCTACTTTATATATAAATAGGAAAAACCGCAGTTTTGTAGTTGTGAGCCATTAGCTTGGAATCTGGATCAAGAATAAATTAATCGCAAGGAAAAGACATTTGGAAACATTCTGTTTGCAAGTGACTAACTGTTTCTCAAAAGGTTCTTTCTGGCACCATTTTGTATTGGTTTTGGCTGTTTTCAAGGCCTTATAGTACATTCATGGTACAAAATATTTAACTTAAGAGCAGCTGCATTTTTTTCCCTTTTAGGAATACAACGTATTTGATTTCCATACATTGTTTATCTGGGCTGGTTCAAGAAAATCTGATGTTTTTTTATTTTCAAAACTATTAATACTCATTAACTAAATATTTTAAATCCATGTATTATTTATGGTTAACCATGAACATCACCACCCAAGATAGTAGCACCAAACATTTCTAGATCTGACCAATTATACCTAGATATGTATATATCTGTTGTATTCAATTAGATCAACTGGACTTGAAGTTTAGTTCTTGAAGACGTTTCGCTAGTCATCCGACTGGCTTTCTCAATTCGGAATGACTTGTACAAGAATCTGTGGCAATTATGTACCCTGGAAAATCCCAATTAGCATATCACAGCCAGATGTTAAGGGCGTGATTGGATAGTGGCTAAGAGGTGTTATAGGAACGCCCAGGGTAAGGTGTAAGAACAGCATTGTACATGGCAGACAGTTGGTGTTTGATGATGTTTTACTCCCACCACCCTTTAGATCACAAGATGGGTGTCATCAGAACCCTGCAACACAGAACCAAGAACATCCCCACTAGCACAGAGGCGAAGGCTAAAGAAATGAAACATCTCAGAGGAGCCCTTAAAACTTGTGGATATCCAGACTGGGCCTTTGTCAAAAGAAGTAGAAGGAAAGAAAAGAACAGGTATACCAACAGTGAAGGGGAAAAGCAAGACAGGAAAAAGAACATGGTCATCCCATATCTAGCAGGGGTGTCCGAGAAATTAAGAAGAATTTTCAAAAAACATCATATTCCTGTCTGCACACTGAGGCAGCAATTGGTACATCCCAAAGACCCAATACCAAGATAAGAAACACAAGATAAGCAACATCATATACGCAGTGCATTGCAGTGAAGAATGCTCTGATTTGTATGTGGGGGAGACCAAACAGTGTTATGGACCTAATTAGGTCCCGGAATTATCTGTTCCCTTCCAAATTGGTTATCAATTGATATAACAGTCTAGACTGGGAAGAAACTATAAAGAACACACTGACACGAGCTGTTCAGTAGGTAAAAAATGTTCCTTCTGATTTTATTGTTAGTTACAACGGGCTATAAGGTTGGGGTGGGGGTTGATTGGCACAATTAGTCTGGCAAGGGTCATTATATTTGCTGATTTAGGCTATTGTAGCTTCTTCTCCAGGAGTCGCCTGTGAAGCATCATACATCACAAATATTTGTCCTTGTGGGGAGAATCCTCTTGTACATTCATCTAGCAGAGCTAAGCGTATGATATCTATGTTTATCAGTTGAGTAGGAAAACAAGAGCTGAGCATATCATATAATATTGAATCATCAAGGTTAGAAGAATAAAACAACTAAAATATAGTAATGAGACAGTAAAATAACATTTTCTATGTAATTAAAACTAAAGCTTAAAGCGATAGATATATGGGATATATGTCTCCTTAACAACAGCAACTGCATCAACGTATGGCCCAGCACAGAAGAGTCAATTCCTCGGGTCAGGACTCAGCCGTGTACCTGCATCTTAAGGATAAAGGACATACCTTTGAAGATTTTCACACCTTACCCTGGGCATTCCTATAACACCTCTTAGCCACTATGCAATCACGCCCTTACACCTGGCTGTGATATGCTAATTGGGATTTTCCAGGGTGCCACAGATTCTTGTACAAGTCATTCTGAATTGAGAAAGCCAGTCGGATGACTAGCGAAACGTCTTCAAGAACTTCAAAAACTTCAAGTCCAATTGATCTAATTGAATACAACAGATATACCTAGATATGTTTAATCTGGATTTCTGTGTTATGACTTTTTCATGTGTAGACTGAAAAGAATCAAAATGTAATGTAATCCAGGAAATTTTTAGATCAGTATTTCTTATCCCGGGGTCTAAGGTTCTCTGAAAGCTTGCTTTTCAGTTAAAGGGGAACTAAAATCTCCAGACAACATTGTCCCAATAGACAGAGCACATTCACAAACATACAACAAGCTGTGTCTCACCTCTTCCTTTGCTGTGGCCATTGGGTGATTTATGAAAATAACCTGTGAGTACTCGAAGTCAGCTCCCACAATCCACCTTAGCTGGGTAAACCCCCAGCTAAGTGTCCGTGTACAGGCACATGTTCTGTAGAGCGCAACAGATCAAAACAAGGAAGTTGCAACCTTGCTTCCTAGAAGCTGACAGCCAATCACATTATAGCACAGAGATCCTCCCTCTCCCTGACACAGGACAGGGATTTCATGTTTTTGTTTTCAAACACATTCAAGGCTCCTGTCCTAACAATGACATAATCCTTTACTTTTCATACAAAAAGAAAAGTAATCTTTGCAGTGTATTTCATAGATAGCATGGATGTAAGAAACAAAAAAGGTAAGTCTGGGGTATTGAACTTGTGACCTTCTGAACTGTGTATTTTTTAAACCCGGTGCCTTACCTGGTGCGCCAACACTGAATAAGCAGAGAAGCCAGCTACATTTGGAAGCTTTAGCTTTTGCTAGGAAAAGAATAATTTAAAAAAATGGAATATGGAAGTCCCTGATAAGACTTTGAAAGATGCTTGTTACCCTTCAGTTTATTTTCCAGCAACTCGCACTGACTGGTAAATAGACTACAGGGTAACAAGCAGCTTTTGAAGACTTTTTCAGGGATACCATATTGGTGTGCAGACATCTGTATAGAAAACACTCTGTGCATAGAGACAGTGAATACTGGGGTCAGGGGGCGTGGTTCTTTGATTAATTCATGGGCTGTGGGTTGTACTGGCAACAACATAGAAACCATCTTATTTACAGAATCTATTTCTCACATATACTAAATACAACTTACTAGAGAAGAATCTTACAATGTTCTGGGGAGAAAAACTTTCACATTAGGTTTCTAAAAATGTAAGTTTAGTTCTCCTTTAAGGGAAGTGATATTTAATATGTAGGGAAAACTTAAGGCTGGGTTCACACGGCCGGACTATTTGTCCCAACCGAGCGCTCAATACGAGCGAGCGCTTGGCCACCGGGACAAAGGTCGGTCGTGGCAAAATCAACCATCGAACAATCAATCGTGCTACATATCACTTATGTCATACTCCTGTCTATACACCCTATGTGAAAATTTAAGCCGTTTAGGCCCATACCTTCAGGATTTATTTGGTCCATTTGTGGGATATACTAATTAACATTGTACACATCGCTTTCAATCAGGATTCTGTGACCTAGGAGATTTGACATCAATCATTATATGGATGATACAGTAAGGAACCTATCTCTGCCATCCCTTTTATATGAAATCCTTTTTTAACATTATTCCCCATCAATGGAAACTTAATGTAAATGGCTGTGGCACCTGGGAAATGGTCTGGGTAACGTGTCACTATCACCAAAACTCAGGCAATTGTCGGTTTCCCCATGCTACATTAGAGGGTTATGGGCAATTCGAGGGTAATCAAAAATCGAACATTACATTTGAGAGTTACCGAATTCGAAGGCTAGATTCGAGGGTTATCGAAAATCAAACATTACATTCGAGTTTTACCTAATTTGATGGCTACATTCATGGGTTATTGAAAATCAACGCTACATTCGAGGGTTACCAAATTTGAACGTTGCATTTAATTATTATCGAACTTTCACTAATTATCTATTATAATTACTATTATAATGTATTCCCCATAGATTTATACATTTATTTATATAATATAAGGGAAAGGGATATGAGACAAGCTCTCTGAAACACTGCATATTTTGATGCAGTAAGTACAATAAAGATACTGGTCTTCTATATTTGTGTGGCATTTGGCATATGCCGGATTCAAATGCACCCAAAATAATTGGTTAATACAGGAGTGCTGCTACATGTGGACTTCTTTTTTGGCAAAGTGTTCTGTAAAGAGGAACAATTTATTTCTTTCTTCGTAGGCAAAAATATCCCCCCCATATCAATCTTAAATAGGGTAATAATAATAAATGCTATTGACTAATTCACAATACTTATTGTATATGGCTAATATACCTTCTTTGTGATCTCCAATATCCCTAGATTTCATAATAGTGAATACAGTATTTCCTAAATAATTATCTTATAGTGGGAAATAATGTTTTTATTTAAAACTTAACAGGGAACTTAAGTCAACAGACAACGTCTCAATAGACAGATCACAATCACACAAGCTGTGGCTCACGTTTCTCTTTGCTGTCGCTAATGGTTAATTAATTAAATTAACCTGTGGATACTGGGAGTCAGCTTCCATAATTTACCTATTTGTTTTGGTTTAAGTTTACACAGTGCAGTTCACATGCTCTCTAGTGCACAGCAGATCAAAACAAGAAAGCTGCAGCCTTGCCCCCTAAAAGCTGACAACCAATTATATTACAGCACAGAGACCTGTGCATCTTGGATAAAGAACAGAGATTTAAATTAACAAATGGAGCATATAGTCCCAGGACAGATTAAAGGTATAAGACCTTATAGTATAAAGTAACAAAGTTATGAAGAAAAACGAAAAGCTGGGCACACCTCTCTTAACAAGTGGTAAACTTTTATTGTGAAGTTTCGGCACAAAAATTCTTGCCTTCCTCAGACAGATAATAACAACCATTGTCAAAAAAATGTGTGCAGGATCCCTTTCTATTTCTTTTGAAAGTTATGAAGAACACACAATTTTTTTTTTGCTGTGTGTTCCCCCACACAGTCCTTTGCAATGCGGAAGAAAAAAACCCCATAAACTATTTCACAAGTCTAGGGATTTCTAAAAGTGGAGCAGAAGACTGCTAAGCACCGAAGCTAACAGAAAGAAAACAGGTACATTTAGAAATGTTATTATTTGCTAGGAGCAGAATGTAAGCAGAAAAACAAACAAAAAATGGTAGTAAAACCAGCTAACAATTCTGTATTGCTCATCAGAGGCAAGTGTGGGTTTATTAAGGTGGGGATTCCTGAATGCGTTACCATTGAACAAGCCCAGAAGGAAGTATATGACCAAATACCTCCAAATATTCTATTACATTAGAATCATATAATATTATATATATATTTTCATAATTATCATCATAGTTAGCCATTACAGATATCCCCTTTACTTTTGTTATAAAGTGTATCGGTTAGTCTGGGCGAAAAATAGGAGATGACTTCGCTGGCAGGGTAACAAGGGGACATGGCAAATAGGTGCACATGCTTTTTAAAACCTAAATGTACTGTGAGTTGTAATGGCAATGCCATGGGAGCCTTCTTAATTACAGAATCTACTTCATGTACATAAATGGAACTTAATAGAGAAGTATCTTACAATGAACAGTATAGGTGTTCTGGTGAGAAAAGCTTTCACATTTCGATTAAAAAAAAAATCTCTTTTAAGGGTGAGATAGAGTTGGTCAGAATACATCTAAATATAAAAAGCTTTAGAGATGAGGGGGTTGCAGAGAGAGTGGGAATACAGAAAGACAGTGATAGACACAAAAATGTCACGGTAATTACATTACTCAGACATAATTTAAAAAGAAAAACTGACTCATATTTGAGATGTTTTCTTTGCAGTGTTTGCAGCAGATGGCTTTCTTTATTATTCCAGACAAGATTAACTTTCCTGCAAACTTGATTTAGTGCTAAACAATTCCAATAATTATATCAAGTGTCAAATAAATATTTAAGGCTTGTTTACAAATGAAATTGCTTGATTGTAAAACAGTTAAAATTGAGGTTTATAGAGATGTCATATTAATTAGAACTAGCTGTCACTTTTTATTAAAAAGTTAGTCATCTATGAGAGTGTTTTTGCGGGGTTCTCCAGGAATCTGGTTTTAAGGATTACAAATCTAGCAAATGGACATGACACAAATAGTTTTATATTTTTTTTTAAGTGCAGATATTGAACCAAAAGAGGATCAAGGATGTCTTTCCATGCATTCCTTCTTCTACCATTATTGTAGTTGTGACCGCACCCAAATACTATTTCATCTCAAAAAAATGTTTGGACCTCTTGCCTTTTCTGAGTTTCTTTCTCTAAAGCCTTGTACACACGTCCGATGCACTGACAAATGCATGACCCTCGAGCGTAACTAACGCCTTCAGCCAATATTCGCACATGTGTATGCGTTCGAGCAGGCGTCGTTTGTTGATCCGCCATGGCAGATCAAGGAACGATGCCCGACCGAAAGCACACACGATTATTGGCGGAGTAGCCATTTGTTGCGTATGCCTTGCATCGGTCCATGCGTCGGACGTGTGTACGAGGCTTTAGAGAAAGAAACTCAGAAAAGGCAAGAGGCATGGACCTTAAGTGTTCTTTAAATCTAATCTTTAGGTTAAAATATATTTGGTTTATCTTGACTTATATATACACTGATGATTTACATACAATTATGTGTTTTATGTATTAATATATTAGTGGAGTTTGAATGAACACATATGCCAGCCTAGTTCAACCTTTTTATCATACCTAAGGCTGGGTAAACACAGGCAGATTTTTCTGCAGCGGGCAGTTGCCCGTTCTTCTGGATCAGACGTGCTGCTAAATCAAAGCCAATCGGTCACGCGAACTGTCACCCACAGCCACTATTGCTGTGGCCGACAGTCATTTTACCTGGCCGAGTGCTCACTTGCAGCGAACACTCGGTCTGGTCAAAATATCCCTTCGTCTGGACTCAGCCTTAAAGTTTATCCAGAGTATTTTTTTTATAATACGGTTACATATTTAAATGAACTTAACCAAATTGCATGCATGACATGTTTCATTCTTGTTAGATTTTCTTAAACAAGGTATGGAACTATGGTTTCTATGGAGTACAAGCTGCCAAGTAGCTCCGAAGCATATGGTAAGGTATGCTTATAAAAGGGGGGAAAGGCAATCCATTGTATATGCAGAAGTACATGCATATTTCCTCACACAATTCTGAGAGTAAGGATTAATTTCTTATCACTTTATTTTGTTGGCCAGTGTTATTTCTTGTTTTTAGAAAGCTTTGCTGCTAAAGGCCGCCATACACATGGATTCTTTGCAATACCCAGGGCAGTTTCAACGGATCCACTCTTTGTATACAGTTTAAAGATTTTTTTTTAAGAAGATTAGTAGAAATAAAATGTCAATGTACAGTATATGAAACAATAAGAAACAACACCAAAAAAAAAAAAAAAGAATTAAATAGCAGTTTAACTGCACAAATATTTGCTTGGAAGAAACAGCAGTAATCTTTTGATCAGTCCCAACTGCAAATGTAATTTCCCCTTTGTCAGCTCCTGCACCGATAGATCTGATATGGCGATCTTTGTGCTATGATAGCATCCACTGCCTGCAACAAAAAGCAAAATAACTGCTACTGAAGGTATTAGAATTTCATGGCTTCGGAAAATATGGACAATTCTATAAAGTATGTCATTTGTCAACTTTCTATTACAGTAATTAAAAAAAAATACTTGCTGCAGCAAAATGTTGACCATTGTCTACTTTTAAAGGTCATGTCCACATTTAATCAAGTTGTATACACACCTATAAAATCTTTGAAAATCCTTTGTTGCTACAACACAGGATATATCTCACAAGATAAAATCATTTTCATTTTAAAACCATTTAGATGGAGGCATCAAGATAACATATACCTGGCGTTATTGAGAGCTAGTAAAATACATGCAAACAGCCTTAGTTCTCAAGGTGCAATACAGCATCATAGGTGATCATAACATAAAATTGTGGCAGAAAATATACAGGGGAATTTACCAGGAAGCGGTAAATAAAAAGCCTTGGTTTGTGGAGGCTGCATGAAAACCGGAAGAAACTCTTGTACAGCCGTCGCAAACCTATTTCCCAGAGGTTGTGCAGCAGATTGGATGTACCGTATACTCGACTATAAATATCTGTTGTATTCAATTAGATCAACTGGACTTGAAATGTAGTTCTTGAAGACGTTTCGCTAGTCATCCGACTGGCTTTCTCAATTCAGAATGACTTGTACAAGAATCTGTGGCAATTATGTACCCTGGAAAATCCCAATTAGCATATCACAGCCAGGTGTTAAGGGTGTGATTAGATAGTGGCTAAGAGGTGTTATAGGAACGCCCAGAGTAAGGTGTTAAAACAGCATTGTACATGGCAGACAGTTGGTGTCGAACCCCCCCCCCACCTCTATTTAGGCTTGGTTTCTTTATTTTCACATAAATGGCCTCCTTAACACCTCTCTTGAACCAGTCACGTTCCTTCGCCAGTATATTAACATTACAATCTTCAAAGGTATGTCCTTTATCCTTAAGATGCAGATACACGGCTGAGTCCTGACCCGAGGAATTGGCTCTTCTGTGCTGGGCCATACGTTGATGCAGTTGCTGTTTGGTCTCCCCCACATACAAATCAGAGCATTCTTCACTGCACTGCACTGCATATATGATGTCGCTTTTCTTGTGTTTAGGTATTGGGTCTTTCGGATGTACCAATTGCTGCCTCAGTGTGTTGTTCGGTTTAAAGCAGACAGGGATACGATGTTTTTTGAAAATTCTTCTTAATTTCTCGGAGACCCCTGCTACATATGGGATGACCATGTTCTTCCTCCTGTCTTGCTTTTCCCCTTCACTGTTGATATTTGTGTTCTTTTCTTTCCTTCTACTTCTTTTGACAAAGGCCCAGTCTGGATATCCACAAGTTTTAAGGGCTCCTCTGAGATGTTTCATTTCTTTAGCCTTCGCCTCTGTGCTAGTGGGGATGTTCTCGGCTCTGTGTTGCAGGGTTCTGATGACACCCAGCTTGTGATCTAAAGGGTGGTGGGAGTCAAACATCAAATACTGATCTGTGTGTGTTGGTTTTCTGTAAACCTCTACTTCCAGTTTACCATTTTCCTTAACTTCTACCAAGCAGTCCAAGAAAGCCAGTTTGTTGTTTTGTACCTCTTACCTTGTGAATTTAATGTTTTGGTCTACCGCATTAATGTGTTCTGTGAAAGCTTGTACTTCCTTCTGGTGGATTTTAACCCAGGTGTCATCAACATATCTGAACCAGTGGCTGGGTGCTATGCCCTTAAAGGTATTAAGCGCCTGTTTTTCTACCTCCTCCATGTAAAGGTTGGCCACAATGGGTGAAACTGGAGATCCCATAGCACATCCATGTTTTTGCTTATAGAACTTATCCCTGTATTTGAAATAGGTGGTATTCAGGCACAAGTCCAACAAGGAACACACCTGTTCTGGGTTGAGATCAGTTCTGCTGGTAAGAGTGCTGTCTTGGCCCAGCCGTTTTCTCACCATGTCAACAGCCTCCTTGGTGGGTATACAAGTGAAGAGAGATGTCACATCATAGGACACCATAGTTTCTTCTGCACCAAGTACTATATCTTCAATCTTGTTGGTGAAATCCTGAGAGTTCTGGATGTGATGCTTAGAACTTCCCACCAAAGGTCCTAAGATGTTAGCTAGATATTTTCATCCAGTTCTTCGCACTGTCAGGCCTCCTCCATCCTCTATTCCTGGTAGGGACATGCTGATGACGTAATTGGAGCACACGGGACGTGCGTAACGTACGTGCCCGACGTGCCTGCACCTCTGACTGCTCCGGTGCTTGTCTCTTTCTCCTGGTCTCCTTCTTGCCATACTCCTCGTCTCCTTCTCCTGCTCCTATCCTTTTTGCTGTACAGTGAGGTACCGTAGGATTCATAGATACATCTTTTTGACTGATCTTTTTTTCATATGACCCAAGTATAAATCAAGCCCAGGTTTTTAAGGTATTTTTTAAACCTTAAAAACTTGGTTTCTACTTGAGTATATATCTGTTGTATTCAATTAGATCAACTGGACTTAATGTTTAGTTCGTGAAGACGTTTCGCTGGCCATTCGACTGGCTTTCTCAATTCAGAATGACTTGTACAAGAATCTGTTGGCAATTATGTACCATGGAAAGTCCCAATTAGCATATCACAGGCAGGTGTTATGGGCGTGATTGCATTGTGGCTAAGAGGTGTTATATGGAACGCCCAGGGTAAGGTGTCAAAACAGCATTGTACATTGTTGGCAGTTGGTGTCGAACCCTCTATTGAGACTTAGTTTCTTAATTTTAACATAAATGGCCTCCTTGACACCTCTCTTGAACCAGTAATGTTCCTTTGAAAGGATGTTAACATTACAATCTTCAAAGGTATGTCCTTTTTCCTTAAGATGCTCGAGTATATACGGTAAGTATTTAATGCCATCAGATAGCTGGTGTTAAATACTTACATGCATGTGAGATTCCTCCAGAGATGCTCAGCCTCTGGTAAATCCGATACGGGAGATTTCCCTTGCGGCTCTGGGTGAATCTCCCTGCTAGAGTTCTAGACTTGAACTTACATTCCCCTTGAGAACATATTGCAGACTGGACTTGTTTCGCTCACATAAAATTACTGAAGCTTACTTAGCTAACTAACAATTCATTTGATCAAAATCAATGTTTGTCAGCCCTGCAGATCAAAAATCAATGTTGGGCATCATTTACCAGTCACAGTAGGCATGTAATACCAGTCACTGTGGGCATTATTTACCAGTCATTGTGGGCATTATTTACCAGTCATGTGTATAAATCCCCTCCCACTTCTGGACAAGCCACACCCCACTTCCAGACAAAGCATCGCCCACTTTCAATTCTAAAATTACACCTCTTCTGGGGCGCTGCAAGGGGTGGCAGCATTTAGAATTTCTTTTCAGGAGCCAAAAAGTCTAGAGACGGGCTGCTGGGTGATTTATGAAATTAACCTGTGGGTACTAGGGGCCAGCTCCCATAATCCACTTTAGCTGGGCACATTCAGCTAAGTGTACGCAGTACACTTCCTAAAAGCAGACTGACAATCATCTTACAGCTCAGCTCCCTCTGACACAGAGCAATAATTTCAGTGTAGTTTTGTGTAAAAATATATCCTGCCCCTAACAATGCTAAATTTCTTTGCTTTCGTACAAAAAAGAAAAGTAATCTTTGCAGTCTATTTCTTAGCTAGCATGGATGTAAGAACATAATATAACAATTTTAGTGAAAAAATAAAAAAAAAGACTGGGGAATCGAACAGGAAACCTAATGTACTCTAAAAGCAAAGCTTTCTATCACTATCACAGAGCTACTACAGTATGTGGAACACTAGTACATGTGGAATCTTTATCTTTATTTTGGAACATAACAGAAACAAAAAATAAATAAAAGGAAGCTGGGGGGTTTAATCCCATGGCCTCATGTTTCTGTTTCTAAAACATTAGTGTGGTGAGCAACCACAGCATAAACAAAGAAAAGAGGTACATTTAAAAGCTTTGTCAGAATAACAGCTGACTATTTTGTATTGTCTGTAAACTTTATATTTTCATAGTTGGACTGGCCGGATCTACTTTCCATCAAGCAGAGTGTGAGCTACCTGCGACCTCTGAGGAGATACGTAGTTGGAGAACGGAGGAGGTTTGGAAGCTACAATCCCATGCAAAGGCGTGCTTGAAGGTGGAAAGATACTGTGGGACATCGGCAGGAACCAGAGAGACATCCAGTCCCGGGAGGGAGGACTCTGAATCTTGGGGGTTTGTAGACTGCGTGGTATAGGGGGAAAGAGGGCTTAGGTTTTATTAGGAGTTTTCTCTCCGTGAACTGCTTATATTCATTATTTATAGAAAGCTACATGCACTTTATAAACGGTTTTCAGTCTCAGTTCACTGAATAATTTTTATATTTGTTTGTATGGGTCATAGTATTTTTTATTAAAGGAATATTCCTTATGTTATTTTAATCTACTGTTTCCCCAATATATTTATTTATTGTATGCACTGGGATACCTAGTGTATGACTAAGAACCTGTCCTGGGTAAGGGTAATAAAGTGGAGCCTATCCACATTTTTTCTTGACAAGTTCCAATATGGTAGTTCAAGATGGATGTCCTTGTTGATGGTAAAATGGTGAACCTGTGGGCTGAGCCCTATTTTGTGCATTCTCCTAAATCGGGGAGTGGTTTCGTCCCTAGAGGGTGTGTTTGTCCCCTCAATGAGAGGTGTATCTATTTTCTTCAATATGTGCACTACACGCAACGTACATGCCACATACAAAATATACAAAGAGACCTAACATGATATACTTGGTATATATATATATATATATATATACTAAGTTGGTATGACCAAGAAGTAAAATATCTCAAGTTCCCATTGGGATACCAACCTATAAAATATATGGGCCTTCGTTCCAGCATGAGCTGACATTATTTGGGAAAATTTTACATAAATCCATAAAATTATGAAATATGAATTGTAAGGGACTGTCATCTGTTTAAAATCTGTTTTCATAAAGCACCACCCCCTTTGGCTTTCGTGCCGGTAAGATTGGGTTATGCTGGTTGCTTCTGTGATATTTCACACCTTGTTCTTATTTGAAGTAGAGATCCTGCTGAGTCAGAAAACAAATGGAAATGGAGGAAATTCCTAAACCAAGAAGCTGTATCAAACCTTTAAGTGTTTCTGGGTTGAAATAGGCGGAAGCTGCCATATTGATTGACACTTGTTTGTGACATGATGACCTTTGTGAAATGGCAACCTTACGGAAACTAAACGAACTTCATTAATTTTGGAAATCTCTATCTCCTGAGTTATTGATTGAAGAATATGAGGTAAGGCATAGCTCCTTAACCTCCTGGGCTTCAATCAATACATTAAAGGAATAGTTACATTTGGGAGTGAACTATTCCTTTAATATGGATGTGTAACAGCCCTATTTTCTATATATTCTGCTCTCAAACAGGCCCTGAACACAAGAAGGATCCACAATAAAACATGCCTACCCACCCTAAGTCCAATTCCCTCACCCAAAGACCCCAGCCTCCCCCCCCCACACACACACCCCACACACAATGCTGCTGCTTGTGCAAAGGCAGCAGTTTGTCAAGAGTTTTTTTTTCTTTCCCTTACCCCATGCTGGCAGATGCTGCACTTGGCAGTGTTAAGAACCAGGATGCAGTGTTTGACTGGGCACATGGGGCCTACCAGGGAACCTGACACCTACTGACCAATAATTATATTAGTGGTATTAATACTAGCATACTTATTCTTTTTATTCTGCACAAATACAATCTACAATATACACAATCTGCTACATACACTGACAGCTATTTACACACACTTCTACACACCCATTTATACATACACTGCTGCACAAATTCAGCCCTACACACCCACATTACTTGCAGCTCAAATAAAGCAGCATACCAAGTAAGCAAGCACAGAAGAACTAAAGAAAAAGGATATTTTACACAATAAATAAAGGTTTTGGCAATCACCAGCATCAGGGCCTACCAAGTAGTTTTCCGGTTCCCAGTAGTCGAGTGCGACCCTATCAGGAAAGAGCTTCAGTAGCTGGACTCTCTGCTAATCAGGGCATGCCCCAGGATGCCTACATGCCTGATTGGCACTCCCCTCTGTGTGTATGTCACGTACCGTATATACTCGAGTATAAACCGAGTTTTCAAGGTTTAAAAAATACCTTAAAAACCTGGGCTTCGTTTATACTTGGGTCATATGAAAAAACCCAGGAGATCAGTCAAAAAGATGTATCTATGAATCCTACGGTACCTCACTGTACAGCAATAAGGATAGGAGCAATTGGAGTCCAAGAGAAGGAAACCAGGAGTACAGTAAGAAGGAGACCAGGAGAAGGAGACCGGAGACCAGCACCGAAGCAGGCACGGGCACATAAGTTATGCACGTCCCGCACTCCGATTACATCATCAGCCCATCCCTATCAGGCATAGAGGATGGAGGAGCACTCACAGTATGAAAAACTGGATCAAGAACCTGTCAGCAGTCAACTTTACCCTCAACCCTCAAGGAGGATGTTCTTGTGTATGGGGGATTTGGGGTGGGCTAAGTCTACCTTATGCTGTGGAGGGGTGGGTGTAGGGGTGGGTTGGTGTTTATTGGGCTGCTTGGTGGCACTGTAGTAAATGCATTTCATTTAGTATTTAAGTTCTCATTTGGTGCATAAGCCAGCTTATCTCCTTGTACTGTAGGGAGCATTACAGTTCTTAACATCTTGCCACTACCCTCAATAATTTTTGCTAGTTTTTCATGTAAAAATAGGTACCTCGGTTTATACTCGGGTCGGTTTATACTCCAGTATATACGGTAACTTACGCACAGAGGGGTGTACCGGATTGGCTGCAGAACCAATAAGGTATGCAGACATCCTGAGGCATGTCCTGATTGGTGGGTAGTCCAGCCACTTTAGCTTCTTCTTCCTGGTTTTTATGCTGTAGTTGCCAAGCGCAGCGCTTGCCAGTAAGGGGTAAGGGAAAGTTAAAAATAAAAATCTGTAAGAAGCTGCTGCCTTTTTTGTTTAATCAGAGGAGATGTGCACCGTGAGCATTTTTTTCATGCCGCTTCATGGTAGGAGTGGCCCTGTCAGCCAAACATTAAGTATCTGCTGACAGTTTACAGTGCCCCAGCCACCCATATAGTATCTGTTGACACAGTGTACAGTGCCCCAGCCACCCATATAGTATCTGTTGACACAGGGGCATACCTGAAGGGGCTCGGGCCCCCCCGTGAGTTTGGGAGCCGGGCTCCTGACTCCCTCCTCCGCAGACTTCCAAAATCCCTGCAGTATCGAGCCTTTTTAAAGAGCTGGTCGCGTGTATGAAGAAAACATACTCGCAATCAGCTGTTTAAAACCGGACCCGAACTTCCGGTTCAGCTCTTTAAAAAGGCTCGATACTGCAGGGATTTGGGCTTGTGGCAGGCTCTACTACCATCCTGGCCTCCCTGCGGTCGCGGGGGTGGCAGGGGTGCTAGTTATGCCACTGTGTTGACACAGTGTACAGTGCCCCAAACACCCATATAGTATCTGTTGACACAGTGTACAGTGCCCCAGACACCTATATAGTATCTGTTGACACAGTATACAGTGCCCCAGTCACCCATATAGTATCTGTTGACAGTGTGCAGTGCCCTGGCCACTCTTACAGTATCTGTAGACACAGTGTACAGTGCCCCAGTCACCCCTATATTATCTGTTGAAAAATCAAAATATCCAGGTAAGTAAAAACACTATTAAGCCTTAATATACGGCCAACTTATTGAACTAATAGCTTTTATTTATCCAGGGTTTAGAAGTTGTAGTAGCAACCTTATGGAGGTAGCCAATATGCAATTAGAATTGTTTGTGCACTAGAATTCTGTTTTTTGTATGTAATAATCTTACCTGTAGTGCAGGTTTATTAGCGCTGCTAATATTCTTGAGTTTATCCAATGTCTCTTACATACAAAAAGTGCACTCACATTAAATAGCATATAATACCCCTTCAGTTTTATAGATGCCATAACATTTAAGGGAGGTACTACTGCCATCTAGAGGCAGTCACACTTTTCTGTGTACTACAATTTACCAGTACCAGTATTTACAGCGTGCAAAATTATCTGATGCTATGCTTTTAAGATTAGTTTATAATGGATCTTTTTAGATATTGTAGATAAATTATTTGAAACATGTAGTACATTTATAGAGGTTATACAAATGTCACTGGGCATGTACACTGGAAAAATAGTTTTTTTAAATTTCCCATTAGTGGAAACTATGATTCATCCCAACTATCACCATACCGTTTATTTTTGTTGCTCTGCCCCTATTTCATTAGATATCCAATCTGAAACATCTTACGTTTTAGCATTTTTGTAACAGTTTTGCTGTAGCTGGAATGGAATGGTAACAGTTGGTGTGCTGTATGCAGTTTTGACGATTGGTATGTGGGAAAATAGTCAGGTCAGTGGTCCGAGCCTGAGCAAAACCTGACTCTGCCACAGAGGGGGGGACTCTGTCACAGGGGAGAGGGGGTGACTGCCACAGAGGGGGGGACTCTGTCACAGGGCGGAGGGGGGAATGTCACAGGGGGGACTCTGTCTCAGGGGGAGGGGGGCTGTCACAGGGGGGACTCTGTCACAGGGGGAGGTGGGCTCTGTCACAGGGGGAGGTGGGCTCTGTCACAGGGGGAAGGTGGGCTCTGTCATGGGGGTGACTGTCTTAAAGGGGGTACTCTGTGACAGAGGGGGGGACCCTGCCTTTTGGGACAGAGGAGGGGACCCTGCCTTTTGGGACAGAGGGGGGACCCTGCCTTTTGGGACAGAGGGGGGGCCTGCCTTTTGGGACTGAGGGGGGACCCTGCCTTTTGGGACAGAGGGGGACCCTGCCTTTTGAGACAGATGAGGGGACTGCCTTTTGGGACAGAGGGGGGGACCCTGCCTTTTGGGGCAGAGGGAGGTTACTCTGCCTTTTGGGACATAGGGGGAACTTTGCCTTTTGGGACACTGAGGGGGATCTCTGGGCTCCTAGCTCCTGTTAATGTAATGGGCTTAATGTCTAGTTACTCATATATTGACATACAATTTTCTTATCCAATACCCTTCCTATAGCCTTCTGTTATAATTTTAAAGCGGATGTCCAACCCTCTCTTCAAAAATGCATATATTGTAGAATACCCCCCAAAACCTAGAGTTCATTTTAGAGAAAAGCTTTTAATCGGCTCCCACACTGAGCTATTATACCTACATGCTCCTCCTCGATCCACCGCCGCGGCTCTGCACTTCCGGATAAGGCAGTCAGGGTCGGCTGTGACAGTGACGTCACAGACAATCGCTGACTGCCATTCCCAGAGCAGTCTCCACTGCGGCTGTTCAAGAACACAAAAAGAACAAAGCAGCCACAGTGGAGACAGAGTGAGGAACCCGGAAGCGGCGGTGGATCGAGGAGGAGCTGTGTGTGGGAGCCGATTTAAAACTTCTCTAAAACGAACTCTAGGTTTTGGGGGGTATTCTACAATATATGCATTTTTGAAGAGAGGGGTGGACATTCCCTTTAATTATACTTGAGCAACCAAATAGACATACAAAGGAAGTTTTAATTAAATTGCTCCATCAAATTCAGTGTTGTAGATTATTATCTGTTCACAAGACTTTGCAAAACAGAAACTGTTTGAAATGCTGACAGTTAAGGGAAATCTTTTAAATCTGTGGTGAGAAGCAGGTACTTGAAAACAAAATGTAAAATAATTAAAACCAGTGTTCCATGATCATAAATGGGTTCTTCTGCAATATTAAACTACTTTGGGATGATTTCATGAATGATTAGCATGAAAAAGCACAATTAAAAACATTTTTATACTTCAGCTGGCATTTCATTCTTTAATAAAGGCCTAAAGGTTTAATGAACTATGCTCAAGATTTATTTAGTATGAGACTGAATAATAATTCTTTGAATAAACAGAAATAAAGAGAAAAAAAGGAGAACAAAGCCTAATAATTCAGATTATACCTCATGAATTAATAAGGTCCAGAACTGCTATTTTTCACTTTAAAGGGCATGCCCACCCCTTTTAAAAATTTTTGCTGTAGTGTAGAGCCCCCCCCTCAGCCCAAACCGCTATAGTGCTTTTTGCAGGAACTCCCCCGATCATTACTTACCTCTCTCCTCCGACGTGCTGTCACGGCCCTCTGCTTGCATGAAACTGCAAGCAGGGGGCCGGGCCAGCCGGCCAGCGTGTCCGTGATTTGCTGAGAGGCAGACAATCACGGACGCGGCTTCTGGTTATCCAGAACGTCGGAGGAGAGAGGTAATGTAAGTACAGTTCGGGGGAGTTTCTGCAAAAAGAACTATGGCAGTTGGGGCTGGGGGAGGGAGCCCTACACTACAGCAAAGGGATTACACAGGAGGGAGAGGAAAACATGAGGGAAGGGGGGAGGCCTGCAGTGCACATGGCGAAATTCTCCTGGAGGAGAGACAGGAGGCAGAGTCCTATATGGACTCTGCCAGGCTCCTGGTGGTCACTTTTTGGAACTTTGGAGGGACATTACAGGAGAACCATTTGGAGCAGGGATGTATGGTAAGGATTTTTATACACTACACAGTAGGGCCAGTAGTGGGTTAAATTCTAGTTTTGGGGGTGGACATGCCCTTTAAACACTTACACAAGTTTGTGCTGCACATTCATTTGATATTTAATAAGGGGTGGCTGTGTTCCCCCCTAAACGTTCCCCCTAATCCTGTGATGTTCCTGAATAAAAGTGCCTTTCTGTATTAAAAATTGAACGTGGATGTGGTGATTTAGACACAGTATATAGACATCAATGTTTGGGTGTGCATGTTTGTGTACATAGCTTACAAGAAGAAAGGCAATAGCAGGATTGTTTAAAAGATTGTATCAACAGTTTAAAAAAAAAAAGTACAATTTTAATCAATAAGCTTCCCCAATGCAGTAACTTCATGACCAGGGATTTGCCTCTTTCTTGGACTTAAATTCATTTTTTTTGTCATGTTACTAATCACATTTTTAGAGACAATTTGCTTAAAAACATAAAGAAACCCACTGCAAATTAACCACAGGACTTTTCTTTGCTTGGCTTCTTGCCCGTTATAGTGTCTAGTTTCTATTCTGCTCGTGGTGTGATATTCCCAACCTAAGCTTGTCCTACGACCTTGATTCTGTGCTGCCTGTCATGACTTTTACCTGCCCCCTGACTTTGTTTCTCTCACCCTTTGTGCCGTACTTTATTCCTGCCTGCTTCTTATCTGTATCTTGCTATTCAGACACTAGCTGTCCTCTGGTCTTGTGTCTAGTTTTCTGTTTTTTCCAGACTTTTTGAAGGTGGGGATGGCTTTTACTCCAATCTATGTCAGGGTAATTGAAATCCCCTATAACCAGAACATGCCCCACATCAACAGCCTTCGTCAACTGCATATGGAGATTCATTTCCACCTCTTCACTGGCTTTAGGTGGCTTATAACAGACACCAACAATTAAATGATCCACCTTTTTGCTTTCTGTACACAGCTCCACCCATATTTTTTCTGCCTTATCACCTTTATACCCCCATCTATTCCATTTTTTTAAAATTTAGATTTGGTTTCAATTCTTGCTTAACATACATACATACAGTATATACTCGAGTATAAGCCAAGGTTTTTGTTTTTTAAAATGCTACTAAAAACTGACCTTGGCTTATACTCGGGTCACTGCCAAAAAAGAAAGGAGGAGACCGGAGACTTACTAGTAACGCTCTGCATTAGGACCGGACTTCAGGAGAAATGCAGTTGGACATTCGTTCAGCTGTATAGGGAGAGAAGTAGGACCTGTCCTAGCTTGTCAGTGGGACTGGTAAGCCTTCTGCTTTGGGGGGGTCCATGACTTGTTGGGTCAGAAAGCCTTCCATCTGATCCTAGACTTCCATTGTGTCGGCAGGTTACTTTAAATGTAAGTAGAAGCCTGATATATCCCTTTATTTATATATTCTACTTTACCTGTGCTTGTTTTTAATTTATTTATAAATCAAACATTATTACAAACATAATCTTGGTGAAACACAAGCAGTGTTGGATCCTTCGTACTCCGTCCTCAGCTATTGTTGCCTGGGTGTTACTGTAATGGATAATAGGCATAGAAACATAACTCCAGAGCACTCCGAGGTCTTGATAATCAAGATTTTTATAGTAAGTGAGTAGGTCTGTACTACCTACGCGTTTCATCCATTTGCAAACTGGACGTCATCAGGGTTACAGAACAGAAGCAACAGAACAACCTAAAGGCAAGTGCCCTCCCGCAACACACACCCCGCCCACCCCAGGTTCGCCTCCCACATAACTCCTCATAGTCTAAAAATTACCAGAGGGACTTAACCCTACAGGTATCCAATCAGTGCATATCAGGACTTGGCCTGACAAACCAGTAAAGCTGCATAAAGTGCTGCTGTGCCTAGCTGTATTATAGCAAACTCTAATAAGGTGCAGACAAACAAATCACAGTGTTATATTTGGCTAAAGTGCTACATAATAAAACTCCTGATAGGGATATCTAAAGTGCATATAGTGATAAACTAAAAACATAGAAGTTAAAAAGGTTAAAAAAAGATCTCTCTACTTAAATGACACTAATACTACATCCTATAGGGCATTAAGAAACAGGCCTCAGCATATTCCCTTAAAGATCAATCCTGGGGCCAAGGCTACTAAATTTAAAGAGTGTCCATAATCTATGATGACCACTTATTCAGTATAGAGCAATCACTATCAGAAGGTGTCCACTACTTATGGATGCTATGTGGATAACCTGAATATAGACCTAGTAAAAGGGGTATGCATGGACCTAAACCAGACATGGAGGGGACTGGCATTTCACTACTCTCAGTAAAACTACCAAGTTATAGCATTATAAAAAGCATGACAGGGCTAATTGTTCGTTCATGCCCATTGGGGACAAACTTTCCATGTTTTTTATACGTGAATATAGCCTTACACGCAACCACAATAGGTCTACCAGGGGGTTGAGTGACCGATTTATGTATTTTCGGGACGGTATATATGATAGGGGCCTTAGGATTATTATTGACCAAAAATCCAGGGGAGGGCACTTGCCTTTAGGTTGTTCTGTTGCTTCTGTTTTGTAACCCTGATGATGGCCAGTTTGCAAATGGTCGAAACTTGTAGGTAGTACAGACCTACTCACTTACAATAAAAACCTTGATTATCAAGACCTTGGAGTGCTCTGGAATTATCTCCCTCTCTCTCTCAGAAATGGTTGCTGCAGTACTGGATTTGGCTGTTATAGTACTTAGTGGGACTACTGTATGGGATTACCTTACTGTATGGGAATTCTGCTGTCCATTTTAAAGGGCAACTAATGCCTTAAAACAATAAAGGATCAGGAGAAAAAGAGTAAATGGACAGCAGAATCCTGAGTCAACGGCCACTATTTGGATGTGGAAAATCTGGGCCCATAAGGGCACTTCTACACGCCAAACATCCTTGGCATTTATAAAATCCCATTTTGGCAGTCGGAAAACAGGAAGGGCTACCACCAATGTTGGACTCTCTAAAATCTGTTCTCACTAGGATGTTCTTAAGGTTCTTTCCACACCTGTAAGCAAACAGGGGGCTAGAATCACTAAGTGGTAAGTGACTATCCCCTGACAGGATTTCCCATCTATGCTTTATTCTTTTATGCTTTATAGACACCCACTCAAAGGTGAAAAGGAGCTAACAAATGGAATTTTATTGTTGGTATTACCCAAGTGTGTCATCTGTTCAGGGTTTCTAACTGTACTGACAGCTCTGTCTAATTCTTTTTGTACCAGATCATTTTTATATGACCTGGATATAAATTTCTGTCTCAATTAATGGAGCTAGCTGTCCGCTCATTCTGGGATAGTATTATTTCTCAGAACTCTGAAGCCCTGTGAGTATATGATACCCTGCTTCTGTGACTCAGGGTAAAAACTAGAGGCGTGCATTAAGGTGTTTCTATCAGTGGGTTTTGTGAATAATGTGGAACACAGCCTATTGTCTTCCTTAAAAATCCTAAGGTCTAGGTAGTCTATCACATCCTTGTTCACAGTCTTGGTCAATTGTACCGGGGTATCCAACATATTGAGGGACTCCACAAAGTCATCACACTTACTGGCAGTGCCCCCCATAGAAAAAACAAATTGTCAATGAACCTCTTATAAAGTAGGATTTTGCTACCCCCTAGGAGGATTATGTGGTTAGTTTCAAAATCCTCCATATATAAGTTTGCAAAAGCTGGGCCTATATTAGACCCCATGGCCGTACCGGACGTTTATAAAAAGAATCTATTTTCAAAACAAAAATAATTCTTCTCCAAAGAAATCTGCAGCAAATCCATTAGAAACTCTGTTGGAGGTCCTTTGTGGCCTGACCTTGACACTGCCCTCTTACATATTTCCACCCCCTTTAGTTGGGGAATTATGATACTGGATTTGGCTGTTATGGTACTTAGTGGGACTACTGTATGGGATTACCTTACTGTATGGGAATTCTGCTGTCCATTTTAAAGGGCAACTAATGCCTTAAAACAATAAAGGATCAGGAGAAAAAGAGTGCCTTCTAATTCTGTATTGTTTTCAGGATTTAGTTGCCTTTTAAATGGACAGCAGAATTCCCATACAGTAGTCCCATACAGTAATAGCCATACTGGATTTGGCTATTACTTTGGCAAATAAAGCCTCAGAACAATACAGAATTAGAAGGCAGTAGTGGTCATAATTTCAACCCTCAGCTTATACTTGAGTCAATCATGGTTTCCTAATTTATTAGGCAAAGATGGGAACCTCGGCTTATACTCGGTCGGCTTATACTCGAGTATATACGGTACTCCCCATTCTTTCTTATTAACTCTGTAATTTCTAAATAAGGGGTATCCTTCCATATTTACTGCCCAGTCATGTGAATCATTTAACAATGCTTCTGCTATACCGATCACAACATATCTTTCTTTAAAGGCTATTCACTCTAGTTCCCCAGTTTTTCCAGCCAATCTTGCATTTGTAAACATACGCCCCCCCCCCCCACAAAATTTTTTATTGAAGAGATATTCACAGTTTACAATTTGGTACTTATTAACATATGTATTTAAATAAACTTACTAAACAGTATTCTTAAGCAGTTATATCTCTTCCTTTTTGATTTTTTAATTTCATTTAACAGTCCTGATAACATATCAAACTAATAAAAAATAAAGAAGTTGAACCATATATTGCCTTTGCAGGATTATTCTTAAGGAAAAATAAATAAAAAGGTAACACTACATTAACGCTGATATTGGTGTTGTTGTGATAATTATGGCTAGAAAGTCCTACGCTGCCTCCGCCTCCCCCGTGCTCCATTCACGTCTTTTGTTATGTTTAGTTCGGATTGGCTCTCCCCGGGGTTCCCATAGTGTATATCCATGGATTCCACACCATGTCATATGATTTCATTGTACTCTGACTTTATTAACTACCAACTCATTTTCGCACAGGCACCATATCTTCGCCACTAGTTGTTGTCTGGAGGGAGCAGGTTGCTTCCAAGTAGCCACTATAAGAGTTCTGGCGCTTGCGCACACACTGTGGGATAGTTGTGTTATAGTTTTATCAAAGAGTGCAGACCATGGGCCTAGGGTTATTGTGGTATGGAGAACCTCCTGAATTATTGCCTCACAGTCCTTCCATACTTTCTGCACCTCTGTACAGTCCCACTAGCAATGTTTCAAATCAGCTGGAAGCCTGCATCCCCTGTAACAGAGGGAGGATTGTGGGTAAATGTCTTGTGTATATTTTGGGTAGACATGTTCCAGTGTTGCAGAATTTTAAAGCTTTTTTCTTGCACTATTATATTAGAGGAACATTTGCTTAGGGAGTTGAATATATATATATCGCGCCCAGCATGTTTGATGCTGCATACAACCTCTACCAAACCAGGGCACTCTTAGGACTTCCAAGATCTTTTAACACATGTATGAACTAAGATCAATGCATTTTGGTCATATATATATATATATATATATATATATATAGTCAGGGCTATATACCGAGAGCAGTTATCTGCTATTTGTGTCTGAAAGTCAAGTTAACCAATGTACCAAGCGTTAACGTGACTTCAAGACACAACCAATGCCACAAAACAACTGCCGCAACCAATGTACTGAGACGTTAACTGCTCTTTAAGACACAATCTCTAAACACCAGCAGATAGCTGGCGTTAAAGATTTGCAAAAGGCAAACTCTAGTCACAATGCGCTGAAAGACACTATCAGCTCAGTGCATTGCCTAAAGGGGGCAATAGAGGGCGATAGCGACTCTCAGTACATAGCCCTGTATAAAATCTTTATACAGGGACATTTTAAATAATTCAAACAGTCATCAGCTATTATAATTTACCCCAGCAAGTTCCAGATTTACAGTCACTATGTGGTTAGGACTTGGGATACAGGATACTGATTGACTATATAGGTTATGGAGAGGTATGTGTTAAAGGAGCTAAAAGCTCCCCACAGAATAAAATTAAATAGAGCCTTCTTATAACAGAAGGTACCTCGCAGCCTCATGTTATTATAATAACATTGCCATAATAATCTAACATATAAACAACTATTTCTCACTCCCAGGGAAATGGGCAGGGACATGCAATGTATCTCATTTGTTGCAACCAAGTTTCTTCTTAATGTCCTGTAGCTAAGGCATGGGTCCAGATGTAATACAGTCTAATGGTATTGAACAGGGGTGTTAAACTTGGGACCTTTTCAATGTCCTGTAGCTAATGCATGTGTCAAGATGTTATACAGCTTAATGGTATAAAGCAGGGGTGTTGAACACGTGACCTATCACATGTTTTGAAAACTACAACTCCCAGCATTCTCTGTTAGCTGTAAGTTTCTTATTTATGTCCATTGGTTAATGAATATATACAGATGATGTATATATATATGATATATGTATGATATACAGTATAAATGTTTAACTTTCCACATGTTTAAAAACTATTAATCCCAATATTCCCTGGCTGCACAGAATGCTGGAAAATTTGGTTTTTATACATCCCGGAATAAAGCCATTTTCCTGACTTAGAGACATTAAAAGCCCACGTTCGTGCTTTAGCAATTCGTACCCAAGGGTTTGAAAATGCAAGTGATTCATCTGCCCTTCTTTTACATCCATACTGTATCCACTATTGGATTAGCGAAGGATTTTATGGGTCACTGAAAGCAGTAGAATCCTTACCAAACTTTCCCTCACTTTCATATTCCACCTACCTGCCAGCTATAATCCATGGAGTCTAAGTGAAATAAACCTGCAGATCTGAGACCCAGGCAATCCTACCACTATGTGCAGTTCAATCTAAACAACACCATTGTGCAACCTGAGACTGTATACAGGACCCAGATTAACACACTAGGTTCATTCTTATTAGTATTTACCACAGCAAGTTCCAAATTTACAGTTGCTATGGGGTTATGACTTGGGGATAAAGTATACTGATTAATAGATTATGGTGAGGTGCCTCCACCTCTCCCCTAAAGGAGCTAAAATCTCCCCACAGAGTATAAAATGAATAAGAGTCTAGCAAACAGAAACTGGATTGTCTCATTTCTTTCTATGAAGAAGGGGGGGGGGGAAGAATTTTTAATTGGCTTTCACATGTTTGTAAAACAAACAGCACCTAATTGGGTGGAATACAGGAACTTCCTTACACTTCTTGTCTTGTCATGTACAATGCCTAAGAGATTTTTTTGATTTGCTACGATCAGAACCTCATTGGATGTTAGTAAAATTCCACTTCCTTTTAGTGTCTACATGGAAACCCTTTAGAACTAAACCTACCATTTTGATTTTTCCAATTAAAACTTGTGTCAAGTAAAGTAAGTATACCTTGTTAATTGTATATTATTTGTTTTTTTTAATTCAATAGTAAGTAGTAGTACTATACTTTGTATAGTGTTATTTGTTATGGCGATTTTTATTTAATTTTAAATATTGATAATTACACACATACATATAGACCTTTCCTACGTGTAATAGTGTTATATACTCCACTTAATTAGTTGCTCCTAAAAACTTAATGCAATCTCTGTAAAAAGCTAAATACATTTATGTAATATAAAGGATATTACACAAAAGACTCTAGCACTCATCTACATATATAGTCATAAATTAATTAGGTATAAGAGTTAAACATGCAAGCAATGAACCTGCACTAAAGTTAAAATAGATACCTTTAGTTATATTGCTTGTATAAACATGCTTAACCTTAAAAACAAAAATACAAAAATATTTGTATGAATAGAAGACCCCCCTAAAACCCAGATCACGCAATGTCTTAACATCTCAAATTGGTTTCTATATCTACTTACCAGCCCTCATTTCCTCTGATGCCTTCCGCCTTCCTCATTTGCTCGGCTGCTAAGACCTTTATCAGGCCAGACCGAAACGTTACTGTTGCGCACATGAATCAATAAATTTCAATTTGTTACACAAGACCTGTGAGTGTCCAAGTTACTTTGTATGCTGGTATCCTTTGGAATTGGGACTGGAAGCAACCAGGCACGGCTGATGGAGCCACGAAGGTGAGTGCACATAGTTTGTTAGAATATATATCTGTCTATCTATCTCTCCATCTATCTATTTATCTAGCTATCTTTATATTTACAGTATCTCTCCATCTGTCTTTCTATGTTTCTATCTACCTATCTATATCTGGCTATCTATCTATATCTGTCTCTATCTATTTATCTCTATATCTACAGTATATACTCGAGTATAAGCCGAGGTTTTCAGGTTTTAAAATTAGCCTGAAAATCTAACCTTGACTTATACTCGGGTCAAGTGCCTCGCCGTAAGCAGCAAGTGTTAACTCTTATGGGCAACAGGGCTGTTTGTGTAGGGCAAACTGGGTAATTGCCTAGGGCCCTGTCATCTTTAAGGGGCCCCATAGGGAGGAATCCCTGCATGGCACTGCTTTCAAGCTTTTCTCTGCCCGGCTGTCACAATCCCCTAGCACCAGCTGCTGCTTTCTGTGTGCCTGTGTGGTCCGTTCCATACACAGTGTGTAAGCTGCGTCTGGGAGTGTGCCTAGTTCTCTGAACACTTCTATGCCTTATGTCTGCTTCCCAACCCTTGTCTCCGACATGGCAGCAATGCAGGGGGCTGTTTTTATACAAAGACTTCTGGGAATTTACCATGATTCCATGGAAGCTCTTAGGAAAGCTATACCTTTAAAAAGACATTTACAGCATTCCACAAGTTAAATGCAAAAACAGGGCGCCAACTACAGACTGGTTTTGGCTTTATTGAGCCATCATCAGTGTAATGCAGGCCTCTGGTTTTGCAGTGTGAAGTGCCTATGGACAGACGTCACTAATAAATTGAATAGGATAGGGAGAGAATATAGGCTTTGAAACTCCCTTTTCAGCAATATGCAAATAAGGAACAAAGACTTCTGGGAATTTACCATGTTTCCATGGAAGCTCTTAGGAAAGCTATATCTTTAAAAAGACTTTTACAGCATTCCACAAGCTAAATGCAAAACCAGAGCACCAACTACAGACCAGTTTCAGCTTTATTTCTTTAAGTGTAACTATTAAATTGGTGATTTTGAAGGGTATGCAGATGGAAAACAATCTATGAGTGATTATGGGAAGGCCATAGACAGCATTTATAAGCCATGTATGAAAGTATATAATTGAGAAATTATAAAATAACAGTTATTAGATTTAAGATAGGCCTCAAACCTGTGGCTTTAATGTGTCTGGACAAAATACATTTTATTGACCAGCATCACACAAATATTTATTTTTATTCAAATGAGTAGAACCAGTGTACTTTTATACATCACTGAAGAGCATGGTTGCTAACTCGCTGTCATTAAAACACAGGGCTTATGCTGGCCATACACTACCCCAATGTTACATTCATTTAACGTTTGATCCGACATGAACGTTGAATTGATGGTAGCATTAAGTGAAGCATCGATGTAACCTGCTGATGCTACTGACAGAAAAATTTAATGCGATCAATATTTTGACCTCAAAATTATCAGAAACTGGTGACTTGTCAGTTATCTGCCCAAAACCCTGACTGCTATTTTTAGCAGTTTATTACATGCATTTGTAACCAGATATTTACTGATAAGTTCTCAGGTGCATAACAAGATTGGAGACCCACCCCCCTCCCCAGAGAATCCACGATAAGCTGTTTTTAAACACACCTCAAGGTAATTTAAAATAAAGATTTGAGCTGCATATCCTTGTATTTGTATATAATAAATGGCAAAAACGGCTAAGCTCTATTATTTGTTTGCTCCAGGTTTATATCTCCTGCCCCTTTAAGAGCACTCCAGCTAGAAGGAAAATGTATAAGCTCTAAAAACTCACATGGTTCCCTGGAAGAGATCATTCTAAATAAATAGAGAAGCAGGTGTGGTGTTTCTCCCCCAGCGATTGTACTTTCCCCACCAGGTTAGTTTGTACAAACAATGTAACTAAACGTATCCATTTTAACCCCAGTGTACCAAATATACTCGAGTATAAGTTGACCCGAGTATAAGCCGATTAACTTAGTTTAGCTGAAAAACAAGTAAAACTGATTGACTCGAGTACAAACCGATGGTTGACTTTCTCCCATAGACAGTCCCATATATAGTTCCACAGACAGTATTATAGAAAGTCCAGTACACAGCCCTATAGATAATTCCACTGACAGTCCTATAGAAAGCCCAACACACAGCCCCATAGAAAGTCCCATACACAGCCCCATAGAAAGTCCCATACACAGCTCCATAGAAAGTCCCATACACAGCCCCATAGAAAGTCCAATACACAGCCCCATAGAAAGTCCAATACACAGCCCCATAGAAAGTCCCATACACATCCCCACACAGAAAGTCCCATACACGGCCCCATAAAAAGTCCTATACACGGCCCCATAGAAAGTCCCATACACGGCCCCATAGAAAGTCCCATACACAGCCCCATAGAAATTCCAATACACAGCCCCATAGAAAGTCCAACACACAGCCCCATAGAAAGTCCAACACCCAGCCCCACAGAAAGTCCAATACCCAGCCCCAAGAAAGTCCCATACACAGACCCACAGAAAGTCCAACACACAGCCCCATAGAAAGTCCAACACACAGCCCCATAGAAAGTCCAACACACAGCCCCATAGAAAGTCCAATAGACAGCCCCATAGAAAATTCAATAGACAGCCCCATAGAAAATCCAATAGAGAGCCCCATAGAAAGTCCCATACACAGCCCCATAGAAAGTCCCATACACAGACCCATAGAAAGTCTCAACACAGCCCATAGAAGTCCCATACACAGCCCCATAGAAAGTCCCATATACAGCCCCATAGAAAATCTTATACACAGCCCCATAGAAAGTCCCATGCACAGCCCCATAGAAAGTCCCATACACAGCCCCATAGAAAGTCCCATACACAGCCCCATAGAAAGTCCCATACACAGCCCCATAGAAGTCCCATACACAGCCCAATAGAAAGTCCCATACACAGCCCATAGAAGTCCCATAGACTGCCCCCTAGAAAGTCCTACACAGTCCCATACACTGCCCCATAGATAGTTTGATACACAGCTCATAGAAGAAGTCCATACACAACCCCATAGAAAGTCCCATACATCACACTATAGAAAGTCCCATACACAGCCCCATAGAAAGTCCCATAGACTGCCCCCTAGAAGGCCCATACTAGCCCCATAGAAAGTCCCATACACAGCCCCATAGAAAGTCCATAGACTGCCCCATTGAAAGTCCTATACACAGCCCCATAGAAAGTCCCATACAAAGCACCATAGAAAGTCCCATACAGAGCCAATAGAAAGTCCAAACACAGCCCATAGACAGTCCCATACACAGACCCGTAGAAGTCCCATAAACAGCCCATAGAAAGCCCATACACAGCCCCATAGAAAGTCCCATACACAGCCCCATAGAAAATCTCATACACAGCCCCATAGAAAGTCCCATAGACTGCCTACAGTAAGTCCCATACACTGCCCCATAGATAGTCCCATACACAGCTCCATAGAAAGTCCTATACAAACCCCATAGAAAGTCCCCTACATAACCCCATAGAAAGTCCCATACAAGCCCCATAGAAAGTCCCATAGACTGCCCAGAAAGTCCCATACACAGCCCCATAGAAAGTCCCATACACAGCCCCATAGAGCCCCATTGAAAGTCGCATACACAGCCCCATAGAAAGTTCCATATACAGCCCCACAGTAAGTCCCATACACTGCCCCATAGATAGTCCCATATACAGCTCCATAGAAAGTCCTATACACAACCCCATAGAAAGTCCCATACAACCCATAGAAAGTCCCATACAAGCCCACATAGAAAGCCCACAGAGCCCCATGATGAAGTCCATACAAGCCCCATAGAAAGTCCCATACACAGCCCCATAGAAAGTCCCATACACAGCGCCATAGAAAATCCCATACACAGCGCCATAGAAAATCCCATACACAGCCCCATAGAAAGTCCCATACAGAGTACAATAGAAAAGTCCAATACACAGTCACATAGAAAGTCCCATACACAGCCCCATAGAAAGTCCCATGACTCGCCATAGAAAGTCCCATACACAGCCCCATAGAAAGTCCAGACACAGCCCATAAACAGCCCCATGAAAGTCCATAGACTGCCCCATAGAAAGTCCCATACACAGCCCATAGAAAGTCCCATACACACAGCCCCATAGAAAGTCCCATAGACTGCCCCCACAGTAAGTCCCATCACTGCCCATAGATATGTCCCATACACAGCTCCATAGAAAAGTCCTATACACAATTCCATAGAAAGTCCCATACACAGCCCCATAGAAAGTCCCATAGACTGCCATAGAAAGTCCCATACACAAGCCCCATAGAAAGTCCATACACAGCCCCATAGACTGCCCCATTGAAAGTCGCATACACAGCCCCATAGAAAGTTCCATATACAGCCCCACAGTAAGTCCATATGTTAGGTTTTTATAATTCTGTATAATCACGTAGCCTAATAGCAGCCATTTTGTTTTCGACTCCATTTTGTGCACATATTACTTAGTCTGTTTTTCTCAAAATGTACCAGCTGTACTAGCCCAAGCTGTTTCTCATGGCCATAGATAATACGTTTCTCAAGGTTTCTGCCTCTATGTCAACTTGTCTCTATTCTCGCATTCCAAGACGTTTTATTATATTGTTTACAGACATAAGTCTGGTAAAGCCCCTTTCGTCATGCAAGGTTTTTCCTTTGTTTCATATATGCCAATGTATGACCCAAATAAACTGAGATAGTTTCGTACATGCCCTGTGTGTGTGTGAATTCGTCTCCCGCAGCGTGAGGCTTTTTCAGTGTTCTAAGAAACTAGGCATCAAATAATGGTTGGACCAGTGTAGGATTAATTTTCTACACCATACACTGCCCCATAGATTAGTCCCATATACAGCTCCATAGAAAGTCCTATACACAACCCCCCATAGAAAGTCCCATCATAACCCCATAGAAAGTCCCATACACAGGCCCCATAGAAAGTCCCATAGACAGCCCCTAGAAAGTCCATAGACTGCCCATAGAAAAAAGTCCCTAAATAGCCCATAGAGAAAGTCCCAACACAGCCCCATAATAGTCCCCATACACAGCACCCATAGAAAGCCCATAGACTGCCCCATTGAAAGTCCCATACACAGCCCCATAGAAATCCCATACACAGCCCCCCATAGAAGACCATACACAGCCCATAGAAAGTCCCATACACAGCGCCATTAGAAACCATAACAAGCGCCATAGAAATCCCATACACAGCCCCATAGAAAGTCACATACAGAGCCCATAGAAAGTCCAATACACAGTCACATAGAAAGTCCATACACAGCCCCATAGAAAGTCCCATACATGCCCCATAGAAGTCCCATACACAGCCCCTAATGAAAGTCCCATACAACATCCCATAGAAAGTTCCATAGACTGCCCCATAGAAAGTCCGTACACAGCCCCATAGAAAGTCCCATACACAGCCCCATAAGAAAGTCCATACACAGTCCCATAGAAAGTCCATAGACCGCCATTGAAGTAGGCATACAAGCCCCATAGAAAGTTCCATATACAGCCCCACAGTAAGGCCCATACACTGCCCCATAGATAGTCCCATACACAGCTCCCATAGAAAGTCCTAACACAAACCCCATAGAAAGTCCCGTACACAGCCCCATAGAAAAGTCCCCATAGACTGCCCCAGAGAAAGTCCCATACACAGCCCATAGAAAGTCCCCTACACAGCCCCATAGACTGCCCCATTGAAAGTTCGCATACACAGCCCCATAGAAAGACCAGACATAAGTGCCCATAGAAAGTCCCATAGTACATCCCCATAGAAGTCCCATCACAGCCCCATAGAAAAGTCCCATAACAGCCCCATAGAAAGTCCATAGACTGCCATAGAAAGTCCATACACAGCCCCATAGACTGCCCATGAAAGTAGCAACACAGCCCCATAGAAAGTTCCATATACAGCCCACAGTAAGTCCCATACACTGCCCCATAGATAGTCCCTATACAGCTCCCATAGAAAGTCCATATACACAACCCCATAGAAAGTCCCATACAACCCCATAGAAAGTCCCATCACAGCCCCATAAAAGTCCATAGCTGCCCATAGAAGTCCCATAGACTGCCAATAGAAATCCATAACTAGCCCCTAGAAAGTCCACATGTCCCATACACAGCTCCATAGAAAGTCCCATACACAGCCCCATAGAATGTCCAATACACAGCCCCATAGAAAGTCCAATACACAGCCCCATAGAAAGTCCCATACACATCCCCACAGAAAGTCCCATACACGGCCCCATAAAAAGTCCTATACACGGCCCCATAGAAAGTCCCATACACGGCCCCATAGAAAGTCCCATACACAGCCCCATAGAAATTCCAATACACAGCCCCATAGAAAGTCCATTAACTTAGTTTAGCTGAAAAACAAAGTAAAACGATTGACTCGAGGACACCCGTGGTTGCTTTCTCCCTAGACAGTCCCATATATAGTTCCACAGACAGTATTATAGAAAGTCCAGTACACAGACCCCTATAGATAATTCCACTGACAGTCCTATAGAAGCCCACACACACAGCCCCATAGAAAGTCCCATACACAGCCCCTAGAAAGTCCCATACACAGCTCCATAGAAAGACCCATGAACACAGCCCACTAGAAGTCCAATACAGCCCATAGGAAGTCCAATACCAGCCCCATAGAAAGTCCCATCACAGCCCCACAGAAAGCCCATACACCTGGCCCATAAAAAAAGTCTATACACGGCCCCATAGAAAGTCCCATACACGGCCCCATAGAGAAGTCCCATACACAGCCCCATAGAAATTCCAATACACAGCCCCATAGAAAGTCCAACACACAGCCCCATAGAAAGTCCAACACACAGCCCACAGAAAGTCCAATACCCAGCCCCACAGAAAGTCCCTACACAGACCCACAGAAAGTCCAACACACAGCCCCATAGAAAGTCCAACACACAGCCCCATAGAAAGTCCAACACACAGCCCCATAGAAAGTCCAATAGACAGCCCCAAGAAATTCAATAGACAGCCCCATAGAAAATCCAATAGAGAGCCCCATAGAAAGTCCCATACACAGCCCCATAGAAAGTCCCATACACAGACCCATAGAAAGTCCAATACACCAGCCCCATAGGAAGTCCCATACACAGCCCCATAGAAAGTCCCATATACAGCCCCATAGAAAATCTTATACACAGCCCCATAGAAAGTCCCATGCACAGCCCCATAGAAAGTCCCATACACAGCCCCTTAGAAAGTCCCATACACAGCCCCATAGAAAGTCCCATACACAGCCCCATAGAAAGTCCCATACACAGCCCAATAGAAAGTCCCATACACAGCCTCATAGAAAGTCCCTAGACTGCCCATAGAAAGTCCCATACACAGTCCCATACACTGCCCCATAGATAGTTTGATACACAGCTCAATAGAAAGTCCTATACACAACCCCATAGAAAGTCCCATACATAACCCTATAGAAAGTCCCATACACAGCCCCATAGAAAGTTCCATAGACTGCCCCATAGAAAGTCCCATACATAGCCCCATAGAAAGTCCCATACACAGCCCCATAGAAAGGCCCATAGACTGCCCCATTGAAAGTCCTATACACAGCCCCATAGAAAGTTCCATACACAGCCCCATAGAAAAGTCCCATACAGAGCCAATAGAAAGTCCAATACACAGTCCCATAGAAAGTCCCATACACAGCCCCATAGAAAGTCCCATACACAGCTCCATAGAAAGCCCCATACACGCCCCATAGAAAGTCCCATACACAGCCCCATAGAAAATCTCATACACAGCCTCATAGAAAGTCCCATAGACTGCCCTACAGTAAGTCCCATACACTGCCCCATAGATAGTCCCATACACAGCTCCATAGAAAGTCCTATACACAACCCCATAGAAAGTCCCCTACATAACCCCATAGAAAGTCCCATACACAGCCCCATAGAAAGTCCCATAGACTGCCCCATAGAAAGTCCCATACACAGCCCCATAGAAAGTCCCATACACAGCCCCATAGACTGCCCCATTGAAAGTCGCATACACAGCCCATAGAAAGTTCCATATAAAGCCCCACAGTAAGTCCCATACACTGCCCCATAGATAGTCCCATATACAGCTCCATAGAAAGTCCTATACACAACCCCATAGAAAGTCCCATACATAACCCCATAGAAAGTCCCATACACAGCCCCATAGAAAGTCCCATAGACTGCCCCATTGAAAGTCCCATACAACAGCCCCATAGAAAGTCCCATACACAGCCCCATAGAAAGTCCCATACACAGCGCCATAGAAAATCCCATACACAGCGCCATAGAAAATCCCATACACAGCCCCATGAAAGTCCATACAGAGCCCATAGAAAGTCCAATACACAGTCACATAGAAAGTCCCATACACAGCCCCTAGAAAGTCCCATAGACTGCCCCATAGAAAGTCCCATACAAGCCCCATAAACGCCATACACAGCCCCATAGAAAGTCCCATACACAGCCCATAGAAAGTCCCAAGACTGCCCCATAGAAAGTCCCATACACAGCCCATAGAAAGTCCCATACACAGCCCCATAGAAAGTCCCATAGATGCCCCCAGTAAGTTCCATACACGCCCCATAGATAGTCCCACATCACAGCTCCATAGAAAGTCCTTACACAATTCCATAGAAAGTCCCATACACAGCCCATAGAAAGTCCCATAGACTGCCCCATAGAAAGTCCCATACACAGCCCCATAGAAAGTCCCATACACAGCCCCATAGACTGCCCCATTGAAAGTCGCATACACAGCCCCATAGAAAGTTCCATATACAGCCCCACAGTAAGTCCATTGTTAGGTTTTTATATATTCTGTATAATCACGTAGCCTATAGCAGCCATTTTGTTTTCGACTCCATTTTGTGCATAAATTACTTAGTCTGTTTTCTCAAAATGTACCAAGCTGTACCTAGCCCAAGCTGTTTCTCATGGCCATAGATAATCGTTATCTCAAGGTCTTCTGCCTCCTATGTCAATTGTCTCTATTCTCGCATTCCAAGACATGTTTATTATATTGTTTACAGACATAAAGTCTGGTAAAGCCCCTTTTCGTCATGCAAGGTTTTTCCTTTGTTTCATATATGCCAATGTATGACCCAAATAAACTGAGATAGTTTTCAGTACATGCCCTGTGTGTGTGTGAATTCTGTCTCCCGCAGCTGTGAGGCTTTTTCAGTGTTCTAAGAAACTAGGCATCAAATAATGGTTTGGACCAGTGTAGGATATATTTCTTACACCATACACTGCCCCATAGATAGTCCCATATACACTCCATAGAAAGTCCTATACACAACCCCATAGAAAGTCCCATACATAACCCCATAGAAAGTCCCATACACAGCCCCATAGAAAGTCCCATAGACTGCCCCATAGAAAGTCCCATAGACTGCCCCATAGAAAGTCCCATACACAGCCCATAGAAAGTCCCATACACAGCCCCATAGATAGTCCCATACACAGACCCATAGAAAAGTCCCATAGACTGCCCCATAGAAAGTCCCATACACAGCCCATAGAAAGTCCCATACACAGCCCCATAGAAAGCCCCATACACAGCCCCATAGAAAGTCCCATACACAGCGCCATAGAAAATCCCATACACAGCGCCATAGAAAATCCCATACACAGCCCCATAGAAAGTCCCATACAGAGCCCATGAAAGTCCAATACACAGTCACATAGAAAGTCCCATACACAGCCCCATAGAAAGTCCCATACACTGCCCCATAGAAAGTCCCATACACAGCCCCCTAGAAAGTCCATACACAGCCCCATAGAAAGTCCCATAGACTGCCCCATAGAAAGTCCCATACACAGCCCCATAGAAAGTCCCATACACAGCCCCATAGAAAGTCCCATACACAGTCCCATAGAAAGTCCCATAGACTGCCCCATTGAAAGTCGCATACACCCCATAGAAAGTTCCATATACAGCCCCACAGTAAGTCCCATACACTGCCCCATAGATAGTCCCATACACAGCTCCATAGAAAGTCCTATACACAACCCCATAGAAAGTCCCGTACACAGCCCCATAGAAAGTCCCATAGACTGCCCCATAGAAAGTCCCATACACAGCCCCATAGAAAGTCCCATACACAGCCCCATAGACTGCCCCATTGAAAGTCGCATACACAGCCCCATAGAAAGTCCCATACACAGCCCATAGAAAGTCCCATAGACTGCCCATAGAAAGTCATACACAGCCCCATAGAAAGTCCCATACACAGCCCCATAGAAAGTCCCATAGACTGCCCATAGAAAGTCCCATACACAGCCCCATAGACTGCCCCATTGAAAGTCGCATACACAGCCCCATAGAAAGTTCCATATACAGCCCCACAGTAAGTCCCATACACTGCCCCATAGATAGTCCCATATACAGCTCCATAGAAAGTCCTATACACAACCCCATAGAAAGTCCCATACATAACCCCATAGAAAGTCCCATACACCGCCCATAGAAAGTCCCATAGACTGCCCCATAGAAAGTCCCATAATGCCCCATGAAAGTCCCATACATAGCCCCATAGAAAGTCCATACACAGCCCATAGATAGTCCCATACACAGACCCAGAAAGTCCCATAGACTGCCCCATTGAAAGTCCCATACACAGCCCCATAGAAAGTCCCATACATAGCCCCATGAAAGCCCCATACACAGCCCATAGAAAGTCCCATACACAGCGCCATAGAAAATCCCATACACAGCGCCATAGAAAATCCCATACACAGCCCCATAGAAAGTCCCATACAGAGCCATAGAAAGTCAATAAACAGTCACATAGAAAGTCCCATACACAGCCATAGATAGTCCCATACACAGCCCCATAGTCCCATACACAGCCCATAAACCCACAGCCCCATAGAAAAGTCCCATACACAGCCCCATAGAAAGTCCCATAGACTGCCCATAGAAAGTCCCATAGACTGCCCCATAGAAAGTCCCATACACAGCCCCATAGAAAGTCCCATACACAGCCCCATAGAAAGTCCCATAGACTGCCCCATTGAAAGTCGCATACACAGCCCCATAGAAAGTTCCATATACAGCCCCACAGTAAGTCCCATACACTGCCCCATAGATAGTCCCATACACAGCTCCATAGAAAGTCCTATACACAACCCCATAGAAAGTCCCATACATAACCCCATAGAAAGTCCCATACACAGCCCCATAGAAAGTCCCATAGACTGCCCCATAGAAAGTCCCATAGACTGCCCCATAGAAAGTCCCATACATAGCCCCATGGAAAGTCCCATACACAGCCCCATAGAAAGTCCCATACACAGACCCATAGAAAGTCCATAGACTGCCCCATTGAAAGTCCCATACACAGCCCCATAGAAAGTCCTATACACAGCCCCATAGAAAGCCCCATACACAGCCCCATAGAAAGTCCCATACACAGCGCCATAGAAAATCCCATACACAGCGCCATAGAAAATCCCATACACAGCCCCATAGAAAGTCCCATACAGAGCCCATAGAAAGTCCAATACCCACAGTCACATAGAAAGTCCCATACACAGCCCCATAGATAGTCCCATACACAGCCCCATAGATAGTCCCATACACAGCCCCATAGATAGTCCCATACACAGCCCATAGATAGTCCCATACACAGCCCCATAGATAGTCCCATCACAGCCCCATAGATAGTCCCATACACAGCCCCATAGAAAGTCCCATACACAGCCCCATAGAAAGTCCCATACACAGCCCGATAGAAAGTCCCATACACAGCCCCATAGAAAGTCCCATACACAGCCCCTTAGAAAGTCCCATACACAGCCCCTTAGAAAGTCCCATTCACAGCTCCATAGAAAGTCCCATACACAGCCCCATAGAAAGTCCCATACACAGCCCCATAGAAAGTCCAATACACAACCCCATAGAAAGTCCAATACATAGCTCGATATCTTTTTGTGCAGCCTAAATAGGTTTGTTGAATCATGTTACTTCTCCCTTTTTTTCCGATTTCCTTTGCAGTCTGGGCTATGAGTGAGCAGGACAACAATTGCCTAACCCACTGAAATTAAGAGGATTCTGTGTGTTACAGGTGACAGCTTTTTGACAGCTATGTGATTTTGTCCAGATCAGCCCAGACCCAAGTATAAGCCGAGGGGAGGCTTTTAGGATGAAAAGGTAAAATTTCTCGGCTTATACTCGAGTATATATAGTGATTACGCTTCATTGCTTGCATATATGTTTAACTCTTGTATTTTATTCGTTTATATATGTGTAGTTGAGTGCTAGGGTAGAAAAGTAATTTAGAATAAAGGTTTGAGCTGCATATACTTATATTTGTATATAATAAAGGGCAAAACAGCTAAGGTCTATTATATGCCTGCTCCCTGTTTATATTCTCCGCCCCTTTAAGGGGCATGTCCACCCCCAAAACAAAAATTTAGCCCACCACTGGCCCCACTGTTTAGTGTTACATAGTAACATAGTAACATAGTAATTAAGGTTGAATAAAGACATTCGTCCATCAAGTCCAACCTATTCCCTTTTTTTTTTTTTTTTTTTAACCCTACCTAACAGTTGATCCAGAGGAAGGCAAAAAACCCCAGCTAAAAAAGGGGGGGAAAAATTCCTTCCTGACTCCAAACGGCAATCGGAAAGTATCCCTGGATCAACCAGATCTATATGCATTAATACCAGTAATTCTCAATATTTTTTAGTTTTAGAAACTTATCCAGGCCTTTTTTAAAGTTATTCAATGAACTTGCCATTACCACCTCTGCTGGAAGACAGTTCCACAGTTTCACCGTTCTCACTGTAAAGAAACCTCTCCTAACTTGAAGATGAAACTTCTTTTCTTCCAACCTTAAAGGATGTCCACGAGTCCTCTGATATGACCTATTAGTGAACAATGCACCAGAGAGTTCACTGTATGGGCCATTAATATATTTGTATAAGGTTATCATGTCCCCACGCAACCGCCGCTTCTCCAATGTAAACAGCCCTAACTTGTCTAATCTGCCTGCATATTCAAGCCCCTCCATTCCCCTTATTAATTTAGTTGCCCTTCTTGGACTGCTTCCATTTCCAAGATGTCCCTTTTGTATATGGGATTCCAAAACTGCACCGCATATTCCAAATGAGGCCTTACCAGTGCCTTGTAAAGAGGGAGAATAATATTTTTCTCTCTTGAATCCATTCCCTCTTTTACAAGACAATATCTTGCTAGCTCTAGCTGTTGCTACCTGGCATTGTTGCTACAGCTAAGTCTGTATCTACACGAACCCCCAAATCTTTTTCCATTACAGATGCACTTAACACAGAGTTATTTATGGTGTAGGTGGCACAGGGATTATTAAATCCCAAATGCATCACCTTACATTTATCAACATTGAATCTCATCTGCCATTCTGCTGCCCATTTTGATAATCTATCTAGGTGTGCTTGCAGCACTTGCACATCATTGGAAGTTTCCAAAGCTCTGCATAGTTTAGTGTCATCAGCAAACACAGAGACCTTGCTCTCAATGCCCCCTTCTAAGTCATTTATAAACAGATTAAACAGAAGCGGCCCCAGTACAGAACCCTGAGGAACTCCGCTTAGAACTTTAGCCCACATAGATGTAGCTCCATTAACCACCACTCTCTGTTTGCGGTCCAATAACCAGTTCTCTGTCCATGAACAAATGTTTTCTTCAAGGCCAACAGTCCTCAGTTTATACATTAGTCGCCTATGTGGCACAGTATCAAAGGCTTTTGCAAAATCCAAATATACCACATCCACAGCTGTGCCTGAATCTAACTTCTTACTCACTTCTTCATAAAAACCAATTAAATTTGTCTGGCATGATCTATTTCTCATAAATCCATGCTGACTACTACTAATAAGATGATCTCTGGAGACAAAGTCAAGGATATGATCCCTTAACAAAGTTTCCATCACCTTCCCTACCACTGATGTTAGGCTTACAGGTCTATAGTTACCAGGCTGTGAACGACTACCTTTTTTGAATATTGGTATTACATTGGCTTTTTTCCAATCCAGCGGCACATCCCCAGACAAAAGTGAATCTGAAAAGATGAGACACAGTGGTCTTGCTAGAACTGAACTAAAAAAACCTTAACTTACCTCTCGGCTACAAATGGTTCTCCTGCAGTGCCTGTCCAAGGTCCAGGCTCCCCTCCTTTGAACCACAATTAAAAGTAATTTAGAACAAAGGTTTGAGCTGCATATTCTTGTTTTTGTATGCAGTAAAGATACGTGCGATTAGCTGTTTAAAAGACCGGTGGCAAACCAGCAGAACTTTTAAACAGCTGATCGAATGTATCTTTACTGCATAACTGATCACAGATGCTCTGGGCCATATAGTTACAACACTGTAAGTTCCATTCCTTTCTGGCAAGGGTATCTTCCTCCTCCCTCTGCTACAAGAGTTTTTTTTATATGCTTGAGCATTTTCAGAGGAGGCAGCAAGGGAAACAGCAGTCAATCATTGGTTGTGATGTCAGCAGTCATAGTCTTGATTGACTGTATAGAGGGAGGGACCAGCTTCTTAGAAAGAATGGCTTTAAAATATGTTGATATATCCTACTTTGTCCTCTGAATTACAATTTAGTGACTTGGTTCTGAGCTTGAGCATGCTTAGAAGAGACAGCTAGGGGATTGGCTGTGATATCAACTGTCAAATCCATAACTGACAGTTGCTAACTGGAAGAACATGGAAACAGAAACAGGGGAAACAGGACATTGTGTAGGATTTCAGGTTTTCAAGTTACACTTATATACTATATATATTTCAGATTTCAAATTATTACAGTTTAGGATTTTGGGGGTGATTTACCTGTATAAGTTTTCAAGGTGTCTTTCACGTCTACTGCAAGAAACTTAATTCTGTGCAAAAAAAACACAAAAGTAAAAAAGTTTATTTTGGATACATTAGTTTAAAAACACCTTAAGGGCTATGCCACACTTATGAGTTTTTCACCCATTTGCACACGAATTTTGCTTGCGATTGCATATACGATTTTTGTTAGAGTGTAAATCGCAGGAACGTAAAAGTTCACGTGATTTACGATGCGCATGTGATTAAGCAAACACATGCGTTTCCATAATGTTAAGTAGCAAAATCACATGTGCAAACGCAGAACAACGTGCGACAACGCACTAGAATCGCACGCGTAATTGTGTGCGATAACGCCGTGATTATGCATGTGCTTTGGTGCGTTACACTGTAGTGGGGCCTCAGTCTAAGGGCTAGGCCATACTAGTGCGATTTCCGTGCATTTGTGCTCGTGTTTGCGCATGTGGTTTTTTTGCATTTCACTTTGGGTGCGTTGGGATTGCGCATCCATTTGCGATATGCAATCCCATGCGAACACCATTTTTATGCGGAATCGCATGCGATTTGCTATCACAAAAGGAGAAATCGCTGACGCACGGAAATCACATTTAAATTGATGCAGTGTGGCCGTGGCCTAGATCTAGAGAATTTCGATTCACATTGGTAAAAAGCTAAATAGTCAAAGGTTCTCAGAGGTTATTTTGGGGGGTGTTCTTGTATTTCGCAAAATATATATTGACCACAAATTATGGATATTACCGATCACTATTACAGCCAAGTTTTATTTTTTTATTTCTTTTTATCTTTTTTTCAGATTATGTCTGGTTTTATATTTGTCAGTTCATTTCAGGTGTTATTAAGACATTTACATTTATTTTATGACAGAGCTGATTAAATATAAATGTCTGCAAAAATCATTTGGGCACCACTGTTCATTTGGTATGAAATGAGCAAATATGATTATGAATAAATGTAACTTGCTTTCCTCCTGATCACAGCAGTGTATCAAATTATTTTCTGATGTTCCCTGGTGGTAAAAGAACTTTTAGAGGAAAATAACTGTTTTTGATTTAATTAAAAGATAATTGTCATAGTTATTTTCCTAATAGGAAATATCTTTTGTGGTGTGGAAAATCTCATTTTGGCTATCTGTTGTTGGAATTTACATTGGTTATTGCAGTAATCCTAGCTAGCAATTTAGTAAAATGGTACTGTGTGCACTGATAACTGTTCAAAGTTTGTGACTAATGATGGGCATGGACACAACGACAAGCTCGTAAGATTGGATTGGCTGACAGAATTTTTTTCTACAACTGGCCCAATAGGAAAATTTTAAATACGAATGTCTGCCGATCGTCCATACACAATCCGCCAATTGTATGATGTCGGAATAACCCAATATTATACGACCACGATTGTTGCTTATACCCACCATAAAACTGCTTATGATCCCTCATAAGTCATGCTTGTTGAAATGAGAGATGATGGAAATATATAAATATTTCCTTTAAAATCATCCTGAAAGTCTCCCCTCGGCTTAAATTTGGGTCTGGGCTAATCTGGATGCTTGAAGCAGTGGCGTAACTGCTGCCTCCGCCACCACCACAATTAAAAGACTGGACACGAACTTCTGGAACCAAAACGGAAGTTCGAGTCCAGTCTTGCTGATCGTGCATATGTTTCATTCATATGTGTAGAAGAAATAAACAGCACACTACCTCGTAGTCCAGTACCCGGTGCAACTGTAAGGAATATATCTGGATTTATTCCCAATAAACAATGTCTGGAACGACACAGCACTCAGGATTTGCTTTCCATAATTTATTCATGCATCTATATCAAACGTACATATAAGCAACGTTTTGGGGGAAACATACTCCCCTTCTTCAGGCGACTAATGATAACAGATAATGTCCATACTTTGTTCACATATCAGAATATAAAGCCTGTTACAGGAAGTGACACACCCAGTCCCTCCCCCTTCATTCAGTTACACAAAGGCCATGGCGGCCATCCTGAAACATGTACATCCCAAATGTAACAACATCCAGTATAAAGGAAAACAGACCTGAAATTGTATCAAATGAACAAATAGAGATCGAAATCTCTATTTAATCCATTTGGATACAGAGAATTTATTTTATGTACCCACCATACCTCCCTTTGTCGTAATTTGTCGTAATTTGGTCGTAATTTGGTCTAACTAACTCTAGAACCATAAATTTAAGATCATTTTCGTTGTGTCCTGCTTCCACATAATGTTTTGGTACAGGCAATTTATCATCACAGAGTCTAATGCTTGATCGGTGTTACGAGATCCTAGACTTGATGGACTGTGTGGTCTCTCCTACATATAGATGACCACAGGGACACCAAAAAACATACACAACGAATTTACTATCGCATGTATACGCCCTCTCAGTTTGTGTGACTTCCCAGTGTACAAAGGTATCACCCCTATGAACATATTTGCACTGGGTACAGTGGGCACAAGGGAACATACCCATTTCTTAGTACTTAAAAAGTGATAGGGCCTATTGGATTGACTTTTAAACATAGATCTAACAACTTGGTTGCCAATTGTCCGTCCCCTACGATATGATACCAATGGAGGTTGAGAAAATTCTGTCACCATTGGAAATGCTTGTCCTAGCAAATGCCAATGTTTATGTATGACGTTGCCCACACAATCAGTGCCAATGCCATAGTCAGTTATAAATGGTATATGCTTAGCTGTTCTCAGTATTGTATCTCTATCTCTGGAGTGTACCCTGTCAAGGGACTTACACAATATCTCCTCAGGGTAACCCCTATTTCTTAGCTTCATGTACATCTCTTTGGTTTGTATCTCCTTCCTTTTACTATCCATAACTATCCTGTCTACCCTAGTGAATTGGCTTACCGGAATGGACCTTTTCACATGTTTCGGGTGATAGCTCTGGAAGGATAAAAGCTGATTCCTATCAGTGGGCTTGGAGTATAATTCGCTAAGGAAACAACCTTCCCCTTTTTTCACTCTAACATCTAAAAAGCAGATCACGCTAGGATCACAAGTTAAGGTATATTTGATTGTCGAATGTAATTTATTTATATCCGTGTGGAGTTTCCCCAGGGATCCAATGTCGCCCCATGAGAGGAGGAAAATATAGTCTATATACCTCCACCAGGCCAAACAAAGCCCGGTGAAGGCAGAAAGATGATATATAAACTCCTCCTCAAGCCATGCCTTAAAGGCATTGGCATAAGCAGGGGCGGCATTGGATCCCATGGCGGTCCCACGCAGCTGCTGGTAACACACACCATTAAATAAGAAATAGCTCTCTGTTAATACAATACCTAGACACTTGGTGAAAAAAGACATTTGTTGATCACTGTATTGGCCACTCCTGGACAACATCCTCTGTACAGCCGCAATACCCTGATCGTGTGGTATAGATGTGTACAGAGATGAAACGTCCAGCCAATACAATCTCATCATCATGATCAATGTGTAAAGCCTGTAATTTAGCTGAAAATGGAACCGATTCCAGCCACTATGGGCCTACCTGGCGGCTGGACAGGGTTCTTGTGTACCTTGGGAAGGGTATAAAAAATAGGAATAATAGGATGCATTACAGTCAAAAATCTCCTTCATCTGAGATTATGTCATTATTATATGCTTCACCCAACATAGCATCTATACGATTCTTAATGTCCCATGTGGGATCTCTCGAAATCTGCTTGTATTTCCTGTGATGTTAAATTATGATGTACAACCAAATCATCATTATACTATACAATTATACTAATCATTGTGTATCTTGCTTCACTTTATTAGTAAACACCTCCACCCCTGGATATATGGATGGAGGTACAAACAAGCTTTTAGATTGTAAACCCAAGTCCCTCATAGATAGTCTATGGTTCTCTTTTGGACTCTCTCTTATAACCTCCAGTTTGTCCGAAAAATGAGCCTTCAGGCGTACCCTGCGAAAAAAAGCATATGTCTATCTCCATCTGGAATAAGTCCATTTTAGTAGTAGGGCAGAAACCCAACCCCTTATTAAGTACTCTTATCTGGGCCTCATCTAATGTTGCCTTAGAGAGATTAAGTACTATGTCTGCAGTTTCCTCTCTCTCCATGTCCGCTTTGGCAGTTGTTCTGAACGCCACTGATGAAGGCGTGTTGTGTGGTCACGTGAGCATTCCGCCGTCAACACTCCCCTTCCTCTTGTGCGTTCCATAGTGGACCAATCATAGACCGTGCCTTTCTCCTAGTCCGATTGGTCCCTGGCAAATTTCAAACATTTGAACTCCTCCCCCCTCCTACGGTGATTCTATGGGGCTGTGCATGGGACTTTCTATGGGACTTTCTATGGGGCCATGTATGGGACTTTCTATGGGGCCTTGTATGGGACTTTCTATTAGACTGTCTGTGGAACTTTCTATTGGACTGTCTGTGGAACTTTCTATTGGACTGTCTGTGGAACTATCTATGGGGCTGTCTATGGGAGAAAGTAACCCCTTGGCTTATACTCGGAGTCAATCAGTTTTACTCGTTTTTCAGGTAAAAGTAAGTACTTCTGCTTATACTTGGATCCACTTATATTCAAGTATATACGGTAAAAAATAAAACCAATGAGATAATCCAGCATTGGATGCTATATTCATTTCACTGTGGGGTTGTAATTGCTCTTTAAAATTAACACACAAGACATACATCACAAAAATCCCAGTTGTAAATATTGAAACCATCAGTCATTGAATAAGTTTACGAGATTGAAAATTCCTGCCTAGCACAATTTTAATTTAATTAATACTTCTATGTAATAAAAACCACACCACATTAATTTAATTTTAGAATGAGAACATTTGGTGTAGTGATTGCTCCCTCTCGTAATTGCTACTTTACCTTAAAACTGTGGTCATTCTTCTTACATTTAATTATGAAACTTTTGTACCCACATCATCAGGCTACCTATGGAGAATGATTAATCTAACGATATTGTAATAAAGACACAGGCGTGGGTGGAACTGCATTGTATCTGATTTAAGAAGTGACACCATTTAAGACCTTCAAGCATTTAGCTGACAGTGAATAGTGGATGTGCCAAGTACTTGTAGTCTTCTGTTTTTCCTTTATACAACACAGCAAAGATTTTGTTCTTTCTGTTGAGGTTTTGTAAAGAGTATTTATTATGCACAGCCTATTACTCAGCCAGATACGCCATTATACAACAGGAAATATTTGCACAGTTTCAGACTCAATGATGAGAACAAAAGCATGTCTATGAGTCTCAATCTCTCCTTGGATAACATGCTGAGTTAAGACTAAAAAAGAAAGAAAACATTTAGATATTTTAGTGATTACTATATGTTGTTCTAAAAAGAATTAGGCACCAGGATTGCATTTTCTATTTTGTGCTCCTCCCTTCAATTCAGGGGCCAGGGAAGCAGGGGGAGCAACCGCAGGGGGGGCTCAGGAGCCAAGGGGGCCCTGTCTTTTTATTTTTCCTATCACAGATATAGCCTCCTCCCAGAAAATCACTGTGGATGAAGCATGGATAGGGCTCCCATTATAGTTTTGCTGGGGGGCCAGTGGTTCCTAGTTATGCCACTGCTTCTATTTATTCTGCAATTTTTATTGGTGTTGTGACATTTGTCATTTTATGTTCTCTACAGAAAAATAACTTTCAAAAAACTCACCAAGATTAGCAGACCTGAGGTTGCTTCTAATGTATACCTGTGCTGTGTAGATATTTGGTAATACTTCACTCTCTCTTCTCATTAGCTTCTTAAAGGGGAACTACAGCAGAGTAATCACCTTTAGGTTTGAAGGCTAGAAATGCTGCACTTAACACATTACACTGAATTAACTGACCTATAAATTAATTTTATAGTTTTTTTAATAGTTTCATAGTGACCCAAAATCTATTTGAAGTTTTTGAAGTTAAAGGGCATGTCCACCCTTTAATACAACTTTAGTATGGGATAATGATCCCCCCATCATTACTTACCTCTCTCCTTCGCACATTCCCGGCCCTCTGCTTGCATAGAACTGTAAGCAGGGGGCGGGACCGGCAGCCACGTCTGTGATTGGCCGAAAGTCAGCCAATCATGAACGTGGCTGCTGGCAGTTCAGAACGGCGAAGGAGAGAGGTAAGTAATGATCAGGGGACTTTCTGGCATTAATATTATAGCGGTTGGAGCTGGGGAAGCATTACCTTTCACATACTAAAAGGGTTTTACATTTGGGGGAGGGAGACCAAAACGGGAGGGAGAGGGAGGGGGGGAGGCCTGCAGTGCACATGCCAAACTTCTGCCGGAGGGGAGACAGGAGGCAGAGTCCTATATGGACTCTGCTACCCTCCTGGTGGCCACTTTTTTGGACTTTGGGGGGGGATTGCAGGAGAACCATTTGGAGCTGGGATGTAAGGTAAGGATTTTACTACACTACAGAGCGGGGCCAGTAGTGGGGGGAATTATAGTTTTGGGGGTGGACATGCCCTTTAAACAGGAGAGAAACTAAATTTTTCAACTTAAGACTTGCTCCGTAGCTCGGAGTTTCCCATTGTGCTTAGTTCCTTAGGGCTGTGCCCTAACTGTGGCTGTGCCACTAACGCATTTTTTACACGTTTGCACATTCGATTTCGATTCAGAATCTCACACGCAATTGCATGGTAACGTGTGTTACCATGCAGTTGTGCTGCAATTTTCTCAATAATCTGTTATTGGAGCGCATTCGATTCGCAAAAAAATGGTGATCGCAGGCGCTTCAAAAAATGGATTGCAACATCGCACATAGTGGCATTGGCAACACACATTTAAATGTACTGGTGTGCGATTCTCACAAGCTAATGGATCCAAAACATGGTTTGAAAACAAGAATCATCACTTTGTGGCCTGCCCTTAACAAACAGTCATTTAAGTGATATAAAAAATTCATTTTTTGCGGCAGCAATGAATATATCACAACACCACATTTCTTGGTTGATGGGTGAACTACAACTTTCAGCATTCCTTACCAGACAGTTCTCATAACATATTTATTGCCTTGAAAGATCCAATTTTGGTAACATGAGTAGTAACTCTGTCCAGTTATGGTGAGGCCACACTGTAACACGCCCCTAGCTAACGTTCGCGAATGCGCTCTGATTAATGGATCACACATGCAGAGCACAGTTGCACTCTAGTGTGGGCCACATCAAATGGGCCACACTAGTGCGCACAATTAAAAGCGCATTCAGATCAAGCTTAAAAGCGCATCAGTTTGATCTAGCCCTAAGGGATGCTCGGAGGTGTAGTTTAACTATGACAATGAAAAAAGCATTGTAGGGTCATATTAATTCCCGCCCTAAATGTTTATTAAATAAGGAATTAAATGGGTCTCCTGAGAACATTACATTTAAAAGAATAATGCAAATATCAAACTGGTTACAAATAGGAGTCACACAAAGAAGCAGATTTCTGAATACCCTCCAACATTCCTTTTGTTTTTACACAATATTGAATATGTTGCTGCATATGTGAAATTAATCTGACATACTGGTAAGTTATCCTTTAACATACATGTCAATTTCTCCCTAAAAATGAAACAATGTGCGGTGCAGGGTCTACATAAAATCTATAGGCTGCGGCCACACTGAAGCACTTCCAAGCATGCCAGAAACTGGCAAGAAAAGCAAGTGTTACCAGCACGCTCGTGTGCATGCACTGCAATCTCGCAATGTTGCACAATAGAAGCAAATGTGATTGCACGGAAAAAATGTGGATCGTATGTTCTGATTAACGAATAACAACACACTAGTGTGGCCACCACAATTGAGCCACACTAGTGTTCGATTTTTGTAGATTGGCTTAAAAGCGCACTAGAGTGGCCTAGCCCTTACTATACTAAAATACCATTTAAGCTGTGGGCACATTTTATCGAGCGCTAACGTGCGTGAAATCCGTGCAAGCATTGCAGTGCATTACTGCCTTTTTTTGCTGCAATGATGCAATATTGTGTTATCAGTATACATGTGATTAACAAAAATACTGTGATCGCATGTGTTCCAAAACAATATGTGGCCACCCATATTGTCATGTGCTCATGAGAAAATGGAGCAGCTTTGCCTAGCCCTTAATCAGTGTGCATAGGGCACATACCTGGTTAACAGCATTTTACAAAATCTGCTGGTTGATGTTTCCTAGTACAGGGTCTCTCAAAGGGTATGCCGGGGCACATTAGTGCAAAGAGCAAAAGGTGTGCCTCAGAATTTTGGTATTGGAAATATTTTTACCAATATAACTGTCGGTGTAGTGCAACACATGACACAACAATATGAATATAATTCACACCATAAAGTGCATAAAATATTAGTAATTACAACTTTACATCCAACATTAAAGGACAATTATACTTACCATTTCCCCAATCCATTCCTGCAAAGTACCAAGATGAGGACCTAAAACGCTAAGTCCTCACCTCTGGGTACTTTACAAAAGTCCTGCACTACTTACTTGTAATCTCCCTCGTCGCTCCGGTCGGATCCTCCCCACTGGCACTGTCAGTGACAGTCCAGGAGGCAGCCAATAGGAAGACCAAGTTATATTGGTCCGATCCTCCCCATTGGCACTTTGAGTGACAGGTTGCGAGGCAGCCAATAGGAAGACGCGCTCTGCAAGGAGGCGTGTCTTCCCATTGGCTGCCTCCCGGACTGTCACTGACAGTGCCAGTGGGGAGGATCCGACCGGAGCGACGAGGGAGATTACACGTAAGTAGTGCAGGACTTTTGTAAAGTACCCAGAGGTGAGGACTTAGCGTTTTAGGTCCTCACCCTGGGTACTTTGCAGGAGTGGGGGGAAAAGGAACAAGGGGGAGGTGAGTATAATTGTCCTTTAAAGGGCATGTCCACAATGAAAGCCATTTTTTTTCTCTAATGTAGCGCTCCCCCTCCCAACTCAAACCACATTGTCCTTCTGTAAAGAAAACCCCAGAGAACATTACTTACCAGCCAGGGATCCCGTGGCCTCAGTCCCCAATGCAACTTCCGGGAATGGAGTTGCATTGGGGGCTTGGCCAACAGCCGCGTCTGTGATTGGCTGAGAGTCAGCCAATCACAGATATGGCTGCCAGCTATTGAGTTAGCCGCGGGATCCCGTGCTAGTAAGTAATGTTCTGAGGAGTTTTTTTTTACAAAAGGACAGTGCTGTTTGGGTTGGGTGGGGGAGCGCTACATTACAGAAAAAGGGTTTACTGGTACAATGCATCTGCAGCCCGATGGATCTAGATAGAGGGAGGGAGGGGGGGAATCTACTCCATTGCGCATGCCACTTTTCTCCGGGAGGCTGCAGGAGAGGAAGATACGTTTACATAGGAAGACGGGCTCCTACTTTTCACTTTGTGGAACTTTGATCAGGCAGTGCAGAGGAACCATGTGGAGCAGAGCTGTAAGGTAAGTTTTTTTTTAACACTAAATACTGGGGCCAGTAGTGGGTTAAATTATAGATTTGGGGGTTTTCATGCCCTTTAAAAACACAGATGTGCATCGAGAAAAATTTTAATTGCCAAGTGTGCCGCTGTCTGTAAAAGTTTGAGAACTTCTGCTCTAGTATAACCAGTGTTGGATTGGCCCACAGGGATAGAGGGTAACCCCCCGATAGGCCCACAGCCCATTCACCCAAGAAAACAGAGAAAACTGTTTAAAGGGCATCTCTACCGAAAAATGGGTTATTTTAAATTGACCATAACTGGAAATTAACTATAATTTTTTTGTTGATCTGCTCCCTATTTCTTTAGATATTAAATCTGAAACTTCATATATTTCAGCTGTCAATCAAGTTCCTTGCTCTCTAAAACTATTCTTCTGTAAGCAGTTTTGCTGTAACTGGATTGGTGACAGTTGGAATGCTGTATGCTGTGTGCAGGCTTGACAGTTGGTTTGTGGGGAAAAAGTCAGGTTGGGTGGAAGTGGGAGTCGTTAAAAGAGGGAGGAGGGATACTGCTCCTAAACAAAACATATGCTGGAAGGCATGCAGCAACACACACAAATCAGAGTAAGTGCTACTTACATGCATTCAATTATAGATTAAGATGAGGCAAATTCATTTTTTCAGTATAGTGTACCTTTAAGTTTAGATACAAACCAAAGGGGCAGTAAGCAATGCATCCGAATAAACAAAATGAGCCAGTTCGAGTAAGATAGATATGTAAATGAGTGATAATATGAATATATGAAATGTTAGGTGGGCCCAGATTTTCGCAGAGGTGGGTGGCGGTGATGTCACGGTAGGTGGGGTGGGATAAAGGAGGAGTTTTGGGTGGTGGCAGGAAGTGGAGTTAGGGACGTAATGGGGCATGGTAGTTGGTGTTCAGCCCTTACTGTGGGACTTGGGATTTTGTTCCTGCGGTCAGGGCAATCCCGTCCAAATAAGGATGCCTGCCAACCCTGGATGGGCCCCAACATCCCAGTCCGGCACTGGGTTTAACCAACTTGTAGGCTGAGGCCACACTGCAACGCACAGGAATCGCGCACAAAATCGCAAGCGTTATCGCACGCGATTGTGTGCGCGATTCTTGTGCATTTTTGCCGTTTTCCGTTCTGGAAATGCATGCATTTACGCACCAAAAATGGTGAACGCATGCGTTACCAAAACGCGAACGGACCCCCAATCGCATTGGAAATTTTCCCGCGAGTTCCATTTTAGCGATCACGAACACAAAATTCATGCACTAAAAACACGCTAGTGTGGCCTAGCCCGTAGTGTCCGTGGTGATAGTAAATACAAAATATTATTATATAGTTTAATGGCAAAATATGGTAACCATGGGAACTCTGGCTAAGTGTATTAGAAATGGTAAATGAATCAACATTTTAAATGCAACATCTATCTCGAGACATCCTTTTTATATTACATATAACACAGACACAGCAAAACACTTCTGCACCAACCAATCTGCCATTGAACTCCCTACTCTCTTCTCTGTTTCTCCAGGTCCTATAATCATTACAAATCCTTTCCTAACCGCAACTACTATGCCTGAGCAGGGCGCATCACGTGATCTTGACGCTTGGAGTGACGTCTTAGGATTACAACATGTCTGCCTCCACTGTGGAACTGTCACACGCTGCTTTTTCTGCCAATCGCTGTCCTGGTTGTGTTAGCTGGAGCCGTGGTGGTTTGTTGGCATGTGGGACCTGTCACTCTATAGCGCTGTACGACCCGCAGGTAACCGACCCACATACCGTGTTAATAGGCAGTGCTTGTGATGTTGATTTGCTTTACTATTACAATATCACCAAAGTGCTGCTGGAAAAATCTTTGTCTACATTCTTTTTAATACATGCCAAATGCCGATTATGTAAAACCATCGATTCCACGGCCGTGTGAATAGCTATTTCTGACAGTTTTATAAAACCTTATTCAGTATAGACCAACACGTTAAATACATTATTACAAACATTTATAAACAACAACCCTGTTTTAGGTATGTGAGTTTGTCCACATTTCTAATAATGGGTGTAGAACAACCGTTTCATTTCACTAGCTGTAAATGGATGAATTGGCACCTTTTCATTCCTGGTACACCAAACTGGAAAAACAATGCACTTGGAAATTACATATTACAGCATGCTCTGCCTGGGATCTGGGGATAGGGTTGCTATAGTCTTCTCTTAAACCCAAAACAAGAGAAATTCCACTTCTCAAATGAAAATGTGTATATAGGAAAATCTTTTACCTCCATCCCAAAACTGAAATAGTTTTAAAGTTTATAGATGTAGGAGTAGTAACTGGACATTGTGCAGCATTTCAGGTTGGTTTCATATCGGTCTACTTTCAAACTATTGCAGTTTTTGATTTATTTACCGATATATGCATGCCCTTTCCTCTCCCGTCTTGACTACTGTAATATTCTTCTACTTGGTTTCTTGGCTTGTCAATTCTCCTCTCTCCAATCCATCCTGAACTCAGTAGTTTGGATCATTTCACTCTCCTCCAAGCGAGAACCTGCATCCCCGATACTGCAGTCTATGGGGTGGCTTCCCATCAAGCAAAGAATAATATTCAATACCCTTCTTTTGACTTTTAAATCTCTATAATCTTCTGCACCCCCTACCTATCTTCTCTCTTGGTCTCTTCTGTTCCTGGCCGTGCCCTCCGTTCCTCACAAGGAAATCTTCACAAACCCTCAACGAACACTGCCTCCTCCCCCCTTGAACCAGTCTCTCTTGCTGCTCCCTACCTTTGGAACTCTCTCGCTTTGCCAGGTGACATTCATTAATGCTTTCGAATGTAGACTGTTATCCTACATTTCTGAGCACCAGCACAACAAATGATTGTTAGCCATCTCAAGGTCTTTGTACCCATCCCCCCACTTGTAGCTGTATGTTGTTCTACCCACTTAGATTGTAAGCTCTTTGGGGCAGGGATCTCATTCCTAATGTGTCAAGGCATGCTACACTTATATCAATTTACCCACAATTTATATATATATATGGATTAACCTATGTATGAAATTGAAATTAAAGGGCATGTCCACCCCCAAAACTACAATTTAACCCCATACTGGTCACACTGTGTAGTTTAGTAAAATCCTGTAGTGTAGGGCTCCCTCCCCGAACCCCAACCGCCATAGTTATTTGAAGCAAAACTCCTCCAACCATTACTCACATTGCCTCTTTCCCCCAACGTTCAGTACAGCCGGAAGACGCGTCCGTGATTGGCTGCGTCTCAGCCAATCACTGACGTGGCTGCCAGTCCGGCCCCCTGCTTACAGTTTCATGCAAGCTGACGGTCAGGACTGAAAGTCGGAGGAAAGATGCAATGTAAGTAGAGATCGGGGGAGTTTTGCTTCAAATAACTATGGTGTTTGGGGTTAGGGGAGGGAGCCCTACACTACAGCAAACATTTAAAAAAGGGGTGGACGTGCCCTTTAATACAGAGCAGCCTTTCAGCATACTAATTTTATGTGTCCGGTTTGAAAGGGAACAGGGGGCAACCATATCTGGTAGTTGGTTTGTATTTTTAGGTTTCATATAGCATTAAAGGGCATGTACACCCAAAAATGAAAAATGCCCTGCGGGTAGAGGCCCCACTAATATGTAAAAACACCATACTCGCTTTTCCCATACTTGTAGGCTAATATATTCCTCCTGTTTTTTTAACATCCCGCTCTCACCTCCTCCATGTGCTCACAGACTTCCGGGTTTACTCTGCAGTCAGGGCCATGATGAATGGGCATGCGCTTTAACATATATAAACATTTAATGGACAAACGTATTTTGTAAATTCCTGTTTTCTACTCTGCAGCAACGTTTCTGCTCCCCCTCCTTCTCACCACTACAGGTACCCCTGTACCTGTCTCAGTCTCTGTCTACAGTCTCAGACATCTGTTACACAATCCCTTTCCATTCCAGTACATTTCTGCCTCTGATGTCAGTTCGCAATCTGGCCAATGGGAGGATTTATTACAGAGTGCATCTTCCCATTATTCATGTCACTGACAGACTGAGGGTAGAGATTGACTGGACTAGCCAGACTAAGTTATGGTAAGTATTACAGCTGTTAAAGACTATTTCCAGGGTTGAGGACCTAGCAGTTTGGGTCCTCACCCTAGACACTTTTAAGGGGAGGGGTGTTGTAGCATACTTTAATTGTCCTTTAATAGAAGAAGCACATGACCTTGCTGCTGCTCCCCCCCTTTTTTTTTTCAACACTTATCTGGGTATTTCCATGTAACTGTTGAAAAATTCATCACTAACAGTGCTTTTGTACGTGCATGTTTATCTATTTCCCCCCCTTTTTGCAAACACTTTTCTATCTTCTATATACGGGGCCTATTGAAATACCGTAGTACTAAATAATTATTTTTGTTTCCTTTTTTTTTATGTGTTTCTAGAAAAAGATTGTGGAATCATTTTTAAATGGACATACTGGGAGAGTAAACTGTGTGTGTTGGATTCAGAAGAAAGACTGTAGTAAGTAATAAGGAGAAGGAAAGCCTGCAGTGGTGTACATAATTTACTGTGTATCAAATATTTATTATTATTAATAATGAATTAACAGCCCAAAATGAGAAAACGTATATGTGCAGAAAGTGCTTATCTAAGTACTTTTGCCAGATCTTTGAATAATTTTTTTGAGATATGTGTCCTATGCAAAAGCCAACTGGTCATTATTTGCATGATGTGCTTTGATCATGTCTAATTTTCGTACCTATTCATGGCTTTTGGGTCATATGGAGATGTTTTCCCCTCCCGACATCACGTAGAATGAATAAAACAATGCAAACTATATACTTCTACACACAGTGTAATCAATTGCTACATCAACTCCTGACTGGGCTCCATGAAAGGAAAGGGACGCATTCTTTATACATTATGCAAAATAATTTTGATTGATGGCCACATCCCTTTATATACTTTAGTAAGTGTGTACAAGGATATTTTTGCATATGCTGGCTTTGTGCAGGAGAGGAATGAACCGAATAGAAATTCAGGACAGATTCCATTGACATAAGCCACAATTCACATATAATCTTTAATGATTTATCTCACTATATACAGAGTATGTTTTTGCCACAGACAGCACAATTTTTTGTCTGCTCCCTATACTTATATAGGGAGCAGAGCATATCATTTTTTTGTCTGGGGCAATGATCCTGCAACAGGTGTTGAAATAAAATTGGTTCTTTTTCTTGGCTACCTTAAATTATTGCAGAAGGTTAAGCAAGGTTAGCTAGAATTTACAAATTTGACTGATTTTAAAGGGCATGTCCCCTGAAATCGTTTTTTAATATTATGCTCCCCATGTCCCCCAGCCCCAACCGCATGTTTCGTTTTTTAAAAAGTCCCCAAACTCTTACTTACTCTCCCTCGATCCTCCGCCGCACTGCCGGCCTCTGCTTGCAGAATGCAAGCGAGGGGCGGGACCGGCAGTCGCGTCTGTGATTGGCTGAGCGGCAGCCAATCACGGACGGGCTGCGGTCATTTCAGTGCAGCGGAGGAAAGCGGAGAGGTAAGTAAGAGTTTGGGGAGCTTTTTGAAAAAAAAAAACATGCGGTTGGGGCTGGGGACATGGGGGAGCATAATATTAAGGGGGATTAATGCTAGGGGGAGGGATAGTAGAACGGGAGGGAGAGGGAGGGAGAGGGAGGGGGAGGGAGGGGGAGGGAAGGGCTGCAGTGCGCATGGCAAATATCTACCGGAGGCTAGATAGCAGGCAGAGACCTGCTATCCTCCTGGTGGTTAGGTTTGAGACTTTGGGGGGGGGTTTACAGGAGAACCCTATGGAGCTGGGATGTGAGGTAAGGATTAAACTACACTACAGTGTGGGGCCAGTAGTTGGGGGGATTATAGTTTTGGGGGTGGACATGCCCTTTAAGACATACTCATAAGAATGTAAGTGTGGAATAAAGTGATTACATTGTAAGCCTCTTGGTGCAGGACCTGATGTGAATGGACTAAATAATTCTAAAGCAATGAGGGAAATGTAACACCATGGTGTTACCATATTATTGCCTCTATACACCATGCCAAAAGTAGTCAAGGAAAACAAAGTGGTTAATACATTGCGAGAACGATGCTTTGTGTCAACAGTTCAGGCTGGTGATGGTGGTGTAATGGTGTGGGGGATATTTTATTGGCACATACTTGCCCTCTTAGTACCAATTAAGCATCATTAAAACATCACAGCTTACCTGAATATTGTTGCTGACCATGTGCATCCCTTTATGACCTCAGTGTACCCGTCGAATGGCTACTTCACATAATATTTTTTAAATCCCTTCCTATTGGAGGAACTTTATTGAGATTTTACAACAGAAGATAATAGGATACAGAAAAGAATATTATGGAGCCTCCGGTAGATATTTGCCATGCGCACTGCAGCCCTTCTCCCCCCAATCTACTCGCGTATAAGTTGACCGGTAACGCCGATTAACTCTATTTACACCCGCTGAAACCAAAACACGTAAAACGGATTGACCTCCGAGACACCGATGGTTGCCTTCTCCCATAGACAGTCCCATATATAGTTCCAACCCAGACAGATTATAGAGTCCAGTCACCAGCCCACACAAGATCCCCAAACTGTCCAACCTGACAGTCCTATAGAACAGCCCCAACACACAGCCCCCATAGAAAGTCCCATACACAGCCCCATAGAAAGTCCCATACACAGCTCCATCAACACGTCCCATACCACACCCCATGAATTCCACACGCCCCCCCCTAGAACTGTCCAATACCCAAGCCCATAGGAATCACATACCACCCCAAGAAAGTCCCATACACGCCCCATAAACAGTCCAATACAAAACCATCAGGCCCATGACAAGTAAAGCCCAGAAGTCATATACAACGCGCCCCAAAACTAATCACGACAACCCATAGCAAGCCAACACGCCCCAAAGAAGTCATCAAGTCTAGACCATACACAGCCCCACAGAAAGTCCAACACACAGCACACCACAGAAAGTCCAACACCAGCACCCACAGAAAGTCCCCTACACACAGCCCCAGAAAAGTCCTACCAGGACCCACAAGTCCAACAGCTCAGAGCCCCATAGAATAGTCCACACCCAGCCCCATAAAAAGCACAGCCGAGAAGTCGACATGAGACCGCCCAGAAACATTCAATAGACAGGCCCTAGAAATCCAACTAGAGAAGCCCCATAGAAAGTCCCATTACACAGCCCAATAGAAAGTCCACATACACGACCCATAGAAAGTCCAATAAACCAGCCCCATAGGAAGTCCCATACACAGCCCCATAGAAGAAGTCCCATATACAGCCCCATAGAAAAAACTATATCCACAGCCCCATAGAAAGTCCCATGCAAGCCACATCACTTTCCATCAGAAAGTCCTCATACACAGCCCCCTTAGAAAGTCCATACACAGCCCCATAGAAAGTCCCATACACAAGCCCCATAGAAAGTCCATACACAGAGCCCAATAGAATCCCCATACACAGCTCATCGAAAGTCCCCTAGACTGCCCATAGAAAGTCCACATACACAGTCCCATACACGCCCCATGATAGTTTTGATACAAGACCTCAATGAAAGTCCTAATACCACAACCCCATAGAAAGTCACATACATATAACCCTAAGAAAGTCCCATCACACAGCCCCATAGAAAGTTCCCAATAGACTGCCCCAATAGAAAGTCCTCATACCTAGCCCAATAAAGTCCCATACACAGCCCCATAGAAAGTGCCCATACGACTGCCCCCATTTGAAAGTCCTATAACCTAGCCCCATAGAAAGTTCCCATACTACCAGCCCCATAGAAAAGTCCATACAGATCCAATAGAAAGTCCAAATACACGCCCATAGAAAGTCCATACACAGCCCATAGAGTCCATACACAGCTCCATAGAAAGCCCCATACAACCCCATAGAACAGTTCCCATACACAGACCCATAGTACAATCTCATACACAGCTCATAGAGTCCCATAGGGGGCGGGGGGGGGACTGCCCTACAGTAAGTCCCATACAAACTGCCCCATGGCTAGATAGTCCCATACACCAGCTCCATAGAAAGTCCGATACACACCCATCTCATAGAAAGCCCTACATAACCCCATAGAAATCCCATACCAGTCCCCATTAGAAAGGTCCCATAGACTGCCCCATAGAAAGTCCATACACAGCCCCATAGTAAACTCCCATACCACATCCCTAGAACTGACCCCATTCAACGAAAGTCGCAATACACAGCCCCATGAAGAAAGTCCCATATAAAGCCCCACGTAGTCCCATACACTGTCCCATAGATAGTCCATATACAGCTCCATAGAAACGTCCTATCACACACCCCATAGAACGTCCGTCCCATACATAACCCCATGAAAGTCCCATACACAGCCCATGAAAGTTCCCATAACTGCCACCTGACACCCTACACATTACAAACAAGCCCCATTAGAAGTCCCATAACACAGCCCCATAGAAAGTCCCATACACAAGCCCATAGAAAGATCCCATACACAGTCGCCATAGAATCCCATACACACCCCATAGAAATCCCATACCGAGCCCCTCAAAGTCATACAAGCCCTGAAAGTCCATTAAGTCACATAGAAAGTCCCATACACAGCCCTATAGAAAGTCCCATAGACGGCGCCCATAGAATTCCCTACACATCCCCATAGAAGTCCATACACAGCCCCATCAAAAGTCCCAACAGCCCATAGAAAAGTCCCAATAGACTGCCCCATAGAAAGTCCCTACACAGCCCCATTAAGAAATTCCCATACAACACACAGCCCCATAGAAAGTCCACTAGATGCCCCACAGTAAGTTCCCTACCACCCCCATAGATAGTCCCATACAGCTCCATAGAAAGTCCTTACACAATTCCATAGAAAGTCCATACACAGCCCATAGAAGTCCCATAGACCTGCCCATCGAAAAGTCCCATACACAGCTCCCATAGAAAGTCCATACACAGCCCCATAGACTGCCCCATTGAAAGTCGCATACACAGCCCCATAGAAAGTTCCATATACAGCCCCACAGTAAGTCCATACTGTTAGGTTTTTATATATTCTGTATACTCACGTAGCCTATAGCAGCCATTTTGTTTTCGACTCCATTTGTGCATAATTACTGTCTGTTTTTCAAAAGTACCAAGCTGTACTAGCCCAAGCTGTTTCTCATGGCCATAGATTTATCCGTATCTCAAGGTTTCTGCCTCCTATGTCAAATTGTCTCTATTCTCGCATTCACAGACATGTTTATTATATTGTTTACAGACATAAAGTCTGGTAAAAGCCCCTTTTCGTCATGCAAGGTTTTTCCTTTGTTTCATATATGCCAATGTATGACCCAAATAAACTGAGTAGTTTTTCAGTTACATTTGCCCTGTGTGTGTGTAATCTGTCTCCCGCAGCTGTGAGGCTTTTTCAGGTGTTCTAAGAAACTAGGCATCAAATAATGGTTTGGACCAGTGAGGATATATTTCTTACACCATACACTGCCCCATAGATAGTCCCATATACACCTCCATAGAAAGTCCTATACCAACCCCATAGAAAGTCCCATACATAACCCCATGAAAGTCCCATACACAGCCCCATAGAAGTCCATAGACTGCCCCATAGAAAGTCCCATAGACTGCCCCATAGAAAGTCCCATACATAGCCCATAGAAAGTCCCATACAAGCCCCATAGATGTCCCATACACAGACCCATAGAAAGTCCCATAGAGCCCCATTGAAAGTACCCATACACAGCCCCATAGAAAGTCCCATACACAGCCCATAGAAAGCCCCATACAACAGCCCCATAGAAAGTCCCATACACAGCGCCATAGAAAATCCCATCACAGAGCCATAGAAAATCCCATACACAGCCCCATAGAAAGTCCCATACAGAGCCCATGAAAGTCCAATACACAGTCACATAGAAAAGTCCCATACACAGCCCCATAGAAAGTCCCATACACTGCCCCATAGAAAGTCCCATACACAGCCCCACTAGAAAGTCCCATACACACAGCCCCATAGAAAGTCCCATAGACTGCCCCATAGAAAGTCCCGTACACAGCCCCATAGAAAGTCCCATACACAGCCCCATAGAAAAGTCCCATACACAGTCCCATAGAAAGTCCCATAGGATGCCCCATTGAAAGTCGCATACACGCCCCATAGAAAGTTCCATATACAGCCCCACAGTAAGTCCATACACTGCCCCATAGATAGTCATACACAGCTCCATAGAAAGTCCTATACACAACCCCATAGAAAGTCCCGTACACAGCCCCATAGAAAGTCCCATAGACTGCCCATAGAAAGTCCCATACACAGCCCCATAGAAAGTCCCATACACAGCCCATAGACTGCCCCATGAAAGTCGCCATACCACAGCCCCAGAAAGTCCCATACACAGCCCCATAGAAAGTCCCATTAGACTGCCCATAGAAAGTCATACACAGCCCCATAGAAAGTCCCATAACAGCCCCATAGAAAGTCCATAGACTGACCCATAGAAAGTCTCCATACACAGCCCCATAGACGGCCCCATTGAAAGTCGCATACACAGCCCCATAGAAAAGTTCCATATACAGCCCACAGTAAGTCCCATACACTGCCCCATAGATAGTCCCATATACAGCTCCATAGAAAGTCCTATACACAACCCCATAGAAAGTCCATACATAAACCCCATAGAAAGTCCCATACACCGCCCATAGAAAGTCCCATAGACTGCCCCATAGAAAGTCCCATAGATGCCCCATGAAAGTCCCATACATAGCCCCATAGAAAGTCCATACACAGCCCATAGATAGTCCCATACACAGACCCATAGAAAGTCCCATAGACTGCCCCATTGAAAGTCCCATACACAGCCCCATAGAAAGTCCCATACATAGCCCCATAGAAAGCCCCATACACAGCCCCATAGAAAGTCCCATACACAGCGCCATAGAAAATCCATACACAGCGCCATAGAAAATCCCATACACAGCCCCATAGAAAGTCCCATACAGAGCCCATAGAAAGTCAATAAACAGTCACATAGAAAGTCCCATCACACCATAATAGCCCATAACAGCCCCATGAGTCCCATACACAGCCCATAGAAAGTCCCCATACACGCCCCATAGAAAAGTCCCATACACAGCCCCATAGAAAGTCCCATTAGAATGCCCCATAGAAAGTCCCATAGACTGCCCCATAGAAGTCCCATACACAGCCCCATAGATAGAAAGTCCCATACACAGCCCCATAGAAAGTCCCATAGACTGCCCCATTGAAAGTCGCATACACAGCCCCATAGAAAGTTCCATATACAGCCCCACAGTAAGTCCCATACACTGCCCCATAGATAGTCCCATACACAGCTCCATAGAAAGTCCTATACACAACCCCATAGAAAGTCCCATACATAACCCATAGAAAGTCCCATACACAGCCCCATAGAAAGTCCCATAGGCTGCCCCATAGAAAGTCCCATAGACTGCCCCATAGAAAGTCCCATACATAGCCCCATGGAAAGTCCCATACACAGCCCCCATAGAAAGTCCCATACACAGAACCATAGAAAGTCCATAGACTGCCCATTGAAAGTCCCATACACAGCCCCATAGAAAGTCCTATACACAGCCCCATAGAAAGCCCATACACAGCCCCATAGAAAGTCCCATACACAGCGCCATAGAAAAATCCCATACACAGCGCCATAGAAAATCCCACATACACGCCCATAGAAAGTCCATACAGAGCCCATAGAAAGTCCAATACCCAGTCACATAGAAAGTCCCATACACAGCCCCATAGATAGTCCCATACACAGCCCCATAGATAGTCCATACACAGCCCCATAGATAGTCCCATACACAGCATAGATAGTCCCATACACAGCCCCATAGATAGTCCCATCACAGCCCCATAGATAGTCCCATACACAGCCCCATAGATAGTCCCATTACACAGCCCCATAGAAAGTCCCATACACAGCCCATAGAAAGTCCCATACAAGCCCGATAGAAAGTCCCATACACAGACCCATAGAAAGTCCCATACACAGCCCCTTAGAAAGTCCCATACACAGCCCCTTAGAAAGTCCCATTCACAGCTCCATAGAAAGTCCCATACACAACCCCATAGAAAGTCCCATACACAGCCCCATAGAAAGTCCAATACACAACCCATAGAAAGTCCAATCCATAGCTCGATATCTTTGTGCAGCCTAAAAGGTTTGTTGAATCATGTTACTTCTCCCTTTTTCTTCGATTTCCTTTGCAGTCTGGGCTATGAGTGAGCAGGACAACAATTGCCTAACCCACTGAAATTAGAGGATTCTGGGTTACAGGTGACAAGTTTTTGACAGCTATGTGATTTTTGTCCAGATCAGCCCAGACCCAAGTATAAGCCAGGGGAGGCTTTTAGATGAAAAGGTAAAATTTCTCGGCTTATACTCGAGTATTATATAGTGATTACGGCTCATTGCTTGATATATGTTTAACTCTTGTATTTATTCGTTATATATGTGTAGTTGAGTGCTAGGGTGAAAAGTAATTTAGAATAAAGGTTTGAGCTGCATATACTTATATTTGTATATAAAAGGGCAAAACAGCTAAGGTCTATTATATGCCTGCTCCCTGTTTATATTCTCGCCCCTTTAGGGGCATGTCCACCCCCAAAACAAAAATTAGCCCACCACTGGCCCCATGTTAGTGTTACATAGTAACATAGTAACATAGTAATTAAGGTTGAATAAAGACATTCGTCCATCAAGTCCAACCTATTCCCTTTTTTTTTTTTTTTTTTAACCCTACCTAACAGTGATCCAGAGGAAGGCAAAAAACCCCAGATAAAAAAGGGGGGGAAAAATTCCTTCCTGACTCCAAACGGCAATCGGAAAGTATCCCTGATCAACCAGATCTATATGCATTAATACCAGTAATTCTCAATATTTTTAGTTTAGAAAACTTATCCAGGCCTTTTTTAAAGTTATTAATGAACTTGCCATTACACCTCTGTGAAGACAGTTCCACGTTCACGTTCTCACTGTATAAGAAACCTCTCCTAACTTAAGATGAAAACTTCTTTCTTCAACCTTAAAGGATGTCCACAGAGTCCTCTGATATGACCTATTAGTGAACAATGCACCAGAGAGTTCACTGTATGGGCCATTAATATATTTGTATAAGGTTATCATGTCCCCCACGCAACCGCCGCTTTCTCCAATGTAAAACAGCCCTAATTGTCTAATCTGCCTGCATATTCAAGCCCCTCCATTCCCCTTATTAATTTAGTTGCCCTTTCTGGACTGCTTCCATTTCCAAGATGTCCCTTTTGTATATGGGATTCCAAAAACTGCACCGCATTTCCAAATGAGGCCTACCAGTGCCTTGTAAAGAGGGAGAATAATATTTTTCTCTCTTAATCCATTCCCCTCTTATACAAGACAATATCTTGCTAGCTCTAGCTGTTGCTACCTGGCATTGTTGCTACAGCTAAGTCTGTTACTACCAGAACCCCCAAATCTCTTTCCATTTCAGATGCACCTAACAAGAGTTATTTATGGTGTAGGTGGCACAGGGATGTATTAAATCCCAAATGCATCACTCTACATTTATCAACATTGAATCTCATCTGCCATTCTGCTGCCCATTTTGATAATCTATCTAGGTGTGCTTGCAGCACTTGCACATCATTGGAAGTTCCAAAGCTCTGCATAATTTAGTGTCATCAGCAAACACAGAGACCTTGCTCTCAATGCCCCCTTCTAAGTCATTTATAAACAGAAATACAGAAGCGGCCCCCGTACAGAACCCTGAGGAACTCCGCTTAGAACTTTAGCCACATAGATGTAGCTCCATTAACCACCACTCTCGTTTGCGGTCCAATAACGTTCTCTGTCCATGAACAAATGTTTTCTTCAAGGCCAACAGTCCTCCAGTTTATACATTAGTCGCCTATGTGGCACAGTATCAAAGGCTTTTGCAAAATCCCAATATACCACATCCACAGCTGTGCTGAATCTAACTTCTTACTCACTTTTCTAAAAAACCAAAAATTTGTCTGGCATGATCTATTTCTCATAAATCCATGCTGACTACTACTAATAAGATGATCTCTGGAGACAAAGTCAAGGATATGATCCCTTAACAAAGTTTCCATCACCTTCCCTACCACTGATGTTAGGCTTACAGGTCTATAGTTACCAGGCTGTGAACGACTACCTTTTTGAATATTGGTATTACATTGGCTTTTTTCCAATCCAGCGGCACATCCCCAGACAAAAGTGAATCTGAAAAGATGAGACACAGTGGTCTTGCTAGAACTGAACTAAAAAACCTTAACTTACCTCTCGGCTACAAATGGTTCTCCTGCAGTGCCGTCCAAGGTCAGGCTCCCTCCTTTGAACCACAATTAAAAGTAATTTAGAACAAAGGTTTGAGCTGCATATTCTTGTTTTTGTATGCAGTAAGATACGTGCGATTAGCGTTTAAAAGACCGGTGGCAAACCAGCAGAACTTTTAAACAGCTGATCGAATGTATCTTTAATGCATAACTGATCACAGATGCTCTGGGCCATATAGTTACAACACTGTAAGTTCCATTCCTTTCTGGCAAGGGTATCTTCTCCTCCTTGCTACAAGAGTTTTTTTTATATGCTTGAGCATTTTCAGAGGAGGCGCAGACAGGGAAACAGCAGTCAATCATTGGTGTGGATGTCAGCAGTCATAGTCTTGATTGACTGTATAGAGGGAGGGACCAGCTTCTTAGAAAGAATGGCTTTAAAATATGTTGATATATCCTACTTTGTCCCTGAATTACAATTTAGTGACTTGGTTCTGAGCTTGAGCATGCTTAGAAGAGACAGCTAGGGGATTGGCTGTGATATCAACTGTCAAATCCATAACTGACAGTTGCTAACTGGAAGAAACATGGAAACAGAAACAGGGGAAACAGGACAATGTGGTAGGATTCAGTTTTCAAGTTACACTTATATACTATATATATTTCGATTTCAAATTATTACAGTTTAGGATTTGGGGGTGATTTACCGATAAGTTTTCAAGGTGTCTTTCACGTCTACTGCAAGAAACTTAATTCTGTGCAAAAAAAACACAAAAGTAAAAAAGTTTATTTGGATACATTGTTTAAAAACACCTTAAGGGCTATGCCACACTTATGGTTTTTCACCCATTTGCACACGAATTTTGCTTGCGATTGCATATACGATTTTTGTTAGAGTGTAAATCGCAGGAACGTAAAAGTTCACGTGATTTACGATGCGCATGTGATTAAGCAAAACACATGCGTTTCCATAATGTTAAGTAGCAAAATCACATGTGCAACGCAGAACAACGTGCGACAAACGCACTAGAATCGCACGCGTAATTGTGTGCGATAACGCCGTGATTATGCATGTGTTTGGGCGTTACACTGTAGTGGGGCCTCAGTCTAAGGGCTAGGCCATATAGTGCGATTTCCGTGCATTTGTGTGGTTTGCGCATGTGGTTTTTTTGCATTTCACTTTGGGTGCGTGGGATTGCGCATCCATTTGCGATATGCAATCCCATGCGAACACCATTTTTATGCGGAATCGCATGCGATTGCTATCACAAAAGGGAGAAATCGCTGACGCACGGAAATCACATTTAAATTGATGCAGTGTGGCCGTGGCCTAGATCTAGAAATTTCGATTCACATTGGTAAAAGCTAAATAGTCAAAGGTTCTCAGAGGTTATTTTGGGGGGTGTTCTGTATTTCGCAAAATATATATTGACACAAATTATGGATATTACCGACACTATTACAGCAAGTTTTATTTTTTATTCTTTTTATCTTTTTTTCAGATTATGTTGGTGTTATATTGTCAGTTCATTTCAGGTGTTATTAAGACATTTACATTTATTTATGACAGAGCTGATTAAATAAAATGTCTGCAAAAATCATTTGGGCACCACTGTTCATTTGGTATGAAATGAGCAAAATATGATTAGAATAAATGTAACTTGCTTTCCTCCTGATCCCAGCAGTGTATCAAATTATTTTCTGAGTTCCCTGGTGGTAAAAGAACTTTTAGAGGAAATAACTGTTTTTGATTTAATTAAAAGATAATTGTCATGTTATTTTCCTAATAGGAAATATCTTTGTGGTGTGGAAAATCTCATTTTGGCTATCTGTTGTTGGAATTTACATTGGTTATTGCAGTAATCCTAGCTAGCAATTTAGTAAAATGGTACTGTGTGCACTGATAACTGTTCAAAGTTTGTGACTAATGATGGGCATGGACACAACGACAAGCTCGTTAGATTGGTGGCTGACAGAAGTTTTTTCTACACTGGCCCAATAGGGAAATTTTAAATACGAATGTCTGCCGATCGTCCATACACAATCCGCCAATTGTATGATGTCGGAATAACCCAATATTATACGACCACGATTGTTGCTTTATACCCACATAAAACTGCTATGATCCTCATAAGTCATGCTTGTTGAAATGAGAGATGATGGAAATATATAAATATTTCCTTTAAAAATCATCCTGAAAGTCTCCCCTCGGTTAAATTTGGTCTGGGCTAATCTGGATGCTTGAAGCAGTGGCGTAACTGCTGCCTCCGCCACCACCACAATTAAAAGACTGGACACGAACTTCTGGAACCAAAACGGAAGTTCGAGTCCAGTCTTGCTGATCGTGCATATGTTTCATTCATATGTGTAGAAGAAATAAACAGCACACTACCTCGTAGTCCAGTACCCGGTGCAACTGTAGGAATAATCGGATTTATCCAAAAAACAATGTCTGGAACGACACAGCACTCAGGATTTGCTTTCCATAATTTATTCATGCATCTATATCAAACGTACATATAAGCAACGTTTTTGGGGAAACATACTCCCCTCTTCAGGCGACTAATGATAACAGATAATGTCCATACTTTGTTCACATATCAGAATATAAAGCCTGTTAACGGAAGTGACACACCCAGTCCCTCCCCCTTCATTCAGTTACACAAAGGCCATGGCGGCCATCCTGAAACATGTAACCAAATGTAACAACATCCAGTATAAAGGAAAACAGACCTGAAATTGTATCAAATGAACAAATAGAGATCGAAATCTCTATTAATCCATTTGGATACAGAGAAATTTTTTATGTACCCACCATACCTCCCTTTGTCGTAATTTGTCGTAATTTGGTCGTTATTTGTGTTAACTAACTCTAGAACCATAAATTTAAGTCATTTTCGTTTGTGTCCTGCTTCCACATAATGTTTTGGTACAGGCAATTTATCACAAGAGTCTTCTATGCTTGATCGGGTGTACGAGATCCTAGACTTGATGGCTGTGTGGTCTTCCTACATATAGATGACCACAGGGACACCAAAAAACAACTACACAACGAATTTAATCGCATGTTAACGTCCCTCTCAGTTTGTGTGACTTCCCAGTGTACAAAGGTATCACCCTATGAAATATTTGCACTGGGTACAGTGGGCACAAGGGAACATACCCATTTTAGTACTTAAAAAGTGATAGGGCCTATTGGATTGACTTTTAAACATAGATCTAACAACTTGGTTGCCAATTGTCCGTCCCCTACGATATGTACCAATGGAGGGTTGAGAAAATTCTGTCACCATTGGAAATGCTTGTCTAGCAAATGGCAATGTTTATGTATGACGTTGCCCACACAATCGTGCCAATGCCATAGTCAGTTAAAATGGTATATGCTTAGCTGTTCTAGTATTGTATCTCTATCCTGGAGTGTACCCTGTCAAGGGACTTACACAATATCTCCCAGGGTAACCCCTTTCTTAGCTTCATGTACATCTCTTTGGTTTGTATCTCCTTCCTTTTACATCCATAACTATCCTGTCTACCCAGTGAATTGGTTTACCGGAATGGACCTTTTCACATGTTTCGGTGAGGTGATAGCTCTGGAAGGATAAAAGCTGATTCCTATCAGTGGGCTTGGAGTATAATTCGCTAAGGAAACAACCTTCCCCTTTTTTCACTCTAACATCTAAAAAGCAGATCACGAGGATCACAAGGTAAGGTATATTTGATTCGAATGTAATTTATTTATATCCGTGTGGAGTTTCCCCAGGGATCCAATGTCGCCCCATGAGAGGAGGAAAATATAGTCTATATCCTCCACCAGGCCAAACAAAGCCGGTGAAGGCAGAAAGATGATATATAAACTCCTCCTCAAGCCATGCCTTAAAGGCATTGGCATAAGCAGGGGGGCATTGGATCCCATGGCGGTCCCACGCAGTGCTGGGTACACACACACCATTAAATAAGAAATAGCTCTCTGTTATACAATACCTAGACACTTGGTGAAAAAAGACATTTGTTGATCACTGTATGGCCAATCCTGGACAACATCCTCTGTACAGCGCAATACCCTGATCGTGTGGTATAGATGTGTACAGAGATGAAACGTCAGCCAATACAATCTCATCATCATGATCAATGTGTAAAGCCTGTAATTTAGCTGAAAATGGAAACCGATTCCAGCCACTAGGGCCTACCTGGCGGCTGGACAGGGTCTTGTGTACCTTGGGAAGGGTATAAAAAATAGGAATAATAGGATGCATTACAGTCAAAAATCTCCTTCATTGAGATTATGTCATTATTATATGCTTCACCCAACACTAGCATCTATACGATTCTAATGTCCCATGTGGATCTCTCGAAATCTGCTTGTTTTCCTGTGAGTTAAATTATGATGTACAACCAAATCATCATTATACATACAATTATACTAATCATTGTGTATCTTGCTTCACTTTTAGTAAACACCTCCACCCTGGAATATGGATGGAGGTACAAACAAGTTTTAGATTGTAAACCCAAGTCCCTCAGTAGTCTATGGTTCTCTTTTGGACTCTCTCTTATAACCTCCAGTTTGTCCGAAAAATGAGCCTTCAGGCGTCCCTGCGAAAAAAAGCATATGTCTATCTCCATCTGGAATAAGTCCATTTTAGTAGTAGGGCAGAAACCCAACCCCTTATTAAGTACTCTATCTGGGCCTCATCTTAATGTTGCCTTAGAGATTAAGTACTAGTCTGCAGTTTCCTCTCTTCCATGTCCGCTTTGGCAGTTGTTCTGAACGCCACTGATGAAGGCGTGTGTGTGGTCACGTGAGCATTCCGCCGTCAAACACTCCCCTTCCTCTTGTGCGTTCCATAGTGGACCAATCATAGACCGTGCCTTTCTCCTAGTCCGATTGGTCCTGGCAAATTTCAAACATTTGAACTCCTCCCCCTCCTACGGTGATTCTATGGGGCTGTGCGACTGGGACTTTCTATGGACTTTCTATGGGCCATGTATGGGACTTTCTATTGGGGCCTGTATGGGACTTTCTATTAGACTGTCTGTGGAACTTTCTATTGGACTTGTCTGTGGAACTTTCTATTGGACTGTCTGTGGAACTATCTATGGGGCTGTCTATGGGAGAAAGTAACCCTTGGCTATACTCGGAGTCAATCAGTTTACTCGTTTTTCAGGTAAAAGTAAGTACTTCTGCTTATACTTGGATCCACTTATATTCAAGTATATACGGTAAAAAAAAAAACCAATGAGATAATCCAGATTGGATGCTATATTCATTTCACTGTGGGGTTGTAATTGCTTTTAAAATTAACACACAAGACATACATCACAAAAATCCAGTTGTAAATATTGAAACCATCAGTCATTGAATAGTTTACGAGATTGAAAATTCTGCCTAGCACAATTTAATTTAATTAATACTTATATGAATAAAAACCACCACATAATTTAATTTAGAATGAGAACAAATTGGTGTAGTGATTGCTCCCTCTCGTAATTGCTACTTTACCTTAAAACTGTGGTCATTCTTCTTACATTTAATTATGAAACTTTTGTACCCACATCATCAGGCTACCTATGGAGAATGATTAATCTAACGATATTGTAATAAAGACACAGGCGTGGGTGGAACTGCATTGTATCTGATTTAAGAAGTGACACCATTTAAGACCTTCAAGCATTTAGCTGACAGTGAATAGTGGATGTGCCAAGTACTTGTAGTCTTCTGTTTTTCCTTTATACAACACAGCAAAGATTTTGTTCTTTTCGTTGAGGTTTTGTAAAGAGTATTTATTATGCACAGCCATTACTCAGCCAGATACGCCATTAAAACAGGAAATATTTGCACAGTTTCAGACTCAATGATGAGAACAAAAGCATGTCTATGAGTCTCAATCTCTCCTTGATAACATGCTGAGTTAAGACAAAAAAGAAAGAAACATTTAGATATTTTAGTGATTACTATAGTGTTTCTAAAAGAATTAGGCACGGATTGCATTTTCTATTTTGTGCTCCTCCCTTCAATTCAGGGGCCAGGGAAGCAGGGGGAGCAACCGCAGGGGGGGCTCAGGAGCCAAGGGGGCCCGTCTTTTTTTTTTCCTATCACAGATATAGCCTCCTCCCAGAAAATCACTGTGGATGAAGCATGGATAGGGCTCCCATTATAGTTTTGCTGGGGGCCAGTGGTTCCAGTTATGCCACTGCTTCTTTTTATTCTGCAATTTTTATTGTGTTGTGACATTTGTCATTTTATGTTCTCTACAGAAAAATAACTTTCAAAAAACTCACCAAGATTAGCAGACCTGAGGGTGCTTCTAATTGTATACCTGTGCTGTGTAGATATTTGGTAATACTTACTTCTCTTCTCATTAGCTCTTAAAGGGGAACTACAGCAGAGTAATCACTTTAGGTTTGAAGGCTAGAAATGCTGCACTTAACACATTACACTGAATTAACTGACCTATAAATAATTTTATAGTTTTTTTAATAGTTTCATAGTGACCCAAAATCTATTTGAAGTTTTTGAAGTTAAAGGGCATGTCCACCCTTTAATACAACTTTAGTATGGGATAATGATCCCCCCATCATTACTTACCTCTCTCCTTCGCACATTCCCGGCCCTCTGCTTGCATAGAACTGTAAGCAGGGGGCGGGACCGGCAGCCACGTCTGTGATTGGCCGAAAGTCAGCCAATCATGAACGTGGCTGCTGGCAGTTCAGAACGGCGAAGGAGAGAGGTATAGTAATGATCAGGGGACTTTCTGGCATTAATATTATAGCGGTTGGAGCTGGGGAAGCATTACCTTTCACATACTAAAAGGGTTTACATTTGGGGGAGGGAGACCAAAACGGGGGAGAGGGAGGGGGGGAGGCCTGCGTGCACATGCCAAACTTCTGCCGAGGGGAGACAGGAGGCAGAGTCCTATATGGACTCTGCTACCCTCCTGGTGGCCACTTTTTTGGACTGGGGGGGGATTGCAGGAGAAACCATTTGGAGCGGGATGTAAGGTAAGGATTTTACTACACTACAGAGCGGGGCCAGTAGTGGGGGGGAATATAGTTTTGTGGGGGTGACATGCCCTTTAAACAGGAGAGAAACTAAATTTTTCAACTTAAGACTTGCTCCGTAGCTCGGAGTTTCCCATTGTGCTTAGTTCCTTAGGGCTGTGCCCTAACTGTGGCTGTGCACTAACGCATTTTTTACACGTTTGCACATTCGATTTCGATTCAGAATCTCACACGCAATTGATGGTAACGTGTGTTACCATGCAGTTGTGCTGCAATTTTCTCAATAATCTGTTATTGGAGCGCATTCGATTCGCAAAAAAATGGTGATCGCAGGCGCTTCAAAAAATGGATTGCAACATCGCACATAGTGGCATTGGCAACACACATTTAAATGTAACTGGTGTGCGATTCTACAAGCTAATGGATCCAAAACATGGTTTGAAAACAAGAATCATCACTTGTGGCCTGCCCTTAACAAACAGTCATTTAAGTGATATAAAAAATTCTTTTTGCGGCAGCAATGAATATATCACAACACCACATTTCTTGGTTGATGGGTGAACTACAACTTTCAGCATTCCTTACCAGACAGTTCTAAACATATTTATTGCCTTGAAGATCCAATTTGGTAACATGAGTAGTAACTCTGTCCAGTTTATGGTGAGGCCACACTGTAACACGCCCCTAGCTAACGTTCGCGAATGCGCTCTGTTAATGGATCACACATGCAGAGCACAGTTGCACTCTAGTGTGGGCCACATCAAATGGGCCCCATAGTGCGCACAATTAAAAGCGCATTCAGATCAAGCTTAAAAGCGCATCAGTTTGATCTAGCCCTAAGGGATGCTCGGAGGTGTAGTTTAACTATGACAATGAAAAAGCATTGTAGGGTCATATTAATTCCCGCCCTAAATGTTTATTAAATAAGGAATTAAATGGGTCTCCTGAGAACATTACATTTAAAAGAATAATGCAAATATCAAACTGGTTACAAATAGGAGTCACACAAGAAGCAGATTTCTGAATACCCTCCAACATTCCTTTTGTTTTTACACAATATTGAATATGTTGCTGCATATGTGAAATTAATCTGACATACTGGTAGTTATCCTTAACATACATGTCAATTTCTCCCTAAAAATGAAACAATGTGCGGTGAGGGTCTACATAAAATCTATAGGCTGCGGCCACACTGAAGCACTTCCAGCATGCCAGAAACTGGCAAGAAAAGCAAGTGTTACCAGCACGCTCGTGTGCATGCACTGCAATCTCGCAATGTTGCACAATAGAAGCAAATGTGATTGCACGGAAAAAATGTGGATCGTATGTTCTGATTAACGAATAACAACACACTGTGTGGCCACCACAATTGAGCCACACTAGTGTTCGATTTTTGTAGATTGGCTTAAAAAGCGCACTAGAGTGGCCTAGCCCTTACTATACTAAAATACCATTTAAGCTGTGGGCACATTTTATCGAGCGCTAACGTGCGTGAAATCCGTGCAAGCATTGCAGTGCATTACTGCCTTTTTTTGCTGCAATGATGCAATATTGTGTTATCAGTATACATGTGATTAACAAAAATACTGTGATCGCATGTGTTCCAAACAATATGTGGCCACCATATTGTCATGTGCTCATGAGAAATGGAGCAGCTTTGCCTAGCCCTTAATCAGTGTGCATAGGGCACTACCTGGTTAACAGCATTTTACAAAATCTGCTGGTTGATGTTTCCTAGTACAGGGTCTCTCAAAGGGTATGCCGGGGCACATTAGTGCAAAGAGCAAAAGGTGTGCCTCAGAATTTTGGTATTGGAAATATTTTTACCAATATAACTGTCGTGTGTAGTGCAACACATGACACAACAATATGAATATAATTCACACCAAAAAGTGCATAAATATTAGTAATTACAACTTTACATCCAACATTAAAGGACAATTATACTTACCATTTCCCCAATCCATTCCTGCAAAGTACCAAGATGAGGACCTAAAACGCTAAGTCCTCACCTCTGGGTACTTACAAAAGTCCTGCACTACTTACTTGTAATCTCCTCGTCGCTCCGGTCGGATCCTCCCCACTGGCACTGTCAGTGACGTCCAGGAGGCAGCCAATAGGAAGACCAAGTTATATTGCGCGATCCTCCCCATTGGCACTTTGAGTGACAGGTTGCGAGGCAGCCAATAGGAAGACGCGCTCTGCAAGGAGGGTGTCTTCCCATTGGCTGCCTCCCGGACTGTCACTGACAGTGCCAGTGGGAGGATCCGACCGGAGCGACGAGGGAGATTACACGTAAGTAGGTGCAGGACTTTTGTAAAGTACCCAGAGGTGAGGACTTAGCGTTTTAGGTCCTCACCCTGGGTACTTTGCAGGAGTGGGGGGGAAAAGGAACAGGGGGAGGTGAGTATAATTGTCCTTTAAAGGGCATGTCCACAATGAAAGCCATTTTTTTCTCTAATGTAGCGCTCCCCCTCCCAACTCAAACCACATTGTCCTTCTGTAAAGAAAACCCAGAGAACATTACTTACCAGCCAGGGATCCCGTGGCCTCAGTCCCCAATGCAACTTCGGGAATGGAGTTGCATTGGGGGCTTGGCCAACAGCCGCGTCTGTGATTGGCTGAGAGTCAGCCAATCACAGATATGGCTGCCAGCTATTGAGTTAGCCGCGGGATCCCGTGCTAGTAAGTAATGTTCTGAGGAGTTTTTTTTTACAAAAGGACAGTGCTGTTTGGGTTGGGTGGGGGAGCGCTACATTACAGAAAAAGGGTTTACTGGTACAATGCATCTGCAGCCCGATGGATCAGATAGAGGGAGGGAGGGGGGGAATCTACTCCATTGCGCATGCCACTTTTCTCCGGAGGCTGCAGGAGAGGAAGATACGTTTACATAGGAAGACGGGCTCCTACTTTTCACTTTGTGGAACTTTGATCAGGCAGTGCAGAGGAACCATGGGAGCAGAGCTGTAAGGTAAGTTTTTTTTTAACACTAAATACTGGGGCCAGTAGTGGGTTAAATTATAGATTTGGGGGTTTTCATGCCCTTTAAAAACACAGATGTGCATCGAGAAAAATTTTAATTGCCAAGTGTGCCGCTGTCTGTAAAAGTTTGAGAACTTCTGCTCTAGTAAACCAGTGTTGGATTGGCCCACAGGGATAGAGGGTAACCCCCCGATGGCCCACAGCCCATTCACCCAAGAAAACAGAGAAAACTGTTTAAAGGGCATCTCTACCGAAAAATGGGTTATTTTAAATTGACCATAACTGGAAATTAACTATAATTTTTTTGTTGATCTGCTCCCTATTTCTTTAGATATTAAATCTGAAACTTCATAATTTCAGCTGTCAATCAATTCCTTGCTCTCTAAAACTATCTCTCTGTAAGCAGTTTTGCTGTAACTGGATTTGGTGACAGTTGGAATGCTGATGCTGTGTGTGCGGCTTGACAGTTGGTTTGTGGGGAAAAAGTCAGGTTGGGTGGAAGTGGGAGTCGTAAAAGAGGGAGGAGGGATACTGCTCCTAACAAAACATATGCTGGAAGGCATGCAGCAACACACACAAATCAGAGTAAGTGCTACTTACATGCATTCAATTATAGATTAAGATGAGGCAAATCATTTTTTCAGTATAGTGTACTTTAAGTTTAGATACAAACCAAGGGGCAGTAAGCAATGCATCCGATAAACAAAATGAGCCAGTTCGAGTAAGATAGAATGTAAATGAGTGATAATATGAATATATGAAATGTTAGGTGGGCCCAGATTTTCGCAGAGGTGGGTGGCGGTGATGTCACGGTAGGTGGGTGGGATAAAGGAGGAGTTTTGGGTGGTGGCAGGAAGTGGAGTTAGGGACGTAATGGGGCATGGTAGTGGTGTTCAGCCCTTACTGTGGGACTTGGGATTTTGTTCCTGCGGTCAGGGCAATCCCGTCCAAAAGGATGCCTGCCAACCCTGGATGGGCCCCAACATCCCAGTCCGGCACTGGGTTTAACCAACTTGTAGGCTGAGGCCACACTGCAACGCACAGGAATCGCGCACAAAATCGCAAGCGTTATCGCACGCGATTGTGTGCGCGATTCTTGTGCATTTTTGCCGTTTTCCGTTCTGGAATGCATGCATTTACGCCCACAAAAATGGTGAACGCATGCGTTACCAAAACGCGAACGGACCCCCAATCGCATTGGAAATTTTCCCGCGAGTTCCATTTTAGCGATCACGAACACAAATTCATGCACTAAAAACACGCTAGTGTGGCCTAGCCCGTAGTGTCCGTGGTGATAGTAAATACAAAATATTATTATATAGTTTAATGGCAAAATATGGTAACCATGGGAACTCTGGCTAAGTGTATTAGAAATGGTAAATGAATCAACATTTTAAATGCAACATCTATCTCGAGACATCCTTTATATTACATATAACACAGACACAGCAAAACACTTCTGCACCAACCAATCTGCCATTGAACTCCCTACTCTCTTCTCTGTTTCTCCAGGTCCTAAATCATTACAAATCCTTTCCTAACCGCAACTACTATGCCTGAGCAGGGCGCATCACGTGATCTTGACGCTTGGAGTTGACGTCTTAGGATTACAACATGTCTGCCTCCACTGTGGAATGTCACACGCTGCTTTTTCTGCCAATCGCTGTCCTGGTTGTGTTAGCTGGAGCCGTGGTGGTTTGTTGGCATGTGGGACCTGTCACTCTATAGCGCTGTACGACCCGCAGGTAACCGACCACATACCGTGTTAATGGCAGTGCTTGTGATGTTGATTTGCTTTACTATTACAATATCACCAAAGTGCTGCTGGAAAAATCTTTGTCTACATTCTTTTTAATACATGCCAAATGCCGATTATGTAAAACCATCGATTCCACGGCCGTGTGAATAGCTATTTCTGACAGTTTTATAAAACCTTATTCAGTATAGACCAACACGTTAAATACATTATTACAACATTTATAAACAACAACCCTGTTTTAGGTATGTGAGTTTGTCCACATTTTAATAATGGGTGTAGAACAACCGTTCATTTCACTAGCTGTAAATGGATGAATTGGCACCTTTTCATTCCTGGTACACCAAACTGGAAAAACAGCACTTGGAATTAATAATTACAGCATGCTCTGCTGGGATCTGGGGATAGGGTTGCTATAGTCTTCTCTTAAACCCAAAACAAGAGAAATTCCACTTCTCAAATGAAAATGTGTATATAGGAAAATCTTTTACCTCCATCCCAAAACTGAAATAGTTTTAAAGTTTATAGATGTAGGAGTAGTAACTGGACATTGTGCAGCATTTCAGGTTGGTTTCATATCGGTCTACTTTCAAACATGCAGTTTTTGATTTATTTACCGATATATGCATGCCCTTTCCTCTCCCGTCTTGACTACTGTAAATTCTTCTACTTGGTTTTCTTGGCTTGTCAATTCTCCTCTCTCAATCATCTTGAACTCAGTAGTTTGGATCATTTCACTCTCCTCCAAGCGAGAACCTGCATCCCGATACTGCAGTCTATGGGGTGGCTTCCCATCAAGCAAAGAATAATATTCAATACCCTTCTTTTGACTTTTAAATCTCTATAATCTTCTGCACCCCCTACCTATTTCTCTCTTGGTCTCTCTTCGTTCCTGGCCGTGCCCTCGTTCCTCACAAGGAAATCTTCACAAACCTAACGAACACTGCCTCCTCCCCCCTTGAACCGTCTCTCTTGCGCTCCCTACCTTTGGAACTCTCTCGCTTTGCCAGGTGACATTCATTAATGTTTCGAAGTGTAGAACTGTTATCCTACATTTTGGCACCAGCACAACAAATGATTGTAGCCATCTCAAGGTCTTTGTACCCATCCCCCCACTTGTAGCTGTATGTTGTTCTACCCACTTAGATTGTAAGCTCTTTGGGGCAGGGATCTCATTCCTAATGTGTCAAGGCATGCTACATTATATCAATTTACCCACAATTATATATATATATGGATTAACCTATTATGAAATTGAAATTAAAGGGCATGTCCACCCCCAAAACTACAATTTAACCCCATACTGGTCACACTGTGTAGTTTAGTAAAATCCTGTAGTGTGGGCTCCCTCCCCGAACCCCAACCGCCATAGTTATTTGAAGCAAAACTCCTCCAACCATTACTCACATTGCCTCTTCCCCCAACGTTCAGTACAGCCGGAAGACGTCCGTGATTGGCTGCGTCTCAGCCAATCACTGACGGGCTGCCAGTCCGGCCCCCTGCTTCAGTTTCATGCAAGCTGACGGTCAGGACTGAAAGTCGGAGGAAAGATGCAATGTAGTAGAGATCGGGGGAGTTTTGCTTCAAATAACTATGGTGTTTGGGGTTAGGGGAGGAGACCTACACTACAGCAAACATTTAAAAAAGGGGTGGACGTGCCCTTTAATACAGAGCAGCCTTTCAGCTAACTAATTTTATGTGTCCGGTTTGAAAGGGAACAGGGGGCAACCATATCTGGTAGTTGGTTTGTATTTTAGGTTTCATATAGCATTAAAGGGCGAACCCAAAAATGAAAAATGCCCTGCGGGTAGAGGCCCCACTAATATGTAAAAACACCATACTCGCTTTTCCCATACTTGTAGGCTAATATATTCCTCCTGTTTTTTTAACATCCCGCTCTCACCTCCTCCATGTGCTCACAGACTTCCGGGTTTACTCTGCGTCAGGGCCATGATGAATGGGCATGCGCTTTAACATTATATAAATTTAATGGACAAACGTTTTTGTAAATTCCTGTTTTCTACTCTGCAGCATGCAGCAAGTTTCTGCTCCCCCTCCTTCTCACCACTACAGGTACCCCTGTACCTGTCTCAGTCTCTGTCTACAGTCTCAGACATCTGTTACACAATCCCTTTCCATTCCAGTACATTTCTGCCTCTGATGTCAGTTCGCAATCTGGCCAATGGGAGGATTTATTACAGAGTGCATCTTCCCATTATTCATGTCACTGACAGACTGAGGGTAGAGATTGACTGGACTAGCCAGACTAAGTTATGGTAAGTATTACAGCTGTTAAAGACTATTTCCAGGGTTGAGGACCTAGCAGTTTGGGTCTCTCACCCTAGACACTTTTAAGGGGAGGGGGTGTTGTAGCATACTTTAATTGTCCTTTAATAGAAGAAGCACATGACCTTGCTGCTGCTCCCCCCCTTTTTTTTTTCAACACTTATCTGGGTATTTCCATGTAACTGTTGAAAAATTCATCACTAACAGTGCTTTTGTACGTGCATGTTTATCTATTCCCCCCCTTTTTGCAAACACTTCTATCTTCTATATACGGGGCTATTGAAATACCGTAGTACTAAATAATTATTTTTGTTTCCTTTTTTTTATGTGTTTCTAGAAAAAGATTGTGGAATCATTTTTAAATGGACATACTGGGAGAGTAAACTGTGGTGTTGGATTCAGAAGAAAGACTGTAGTAAGTAATAAGGAGAAGGAAAGCCTGCAGTGGTGTACATAATTTACTGTGTATCAAATATTTATTATTATTAATATGAATTAACAGCCAAAATGAGAAAACTATGTGCAGAAAGTGCTTATTCTAAGTACTTTTGCCAGATCTTTGAATAATTTTTTTGAGTATGTGTCCTATGCAAAAGCCAACTGGTCATTATTTGCATGATGTGCTTTGATCATGTCTAATTTCGTACCTATTCATGGCTTTTGGGTCATATGAGAGTGTTTTCCCCTCCGACACACGTAGAATGAATAAAACAATGCAAACTATATACTTCTACACCAGTGTAATCAATTGCTACATCAACTCCTGACTGGGCTCCATGAAAGGAAAGGGACGCATTCTTTATACATTATGCAAAATAATTTGATGATGGCCACATCCCTTTATATATTTAGTAAGTGTGTACAAGGATATTTTTGCATATGCTGGCTTTGTGCAGGAGAGGAATGAACCGATAAAATTCAGGACAGATTCCATTGACATAAGCCACAATTCACATATAATCTTAATGATTTATCTCAATATACAGAGTATGTTTTTGCCACAGACAGCACAATTTTTTGTCTGCTCCCTATACTTATATAGGGAGCAGAGCATATCATTTTTTTGTCTGGGGCAATTGATCCTGCAACAGGTGTTGAAATAAAATTGGTTCTTTTTCTTGGCTACCTTAAATATTATGCAGAAGGTTAAGCAAGGTTAGCTAGAATTTACAAATTTGACTGATTTTAAAGGGCATGTCCACCCCTGAAATCGTTTTTTAATATTATGCTCCCCCATGTCCCCCAGCCCCAACCGCATGTTTCGTTTTTTCAAAAAGCTCCCAAACTCTTACTTACCTCCCCTCGATCCTCCGCCGCACTGCGGCCCTCTGCTTGCGAGAATGCAAGCAGAGGGCGGGACCGGCAGTCGCGTCGTGATTGGCTGAGCGGCAGCCAATCACGGACGGGCTGCCGGTCATTCAGTGCAGCGGAGGAAAGCGGAGAGGTAAGTAAGAGTTTGGGGAGTTTTTGAAAAAAAAAAACATGCGGTTGGGGCTGGGGGACATGGGGGAGCATAATATAAGGGGGATTAATGCTAGGGGGAGGGTAGTAGAGAACGGGAGGGAGAGGGAGGGAGAGGGAGGGGAGGGAGGGGGGAGAAGGGCTGCAGTGCGCATGGCAAATATCTACCGGAGGCTAGATAGCAGGCAGAGACCTGCTATCCTCCTGGTGGTTAGGTTTGAGACTTTGGGGGGGGGTTTACAGGAGAACCCTATGGAGCTGGGATGTGAGGTAAGGATTAAACTACACTACATGGTGGGCCAGTAGTTGGGGGGATTATAGTTTGGGGGTGGACATGCCCTTTAAGACATACTCATAAGAATGTAAGTGTGGAATAAAGTGATTAATTGTAAGCCTCTTGGTGCAGGACCTGATGTGAATGGACTAAATAATTCTAAAGCAATGAGGGAAAGTAACACCATGGTGTTACCATATTATTGCCTCTATACACCATGCCAAAAGTAGTCAAGGAAAACAAAGTGGTTAATACATTGCGAGAACGAGTCTTTGTGTCAACAGTTCAGGCTGGTGATGGTGGTGTAATGGTGTGGGGGATATTTTATTGGCACATACTTGCCCTTAGTACCAATAAGCATCATAAAACATCACAGCTTACCTGAATATTGTTGCTGACCATGTGATCCCTTTATGACCTCAGTGTACCCGTCGAATGGCTACTTCACATAATATTTTTTAAATCCCTTCCTATTGGGGAACTTTATTGGATTTTACAACAGAAGATAATAGGATACAGAAAAGAATATTATGGAGCCTCCGGTAGATATTTGCCATGCGCACTGCAGCCCTTCTCCCCCCTCCCTCCCCCCCTCCCCTTCCCTCCCTCTCCCTCCCGTTCTACTATCCCTCCCCCTAGCGTTAAACCCCCTAATATGCTGTCCCCCATGTCCCCCAGCCCCAACGCCTTTTTTTTTTTTCAAAAAGCTCCCCCAAACTCTACTTCCTCTCCGCTTCTCGCTGCACTGAATGACCGGCAGCCGCGTCCGTGATTGGCTGCCGCTCAGCCAATCACAGACGCGACTGCCGGTCCCGCCCTCTGCTTGCATTCTCGCAAGCAGAGGCGGGCGGAGGATCGAGGGGAGGTAAGTAAGAGTTTGGGGAGCTTTTTGAAAAAAAAAACCATGCGGTTGGGGCTGGGGGACATGGGGGAGCAGAATATTAAAAATGTATTTTAGGGGTGGACATACCCTTTAAAGTTATTAAACATTTTACTTACTGTGGAAATCTTTAATGATTACCATAGGTAATGAAACAGAACTTGTATCAGGTGGATCTGATAAGAGAATAATCATCTGGAATATTAAAAAACACCAGGTATGTAATTCTTTCTTTTTCTCTAATATTTATTTTATATTGTGCCCTGATCTTCTTGGTCTTCAAGGTTAACTAGACAATTTAAAGTATGAAACAATTGTTTTTTTTAAAAACATCCATAGGAAAATACTTGCTTGTTGTGGAGAAGAAAAGGTTAAAAAAAAATCTGTATATTACCTGTTTAGCTAAAGCAAGCAGGGTATCCTTTCCCCTTGTATTTCCCCTGTGTCTTAAGGTGCAGACAGTCATTGATATTGGTGCAGCTTCTTCTCAGACCATAAACTGTTGGTTTAATACATTCATCTACTTCAGATTTAGTGAAATAAATCTACAACTACCAACCTACTGTATATACTGACCCAAGTATAAACCAATGTACCTAACTACCAACCTACCGTATATACTGACCCAAGTATAAACCAATGTACCTTATTTTACCTGAAAAAAATAAGTAAAAGGAATTGACTTGAGTATAAACTGAAGGTAGAAAATATGGCCACTACTGCCTTCTGAATCTATATTGTTTTGAGGCTTTTGTTGCCCTTTAACTGGACAGCAAAATTCCCATACAGTAATAGCCAAATCCATTATGGCTGTTACTGTGTGGGACTACTGTATGGGAATTCTGCTATCGATTTAAAGGGCAATTAAAGCCTCAAAACAATACAGAATCAGAAGGCAATCTTTTTAATAGATATCATCCTCCTGATTCTGTATTGTTTTGAGACATTAGTTGCCCTTTAAATGAATAGTAGTCCAATACATTAACCCCAATTCCTTGGCACTCCTGAAGTTTGGAAACTACAACTCCCAGCATAATTTATTTGCTGGGAGTTGTAGTTTCCAAACATCTGCAGCGGGAAGGAATTGCCACTGCAGGTATTACCAAACCTATTTGCTTTGCCACCTAATGTCACTACTCGGTGCCGGTAAGTGAGAGGCGCCAGGTAGTGACATCAGCCAGAAGAGCAGAGTAGTCGGAGTGAGCGGCTGCCGGAATACTGACAAGGTAAGTGGTATAAACAGAGTATAAACAGAGGCTCGATTTTCAGACTGTTTTAACCTTTACTAACCTTTGTTAATTATTTGAATACCCGACACATGTTGGGACTTTTTGCAGCAATATATAACAAATTTGCAGTTTAATCCTGCATGGCTGTGCCTCTACCAATATTGCTATTTGGTATTGCCTGTTGAACATCTTGGGGAGGGGGACTTAATAGATTGTACATTCAAAGATGGTGAGCTTATAGGAGACTAACAGGGAGATTCAATAAAAGTTCTTATGGTTTAAAATGGTGCTAATTTTGCCCCAACCAATCAGATGTTAGCTTTCAAATGTTAAATAAGATCTGATTGGTTGAGGCAAAATTAGCACCATTTTAAACGATAAGAACTTTTATTGAATAAACCTGTATGTGTATATGGCGGCTCATCTTTTTACTTAAGGAATAAAGTCATTGTAATAGGTGAGGTGAAGAATAAGGTGCTAAAATAGTTTTTAAATCCCGATATGGATACTCTCCTTCTCTCTTTTTGCTTAGTTTGAACAGCCCATTGTTCTTGAAGGTCACCTTGAAGCGGTATGTGCTATTCATGCTGTTTATGCAAGGGGATCGGAAGATACAGTCCTTATTGCATCAGCTTCATCAGACTCCACTGTTCGACTTTGGTTAAGAAAAAATACAACAAGTAAGCAGTATTGTTTCACATCTATGGCAGTAGTATAATTTTTTTTCTGTTTATTTTATGGTTTACTATTATTTGTGACTGCTTGAAGCTTTTGCATTTCCAGGTATTTTCCACTAAAAAGGATTACTGTAATAATTTTATCTTTTCCATCCTATAATCTCTGTTTAACAGTGTGGGATTTTTTTTTAAGTGTCTCCTTTACAACAAGTACAGTAACTGAGTTACTCAATTTTATATCTCCTGAGAATTTCTTTAACTGGGTACAGAAAAAAGCAGAATTCTGTGTCTCACCTCTCATTTTGCACTCTGGATTTGCACGTAGCTTGTGCAATGCTGTTAAAGGTACAGTCAAAAAACAAATAAAGTTTAAATAGAAGCTGTATCCCTAACTAACCTTTTTCTGTTTTTTTTTTAGGTCTCTCCAGAGCCTACCTGTGGCCTTGTAAAGTGATCTATGGCAGTAGTATAATTTTTTTTCTGTTTATTTTATGGTTTACTATTATTTGTGACTGCTTGAAGCTTTTGCATTTCCAGGTATTTTCCACTAAAAAGGATTACTGTAATAATTTTATCTTTTCCATCCTATAATCTCTGTTTAACAGTGTGGGATTTTTTTTTAAGTGTCTCCTTTACAACAAGTACAGTAACTGAGTTACTCAATTTTATATCTCCTGAGAATTTCTTTAACTGGGTACAGAAAAAAGCAGAATTCTGTGTCTCACCTCTCATTTTGCACTCTGGATTTGCACGTAGCTTGTGCAATGCTGTTAAAGGTACAGTCAAAAAACAAATAAAGTTTAAATAGAAGCTGTATCCCTAACTAACCTTTTTCTGTTTTTTTTTTAGGTCTCTCCAGAGCCTACCTGTGGCCTTGTAAAGTGCTGGCCATCTTGGATACGGTGTGCTGTCAGGTAAGCTCCGCCCCCGAGACCTGTTGGACCTTGTTTATGGCTGTGTCCAAAGAACCAGTGCCTGTTCCCTCCGTGCGAGCGCGCGTGAGAGACGTCACAATGCACGCGACATCAGCGCGCGCAAGTCATGCGTGCGTGACGTCATCACGCCGCGTGCGATTGTAACAGTGCGCGTGACGTCATCACACCGTGTGCACTTGTAACAGCGCGCGCAGCTTGATGACGGCGGGCGTGCACGTTCTGGTATCACGTCGCGTGCATCGTAATGTCACTCGTGCGCTCACACGAAGTGAACAGGCACTGGATCTTTGGACACAGCCAGGAACGAGGTCCAACAGGTTTTGGGGGGTGGAGCTTACCTGACAGCACACTGTATCCAAGATGGCCATCACTTTACAAGGCCACAGGTAGGCTCTGGAGAGACCTAAAAAAAACCCCAAAAAACAGAAAAAGGTTAGTTAGGGATACAGCTTCTATTTAAACTTTATTTGTTTTTTGACTGTACTCATCCTTTAAAATACTTGTAGAAGGTATTGCATTTGTTCAAGGGCTACCATAGAAACATGGAAATTACCCCAGAAGCCTCTTCTCCTTTTAAGCCACTGTAGGAACTAGTTACAGTTGGTCATGCACTTTATAAATACAAGTACATAAAGAATAAGTCCAGGGATGTTAGAAGGGAGCATTACCTGTACGAATTATAAATACCCTTATATATACATGCGTGCCCACTAGCATTTAATAGCCAATGATGTTAGAATCAAGATTAAGCAATGGAGCATGTGGCTGAGATTTATGAAGTTCTTTCATTGCACATGCATAGTTTAATCCAGGGGGTTACATTTACATTAATGACATTTACTGGAGTGTGATTTTTTTTAGGGTATGTAGTATTAAAAAAATTGTGTTTAGTTCACCTTTGTCTGCATGTGTAAAACTAAACTGCAATTAAGCACCGGTAGGTAAATTATAATATAAGGCTATTCACCAATCCAGTTCTGTGCAGGACAATCTAAAAGGAGAACTACCTTTTTTAAATCCTACTTTCAACGCTTTTCTGCCCAGAACACCTATACATTTAATGATTCTTCTCAAATAAGTTGAATTTAGTACATGTAAGTAATAGATTCTGTAACTAAGAAGGCTTCCATGTTTTTGCCAGTACAACTCATAGCCCATGTTGGCTTCAAAGAGCCACGACCCCTAAACCCAGGATTCACTGTCTCTATGCACAGAGTTTCTAGCTTCTGTTTCTAGAGAAAGATAAAGTTTCTAAAATGTACCTGTGATCATTGTTGAGTTGCTGGTGGTGCACCATCTAAATGCTGTGTTTACAAGTTCAAATGCCCTAACTTATGAAATAATACAAAATAGAAACAAACAAAAAAGAGCAATAAACTCAGGTAGTAGAGTCATGTTTCTATAAAAATATAAAGTGTCTACACTGTTAGGACGTGGGTTTTGAATCTAAAAAAAAATATGATGTCTCTTACTCAGGAGTTGGCATTTGGTGTAAGTTCAGTTTAAAAGGAAAAAAATATAGCAAAAGTAAATTTTCCAGATTCACACGATGGACAGTGTTTAAACTCCAAACACAACAGGGTTTGTTTCAAACTGCAGTCAGACTGATCACTCTGACTTCGGGAGTTCCACTGAATAATCAGTAGCACTAACATTTACAGCTGGGGTGGATTTCCCAGCACTCTTAGCTGGAATACATAAAAAAAAGATAATTCTTGACAATAAATAAACATTGCATTAAAGAAATTGTGCAATGTTTATAATACTTTACAAAAGAATATTAAAGTAATGAAACATGTTAAACACATTCCTGCTGCAGGTTTTACAAATAGTCAGTTAAACTCAGACTGTGCAGTCAGATTACCCACTGCATTCTGGTTTTATCATTTACACTGAATAACAGCAAACAGGTATTTTTAATGCTTTATGGCTACTTGTTTTATTCAACAATATTAATGTGTAGGGGAAAGTATAGTCATCTTGTCGATCTGTTGGCACATTGCAATGGAAATCGCATGTGTATGGCCATCTTTCATGGAGCTCACTGAAATCCAGTGGGTGTGAGACTCCTTCCTATACTGGAAAGTAAGACTGGAAAAAGAGTTACTATTTACAGATGACAGGTAAGAATAAAGATAGAGATATATATAACATAGGCAATTTATATGAAATTTGATATGCACTATTATTATAGAAAGTATTTATACTGCTTTAAAGCCCTGCATAGTTATACAGTGCTGTAGTGCAAGAAGTCAAATCCCTTATATTCTGCACTCATTTTTTTCAGGTGAATGTATTCAAACATTATCATTTAAAAATGGTTTTGTGTTGGATCTCTGCATATCTTTTCTTCCTGGGAGTTCAGGTAAGGATTGTGACAAATACTGAATATTAATTATGCATATTCACTATTACTCTAGATTACCAAAAGTTTGTGTTTAAATGCAAAACATGTTCATACACTATTGGCCTTATTCAATAAGAGGTGCACATTTTTGCCTATTACTGAACATTCAGATATTTTCAAATGTTTTCTAACTCTAGTAGACCATTAAAATGGAATCATCTGATTGGTTGAGGCAAAAAACCCCAGCTCAGGCAAATTTTTGCACCTCTTATTGAATATGCCTGCATCTTCTTTAAAGGGACCATTGAAGGTGACGCAATGAGAAAACCTTACATTTCTGCTCCTCTGTCAATTGAACGATATGTATGTATGTGCATACATACATATATATATATATTCATTACACCAGTGCACACAGTTCATTACACAATTTACACAATTACTGATAAACGTGGGGGGAGTAGTGTGGAATTGTCACATATTCAGTGACAGATGTCGCACAGTAGCAAAAAAGGAAACAATGTCAATCCCTTTTGTACAGCTCTTGCCCACAGTAATAAACCAAATGAGTTTACATACACTTACTATGTATATACAAGGACAGACAGGAACAAGGATTTATATCGCAAAATTGTTTTACGATAACAAGGTAATCTTGTTATCGTAACAAAGAATAGAATTTTCTTTGTTACAATAACAAGACCTGTAACAGAATAGAATTTTGTTTTATATATCAAAATGTGTGTATATACAGTTAAATGACCATGAAATGCAATAGTAACTTCTTATAGTCTTGTAATTTAAAATAAAGGGAAGCATTATTTATGATGTAAGAAATGCATACTTTAACGTGGGAGTGGCCTTTTATACAGGTCATGGCTAAATGTTGGTGATTCCCTAAGCTTACCACATCCCTTTCAGGAACGATGCCTCTAAAGTAAAAGTTTGAAATAACAAATACTGAACATTTAAACATCATCCAGAATCCTAAACAAAAAAATATATAATAAATGCAGTATTTCTAGCTTTTAAAATGCTAGATAAATGGTTATTCCCCTCCCTGATTCCTTCTGTTAGTACTCACAATAAGGAAGGGGGTGTGCGAACCAGTAACCGCAATGTTTGAACTCTGTATTCCTTCCTGTTTTCATTAAGATTGTTGGTATGCACTGCATTTTGTACTGTTTTCTCCTCCAAACGAAAACATTTGAAGCAAAAGATGCACATGGGTTACTGTTACTTTAGATTCTTAGATGTTCTTTCAGTCTTCATTAATGGACAATATTTTTTTTTATTAACAGTTTATTTAATCATAATAATTGTGTATTATATGTAGCTGTATGTATAGTTTTTGTTGACAAATTTTATTCCATAGATTCTTTTTTTTTTGTTTTATTTAAGTATCTGATTTTTTCCCTTTCAGTCCCAATCTTAGCTTGTGGTGCAGATGACAGCCTGGTTCATTTGTATGTAATGCAGAATGAGCAGGTAATTACTCCATTCTCAGCTGGCAATGGTTTAGGTGCTGAAATTTGAATTATTTGCTTTGATGTATAGCTTAATCTATAGAATAGTTCTGTTTTTAATTTTGTGTATGTGTTTGTTGATTACAATGTATTTCCATTGTTTCCAGCTTGGTGGATAGAGTATTGTGCTTGCTGTTTGCAAGCCAAGTTATTTTTGAATAATACAAAGATATTGTCTTGTAGGAAAATGTCCTAGATTGCAATTATTTAACATAAAAATGTATACAATGTATTACAACTTTGTTTAAATGTATGGTTGAGGTACGTTTTGTGATCAAAGCCACTTTTCTAATGCTTTTCCAAAGGGCGAATGGCATTTATTCAGTATACATTCCTGCATTATTGCAATATGAATTGTTTTTATAAATAAATGACTAGATAGGATATAAATAGCAAGTAAAACCCATCTACCACTGAGTAGGTCTGCTGCTGCTTATACACATGAATACAAACTTACATGTACATTAGAACCACAGTAACCAAATGACTACTAGTCTTTGATGGTCTTCTGCAGTTAAAAAGGAACTTAACCGTAAACAATGACTTGGCCTCATTTTAATCTATAAATAAATACATGTACATAGCCCTTAATCTGAGGTGTGTGTTACTGCAATCCAGTATTTGTTTTGTGCAATATCCCTCTCCCACTCTTATCTAAGTCCTCCTTCTATCTGTCATGACTTTCTGTACAAGTAAAGTATGTTCAGTAATCACTGTGAGCCATCACTTGTATTATTAATTTGGCTTGAAATAGGAGAAGTGTGCTTTCTTCTAGCTAAGGAATCTGCGGAAGCGTTACAGCGTTATCGGCGAATTTCCGGCCATTTTTTCCCATAGACTATAATGGTAACAATCCTCAAATGTGGATATTTCAAAACAGTTTTTTTCATGGTCATAAATACAAATGGTGATATCCCCAACCCCCCACACAGACCCAGGGACACCCACCTACTGACCTACCTTTCCATTCCCATGGAAGCCATATTTAAAGGGTAACTAAAGTCAAAAAAACTAATTTAGATTTATCCTCAATAAAAGATAGTTTTATGGTTATAAACACAAAAAAGACCTTCCCCCTAACCAGACCCAGGTACACACCACCTACCGATCTATTATCCATTACGGTGGAGCCATATTAAAGGTAACTAAAGTCAAAAAAACAAATTTAGATTTATCCTCAATAAAATAGTTTTATGGTGTAAAAAAAAAAAGACATACCTTCAACCAGACCCAGTACACAACCTACTGATCTACTTATCCATTACTGTGGAAGCAATACTTTAAAGGGTAACTAAAGTCAAAAAAGCAATTTGATCAATAATAAAAAAAAAAATTTTTAACCCCCAACGTGATACAGGTATACACAACTACTGACCTACCCCTCCATTACTGTTGCAGCCATACTTAAACGGTAACTAAAGTCAAAAAAACTAATTTTGACCAATCATCAAAAAAGTTGTTTTTTTTTAACTCTCAACCTGAACGGGTACACATACCTACTGATCTACTATCCATTACTATGGCAGCCATACGTAAGGGTAACTAAAGAAAAAAAAACTCAATTGACCAATCATCAAAAAAGTTAGTATTTTATTTAAAATACACACCACCCAACTGACCTACCTTAATGCATGTGACATATTTAAAGGTAAGTAAAAACAAACAATGTCTCTTCATTGACATTATTGAGTTTTAAAATCTGCAGCACAAACACACAAATTCCCTTCCAAAATGCAGTCTTTCAAGCCAAATTCAAAGTTTATACTTAAACTTTCCCTTTCTAGTTACTCTTACAGTTACAGTAAAACTGAGCACAGCAGAAGAGTTTATGATAAGGCACTTAAGTGACAGCTATAATGTGAGATGTTTCTAAAGATATTTAAAGAAATAGGGGATAGATGTACAAAAATGGTACACCAGGTCTATTGCTGGGTTTTTGCTTTTTGTTAGAACTCTTTATTTCAGTGATAGAGTTTGGATGGGGCCTTCTTATTTCGGCATGACAGCAACTCTGTGCATACTCTAAATTCCATAAAAACATGCAGATTCTGCAAGTGTAATCTTGCTTGCACTAAGATATAGGGTATTGCAGATTGTTCAGTGGGAAAGAGTAGGGGGCAGGGACAATCTAATATATTTTTCAGACTATGGCACCACATTCTTAAAGGATAAGTATTACTGAAAAAACAAATACAGTTTAAATTGTAGCTGAATCCTTAACTAACCTTCCCCCCCCCCTTTTTAAAGGTCCCTTCCGAGCCTACCTGAGCCCTTGGAAAGTGCTGGCCATCTTGGAACATGAATAAAGCCTGGTAAGCTCCAGCCCCCGAGAGTTTCTGGACCTCGTTTCCAACTTGTGTCCTAATATTCTGTGCCAGTTTGATCCGTGCATTCGCGCGAGTGACAAGTGGCTTGTATTAGCGCACACGGCGTGGTGACAACACACGTGCACTACGCCGTGCACTGATCGAACTGCCACAAAATGTTTGGACACAAGTTGGAAATGAGGTCCAGAAACTCTCGGGGGCGGAGCTTACGGGACTTCATTCATGCTTCAAGATGGCCAGCACTTTCCAAGGGCTCAGGTAGGCTCAGGTAGGCTCTCCAAAAATGCACATAAATGATCATATACAAACATATGCAAAAACAAACATGCATACATTTTACATGTGCAGCTTTATTGGGACTGCCTTTTCTTTTACTTGCTTGTAATCATATTCATTTTCATATGTTAAGAACATTGTTCTCAGCTTAAAAATTTTGTTTGGTATAATTTCAATAATATTATGGTTTAATTCGATTTTAGTGGAGATAAGACAATTGAATGTAATTTATAGTTTCAGAAGAAACAGGTTCTTCATGGACATGAGGACTGGGTGCGAGGTGTGGAATGGGCAGTGATAGGTATGTTTTAATGTTGGAATTGAAATGGCTAAACCTCATATTCTGTGTTGTGTGTGTATATATATATATAAAGTGTCAGATTGTATTTGTATCAGTGCAACTCCAGAATTTGTATTGTTTAGCAGTTTTTGGTAAGAGCAATAAGTTCTTTAGCTATAGATTCCTGCTACATATGCCTGTAATGTTTTGTTTAGCGCAGACATGTATTATTTGTAATAAACCTTCTCGCTCTTTTCAGAAAAGCAATTTCATGGTAAAGTTCTCAGCTGTTTTTCCACAGTATCATTCACTGTATGCTTTCTACTATGGCAAACAGATTTATATTGCTACAGCCTTTAACAGAAAAGAAAACATAAATAACCAAATGTAGCATGTAAGATTGTTATTATTGTGGATTTATATAGCACCAGCATCTTCCAGCACTTTACAATTACTTGTATGCATTCACATCAGGCCCTGCCCCAAAGAGCTTACAATCAGGGCCGCATCTGTAATGAGGCTCACTGAGTCATGTGACTCAGGCGGCATCTGCCAAAGGCGGAAAATGAAAGCACTGTAAGCACAAACAAAAAAAATGTCATTGTACTAACCGCTCGCTGGCGGCTAAGGCAAACGCCGCGCACGACCCGGCGCAAGAAGGTCTGACTGGGAGACTGTGACACTCACTGGTGACTGCCTGCCTTTACTGTGAACTCTCGGCTCTCGCACTGCGGTGCGAGTCTGCGACGCCGATGCGAGCCGCGACCGCGAGGCTGTGAATGGTGGCTGATAGGCGGCCCAGGTTGAGTTGTGGTCAGGTCCTGTCAGGACGGTTACACACAGCACAGGCGCCGCACAACTTCCGGAGCTTGCGCGCCGGACTTCCCGCGCGGCAAAACTGTGGAGTGGAGGGAGGAGTGGCCAACCTAGCACCTCACTCTGAGTCTGCACAGCACCTCACGCTGACACACTGACACTGTCTCAGTCTGTCTGTCACTGTGTGTGACAGTGTGAGACTGAGAGAAGAAGATAGGTTTCACAGATCACAGTGTCAGACTGTGTGGAAACTGGTGGAGCCGAGCAGAACGACCGAGGCTGCAGTCGCAGACCACCACATTATGCTGCAACTGTACGTACTTTAAAAAAAAACTACTATTAACTAACTCTAACTGTCTATATGTGTGAGTGTCACAGGACAGCCAGGTCCCGAGGTTGGGGGGCTGGCTGGGTTCAGTGGCCTCAGCCCTCATGGCCTGTTGTAATGTAACCTCCCTGGGGTCTTTATCATGGGGGGGTGGCTGGATTCATTCATTGGCCTGTAACCTCCCTGTCCCTGGGGACTGGGGTCTTATCATGGGGTGAGGGGGCCTGGCCTGGCTAGATCAGTGGCCAGTGGCCTGTAACCTCCCTGGGCCTGGGGTCATATCATGAGGGGCTGGACTCAGTGGCCTGGCTGTAACCTCCTCCCTGGGGGTCACCATCTTATCATGGGGGGGGTGGCTGGATTCAGTGGCCTTTAACCTCCCTGGGGTCTTATCATGGCCATGAGGGGTCTCCCTCCCTGGGTACTTTCATGGGGGGGGGGTTGGCTGGATTCTGTGCGTGGGCAGCGTGGCCTATAACCTCCCTGGGGTCTTATCATGGGCCTATGAATGTATAGGGAGTCAGGGACTTAGGGAGACAATACAAGCTATTTGAGAAAGGAATTTAATACCTAAAATCTTAAAATGTTAGCCACGCCCAATGACAAAGCCACGCCCACAGACAAAGCCACGCCCACTTTAATGCGGCGGCGGCATTCAAAGGCGGCATTCTAAAGTTTGGCTCAGGCAGCAAAAACCCTAGAAGTGCCCCTGCTTACAATCTAAGAACATTTATTTGACACATACAACCAATAAGTATGTCTTTATAATTGTGGGGGAAACCGGAGTGCCCGGAGGCAACCCATGGCAGCACTGGGGGAACATATAAATTCCTTTTAAGATGGGCCCAAGGGTGAAATCAAACTCAGGAATTCAGTGCTGCAAGGCATCAGTGCTAAACTCTGACCCACCCTGCTGCCCAGCTGCTAGGTTTAGTCTTTTGATTTCTTAAAAAGCTATTTGCTTTATAGTGCAATTAATATAATTGGAGAGAAGCAGAGACTTTGCATGTAATACAATTGATTTTTGCATTTTTTTGTTGTGCTAAATAATAAAGTAGAACAACATATCATGCTTTTCTCCTGAGGGACTCAAAGCGCTCTAAAGATCATGATTTTTAAAAGACATAAATACTTTATTTTGTGATCATCTTTGTTTATAATACTTTTTTCTTTCCCTGAATAGAAATAATGCTAATTAATTTTTAAAGAAAAAAAAAACGATACTTATAAAAACAGTGTAGGTAGGTGAACTCCAAAGTATTTTTTTTTTTAAGTAGACTTTATTGAAAATGAATAGCAATGTATAAATCTGTGGTCTAAGAGCTTTATTAAGTCAAATATTGTGTGCACCCCCAAACACAATTTATTGGTACAATTTAAATCATGTTATATACCAAATTCCACGTAAAGGTATAAATAATTTAAAGCGATACAGGGTCAAATATATGTAAAGTATAAAATAGATACATAACCTTTTATATAATGTATAGTGCAAATAAATCACTGGAGATTAAAGGGCATATGTACACCCTTTTTTCACTCAATGATCGAATTGATCGGAATATTGATGCCGCTGACAAGCAGAAGGCTGTCAAGTAGAATGAAATCCAGTGTGAGTAGACGCCTTACTATATGAGGAAGTAAGAGTAGAAATAGTGTTAAACTCACACATTGTTAAACAACAATTACAAATGGCAGGAAAAAAGGAACAAGGCAAAAGAAGTCTTTGAAGTTAGGAAAAAGATATAAAGTGTGAGTTAAAAAAAAAAGCACCCCAAAGGCCTGTACTGAATAAATGGCATTAAAAATCATGTGCTAAAAGTGACTAGTGAAAATAGAATTTTTTTTATTTTACGTTACAGAATCATGTGAAGGAGTCCAACCAAAGATCACCTATTAGATGAGGTTGTTGTGTAATGTAAAGGGAGATGTAATAGAAGTTCTTATCGTTAAAAATAATGCTAATTTTGCCCCAACCAATCAGATGTTATTTATTATTAGAAAGCTAACATCTGATTGGTTGGTGCAAAATTAGCATTATTTTTAATGATAAGAACTTCTATTACATCTCCCTTTACATTACACAACAACCTCATCTAATAGGTGATCTTTGGTTGGACTCCTTCACATGATTCTGTAACGTAAAATAAAAAAAATTCTATTTTCACTAGTCACTTTTAGCACATGATTTTGGAGGAATACGTTTAGCTGGATTTCCTCCCTTTTTACTTTTGTAGAAACTAATAGATTTCTCAACAATTATACAACATACTTTTGCTCTTATGTATTGGATTTTAAATCAAATAAATGTCTTCTACAATCCTAACCTAGGTTGTTAGTCATCTAAAGCAAAAGGAGCAAGTTTGTACTCAAAAGCTTACCTACTTTTTTCATTGATTGTAAATATGTTCTCTTTGAGTTTGATGCAGCTATCTTCTATTTCAGATTTGGAATGTTCTGTTTTCTGAAATATCTTCCAGACCCGAATAAGACAGTCCTGAGCACAGCTTGCTAGGAAAAGGTTTTGACCTGGAAAAAAAAAAGTTAATACAAATGATATAAAAGTTTCTATCGTTAAAAATAATGCTAATTTTGCCCCAACCAATCAGTGTTATTTATTAGAAAGCTAACATCTGATTGTTGGTGCAAAATTAGCATTATTTTTAATGATAAGAACTTCTATTACATCCCCTTTACATTACACAACAACCTCATCTAATAGGTGATCTTTGGTTGGACTCCTTCACATGATTCTGTAACGTAAAATAAAAAAAATTCTATTTTCACTAGTCACTTTTAGCACATGATTTTTAATGCCATTTATTCAGTACAGGCCTTTGGGGTGCTTTTTTTTTTAACTCACACTTTATATCTTTTTCCAACTTCAAAGACTTCTTTTGCCTTGTTCCTTTTTTCCGCCATTTGTAATTGTTGTTTAACAATGTGTGAGTTTAACACTATTTCTACTCTTACTTCCTCATATAGTAAGGCGTCTACTCACACTGGATTTATTCTACTTGACAGCCTTCTGCTTGTCAGCGGCATCAATATTCCGATCAATTCGATCATTGAGTGAAAAAGGGTGTACAATGCCCTTTAATCTCCAGTGATTTATTTGCACTAACATTATATAAAAGGTTAGTATCATTTTATACTTTACATATATTTGACCCTGTATCGCTTTAAATTATTTATACCTTACGTGGAATTGGATATAACATGATTTAAATTGTACCAATAAATGTGTTTGGGGGTGCACACAATTTTGACTTAATAAAGCTCTTAGAACCACAGATTAACATTGCTATTCATTTTCAATAAAGTCTACTTAAAAAAAAAAAATACTTTGGAGTTCACCTACCTACACTGTTTTTATAAGTATCTTTTTTTTTTCTTTAAAAATAATTAGCATTATTTCTATTCAGGGAAAGAAAAAAGTATTATAAACAAAGATGATCACAAAATAAAGTATTTATGTCTTTTAAAAATCATGATCTTTAGAGCGCTTTGAGTCCCTCAGGAGAAAAGCATGAATGTTGTTCTACTTTTATTATTTAGCACAACAAAAAAATGCAAAAATCAATTGTATTACATGCAAAGTCTCTGCTTTCTCCAATTATATTAATTGCATAAAAGCAAATAGCTTTTTAAGAAATCAAAAGACTAAACAGCAGTGGGCAGCAGGGTGGGTCAGAGTTTAGCACTGATGCCTTGCAGCACTGAATTCCTGAGTTTGATTTCACCCTTGGGCCCATCTTAAAGGAATTTATATGTTCCCCCAGTGCTGCCATGGGTTGCCTCGGGCACTCCGGTTTCCCCCACAATTATAAAGACATACATTGGTTGTATGTGTCAAATAAATGTTCTTAGATTGTAAGCAGGGGCACTTCTAGGGTTTTTGCTGCCTGAGCCAAACTTTAGAATGCCGCCTTGAATGCCGCGCCGCATTAAAGTGGGCTGGCTTTGTCTGTGGGCGTGGCTTTGTCATTGGGCGTGGCTAACATTTTAAGATTTTAGGTATAAATTCCTTTCTCAAATAGCTTGTATTGTCTCCCTAAGTCCCTGACTCCCTATACATTCATAGGCCATGATAAGACCCCAGGGAGGTTATAGGCCACGCTGCCCACGCACAGAATCCAGCCAACCCCCCCCCCATGAAAGTACCCAGGGAGGGAGACCCCTCATGGCCATGATAAGACCCCAGGGAGGTTAAAGGCCACTGAATCCAGCCACCCCCCCATGATAAGATGGTGACCCCCAGGGAGGAGGTTACAGCAGGCCACTGAGTCCAGCCCCTCCTGATATGACCCAGGCCCCGGGAGGTTACAGGCCACTGGCCACTGATCTAGCCAGGCCAGGCCCCCTCACCATGATAAGACCCCAGTCCCCAGGGACAGGGAGGTTACAGGCCAATGAATGAATCCAGCCACCCCCCCATGATAAAGACCCCAGGGAGGTTACATTACAACAGGCATGAGGGCTGAGGCCACTGAACCCAGCCAGCCCCCAACCCGGGACCTGGCTGTCTGTGAAACTCACATATAGCAGTTAGAGTAGTTAATAGTAGTTTTTTTTATAAGTACGTACAGTTGCAGCATAATGTGGTGGTCTGCGACTGCAGCCTCGGTCGTTCTGCTCGGCTCCACCAGTTTCCACACAGTCTGACACTGTGATCTGTGAAACCTATCTTCTTCTCTCAGTCTCACAACTGTCACACACAGTGGCAGACAGACTGAGACAGTGTCAGTGTGTCAGCGTGAGGTGTGTGCAGACCAGAGTGAGGTGCTAGGTTGGCCACTCCCCCTCCACTCCACAGTTTTGCCGCGCGGGAAGTCCGGCGCGCAGCTCGGAAGTTGTGCGCGCCTGTGCTGTGTGGAACCGTCCTGACAGGACCTGACCACAACTCAACCTGGGCCGCTATCAGCCACCATTCACCGCCTCGCGGTCGCGGTCGCATCGGCGTCGCAGACTCGCACCGCAGTGCGAGAGCCGAGAGTTCACAGTAAAGGCAGGCAGTCACCAGTGAGTGTCACAGTCTCCCAGTCAGACCTTCTTGCGCCGGGTCGTGCGCGGCGTTTGCCTTAGCCGCCAGCGAGCGGTTAGTACAATGACATTTTTTTTGTTTGTGCTTACAGTGCTTTCATTTTCGCCTTTGGCAGATGCCGCCTGAGTCACATGACTCAGTGAGCCTCATTACAGATGCGGCCTGATAAGCTCTTTGGGGCAGGGCCTGATGTGAATGCATACAAGTAATTGTAAAGTGCTGGAAGATGCTGGTGCATATAAATCCACATAATAACAATCTTACATGCTACATTTGGTTATTTATGTTTTCTTTTCTGTTAAAGGCTGTAGCAATATAAATCTGTTTGCCATAGTAGAAGCATACAGTGAATGATACTGTGGAAAAACAGCTGAGAACTTTACCATGAAATTGCTTTTCTGAAAAGAGCGAGAAGGTTTTACAAATAATACATGTGCGCTAAACAAAAACATTACAAGGCATATGTAGCAGGAATCTATAGCTAAAGAACTTATTGCTCTTACCAAAAACTGCTAAACAATACAAATTCTGGAGTTGCACTGAACAAATACAATCTGACACTTTATATATATATACACACACAACACAGAATATGAGGTTTAGCCATTTCAATTCCAACATTAAAACATACCTATCACTGCCCATTCCACACTCGCACCAGTCCTCATGTCCATGAAGAACCTGTTTCTTCTGAAACTATAAATTACATCAATTGTCTTATCTCCACTAAAATCGAATTAAACCAATATTATTGAAATTATACCAAACAAAATTTTAAGCTGAGAACAATGTTCTTAACATATGAAAATGAATATGATTACAAGCAAGTAAAAGAAAAGGCAGTCCCAATAAAGCTGCACATGTAAAATGTATGCATGTTTGTTTTTGCATATGTTTGTATATGATCATTTATGTGCATTTTTGGAGAGCCTACCTGAGCCTACCTGAGCCCTTGAAAGTGCTGGCCATCTTGAAGCATGAATGAATAATTTGACTGGGTTGGTTGAATGGATATGGATGCAATAGTTTATTTTTTTCAGTTACCCATCTTTATCTCCTCTTAATTCAGTAACTCTTTCTTCTTGTGTTCACTATAATCCTTTGTTTTTCTTTACTTTTTACTTGCTATGCTGAAGTATTCCCTTCAGATTCTGCAGTTTGACAAGTCTTTGTTGGAGAAATCAATCTTTAAATTATATCAAAGCCTCAAATTCTATTATCTGAATGGTGAAAATCTCGGATACCAACTTGAATGTGAGAATCCAAAAAGAATGTGTTTGTGTTCTAGGAAAGATGATTGAATGTCTTTGTCTGCATGTATTATAATGAATTCATATTCAATTTCCCTGTCGGCTGCTTTGATTCTGTTTCAGCACAATCACCTTTATTTGTCAAAGAAAGATTGTAATCCAGGGGAGAAAATTGTTTGTTCTTTTAAAGTAGTCATTGTTATACAGCTAGCACACAAAGTGATATAGTGTTAACATTCAGCTCATGTGGGAAATATTATTTTAGATGTCATTTTCTTAGAAAATCAGTAAATCTAGAAGGCTAATAATTTTAGTGATTCACAAAGTGCCGAGTAGTGTGTTATTTGGCGTATAAATGAAGCATATTCTCTTAGTTATAGATGCTGTGTGTCATACTTGAAGGTAAAAAGGCAGTGCATGGAGATAATAATTTCTCAATACAATATTAATAGGAATCTTTGATAGATTTTCCTTCTAAAACTTGAAACAATCGCTGCATAATAATCTACCATTTAAAATCACATTGATTAAAACAAAAGACAATGGAGTTATAAGAAGTTTTATGTGCATGCTTATTCATTTACTTTTTACATTTTTACATAAACCCTTGACTTTTGAACTGCTAATTATTTTTTTAATATTAGCACAGCATTGTAAGAGACATAAATATGAATATGTCTGCATGAATGTCTAACATAAAATATTTATCCAGGCAGATTATGCATTTACCTATATATTTGGATATAAGTGTATAAGCCGAGGTACTTATTTTTAACTGAAAAAGAGTAAATCTGATTGACTCGAGTATAATCCAAGGGTAGAAATTATGACCACAAACCTTTAATTAGTAAAGCACAGTATTGGTGCTAATATCATAGCAGCTAAAATCCAGTAACCCCAAATTCCTTGACACTCCAAATTTTTGGAAACTACAACTCCCAGCATGCTTTGTTTGCTGGGAGATTTAGTTTCTAAACATCTGCAGTGGCAAGGTTTAACAAGCTTATTACTGTAGGCTAAAAAGCTTTTAAAACTACTGGTTTCTCTTACCAGCAGTAGAGTCAGAGCACTTACTCCTCCATTACATTCGGATATTGTAGAGATGAGGTGCGTAACTGTGCTGCTCGCATGACTGTGTTCCTCCTCCTAACGACTCTCCTGATGGTGGTCCCTTCACTGTAAAGCTGATTTGACCTGAGTATAAGCCGGTGTTAGTTTTTTAGGCTAATTTTAAAACCTAAAAACCTCAGCTTATATTTGAGTATATACAGTTTGCTTAAATGACACTTTCAATCCCTTTTAACAGTTAAATGGGTCGATTAGCTCAAATACATTTTTTTTTATAATAATAGTTTCTATATTGGAAAAAAATTATTTCAATACTAATTATGGTACATCTAAAAACAAATATGCATTTGGTTATTTAGGTGAGGAATAAGGAGATGCTATAGTATAGTATAGATGTTGTAGGGTGTGGGGATTGGATCATCATAAAGTACAGTTCCCATGGGCCAATTTACACTTAACATCTGACTCATCTGCATTGTTGTCATGGGTCCAGGCATGGAAATATAATCTTGGCTCCAATGGCCTGGTCCCCAAAACAAAATTCTACCTTATTCTACCCTTGAGACCAATCTGTCAATCAGGAATAAAATGACCAATATTTCTCCCTGACTGATCAATCTGCATATTTAAAGGGAATCTATACTGATTTTTTTTTTTTTAATTACCCGTTACTGGAAACTAATTCTTTCCAACTATCACTGTAGTTTATTTTTTTTTATCTGTCCCCTATTTCTTTTAGATATCCAATCTTACTTTTCAGCTGTCAATTAACTGCTTTATTATTATATACTGTTCTGCTGTATGCAGTTTTCATGTAACTGGAATGGTGACTGTTGTTATGTGTGGATTGCATGGTGGGAAATTCCCTCTTCCATTCCATAGTGTTTACCAAACATGCTTGATAAAAAGTCATGTCAGATATAAGGAGGAGTCGGTTAAGAGTTCTATTTTTGCTAAATGAACTTAGTGGTTGGGGGGTGGGATGGGGTAGATTGCACACAGCAAAAAGGATTTAATGCTAGGGGATGCAGCAGACAGAAGGGATCTGGAGGGAGGAACAGAGATGTAAGGTAAGGATTTTTAACTTCTAAGCCATTAATCTTTTTGGGTTCATCGAAAATGGAATAAGATAGGGAATAGTACATTGAATTAGAAGAAAATGCCCTATTTCCCATTTTTTTTCTATAAAAATTGCAGTTTGTGCCCTATAGAAAATGTCCTTGATCTATAATGGTTGATCACCAGGTCAAGGCTTCTAAATTTTTTACGAAGCTGGTATCAGATGATATGCATCTGCTTTATATTTTGGGAGAAAATAAGCCCAAAATAAAATTTCACTGTGCAGTTCACCGTTAAAATAGGTCTCTTGTTCCCTCCTAGCTTATCCAAGAACAATACATTCTGTGTAGGTTTTTGTTGAATTTTAATTTTTTCTTGTGGACTTTTGCCAATAATCTAGGTAATGTTTGCATATTTTCTCCAGTATGGCATATTTAAACAAACCTATTTATTTTTACATATACATTTAAATTTAATACATTTGCACACTGACATTTGCTAACAATAACCTTTTTTATTATGTACTCTAAGAACAATACATTCTTTGTAGCTGACTGAACAATTCAGGGTTTTATTTTGGAATGGCAATAAACTAGGTATTTTCTTTTCTATGGTATATTGAAATCTATATATTTTTACACATACATTTAATTTTAATACATTTGCAAACTAACAATTTGATAACAATATAATTTTGCTTATTTATTTTTACTGCCTTCTTTGTATCTGTAATAGTACTTAAATATCTATGTCTGATACATTTAGAAAGGGCCATATTTGTGGCATGATGCTTCTTAGGTGACTGGTATCTGATACTTGTAAGAAACTGTATACTTTGCCTTTGATACTCCTCGTAGTCTCAGCAGTATCATAGGAAATTGTTACCAGTAGACTGAGTTAATTTGTTGAAATATTAGGATGAAATGAGAGCTGAGCTAGGCTACCTATTGGCATATACATCTGCTTTTGTACAAAGAAACCTTTGACATTACGACATTGCAAGTGTTTGTATTATATACTGAGAAATTATATGTGCATGACATGGCAAAATATTTGGTTATCTATTGTTTATTTAAATGTAACTTAAGGCTTGTATATGTGGCTTTACCGGACGGTAATCATATTTGATGTGGCAATTTGATTGTGTGGCCATTTGATTGTGTGTCATTGGCTGTTGGTGCATAAATGAAGGACGGCAGACTGAACGCAACACACAAATGAGCCTTTAGATATACAAGCCTGTATCAAGGACTGTAAGTAATTTTGGTTGGTTTTACAGTTTATTGCATCTTTTATTTTTTTTTTTTAAACAAAATCCAGTCCCCCCCCCCCCCCCAAGGTCTATTTAACAATGACTAACACGCAACAAATATAATATAAAATAATACTCTGTTATTACTGATGTATCTTTTTATTCTAGGCATGGAAATTACTTATGCTGTTACACTGGAGACTGTTTTGGCTGGTCATGAAAACACTGTTTATGCTGTTCACTGGCAGTCTTCTTTTTGCCAAGGTAAGTTCTTTTGTTCACATGATATAGTGAATTATCATGTTAGAAATAACAAAGGAGTTCCAAACCTATGGTGCCTCACACTTTTATACAGATCATAGTAAGTTGACTTTTCTTTATATATTCATAAAGGGGAACTGTGGTCTCTAAACAAGTTAAGTTTAAATGAAAGGCCAGTTTCCTACCTGTAAAACGAGCCGTCAACCACCTCTCTACGTGCTCCACAGCCCAAGATATACAGAAATGACTGACCAGAAAGTTAATGGGTGGGAGGCACAGCCTGTGTGAGGGAGACAGGAAGTCCCTCCTCCTCTCTGCTGTGTGAAGTCCTGACAGAGTAGGTGAGGGAATCTACTGCCCTTCTCTTTCACTGTGTGAAAACAGACTTTTCACTCTGCCTGAAAAGGCTGATTCCGCAGAGTTTTCTGTAGGGGTGGGGGTCTGAGTAACCCACGGCACCCGCAAGTGGGCGGGGCTTAGGCACTTGTGAGTGGGCGGGGCTTAGGCACCCACGAGTGGACGGGGCTTAGGCACCTGCGAGTGGACGGGGCCACGGCACCTGCGAGTGGGCAGAGCCACATGGGGCTGTAAGATAATTGTCATTGGGGGGCCTGCAACTGGAGGGACCATGGGGTCCTTGAGTGGGAGGAACCAGGGGGGATGCAAAGGGGAGGAGGAGACAGGACAGATTGATAGACCGTTTCAGAGCTGGAAGCAGGAAGTGCAGGGGACCTGGTGATGCTGCTGCCAATATCACACACAAAAATGTAAATATCTTCAAAACTATGCAAAATAAACAATGTAAATAAATTGCAAAAATTCTCAGGGGAGCAATTCCTATCAATTTACCTCAAGTCATTTTTGGACCACAGTTTCCCTTTAAACACACATTTTTAAACCCCCATAAGTAAAAACATTCCCCTCAAGAATTCTCCATTAGCATGGGACATACCACTGCAGTAAATAACATGTTCTAAAATTTAACCCCTGACAGACCTGTGTGTATGTACACTTTGTAGCCACGGCTCCTGACCTAAGTCACATACAAGAAGCCAGTACTGGTTTGTGACTAGAACTCTTGTTGGCAGTGACTACCTGTAATATGCTCTCTAGAGTAACTCAGGACTGAACATGAGCAGGAAACATAACCATCAATGACTACATTTTGTAAAATGCTGGGAAATTAGCCACATAAACCACATAATAAAGTAATTTTTCCATCAGACTGACAATATAAGAAATAAGACACTGAATGCTTTTTGATTCAATGTTTTTCTGATGGTTTATTATTTTTTGTGACTTTTTTAAGACTCATCTTGTGTAACGTGGCTGAGCCACTAAAATCAGGGTTTCCAGTCTGTTTCTTAACTGTTTTGTAACTGTACCTCCTAGCATTTTTTGATGGCCTAAGTCTTCTTTTTGGGATTCTGGGAGTTATATTGTGGCAATCCCTGTATCCTTGTAATAATTCTGAAGCAAATACTGCTGATTAGTTAAATAAAACTTTGTTTTAATGGTTAGATTTAAAGGGGAAGTTCAGTGCAAATACATGTATCTTTCAGAAAAAAAGAGCAGTATTTTTTCATCCCAATGACCTTAACCTACCAATTCAGCATTTTGTCTGCGTATAAATAAATGCAACTGAAATACTGACTTCCTGTTTGCAAGACCCCTAGTAGAGACCATTATGGTCTTGCCCTTGACCCAGCGCCTGGGTTGATTCAGTTGCTCAGTAGAGATCTAAGAATCTTTGACCCATCCAACAGCCAATCAGTAGAAATTACTGTTTGGAACATTCCAAGGAAGTGGTGCATCCTGGGAAGAAGTTAAAACCTAAAATGTCAGCTCACTAATATCAACAGCAGGGAACAGCAAAGGGTTTGAAATCAACTGATTTTTCAAAATCAGAGAGAGAATATGTAGAATAACTAAGAAGGCATTATACAAACTAACAATTTAACAAATATTGATAACCACTGAACTGTCCCCTTAATGAAATGTACTTGAAAAAATGTATCCTGCAGATGGCAGCATTGTACAGCCAATGAGCTTACTTTCTGCATCAATGGACAAAACCATGATTTTGTGGGAACCAGATGAGGAATCTGGAGTGTGGCTGGAACAGGTATGTTATATTTTCCATATGTTTACAAAAAAATAGAGTTTTAAAGAATTAATGTACATGTTATGTAAAAAACAAAAGTAAGGACGGAAAGATAATACCCATTTAGCTTGCAGGCTGAAGATTCTGGAAATTGCAGTTCAGTGCAGCTAATGCTAATTTTGCAACTTTGTAATAGTAGGGGTTAGTTGGATGGTACAATAAATTTTTTTATGAAACCATACATTTATATTGTTTATTTTTTTAAATACCATATTCAAGTGCATCTGACTAGCAGCTCCTGGCTGCTTTTTACACTCTTTATTCCATTGGAAGCAGTAAGCTTTTGTAGGGTTTGGGGGACTTGAGGCAAACTCATAGCTTTGTATGGTTTATGATAGTAAATAATTCAAAGCAAAAATATATACCGGGAATATATATAATTCATTACAAAAGCAAACAAATAATTCCTTTGCTAAACATTTTGGTATTGGTGTATAAGAATGTCTTGTCATGAGCCAATATACACTCAGTGGAAACTGAGTAATATTTACAGACAAAAGTTTTTGCACACTAAGGCTACATTTACACCATAGCCTAATTACAATGGGAGGAACACCACACTGCGTTATCACATTGAGGTGTCTATTGATTTGGTTGAATGCAGCAGTATGGTGCGTTATTGCATAACGGCACCATACTGCTGCATTCAACGCACCCTATCACAGTTCATTTCACTTGTGGGAAATCAATCCTTGACATGGCACCAAAATCTCTCCTAGTATAAATGAGCTCTTACTGATACCAGTAGCTCATTTACAGGGGAGCTCTGCGGGTATGCAGCTATCCTCTCAGCTCTTAAAGGAACACTAAATCCAAAAAAACAACTCTTTGCCATTCTGTTTGTATTATTCACAGGGAGGTGAGAACGCTTATTCTCACCTCCCTGTGAATAATAGGATGCTCAGGGGACCTGGAGCTTACCTTACCGCCGCTCCACTCGCAGCCGCTCCTTCACTGAACAGCTGTTCTCTCCCGATCGCACGCCCTATCTTTTGGATAGGGCGCGCGGTCGGGACAGAGCGGCTGTCAATGAAGGAGCGGCTGCGAGTGGAGCTGCGGTAAGGTAAGTTCCAGGTCCCCCGAGCGTAATATTTTTCACAGGGAGGTGAGAATAAGGGTTTTCACCTCCCTGTGAATAATACAAACGAATGGCAAAGAGTTGTTTTTTTGGAATATGGGAGTTTAGGGTCCCTTTAACGTCACGTTAACTGTTTTACGATTGGTTAGCGCAACATTAAAGGGCAAGTCCAGCCCCAAAATGAAAACTTATATATAGGTAAATAACCCCCCAAAACCAAACCCTAAACGGTAATAATTTGAAGTCTGAAATATATTTATATATTTTTAAAAGTTTCTTAATAAACATAAACAATATAGTAATATTACATCTGTATATCAGTATTATAGTTATACAGTAAAGGATATATGACAATATTGGAGTATCATTACACAGTCAGTATGGGTTATACAGATATTATAACATGGGTAACTTGGGATATTTAGTAGCTAGGGTATAGTTTTATTATAGTTGAAGTTAGCTATGAAGAGGGGTAGAGACCAATGGACTTAAGTATTATAGATGTGTAGCAAATTATTTATTGATTCAGATATTTGTGGGGTACACATTATATATACACAGGTTTGTACCATAGGGTAAGAGTAGGGGTAGGGAAGAAGAGGGTGGAGGAAGGGGAGGGAGTTCCTGGTGCGGCAACTGCCAGAGTGGGAGCTCGTAGCCATTTGATTGTCTTGGATTGGTTTGTATTATAGTTATTCGTGCCATATTGACCAGATTGAGTTAAATTTATCTACTGTGCCTCTCAATATAAATGAGTCTGAGCATGGGTAACATTTTTTTAATCATCGTTTCCAAGCTTTAAATTTGGGGTGGACATCCATGTGAGTATTATGGAGCATCTAGCATAGAAAAGTGTTTCTCTGAGAAAGGTAAGTTGGTGGTTGTTCCAGTAGTCAATTTCTGGAATTCCCAGGATACATAATTTAGGATCAGTGGGTACTGTAGTCCCTAATATGCGGGATAGGTGAGTGGTGACCTTGTGCCCGAATTTTTGTATCTTGTTGCATGACTAAATCATATGCCAAAAATCGGTGTCTGTGTTGCGACACTTCTGAGGGCATTCTGAGCTGTGTGAGGGCATGCTTTCCTTAGCGGTGTTATGTACGCTTGATATAGTGTGTAAAACTACGTCAGTCTGCTTGGGGCTGAGGGTGATGCTTTAACATCGGATTCACCTAGGTCTTCCCAATCTGATTCTGTTGTATAAGAGATTAGGCTAGATTCTCCGTATGATTCTATTACTCTGATGAGTATTGTTGTATATAAAGGGATGTGCCTCCTCCAAGTATGTTCATATTACATTGTTCTAAGAATGTCAGCGGGTGTGATGGTATGTACGCATGCAATAGTACTTCTGTATCATATAGGGTGAATGGTGTTGTCACGAATGCCAGTTCGCTGGGCACGTGATCTGACCAATCAATCGGTACTCATTGCCACCACTTCAAATTCTTCTTTAAACCCATTGATAAACTATCCCCCTACTTAGCTATGCATGAGGTTCAGGAATGTCCAGATTTTCGACATGTCACAATCCTTCATTCCCCCTCAGTTAGGCAGATTCCATATAACTTTAGTTATGTACATACTGGGATATAGACCACATATTCCTCTCCTGTATTAATTCCTACAATACCAAACATGACCTGTGTGTAATACATATTTCCCAAGATATTAATAACTCGCCTTGGCAAGGGAATAAGGTCTCCATGCCGGGTATCATTTTAATGGGCCTATCTTCCCATTCACAAATATATTTGTTTCTGTCTCACATATTTCAATACCAAAATATATTTATTTTACATGTATGCCTGTCCTTAAAGTGACCCTGTTGTAATTAACAGACCTCTAGCTGTAGAGAATTCCAGATACACGGTTCGGCCCCACATAGATTTCTGGCTCTATTCGTCACTAACCCTATTATCAACAATAGGGCTGTTTCCAGGGTGGAATGGCAATTTTATTGGTCCTTTGAAAGACAAAGTACCAGTAGTTAACCCATTCTTGCCAAGTCACTACACCCTGTCCTGACTGGTGTGTTTGTGGGGGAGGTAGAATCCAGGGTTTGAAGTATCTGAGTTGGGATGCAAGGTAGTATATGTGCAGGTTGGGCATTGCTAGTCCTGCTAAAGTTTTAGGTCTTTGTAGTGATTTTAGGCGGACTGATTCTTCCTGATCCCCAGAGGAATGGGATTAGGAGGCTGTGTATTTTTTTTTTTTAATTTGTCTGGAATATAACTTAAGGAGGAAAATATATAGGAGTTTTGGTAATAATATAATTTTTATTAGATTAATACGGCCTATTAAATTGATGGTCAGATTCTGCCATATTTTAATTTTAGTAGACACCAAGTGTATTAGTGGGGATACATTGAGGTAGAAGAACTGAGGTGGTGTGTGCTTGATTTGTATTTAAAGGTATTGGTTATTGGGACTAGGTGTTTAGAGAAAGGTGGGATTTCATATTTTTTATCAAGCGGGAATAGGCAGGACTTGTCCCAGTTTATGTATAGACCTGAAGGGGGCCACATTTTGTAATTATATTGTGTACAGTACGATGGGAACGGTCGGGGTCAGCTAGATAGATTATCATATCGTCTGCGTACATGCTCAGGAGAGAGGAGTGTTCACCAAGGTTAAGCCCGGTGATATCTGGGTGTAAGCGTAGTCTTATGGCTAGTGGCTCTATAGCGATCGCGAAAAGATATGGGGAGAGAGGGCAGACTTGTCTAGTGCCTCTAAATAGAGGGAAGAATTTGGAAGTGGTGCCATTTATTCTAATAGCAGCTGTGGGGTTGGCATATAGTAGTTTAATGAAGTTGGGGCCAAATCCGAATTTGCTTAAACATTCCCATAGTAAGACCATTCAATCAAGTCAAAACAGAGTTGTTGTGGTCTACTTGGACATGTATTAAGGTTTTCCTAATGTTTATGGGGGTTGATTTGCCTGAAACCTGTTTGGTCAGGGTGAATTAATTTAAGGATTATTTTTTGGATACAGTTGTCTAAAATTTTAGCTAGGATTTTGTAGTCTGTATTGAGTAGGGATATTGGTCTGTAAGAACTACATTTGGTGGGGTCCTTGCCTGGAGAATGATATGGAACTGGTACATAGAGGGTGGGAGTTTTTGAGTGTAAAAGGCTGAGGTGTATACTTCTAGTAGATTTTGTAGGATGTTGGTCATATTTTTTAAAAATCTCTACTGGGATGCCATCTGGGCCGGAGGTCTTGACTGTGGCCATGCTTTGTATTGCCTCTTGAAGCTTTATTATATTAATATCAGAGTCCAAAAAGAAGGCATCTTGTTGATCAAGTTTAGGGAATTGTACTCTCGTGAGGAAGTGTTCGGTTGATGTTGTTGGTTGTATTTGGATTGATATAAAGTGATATAAAGTGGAGTAATATGTTATGAAGCATTCTAGTATTCCTTGTGTGTCTGTTATTTGGTTGAGGTTAGAGTCAGTGATTTGGTTTATTACGCTTTGGTCTGTTAGACCGTGTGCTAGTCGGGCTAGCAGTTTGGACGATTGGTGGCCATGTTCAAAATAGTTTTCTTTGGCAAAAATCTTTTTGCGCGTGTTTTTTGGTGATGATTTTGTTGTATAGGTTTTGTATATTAAGTCATATTATTTTATTTTATATTATATTTTGGTAGCGGGTGTGGGGTCGTTTATGTAGTTGGATTCAGCGATCAGAGAGCTTGCTATTTCGTTCTCTTTGTTGGAGGCAGAGTGCTTGATTTGTGAGATGGTGGACTGTAAGATGCCACAGAGGATTGCTTTAAATGCTTCAGAGTTGTTGATTTGGGTACAATTGTTATTAAGTTGAAAATAGCTTTCAATTTGATCAGGGATTGTGTCTTCAGAAGGAAAGAGGGTAGTCCAGAAGGGGTGGAAGCGCCATGGCATGGTTTGAGTGAGTAGGTGTTTGGGAATTTAAGTTTAAGGAGTATGGGAGAGTGGTTGGATATGCCCTGGGTTAAGTGGAGGATGTCTGTGATGTTAGGGGACAGTCCTTTTATTTACAAATATGTAGTCTATTCTTGATAATGTGTCATGTGTTGTGGAGTGACATGTAAATTCTTTTCTATGTGGGTGTCGTATTCTCCATGTATCTACTAGCTAGTTCTTGAATAAGGTTTTGGAGAGGGGAGGATAGATGAAGATTTGTTGGTGTGTTGGTCTCAGTTTGTCCTGAGTGGGTTTCATGTATGCATTAAAGTCACCTAGGCATATGATATGCGCTTGTGGATATTTCGTTATGAATGGGAGAGATTCTTTTAGAGGTTGTTGATGAGCTGGTGGTGGGTCATATATGCCTATTATCACAAACCATGTGGAGTTTATAATGAGGGCTATGCATAGGTATTTCCCTTTTTTGTCAGATTTAACTAACAACTATCTCAGTTGTTTGTTTATTAATATTGATACTAATTAAATAGGAGGAGTGAGTGCTGTGTGCAGTCCAGCTAATCCAAGGTCTTTGGAGGTAGTGTGTATTGTTAGGGAGGAGATGGGTTTCTAGAAGGCATATGATATCAGCTTGTGGACCTTATCTGGGAGAACACTGTGAGTCTTTTTGCTGGTTTGTTTAGGCCTCTAACATTCCAGGTTAGACTTTTCAATAGGTGAGACATCATGGAGGTCGCCATGGAGTGTCAGTGGCGCACCGGGAGGGAGGGGGTTGGGTGATTGGTTTCAATGCACATACCTAGGTTGAGTAAAGGGGGAGAATTAACCATTAACATAAAACATAACGTTAACCGGTTCCACTTTGTCTGGAAGTTGTTTGAGGGGATGCACATATGTTCAGTTGCTGCGGGAAGGAAGTTGCTGCGGGAAGCAAGTTTCTCCCTCCTGGACGTTGGGTGATTATGGTTGGGGGTAATTGGTTATATAGGCTAAGTACCATTTAGTATATTAGAAGGGGGGTTACCCCGGATGATGATAGTTGTAGGCACAAGGTTAAGATTTACAGTTGATATACACAATGGAAAAACAATTGTCATATATTATACTTCAATACTACTTTTTTGCAAGGTTTATTGTTCAAGTGCGGTTGGCAATGAGGGATAGTTTAGTTTAGAGATAAGAAGGGATGGAAGGTGGAAGAGAGAGTGTCCTGCATTTTGTTTAGGGATAGAGATGTGTTGGTGGGCTGTTGCTATGGGTTTGGTGTTATATATAAATAATTAGCATAGTAAGGTGGTTGGGGTGAAGGTAGCTGTGAGTAAAAGGTGTGTGGTTATTGTTGCGTGCACGAGTATGGATTGCTTATCTGTTGCTCGCTAGGTGTATTAGTGATAGATCATGTGCGGTACTTGTTATATTGTGTGGTATTAGTATTGTATACACATATGTAAACATAAATAAGCACACATTAAAATATATACAAAGATATTATAGGGTATATTGTTTGTATTTTGGTATCTTGGACAATAAGTCAAATTAATGGTAGTGGTATATCCGGTATTAGCACATTTCAGGATTCATTGGGTATAGAACTTAACAAATATACATTTAAAATGCAATATGTAACCTTTATAGTTTATATTTGTCTGACCCTGCTGCAGGCCCAGTAGACGGGTGGGTTATGAGGGTAGATATTGATCACTTTTCAGTGATAGGCACTAGCCTCCTGGGTCTGCATGCATTGGGTCTGCATGCACAAGATGTGACTTAAGCTGTTGTTGCTTTAGAGAAATTGAACCATATTGCATATTATCTATTATTGACATTCAGATTGTTTTATAGATAAGGTGGGGTTTGAGAGAGAGGGGGGTATGGCGAGGGGGGGGGGCTGTCAGGTCTGCTGAGACCATTATTAGCTATTATAAATACCGTATATACTCGAGTATAAACCGAGTTTTTCAGGCTGTAAAATCAGCCTGAAAACTTGAACTCGGTTTATACTCGAGTCAGTACTTAAGCAATTCGGCAGCCGCACACTCGTTCCCTGTACTGGCGCTCCGGCAGACGTCACTGCCCGGCGCCGATAAGTGACATCAGCCGGCACGCCAGTACAGGAAATAAGCGTGCGGCTGCCGAATTGCTTAAGTAATGTACAGGCACATACTGGTGTAGTGTCCAGACAGGTCAGGAAGCCGACAAGTTACCGGATGCACACTGGAGAGCCCACAGATGGATGCAGACAGAAGGTACCCTTTGAACTGGATGAGAGGGTGAGGGTGTAGATGTTTGGAAACTACAACTCCCAGCTAATAAAGCATGCTGGGAGTTGTAGTTTCCAAACATCAGGAGTGCCAAGGAATGAGAATTTAGAATGTCTTTTAAATAAACAGCATAATTCCCATACAGTAATAGCCATATCCAGCATGGCTATTACTGTATGGGAATTCTGCTGTCCATTTAAAGGGCAACTAAAGCCTCAAAAAATACAGAATAAGAAAACAGTAGTGTTTTATCTTCTACTCTCAGTTTATACTCGAGTCAATTAATTTTATTAGTTTTTACATGTAAAATTGGGTAACTCGGTTTATACTCGGGTCGGTTTATACTCGAGTATATACGGTAAGCCAGATATTGGTGTTCAAAGATTTATCATCATTCAGATTTTAGGAGGGAGGGTAGAGTAAGGGTGTGAAAGCATCAAATTGGGATAGGTATTAGTTATGGTTATATATAGAAAGTTACATTTTCAAACCTGGTATTAACACATTCTGGTATACAATTCAATAAATTAATATTATTATTATATCACATATTCAGCCTAGGAGTATAGAATGAGTATACAAGCTTAAAGATTAGGCTTGGTTAATAACATTTTCAGGTTGGTATTGTTTGCAAAGTATACATATCGAGTGTATTTGAAAAGAAAGAATGAACAGTTCAAAAACGGGTGAGTTATTGTGGAGTTTGTCACTCTGCCTTTTTTGTATGGCAAGTTTTCTCCCCAATTGTATATACCTTACGTCTGCACAGTGGGGGGAAGGTGGGAGGATTATGCATGGTTGTCACTCCCAAGTTGGTTTCCATGGTGTGGCGAGTTGCTTACCCAGTTGGGGGTGTTATGTTACATTTTGCATTTACAGTCACAAATAGAAAAGTGTGTATGGGGAAAAGTTTTGTAGTTCTAATAGGCCCATCTGTCTCTTACCTGTTGTGGTTTTTAAGTGTCTGGTATTCGCTTACTGGGAGTCCAGCCATGAACATGCTTCTGCAGGAGATTCAAAGAAATGGATTCTACCATCCGATTGTATTCATAAATGCGCGGGATATGCCATTGTGTAGGTGATGTTAGCTTGTGCCAATCTCTTCTAGACGTCTGTGAAGGTTGCCCGTTTTTTCTGGAGGTTTATGGAATAATCCGGGAATATGCGTATCGTTGAGTTTTCGTGTTTAAGATCTTCCATATTGCTCGCCATGTGTAGAATGCCATTGTGGTCCTTCGCATTTAGGAGCCTAGCAGTTGTGGGCCTTTGGGGAGCTCCGGGTATGGGAGGTTTGGTGGAAACTCTGCGCTTTTTCAATGCTGAAGTGAAATGAGAGGTTGTCGCTCTGGAAGTGAGATTTTATCCAGTCCTCAATAAATTTTCCTGGGTCTGGTGTCTCTACTCCTTCTGCGAAACAAATAAAACATAATTTTTGGCTCCTTGATCGGTTTTCTAAGTCGTCAAGTTCTTGCTGTAGTTAAGCAATGTTATGCGTGTGGCTAGGGACTCTGTCATCTACCTTATATACTTGAGTATAAGTCGAATTTTTCAGGCTTTAAAATTAGCCTGAAAACCTAACCTCGACTTATACTCGAGTCAAGTCCTAATTTAGATCCAAATTCTGCAATTACAGATAGTAACCAGTAGGTGGTGCTGTGTTAACCTGTATAGAAAGTTACAGGAGCTGATCTGCCTTTACACTTCCTGCTTCCTGTATTCTGCCTGCTGGACTCACTCAGCACTGTCACTGGATGCTGTAAATCTGATGGGTCTCCTCAGTTTGGGGCAAAAAACAGCTGCTAGTTCAGTGCAAATGACAGCTTGAAACTACAACTCTCAGGTGACATTTTTAACTATTGGGGTCAGACAATAATTTACTATATGGGGTCAGAGTTCCCTTTACTATTTGGGGTTCAGAGGGCCCTTTACTATATGGGGTTCAGGAGAATTGTAAATGATGGTAAACTTAATTATATCTGTTGTATTCAATTAGATCAACTGGACTTGAAATGTAGTTCTTGAAGACGTTTCGCTAGTCATCCGACTGGCTTTCTCAATTCAGAATGACTTGTACAAGAATCTGTGGCAATTATGTACCCTGGAAAATCCCAATTAGCATATCACAGCCAGGTGTTAAGGGTGTGATTAGATAGTGGCTAAGGGGTGTTATAGGAACGCCCAGAGTAAGGTGTTAAAACAGCATTGTACATGGCAGACAGTTGGTGTCGAACCCCCCACCTCTATTTAGGCTTGGTTTCTTTATTTTCACATAAATGGCCTCCTTAACACCTCTCTTGAACCAGTCACGTTCCTTCGCCAGTATGTTAACATTACAATCTTCAAAGGTATGTCCTTTATCCTTAAGATGCAGATACACGGCTGAGTCCTGACCCGAGGAATTGGCTCTTCTGTGCTGGGCCATACGTTGATGCAGTTGCTGTTTGGTCTCCCCCACATACAAATCAGAGCATTCTTCACTGCACTGCACTGCATATATGATGTCGCTTTTCTTGTGTTTTGGTAGACACCGCAGGGGGAGGGAAGGTGGGAGGATTATGCATGGTTGTCACTCCCAAGTTGGTTTCCATGGTGTGGCGAGTTGCTTACCCAGTTGGGGGTGTTATGTTACATTTTGCATTTACAGTCACAAATAGAAAAGTGTGTATGGGGAAAAGTTTTGTAGTTCTAATAGGCCCATCTGTCTCTTACCTGTTGTGGTTTTTAAGTGTCTGGTATTCGCTTACTGGAGGTCCAGCCATGAACATGCTTCTGCAGGAGATTCAAAGAAATGGATCTTACCATCCGATTGTATTATAAATGCGCGGGATATGCCATTGTGTAGGTGATGTTAGTTGTGCCAATCTTCTAGACGTCTGTGAAGGTTGCCCGTTTTTTCTGGAGGTTTATGGAATAATCCGGGAATATGCGTATCGTTGAGTTTTCGTGTTAAGATCTTCCATATTGCTCGCCATGTGTAGAATGCCATGTTGGTCCTTCGCATTTAGGAGGCCTAGCAGTTGTGGGCCTTTGGGGAGCTCCGGGTATGGGGGTTTGGGTGAAACTCTGCGCTTTTTCAATGCTGAAGTGAAATGGAGGTTGTCGCTTGGAAGTGAGATTTTATCCAGTCCTCAAATAATTTTCCTGGGTCTGGTGTGCTCTACTCCTTCTGCGAAAAAAATAAACATAATTTTTGGCTCCTTGATCGGTTTTCTAAGTCGTCAAGTTCTTGCTGTAGTTAAGCAATGTTATGCGTGTGGCTAGGGACTCTGTCATCTACCTTATATACTTGAGTATAAGTCGAATTTTCAGGCTTTAAAATTAGCCTGAAAACTAACCTCGACTTATACTCGAGTCAAGTCCTAATTAGATCCAAATTCTGCAATTACAGATAGTAACCAGTAGGTGGTGCTGTGTTAACCTGTATAGAAAGTTACAGGAGCTGATCTGCCTTTACACTTCCTGCTTCCTGTATTCTGCCTCTGGACTCACTAGCACTGTCACTGGATGCTGGAAATCTGATGGGTCTCCTCAGTTTGGGGCAAAAAACAGTGCTAGTTCAGTGCAAATGACAGCTTGAAACTACAACTCTCAGGTGACATTTTTAACTATTGGGGTCAGACAATAATTTACTATATGGGGTCAGAGTTCCCTTTACTATTGGGGTTCAGAGGGCCCTTTACTATATGGGGTTCAGGAGAATTGTAAATGATGGTAAACTTAATTATATCTGTTGTATTCAATAGATCAACTGGACTTGAAATGTAGTTCTTGAAGACGTTTCGCTAGTATCCGACTGGCTTTCTCAATTCAGAATGACTGTACAAGAATCTGTGGCAATTATGTACCCTGGAAAATCCCAATTAGCATATCACAGCCAGGTGTTAAGGGTGTGATTAGATAGTGGCTAAGGGGTGTTATAGGAACGCCCAGAGTAAGGTGTTAAAACAGCATTGTACATGGCAGACAGTTGGTGTCGAACCCCCCACCTCTATTTAGGCTTGGTTTCTTTATTTTCACATAAATGGCCTCCTTAACACCTCTCTTGAACCAGTCACGTTCCTCGCCAGTGTTAACATTACAATCTTCAAAGGTATGTCCTTTATCCTTAAGATGCAGATACACGGCTGAGTCCTGACCCGAGGAATTGGTCTTCTGTGCTGGGCCATACGTTGATGCAGTTGCTGTTTGGTCTCCCCCACATACAAATCAGAGCATTCTTCACTGCACTGCACTGCATATATGATGTCGCTTTTCTTGTGTTTTGGTAACGGCTGGGCCAAGACAGCACTCTTACCAGCAGAACTGATCTCAACCCAGAACAGGTGTGTTCCTTGTTGGACTTGTGCCTGAATACCACCTATTTCAAATACAGGGATAAGTTCTATAAGCAAAAACATGGATGTGCTATGGGATCTCCAGTTTCACCTATTGTGGCCAACCTTTACATGGAGGAGGTAGAAACACAGGCGCTTAATACCTTAAGGGCATAGCACCCAGCCACGGTTCAGATATGTTGATGACACCTGGGTTAAAATCCCCCAGAAGGAAGTACAAGCTTTCACAGAACACATTAATGCGGTGGACACAAAACATTAAATTCACAAGGGAAGAGGTACAAAACAACAAACTGGCTTTCTTGGACTGCTTGGTAGAAGTTAAGGAAAATGGTAAACTGGAAGTAGAGGTTTACAGAAAACCAACACACACAGATCAGTATTTGATGTTTGACTCCCACCACCCTTTAGATCAGAAGCTGGGGGTCATCAGAACCCTGCAACACAGAGCCGAGAACATCCCCACTAGCACAGAGGCGAAGGCTAAAGAAATGAAACATCTCAGAGGAGCCCTTAAAACTTGTGGATATCCAGACTGGGCCTTTGTCAAAAGAAGTAGAAGGAAAGAAAAGAACACGAATACCAACAGTGAAGGGGAAAAGCAAGACAGGAGGAAGAACATGGTCATCCCATATGTAGCAGGGGTCTTGAGAAATTAAGAAGAATTTCAAAAAACATCGTATCCCTGTCTGCTTTAAACCGAACACCACATGAGGCAGCAATTGGTACATCCGAAAGACCCAATACCAAAACACAAGAAAAGCGACATCATATATGCACGTGCAGTGCAGTGAAGAATGCTCTGATTTGTATGTGGGGGAGACCAACAGCAACTGCATCAACGTATGGCCCAGCACAGAAGAGCCAATTCCTCGGGTCAGGACTCAGCCGTGTATCTGCATTTAAGAGAAAGGACATACCTTTGAAGATTGTAATTAACATACGGCGAAGGAACGTGACTGGTTCAAGAGAGGTGTTAAGGAGGCCATTTATGTGAAAATAAAGAAACCAAGCCTAAATAGAGGTGGGGGGGTTCGACACCAACTGTCTGCCATGTACAATGTGTTTTAACACCTACTCTGGGCGTTCCTATAACACCCCTTAGCCACTATCTAATCACACCCTTAACACCTGGCTGTGATATGCTAATTGGGATTCCAGGGTACATAATTGCCACAGATTCTTGTACAAGTCATTCTGAATTGAGAAAGCCAGTCGGGAGACTAGCGAAACGTCTTCAAGAACTAGAACTACATTTCAAGTCCAGTTGATCTAATTGAATACAACAGATATACCATGACCTGGATGAATGAGAACCTTCACAAGGGTAAACTTAATTAAAAGTTTACTGAACCTTGCCACTCCACATGTTTAGAAACTGAAACTCCCAGCAACAAAGCATGCTGGGAGTTGTAGTTTCCAAACATCTGGAGTGCCAAAGAATTGGAGGTTACTGGTACTGGATTTGGCTATTACTGTATGGGATTCATGTATGGGAATTCTGCTGTCCATTTTAAGGGCAACTAAAGCCTAAAAACAACACAGAATCAGAAGGCAGTAGTGGTGATAATTTCTACCCTCGACTTATACTCGAGTCAATCAGTTTTTACAATTTTTTCAGGTAAAAATAGGTACCTCGACTTATACTCGGATCGACTTATACTCGAGTATATACGGTAATTTGGAGATGCTGATTTTGGCTTTACCTACAGGCTGCCTTACTTTATGGAGGTCTTGACGCATCAGAGACAGGTCGGCCTTTACCTCTTCTAACATTGTTATAAAAAAATTTTTGGAGTCACCGATGGCTCCCAGTAGTTCTCTTTTGAGGTCTTTTAGGGAGCATTCATCTTCCTCTCTGTGTTCATTCGTGGTTTCTTTCGGTTGAAAATTGCCCATATTATCTGGCGGGTCAGGGCGGGGAGGGCGGGTGTTCTCTGAGGCCTTGGTTGCGTTGTGCCACCTGAACTGTTTGAGACGAGTCTTGGTGGGTTTAGCCTGGTTTTGTGGTTTATGTTGGGGCATTTATCTTGGTAGTCTGCCTTGTAGCTAAATATCTGGTATTTAGCTTAGGAAATGCAAGATATTAGCCTCGGTTAAGAGTTAGGTCCAGGAGCAGAGGCGCCATACATCCTACTCCATGAATGTCCTAACTCCGCCCCCGAAATCTGAAATATATAAGTCTAACCTAAATTCCAACACAATGTCCTGTTTCCCTGTTTCTGCTTCATGGTTCTTCCAGTTAGCAACTGTCAGTTATGGATTTGACAGTTGACATCACAGCCAATGACTGAATATTAATCCACTATCTGCCTCTTCTGAGCATGCCCAGGCTCAGTACAGGTTTCTAAATTGCTCAGTTTCCATAAGGCATCCAGAAGCATAGTAGGCATACAGTAATGAATTCATAGGACAAACTATGATATATCAACATATTTTAAAGAGGCCATTCTTTCTAAGATGTTATTATGAGAGTGGAGTTGTCCTTTAAGTCTTGCTTTGCAGCGGCTGGGTGAGTACCGGAAGAGGCACTCGCGCAGTCATTGCAATTCCAATTTACCAAAGACTGTACAGCTGTTGCGTGTAAGTATTTAACGCCAGCCTCTGGTAAATCTGGAACGGGAGATTTTCCCAGGGAGCATGCGCCTCTGGGCGAATCTCCCTGTAAAAATCCAATCCTTGTAATGGTACCTGTGCTTGCATATTTAAGTGAGGTTCAGTTTTCCTTGAAATCTGTGAACTAATAATCTTTGTTTATTTTATTTTTTGGTTTTATTATTAAAAAAAAAAAAAAAAACAGTTAAAATGAAAGCAATATTCAGGAAGTGATTTTTTTTTTCTTTTTTGGCACAGCTCAATAATAAGGTGATCAGTACTGTAAATGAATCGCTTTGATTCAATAGCAGGTACTGATCTGCAGTTCAGTACCTCTACTAGACCACCAGGAAAGACTAAGGGATATCCCCCAAAGTCGGAAAAAGTTCTCTTAGAGTTGTCGCTCTGTGAAGAAGATAACAGACAGTTTTCTATGTGGTCACATCTTTTAAGATCTTAAATCTCCCAATCCTCATGTCGGCTTTGGATAAGACAAAGACAAAGAGGGCACTTGATCTCTGATCCCCCAGTGTTGTTTTTTTTGTTTTAAAGTTTTTGTTTTAAAGAGTTTGAACTCTCCAGTACCTCAGCACATACATTTTATTAGGTATAAAAATTGCTGCCTCTGACAAGTTATGTTAGATTTTAAAATTTTTAGGGCTACTGCTTTTGAATTGTGCATTCAAAAGAGCACATTGGTGTGGCTACACTAGGTTCGCTTCTTTTTTTTATTTAGATTGACTTGTCAAAGTGACCAAATTTCAATAGAGAAAAGAGGAGAAACTATCCTAGAACCACATTCTTTACTACAATTATTTTTTTTAAAGGAATTCTTTACTGATTATGCTGCAGAGCATGATTGTTATCAATCAGAATGGAAGTAATGCTCCAAAGGCCTGTAAGATACATTGTACATTCAACTGAAATTTACCAATTGATTTTTTACACTTGACATCCATCAGTTTAGTTGATCAAATTCACAAGGTAATTTATTTTGAAAGTGATTGATCGAAAAGAAAAATATACCCATTAATGACTAGCACTAAAAGACTTGTTGGACTAAGTATTTTAGGAGCTGATTAGACACACAATTGAAGCTGTTTAGAGGTGCAAAGGTTTGCCACTGCTATTTGTAGCAACCAATCAAATGGCTTTTAACTGTATTCAGGGGTAGCTTTACACCTCAGGAGCCTGTAGGCACAAAAACTATGCCACTTTTAGCCCCACCCCTAAACAAAGGCCACACCCCAAACCACGCCTGTTTTTTTTTAAAAAAATTGGAAAGAAATCTTTAGGGGGTGGAGGGGATATTGAAAGCCGCCCCTCCAACCGCAGGCACTTCTAGGCGCGTGCCTAATGGTAAATCTGTTCCTGACTGTGTTACTGAAATTAGGTAATGTCTGATTGGTTGCTGCAGATTATTAGCAAAACTTTTCTTTTCCTCTCTTATTGCATCAGGCCCTGTAGTTAGTTTAATGGCTGTTAATTTAACCTGTTTACCTTATTTACAAATTGTCTACAGTCTAGCTGATTTTATAGGCAGCTGTAGTCAGAGCAAACCTATCCTTTCAGTTATTTAATATCTGTAGGGTTTTATATCTTCATGCCTACATGCCATGTACTGTGAAACCTAAAGCCAGTTGCTACCAGGATGGATGAGTGGGCTGCATAGTGTGTAAAGCAAATAATTTTTGCTTTCCCCTTAATATTTTTATTCGGTTCAGTCTGCCCAAAAACTTAAACCTTTATTTGTTATTTCTTTGCATTCGCAAACTATCTATCATATGTAGCTCCAGCCTTTAAATTCCTTTTGGCATAATTGTAAAGCTTTTGGCATTGTGTGTAATGTAGCATAACCTGCAATTTATATATATCAGAATATGTCAAAATCACTTAAAATTTTTGGCGCCTGAATAAAATCCATGTTATTTCAATTGCCCATACACATTCTGTTTGTTTGCATGATAAATGATCCATAATTGGTGAGCAGTTTATTGAACAGAAGGCCATACACTGTTTTTTAATCCCAAATTGATCGAATCTCTCAAAAAAATTACCTTTGTTTGGCTAGACTTAATGGCTGCAGTATCTTTTGCATTATCAATTCAGAGAAGGTACATGATAACAAATTAGCCTAGCTTTAGATGCCTTTTAGCTGCAATGATCAAGCAAAACCTTGAAGTAGAGCTGCTACTGCTACACATCAATTGGACCCTATTGGTGATATTTACACATTTCAGGATTGTAAAAGTTTTTACAAACAACAGTGCCCTGGATCTGGATACTATTTATCATAAAATGACCCTTTAAAATAATTTTATTAGAAATAGCCACCCACTGCTGAAATATTACACACTGTTTGTGAATATTTTTATGTACTTCCCGATCTATTGTTAGGAATATACCAGCTATACCATTTTGCATCTGTATCTTTGGCCTAGAATAGCTTGCTGTATTGCTGTTTAACTTAAAGGAGAACTAAACTTTTTACTTCTAATGTGAAAGCTTTACTCCCCTGATGACACATGCAAGATACTACTCCAATAAGTTGCATTTAAGTACATGATTCCGTAACTAAGAAGGCTTCCATGTTGTTGCTTGTACACATCTCTGCCCATGTAGTCTTCAAACAGTTATTTCATGCCAATTGGCCATGCCTTAGGACCCCGATATTCACTGTTTCTTTTCATAGAGTATTTTCTATATTCTATTGGTCTCCAATATACAAGACCTTGAAAGCTGCTGTTGCTCTAAATGTACTTACTATGTGTTCACCTAGGTGGGTTCGTTGACTAATGCTCTACCTTTTAGAAAGACAGAATCCATGATGTTATAGGTTTAATTCCCCAACCCTACTTAGTAATTTTTTAGTTTTCTTTCTGCCTCCATGCTGGATAGGAAATAAACTGCAAAGATTAATTTGTAATGTAAGGCACAGGGTCTAGCAGACATAGTTCATTGTGAAACCCCTCTTCTGTGTCTGAGAGATGCAGAATCTCTGTGCTAATGTAACATGACCTGTGGATAACAGAGGCAGGTCTCTGTGCTCTAATACAATTGGCTGTCAGTTTCTAAAGAGCAGGGCAAGCTGCCGCTTCCTTGTTTTGATCTGCTGTGCACTAGAATGTAAGAATGTATGTTCAGGGGTACAGTTAGACTCTGGAACAAACAAGGGTAAGTGCACTCTCAAAAACGAAAGCGAGGGTCGCACTCCAAGTGATAAAATTTCATTTATTTGAAACCACACATCTCGCAACGTTTCGGGAGTAAGAAGAAGGGGGTATGTAACACCCGAAACGTTGTGAGATGTGTGGTTTCAAATGAATTAAGTTTTCTCACTTGGAGTGCAACCCTCGGTTTAGTTTTTGCTTGATGTACAGTTCTCCAGCAAACCCAGAGAGAGGAATTATGAGAGCTGACCCCTAGTACCCAAAGGTTAATTTCATAAATCATCCAACAGCTGCAGCAAATGGAGAGGTGAATCACAGCTTGTTGTATCATTGTGAATGTGCTCTGCAGTGTTGCCTGGTTACTTTAGTTCCCCTGTAACAATATTGAGAGAAAGTAACTATTTGCAACCTAACATTTTATTTATGTATCTTTAAATATCATAGGTTCGTGTAGGAGAAGTTGGAGGAAACACATTAGGATTTCTTGGCTGCCAATTTAGCCCAGACAAGTCTATGATACTTTCCCATGCCTTTCATGGAGCTCTTCACTTGTGGAGTCATTCATCTACAAAACAGGTAAATATTACCACTTTAGTCCTGCAGACTTTCTACCAGAGCCAGTGTTTCCTCTAGTCTGTGCAGATCCCAGATGGCTTGTGCATAGGTTAAAGTGGTGCACACACAACAATCTGCTGCAGTATAAAGACTGCATTATGCAGTGCACAAAATGTAACTGATATTTAAAGGGGAACTGTGGTCTCCAAACAAGTTGAGTTTAAATGAAAGGCCAGTTTCCTACCTTTAAAACGAGCCATCCACCACCTCTCTACGTGCTCCACAGCCCAAGATACACAGAAATGACTGACCAGAAAGTTAATGGGTGTGAGGCTGACATGTGACATTCCTGAGGCTACACAGTGCCGCCGGCGAGCACAGCCTCCCTCAGTGTGTGAGGGAGACAGGAAGTCCCTCCTCCTCTCTGCTGTGTGAAGGACCTGCAGCTGCAGAGAAGGTAAGGTACAGCCCTTCTCTTTCACAGTGTGAAAACAGCCTTTTCAGGCAGAGTTCTCACTCTGCCTGAAAAGGCCGTTTCCACAGAGTTTTCAGGGGGCCCCTTAGGCACCCGTGAGTGGGCGGGGCTTAGACACCCGTTGGTGGGCGGGGCCACGTGTAGCTGTAAGGGAATGGGCCCAAGGGGGGCCTGCAACTAGAGGTACCATGGGGTCCATGAGGGGGAGGGACCAGGGGGGCTGCAAAGGGGAGGAGACACAGGGAAGATTGACAGGTTTCAGAGCAGGAAGCAGGAAGTGCAGGGGACCTAGTGATGCTGCTGCCATATCACACACAAAAATGTAAATATCTTCAAAACTAAAAAAATAAACAATGGAAATAAATTGCAAAAACTCTCAGGAGTGCAATTCCTATCAATTTACCTAAAGTCATTTTTGGACCACAGTTCCTCTTTAAATTGGAGTGAACATTGACCAGAGTATATCCTGGATACTTACACATAGTTGCACATGATCAGAAAATTCTCTAGCCCGCTCCCCTCTGCAAGAGCTGTCAAGTAATAATTGGTTGACTTGTCTGTGCCCTTTGTCATTAAACCTGAGCCAAGGGCATGTCCACCCCCAAAATTATAATTTAACCCACTACTGGCCCCACTGTGTAGTATAATAAAATCCTTACCTTACATCCCTGCTCCAAATGGCTGCCCTGCTATGCCCTTCCAAAGTCCAGAAAACTGGCCACCAGGAGCCTGCCAGAGTCCGTATAGGACTCTGCCTCCTGTCTCTCCCCAGGGAGAATTTTGCCATGCGCACTGCAGCCCTCCTCCCTCTCCCATCCATTTTGCTCTCCCTCCCCCTAGTGTGTAACCCTTTTGGTGTATAGTAGGTCTCCCTCCCCCAGCCCCAATCGCTATAATAGTTTTTACAGAAACTCCCTCGATCATTACTTACCTTACCTCTCTCCCTTGGCGTTCTCCACTGCCGGCAGCCACGTCGGTGATTGGCTGCCTCTCAGCCAGTACCCTGGAGGAAAGAGGGAAGGTAAGTAATGATCGGGGGAGTTTCTGTAAAAACTATTATAGCAGTTGGGGCTGGGGGAGGGAGACCTACTATACCCCAAAATTTATAAAAAGGGGTGGACCTGCCCTTTAAAAAATTGTTACTCACTAGTAAAAGGGTTTCAGCAAAAATCAGGAAATGCCATAAACCTGCAAAATGACAGAAATGACGCTTCTGCTATTCGGCAGGTTTATGCTATCTGCTGGTTTGGAATTTTTTTAATCCAGGTAGATTTAAATTTTAGTTTTTGCCTGTTGCCTGTAAAGATCAGCAGTATTATATCATCTAGTTTTCCAGATATCACTGCAGCCTTTTATTGTAGCACAAACTTTAATTCTGACTTAAAGGGCATGTCCACCCCCAAACTATAATTTAACCCACTACTGGCCCCACTTTGTAGTTTAAAATAAACCTTACCTTATATCTCTGCTCCTTATGGTTCACCAGCTATGCCTTTTTAAATCCAAGAAACTAAAGACTCCAAGCTGTCTGTGAGCCATCTGTTCCATGTTGATTCCTCGTCCTCATCAAGGTCTAGAGCATGTACAGTACCCCCCCCCTCCCTCCATCCGGATCCATCCTCAGCCATTGTTGCACTTATCGTGAAATCCTTTGGAGGTAAGGTAAGTAACCCCTGCCTGCCCCCAACTGCCGCAATATTTCTTAAAAAATCCCCCCCATTCGTACTTACAGAGCCTTCTCTCCCGCGGCGTTTCTAGTGACGTCAGCCGCGTCTGTGATTGTCTGCCTCTCAGCCAATCACAGACGTGGCTGAGGTCCGGCCACTTGCAAGCAGGCCAGATCGGATCACCGCGGGAGAGAAGGCTATGTAAGTAGAAATCGGGGAACATTTAAAAATAAATATTGCAGCGGTTGGGGGTGGGTATGGGTTACCTACCTTACCCCCAAAGTTTTTTTTTTTTTTTTACCGCCTGCTTAAGGCCCCCCCAACACATTTTTCGCAATACATACCTTATAAACACAAGAGACAGCCCAACTTGCCATAGAAGGCTTCTGGGCAGGGTGAAGGAAGGGTGCATGGCGAGGGGGACGTGACGTAGTTGATAACATCTAGGGGGTGGGCAATGCGGAGTTAGCGGCCTAGGGGGTGGACAGAGGCGGAGTTATGGGCATAGCAGGGGCTTTCAGGGCAGGAGGTCCTTTGGGTCAAGAGAGTTTAAGGTGGTTTCGCGGGAGTGCGGGAGACCACCCCAGAATTCTGGAGACTCCTACAACTGCTGGGAGGGGTGGGATACCTGTATCACTATTCCTCTCTGCCTCTCTGTAGCTTCCAGGTCTGACAGTCAGTGATATTTATGTCTCTACCGATGACTGACATACCCGAAGCTGCAGAGGAAAATGCAGAATTACAGATATTTGACAATGGGTGCATCAGTTCACTTCTACACAAGCTTCTTTGTAGGAGCAGCAGTACCCAACTTTTTTTTTTTAATTAAATCAGTTACCGTATATACTCGAGTATAAACTGTCCCGAGTATAAACCAAGGTACCTAGTTTTAGGTAAAAAAGGAGTAAAACCACACTGACTTGAGTATAAACCGAGGGGGTAGTAATTGCCACTAAAGATGTTTTGGAAACTACAACTCCCAGAATGCTTTATTGCTGGGAGTTGTAGTTTTCAAACATCTTAAGTTGCAAATACTTACAAATAAGAGTAAAACCTTATTTGCGGCGCCGGGTAGTGACATCATCTGGATGCGCAGAGGCTGTGGAGCAAGGATGCGGATCGCGCAGCCGCCGGACAAGGTAAGGGAAACATTGACTCGAGTATAAACCGAGGTAAGATTTTCAGGCTTTTTTTAAAGCCTGAAAACCTCGGTTTATACTCGAGTATATACTGTATGTAAAATATGCTGTTGTTGCTTCTCCTCTTCTCAAACTCATCTAATGTTGTTAAAACATTACAGACAGCCAAATCTTCTAAGGACACCTACTCTAGAGACTTTTAACTGGCATAAGTAGGCAGTATCAATGATTTGAATTGTTTTTCTTGTCTGTGTTAGCATTGTACGTTGAGGCATTATTAATGTTGTTAAAAATGTATTATTAGATTTTAAGGGCAATGGGTAAAAGTAGAAATCGGTTAAACAATGGCAAAAAATGCACACATAGTAAAGAGGGCTCTATGGAGCACCATAGTATAGGATCGCCATTTTATTAATCTAAATATGGCCTAATACTTCTTTATAATAACCTAGACCTTGCATTGGGGGTGGACATTCCTTTTAAACCAAACTGGTAAAGCAGGTAAGGAAATATCAGTACAGTTATATTGCCAGTCTAGTCTAAAGATGAAATGGTTAATCGGTGCTACAACTATCTGTTGTTTTTGACTAACAAACATTTTAAACTTTTTTTTCTTTAAATAATCAGATTATTCTCAGTAATTATATTATTATTTTAATTATTACTATAGTTTTATCATGTATTTTATCATGTAGTTTAATTTACCTTTGCTAAGAATGCTATGGTGTCATCATAGAGCATAATGTGTATTTTTTGTGCGTATGATATCTTTCATATCTTCAAACACTACACTATGAAAAAATAACAATTAACTGTTCCTTTATTCCAAAAAATACAGTTGAGTTAAAACCCTGGAACAATTTCAACAAGTAATTTCTGTTCTTTTCTACTCTCTACTCTACTCCTAATTTTTTTGGTCAGGCAAATAGTTTGTTAAAACAAACAGAAAAAGTCTGATGTCTGCATGTAGTTTATGTAGGTAAAGCTGCTTGGTGGAGCAAGACCTCTATCTAATGTTAAAAATAAATTGAAATATTTGCTATGCTTTTGCAGTAGCATCTATATAATATAAAATAATAGAAAAAAAGGATTAAATATATCTTTTTGCTGTTTCGCCGATTTCCTTTATAGGGTATCTATAGTGAAAAAAACACATTGGCCCATTGCAAAGTTAAATTCATGTACTCTGTGCTGCCTTTATCCTATCTATGTCAGTGACTCCTATTTTACTATGGTGTCGGGTCTCTCTGTAGCACTCCCCACTTCCCCCTCCCGTCGGTTACCTCCTACATGTCCGACAAGCTTCTCATGTGCAGTTGGAGTAAAAAGTTTAACATCCTGAAAAACACACCCACGCACAGTGGCCAATAAAAAAGCAAGCTGTCACCTGACAGTTGTAGTTCCAAGCTGTCATTTGCACTGAACTAGCAGCTGTTTTTTGCCCCAAACTGAGAAGACCCATCAGATTTACAGCATCAAGATGAGCGTGTAAAGCGAGTGACAGTGCAGAGTCCAGCAGCCAGACTACAGGAAGCAGGGAGGAGTGTAAAGGCAGGTCAGATCCGAGTATAAGCCGAGGTACAGTACCTATTTTTACCTGAAAAATTTGTAAAAACTGATTGGGTAGAAATTATGACCACTCCTGCCTTCTGATTCAGTATTGTTTTGTGGCTTAAGTTGCCCTTTAAATCACGGCCGACACTGACTGCCTTACCCGGAAGTGCAGAGCCGCGGTGGTGGAGCGAGGAGGAGCATGTAAGTATAATATCTCTGTGTGGGAGCCGAATTAGAGCTTGAGACTTAAACGATATCTAGGTTTTGGGGGCTAATCTACCACATATTAATTTTTCAAAAGAGGGGTGGACAGTCCCTTTAAGTGCATAGTGTTTAAAATGTTGCACAAGTGTAGTTTGCTTGTTTTTGTCATGCCACTGTTCACACATCTGAAGAGGTTATAGTTGTCTGGAAAAAGTTGTCAAATTAGCAAAATCTTCTCCAAACGTTGTATTCTTTAAAAATGTAATTGTCTTATGGTACAAAGAAAATATGCTTCATTGCTTCCACTGTCAAAGATTTAGCCTTCCACAGTCTTGTGCACTTTTCTTTTTTAGAAGTATATAGAATATAGAACAAACCCTATATGACCATTCGCAGCACTCTAACCCTTGGGGCCATAGTTGGACATTCCAGACTGACAGACCCCTCACATAGTGAATAATATAGTTATAAAAATGCAGAATTACTATATACACATTGTTTAGTAACAATTAATCAGTGAACCAATAAAAACTGGGTGCCCCGGATGTGGGCCATATCACATAAAAAGTTCTGATACAATGACCTCAAAGGTCATAAGGCATAGATATAGATCAGGATCCAATGACGGTGTGTAAGTCTAAAAATACAAGCATTGATATCCATTTACAGGAGATTCTAAATAATCATCTTCCTCTTGAATCATATATAAATAGTGTCGGTCAATATCCTGTGCTCCTATTCCTGAGGTACTATAGCTTTGCTTGTTCTGGGTGCTTAAATAACATGCAGGGGGTCACTGTGTCAGCAAATGTACAAAACGCTGTTCATACTCGCAGTCCCATGTAAACATAAACTAGCACCCAAATCTGCTGCTGGAACGCTAGTGTCATGGACCTACCAATTGCATTGGTGAAATCGGACCTCCACTGCAAGCACTTAACGCGGTGTGAGCAAAGTTCCTGACACTGATCCTCCAGTGGGAAGGCTCACCAAACCTCTGATGCAGGCATCATACAGAGCGACACGTGTTTTGTCTAAAAAGTCTGGTGGGTTTCACTGCTGCCCAGGGTAAATAAAATAAAAAAATCTGATTTTTTTGATTTAAATTGGATTGTTTTGATTTACCGTATATACTCGAGTATAAGCCGACCCGAGTATAAGCCGAGGTACCCTTTTTACCTAAAAAAGTAGGAAAAATTGATTGACTCGAGTATAAGCCGAGGTTAGGAAATATGACCACTACTGCCTTCTGATTCAGTATTGTTTAAGGCTTAAGTTGACCTTTAAATGGACAGCAGAATTCCCATATAGATGTTTGAAAACTACAACTCCCAGCAACTAAAGCATGCTGGGAGTTGTAGTTTCCAAACATCTGTATGTTTGGAAACTACAACTACAGTAAAACACAGTATTTGTCTAAATCTAAGCCCTATTTCTTTACTTTTAATGCTCTCAGAATTGATATTTCAGTGCTACAGACCTTTGTATTTTGAAGCTGCTCTTTTTCTGGTTCCTGTAGTCACTGCCTACTGACCCGGTCTAACCACCAAGCAGCAAATAGGAGAGTGAGGACCCGGGCTCAGGACATGGTCTTCCTTGATTGCAGCAGTGCAGTAAATCTCCTGTTGCTTAAATCCAAATCCGGCTGCCGCAAGCTGGGTATGTCCTGTTGATTTGCCGGCTGACGCCTGTAAGAGGCGCCGAGTGAGTAGTGACGTCAGCCGGCAAACCCACAGAACTTACCCAGCGTGCAGCAGCCGGATTTGGAGTTAAGCAACATCGATCGGGGTAAGGAAGGACCTTGACTCGAGTATAAGCCGAGGTAAGGTTTTTAGGTTTATTTTAAAACCTATAAACCTCGGCTTATACTCGAGTATATATGGTAAATCGGATTTTTTTAAATAAAATGCTTTTTGAGGAAAATATATTACCATCCAAAGGTTATTCCATCATGAAATAAAGATTTGTTTATTAATTATGTATTATAAGCCAAGGTACCAATTTTTACCTGAAAAAGGAGTAAAAACTGCTTGACTCGTGTATAAGCCAAGGGTAGAAATTATGACCACTACTGCCTTCTGATTCAGTATTGTTTTGAGGCTTATGTTTCCCTTTAAATGGACAGCAGAATTCCCATAAAGTAATCCCATACAGTAGTCCCATACAGTAATAACCAAATCCAGGATGGCTTTTACTGTATGGGACTACTGTATGGGAATTCTGCTGTTCATTTAAGGGAAACTAAAGCTTCAAAACAATACAGAATCAGAAGGCAATCTTTTCAACAATAGATACCATCCTCCTGATTCTGTATTTGAGGCATTAAAAATGGACAGTAATCCCCAATCCCCAAATGGACAGTAATCCCCAATTCCTTGGCACTCCAGATGTTTGGAAACTACAACTCCCAGCATGCTTTAGTTGCTGGGAGTTGTAGTTTCCAAACATCTGCAGTGGCAAGCACCCCAAGGGCAGGCCAGGTCACTACTCGGCACCAGGAAGTGAGACCGGCGCTGAGTAGTGACGTCAGGCGCCGGAGCCTGACGCAGTGGATGCGGATTGCGGAGTGAGCAGCAGCCGGATTGCAGGAAGTGATTGACCCGAGTATAAGTTCGCTTTTCGGGCTATTTTTAAAGCCTGAAAACCTCTGCTTATACTCAAGTAAATACGGTATGTTTAATTTTTCTGGTAAATAAATTCCATTAAACCATTCACAATGCCATGCTCTTCCAGAGGTTTTTCTAAGATTATTGGTCAGTTTCTCTGCCTACAAGATATTAGCACAGATGCTTGGTTTACTTTTGCAGTTCTCAAAACTGAATTTGACTCAGCAGAGATCACATGCCTCTTCTTCACAGCAAAAATGTTATAACATGAACAGAGGTGAGAGAAAGACCTTAATCCTATTCTAGAAACCTATGAATACAGAATCAACCCCTTCAGTGCTAAGTTTCAAGAAGTTCAGTGAATAGAAATGCTGTAATGTTATTGTTTCAATTTTAAATAAATCTATTTAAATTGTTATTATTCTAAAAATCTTTACTGGCATATTGAAGTTATACCAGCAAGAATTAGCCTTTAAGTAGAAAACAATGATTTAAAGGGGAACTGTGGTGCAAAAAATGTTTTTCTAAATATGTTCCTAAGGGTGCACTTACCCCTCTGGAATCTTATTGGTCTCACTTATTGACTTAACCCCCCTTGGTTTCATGTCCAATTGCTCCTTTATTTTCCAGGCTCTGGGGGCAGCCATGTTTGTTATGGGTACTTCCTTTTGCCCATACTAGGCTCACTCACTCCTAATGATGTCATCTGGCACACTACTGTACAAGCAGCTGTACTGTACATAGTGAATGTAGGTAGGCTGCTTAAAGTGCTGACTGAATATTAGTGCAGCCATTAAAACTGCACAGTAAAGTCAGCACATTAAAACACAGCTCTGTCCCTTTCCTCCCTGTCTGTTAGATACACATGCAGTCACATACAGAGATGAGTTTTAAGCTCCTTCCTTCCCTGCTCATATCTCCCTGCTCTCCCACTCAGTCTGCTTTTGTTCCACGTACCTTCTCCCCCTCCTCCTTTTTGCTTTGATCTAGTACGGTACTGCTCCTTCCTTTATATCTTATCACTGCTTGTAACCCAATCTCTGCATAGAACTACTATGGACACTGAGCCGATCGGGTTAAAAGCAGTGTTAAGTGTAAAGTAAGGAGCGGTGAATACTAGATCAAAGCAAGATGGAGGAGGGTGAGAGAGCAGGAGAGACTCATGTTAGACACAGAGAGGATCGGGCTCATAGAAACTGACAGGTCTTTTGATGGGAGGAGGGGTGGGACTTAGGGGTTAGATTTGTAAGCTCAGTAATGTACGGCTGGGCCTGCCACCGGCGAGGGGGTGAGGATCCTTTTGGAATAACATCATGGGAGCCTCCCACCCCTTCCGTTTCTGACATGCAATTTCCAAACTGTTTGGGCTGTACTGCTTATAGAGAGGTCCCTGATGGTTTTAAAGGTATGAGCCAGGCCTTTCTTTTAGCATAGATTTGTTTGGACACCACAGTTCCCCTTTAAATCAAGCTTACTGACTAGTGATTTAAATTGTGATTTAAAGGGCATGTCCACCCCCAAAACTTTAATTTAATCCACTACTGGCCCCACTGTGTAGTGTAATAAAATCCTTACCTTACATCCCAGCTCCAAATGGTTCTCCTGTAATGTCCCTCCAAAGTCCAAAAAACTGGCCACCAGGAGCCTGGCAGGGAGGGAAATTGTTTATGCCCCTGAGGCTTCCTCTTTGAGGTTTTTGGCTTGCTCAGAGAAGCAGTTCCCTCCCTCTCCCTCCCATTTTTCTCTCCCTCCCCCTAAAATCCCCTTGGGGTATTGTAGGCCTTCCTCCCCCAACTGCATTATTCTTATGTCCAGAAACTCCCCCGATCTTTACTTACCTTCCCTCTTTCCCCTGGCGTTCTGAACTGCCGGCAGCTGCGTCCGTGATTGAATGCCTCTCAGCCAATCACGGACGTGGCTGCCGGTCCGGCCCTCTGCTTGCAGTTTCATGCAAGCAGAGGGCCGGGACAGTGCAGCGGAGGAAAGAGGGAAGGTAAGTAATGTTTGGGGGAGTTTCTGGATATAATAATAATGCGGTTAGGGCTGGGGGAGGAATCCCTACAATATATACAAAATTAAAAAAGGGGTGGACATGCCCTTTAAATCGTGATTTAAATCAAATCCACCCTGCTGCTGCCTCCTCTGCACATGCTTAAGTTTGTAAAAATCTTATTGACCATTTGGACGAGACCGATACCTTTTCAAGAATAAAGGATTGCTTACATATGCATGAAATTAATTGGTGAAAATAGCAGTTGCAGGCAGAAAAGTCACCAGATATTTGTTTTAAGGGTGGACATGTCTTTTAACGCTCTTGTTTTTTGTGCCAAAGAGCTTTATTCCTGTTAACCAGATGATATGTGTGTGCACATATTTTTTTTTATGTACGTTTGCTGTTTCCATAGTATTTAAAATATGACATTAATGTGGTCTCAGTAGTTTAATTTCTCTAGTACTTTTTAGAAAAATTTCAAGAGGGTTATATAGTATTTTATGTAAAAGTGAATAGACCCGAGCCATTACCTCCCATGAAAAGCTATTTGGGCAGGGCTTATTGCTTTTTATGACTGAGAAGGCCCCGTAGAATACACATCTTGCACTACCAAATTATTTCTTTCTTATGGGACTATTTCCACTTCAAATATTCTTCAACATGTGTAATATAGTAAGACATAAAATGTGTGGCACAGCACATCTCTAATAATTAGTAATTAAAACCAAAAGACAAAAGTGTCTTTAAGCATCTACTAGTCACTAGTGATTTATTTTATGCTAGGATGATCTTCCTTTTGTGGCAGTGTTTTGTTAATCAGAGCAGGGCAGATGGCAATCAGAATTGCAGCACATTACAGTTAATTGCAGCAGAAGTCCAACTGGTTCTGCTTTATTTTATTTATAAAACTTCTGAAAAGCCTGCTGTCAAGTCGCCATGGTGCCAATACATAGCACAGCATCCATTTGTTTCATTAAGTGTGCCCTACACCTTTCAACATACAGTTTGCACATGATAAAGACAAAACTGAAAATAAATGCGGCTGTGTTGATTTCTTCAGGTAGTTTTACAATTCCTGAACACAATGATTTCTGCCCCATTTGCTTCAGATGATATGTGCTAATTTGGGAAATGTATTCATCTATATAAATGTAGGAGGTGGTTTATGTGTTTGGTGTAATTGTACCTTGGTCAAAAATGACATACGTAAAGACCATTACAAACAATTCATACATATGACATATAAAACAAAAGAATGTATAACTTGGGAAAAAGTTGATGTTCTAAAGCCGGCTATACACTAAATTACACCAATGTCGAGTGGAACATCAGTTCAATGTGTTTCTAAGACTTTTCCGGAGGGGGTCATGTTTGCAGAACATCGCAGGAACATAGCGAGGTAAGTTTATAGTGTATTGCCAGCTTAAGATTTATACGGGGAAAAAGATCACAGGCAAAAGAAAGGTAGACAATGAATGTCCAGTCAGGCTAACTACTGTGATTCAAGTAAAGCCTTGCAACAAATGTACGGTATATTTTCTGCATTGTTCTCTTCATGTTTAGAATAAACATATATACACATAGTTCATTTCTTTTGGCATTTGGTCAAAGATTATATACTGTATATTTCATTTCCCCCCTAAAACTATACAAACTTGTTTTTACTGTATACTGTGCAATTTAAAGGCTAATGTTGGAGAATATACTTTAATAAGAGATACATCTACACAAACAGTAAATGCCTGAAAGATGCTTTGAAATGATTTGTCTGTTTGCTTTGTTGAAATAAGAATTGTGCTGGCTTGATTTACTCAATCAGTCAATCAGGTATTCAACTGTTCTAATATAGTCGTTTTTTTAATTGTATAAATACCCAGCTATATACAATATTTATAAAATACCATATTTACAGTGCTTATGCATACCTAGTTATTCTACATGTTCTCTTTCATTTTAAAAAATCAGTACCCCTTGCTGTTCCCTGCGGTTGACATTAGTGAGCTGCTATTTCAGGTTCTGTAATGTCCTTCTCTGCTTGCAAACATAACTTCTAGTCTATGTAGTCTTGTTTGAGTAGGCAATGCGAAATAGCTTAGTCATATATCATTGTACATGTAAAAAAAAATATAAGTGTTTTTGTGGAGACATTGCAAGGGCATTTTTTTGTTGTAAGCTCTGTTTCTATTGATTGCAATACAACAAACTCTAATCATCATTTAGCTATGTGGTTACAGAAGCGGTATCATCTTGCGTTGCACCTATTCTTAGTAACCACTTACATGCATCCAGGGCAAGTAAAGGGAAGGGGAGTAAATGTTGGGAGCTCTAGGAGCAGGTTTTATGTAGAGATGGGATCCGGGTCTCAGACACGGAACTCCTCGATTCTGAAATCCGAATGATCCGTCCGGATTTTGGGACTTCGGAACCTATTTTCTATAATTATTGAACGTTCGAGGATTATCGAAAATAGACTTGAACGTTCGAATATCCTCGAAAGTACGATCAGAAACTCGAAAGTACTCTCCGATCATATTTTCAAGGATTATTGAACGTTCGATAATAAACCGTTTTCAGATCTTAGGGATTTTTCTGAGATCTGAGAATCTGAAAACGCACCGAAACTGGTGATTTTCAGCCATCTCTAGTTTTATGGTCTATTATAAAATATGTATAATGTTTATTTTATCTTCTTTGCAAACAACTGTATATGTGTTACAATTAGCGAGTAATATAGTAACGTTTTACTTCTAGTTTAAGGTTGTGTAAAGTGTTTTGATCAGTCAAAAGCATAATATTCTTTGTGTTCCAACAGAACGAATGGTTTCCCAGTGTTGTCATTTCTGGACACTTCAACAGTGTTCAGGGTTTAAGATGGGATCCTGAAGGTGAATTTGTTATAACTGTAGGTGCTGATCAGACCACAAGACTGTTTTGTCCTTGGAAGAGAAAAGGAGAGTCTCAGGTAAGCCTGATTCATTAGTGATCTACTTATTAACTTTACTAGTAAGAGCTCTGTTCTGATTTTGTGAGAGGTAGCACAGTAAATCCATATATTTAGCTGAATTTAACATTGCATAACTAGCCTGTATAATATAAGCACCCAACCCCAATTCTGAGAGAGATTGAAACATCATTTTTTTAATTAATGGGGAACACGTACAAATAGCCAAAATGTTTTTCAAATGTTATTTCTAACAGCGTGACAGCTCCCACTGATAAGTCCACCCCTCAAATCAAAGGAAAATCACACCTCAAAACTGCAATTGTAAGAAATCTAATATCAGTTCAATCTTAATGGCTGCCTGATGTCCTTTTACCCCTCTTTCTGAGTCTTTTGCCCCTCCAGAGCCTACCTTTGTGCCTTGAAAGTTGCTGACATCTTGTTACTGGTTTGGCTGAATGTTAAGCTCACCCTCTGAGATTTCCTCTGCTTCTCCTGCTTGAGCCTCAAACAGTAATGTTGTGAGTTCCATGCACTCTCCTGCTTGAGCCTCAAACAGTAATACCGTGAGTTCCATGCATGTGCATGTGCACAGAACTCACAAGCATTACTGTTTGAGGCTCAAGCAGGAGAAAGCAGAGGAAATCCCAGAGGGGCGGAGCTTAACATTCAGCAAAACAGTAACAAGATGTCAACAACTTCCAAGGCACAAGGTAGGCCTGGAGGGGCTAGGTAAACAACAACAACATGGCAACGGTTTTTTAAATCTGTAGCTTCCAAATGAACATAAGTTGATTTTAACAGTGCACTTATCCTTTAAGCCACCTTTTGCAGGGTTGTGAGGAAATCTAGAAAAGGGGATTGCTTGGGTTTTTAAAATATCTAGGGCACCCCTGATACTGATGAATAGGCTGATTGTGAGACAGGTGATATGCCTTGCATTGTGAGAAAGGTGAATATGCTGCATTGTGAGACAGGTTGAATATCGATGGCATTGTGAGGACAGGTGAATATGCTGGCATTGTGAGACAGGTGAATATGCTGGCATTGTGAGACAGGTGAATATGCTGCATTGTGAGACAGGTGAATATGCTGCATTGTGAGTATTTGACAGGCTGCATTGTGAGACAGGTGAATAGGCTGGCATTGTGAGACAGGTGAATATGCTGGCATTGTGAGACAGGTGAATATCCTGGCCTTGTGAGACAGGTGAATATGCTGGCCTTGTGAGACAGGTGAATATGCTGGCCTTGTGAGACAGGTGAATATGCTGGCATTGTGAGACAGGTGAATATGCTGGCATTGTGAGACAGGTGAATACGCTGGCATTGTGAGTATTTGAACAGGCTGGCATTGTGAGACAAGTCAATTAGTCAACTGCCCCGCACACTATCCACATCCACTTTTGAGTCTTTGTGGTGGGTGCTACCGATCCACCTAAGCCACATGTGTATATATCTAAATGTGTCCAAAAGATCAGTGCTCACCAGACTTGCAACAAACAGTGTTTTATTAACGTGTGACGTTTTGTGTCAAAATGGCACCTTCTTCAGACATAACCATAAATGGCAAACAGTGTTCCTTAAATAGAGAAATGTGGAAACCAAATACAGCCGTCTAGTGGCAAAAAGTGAATACAATGTTAAAAATCAACTGCCCCGCACACTATCCACATTCACTTTTGAGTCTTTGTGCTGGGTGCTACCGATCCACCTAAGCCACATGTGTATATATCCAAATGTGTCCAAAAGATCAGTGCTCACCAGACTTGCAACAAACAGTGTTTTATTAACGTGTGACGTTTCGTGTCAAAATGGCACCTTCTTCAGACATAACAATAAATGGCAAACAGTGTTCCTTAAATAGAGAAATGTGGAAACCAAATACAGCCGTCTAGTGGCAAAAAGTGAATACAATGTTAAAAATCTGGCTACTGACCCGGTCTAACCACAAGCAGCAAATAGGAGAGTGAGGACCCGGGCTCGGACATGGTCTTCCTTGATTGCAGCAGTGCAGTAAATCTCCTGTTGCTTAAATCCAAATCCGGCTGCCGCAAGCGGGTATGTCCTGTGTGATTTGCCGGCTGACGCCTGTAAGAGGCGCCGAGGAGTGAGTAGTGACGTCAGCCGGCAAACCCACAGAACTTACCCGCGTGCAGCAGCCGGATTTGGAGTTAAGCAACATCGATCGGGGTAAGGAAGGACCTTGACTCGAGTATAAGCGAGGTAAGGTTTTTAGGTTATTTTAAAACCTATAAACCTCGGCTTATACTCGAGTATATATGGTAAATCGGATTTTTTTAAATAAAATGCTTTTTGAGGAAAATATATCCATCCAAAGGTTATTCCATCATGAAATAAAGATTTGTTATAATTATGTATTATAAGCCAAGGTACCATTTTTACCTGAAAAGAGGAGTAAAAACTGCTTGACTCGTGTAAGCCAAGGGTAGAAATTATGACCACTACTGCCTTCTGATTCAGTATTGTTTTGAGGCTATGTTTCCCTTTAAATGGACAGCAGAATTCCCATAAAGTAATCCCATACAGTAGTCCCATACAATAACCAAATCCAGGATGGCTTTTACTGTATGGGACTACTGTATGGGAATTCTGCTGTTCATTTAAGGGAAAAATAAAGCTTCAAAACAATACAGAATCAGAAGGCAATCTTTTCAACAATAGATACCATTCCTCATCTGTATTTGAGGCATTAAAAATGGACAGTAATCCCCAATCCCCAAATGGACAGTAATCCCCATTCCTTGGCACTCCAGATGTTTGGAAACTACAACTCCCAGCATGCTTAGTTGCTGGGAGTTGTAGTTTCCAAACATCTGCAGTGGCAAGCACCCCAAGGGCAGGCCAGGTCACTACTCGGCACCAGGAAGTGAGACCGGCGCGAGTAGTGACGTCAGGCGCGCGGAGCCTGACGCAGTGGATGCGGATTGCGGAGTGAGCAGCAGCCGGATTGCAGGAAGTGATTGAACCGAGTATAAGTTCGCTTTTCGGGCTATTTAAAGCCTGAAAACCTCTGCTTATACTCAAGTAAATACGGTAGTTTTAATTTTTCTGGTAAATAAATTCCATTAAACCATTCACAATGCCATGCTCTTCCAGAGGTTTTTCTAAGATTATTGGTCAGTTTCCTGCCTACAAGATATTAGCACAGATGCTTGGTTTACTTTTGCAGTTCTCAAAATGAATTTGACTCAGCAGAGATCACATGCCTCTTCTTCACAGCAAAAATGTTATAACATGAACAGAGGTGAGAGAAAGACCTAATCCTATTCTAGAAACCTATGAATAACAGAATCAACCCCTTCAGTGCTAAGTTTCAAGAAGTTCAGTGAATAGAAATGCTGTAATGTTATTGTTTCAATTTTAAATAAATCTATTTAAATTGTTATTATTCTAAAAATCTTTACTGGCATATTGAAGTTTATACCAGCAAGAATTAGCCTTTAAGTAGAAAACAATGATTTAAAGGGGAACTGTGGTGCAAAAAATGTTTTTCTAAATATGTTCCTAAGGGTGCACTTACCCCTCTGGAATCTTATTGGTCTCACTTATTGACTTAACCCCCCTTGGTTTCATGCCAATTGCTCCTTATTTTTCCAGGCTCTGGGGGCAGCCATGTTTGTTATGGGTACTTCCTTTTGCCCATACTAGGCTCACTCACTCCTAATGATGTCATCTGGCCACTACTGTACAAGCAGCTGTACTGTACATAGTGAATGTAGGTAGGCTGCTTAAAGTGCTGACTGAATATTAGTGCAGCCATTAAAAACTGCCACAGTAAAGTCAGCACAATAAACACAGCTCTGTCCCTTTCCTCCCTGTCTGTTAGATACACATGCAGTCACATACAGAGATGAGTTTTAAGCTCCTTCCTCCCTGCTCATACTCCCTGCTCTCCCACTCAGTCTGCTTTTGTTCCACGTACCTTCTCCCCCTCCTCCTTTTGCTTTGATCTAGTACGGTACTGCTCCTTCCTTTATATCTTATCACTGCTTGTAACCCAATCTCTGCATAGAACTACTATGGACACTGAGCCGATCGGGTTAAAAGCAGTGTTAAGTGTAAAGTAAGGAGCGGTGAATACTAGATCAAAGCAAGATGGAGGAGGGTGAGAGAGCAGGAGAGACTCATGTTAGACACAGAGAGGATCGGGCTCATAGAAACTGACAGGTCTTTTGATGGGAGGAGGGGTGGGACTTAGGGGTTAGATTTGTAAGCTCAGTAATGTACGGCTGGGCCTGCCACCGGCGAGGGGGTGAGGATCCTTTTGGAATAACATCATGGGAGCCTCCCACCCCTTCCTTTCTGACATGCAATTTCCAAACTGTTTGGGCTGTATGCTTATAGAGAGGTCCTGATGGTTTTAAAGGTATGAGGCAGGCCTTTCTTTTAGCATAGATTTGTTTGGACACCACAGTTCCCCTTTAAATCAAGCTTACTGACTAGTGATTTAAATTGTGATTTAAAGGGCATGTCCCCCAAAACTTTAATTTAATCCACTACTGGCCCCACTGTGTAGTGTATAAAATCCTTACCTTACATCCCAGCTCCAAATGGTTCTCCTGTAATGTCCTCCAAAGTCCAAAAAACTGGCCACCAGGAGCCTGGCAGGGAGGGAAATTGTTATGCCCCTGAGGCTTCCTCTTGAGGTGTTTTTGGTGCTCAGAGAAGCAGTTCCTCCCTCTCCCTCCATTTTTCTCTCCCTCCCCCTAAAATCCCCTTGGGTATTGTAGGCCTTCCTCCCCCAACTGCATTATTCTTATGTCCAGAAACTCCCCCGATCTTTACTTACCTTCCTCTTTCCCCTGGCGTTCTGAACTGCCGGCAGCTGCGTCCGTGATTGAATGCCTCTCAGCCAATCACGGACGTGGCTGCCGGTCCGGCCCTCTGCTTGCAGTTTCATGCAAGCAGAGGGCCGGGACAGTGCAGCGGAGGAAAGAGGGAAGGTAAGTAATGTTTGGGGGAGTTTCTGGATATAATAATAATGCGGTTAGGGCTGGGGGAGGAATCCCTACAATATATACAAAATTAAAAAAGGGGTGGACATGCCCTTTAAATCGTGATTTAAATCAAATCCACCCTGCTGCTGCCTCCTCTGCACATGCTTAAGTTTGTAAAAATCTTATTGACCATTTGGACGAGACCGATACCTTTTCAAGAATAAAGGATTGCTTACATATGCATGAAATTAATTGGTGAAAATAGCAGTTGCAGGCAGAAAAGTCACCAGATATTTGTTTTAAGGGTGGACATGTCTTTTAACGCTCTTGTTTTTTGTCCAAAGAGCTTTATTCCTGTTAACCAGATGATATGTGTGTGCACATATTTTTTTTTATGTACGTTTGTGTTTCCATAGTATTAAAATATGACATAATGTGGTCTCAGTAGTTTAATTTCTCTAGTACTTTTTAGAAAAATTTCAAGGGGTTATATAGTATTTTATGTAAAAGTGAATAGACCCGAGCCATTACCTCCCATGAAAAGCTATTTGGGCAGGGCTTATTGCTTTTATGACTGAGAAGGCCCCGTGAGAATAAACATCTTGCACTACCAAATTATTTCTTTTATGGGACTATTTCCACTTCAAATATTCTTCAACATGTGTAATATAGTAAGACATAAAATTGTGGCACAGCACATCTCTAATAATTAGTAATTAAAACCAAAAGACAAAAGTGTCTTAAGCATTACTAGTCACTAGTGATTTATTTTATGCTAGGATGATCTTCCTTTTGTGGCACGTGTTTTGTTAATCAGAGAGCAGGGCAGATGGCAATCAGAATTGCAGCACATTACAGTTAATTGCAGCAGAAGTCCAACTGGTTCTGCTTTATTTTATTATAAAACTTCTGAAAAGCCTGCTGTCAAGTAGCCATGGTGCCAATACATAGCACAGCATCCATTTGTTTCATTAAGTGTGCCCTACACCTTTCAACATACAGTTTGCACATGATAAAGACAAAATGAAAAAAATGCGGCTGTGTTGATTTCTTCAGGTAGTTTTACAATTCCTGAACACATGATTTCTGCCCCATTTGCTTCAGATGATATGTGCTAATTTGGGAAAGGATTCATCTATATAAATGTAGGAGGTGGTTTATGTGTTTGTGTAATTGTACCTTGGTCAAAAATGACATACGTAAAGACCATTACAAACAATTCATACATATGACATATAAAACAAAAGAATGTATAATTGGGAAAAAGTTGATGTTCTAAAGCCGGGGCTATACACTAATTACACCAATGTCGAGTGGAACATCAGTTCAATGTGTTTCTAAGACTTTTCCGGAGGGGGTCAGTTTGCAGAACATCGCAGGAACATAGCGAGGTATAGTTTATAGTGTATTGCCAGCTTAAGATTTATACGGGGAAAAAGATCCAGGCAAAAGAAAGGTAGACAATGAATGTCCAGTCAGGCTAACTACTGTGATTAAGTAAAGCCTTGCAAACAAATGTACGGTATATTTTCTGCATTGTTCTCTCATGTTAGAATAAACATATATACACATAGTTCATTTCTTTGGCATTTGGTCAAAGATTATATACTGTATATTTCATTTCCCCTAAAACTATACAAACTTGTTTTTACTGTTACTGTGCAATTTAAAGGCTAATGTTGGAGAATAACTTTAATAAGAGATACATCTACACAAACAGTAAATGCTGAAAGATGCTTTGAAATGATTTGTCTGTTGCTTTGTGAAATAAGAATTGTGCTGGCTTGATTTACTCAATCAGTCAATCAGGTATTCAACTGTTCTAATATAGTCGTTTTTTTAATTGTATAAATACCCAGATATACAATATTTATAAAATACCATATTTACAGTGCTTGTCATACCTAGTTATTCTACTGTTCTCTTTCATTTAAAAAATCAGTACCCTTGCTGTTCCCTGCGGTTGACATTAGTGAGCTGCTATTTCAGGTTCTGTAATGTCCTTCTCTGCTTGCAAACATAACTTCTAGTCTATGTAGTCTTGTTTGAGTAGGCAATGCGAAATAGCTTAGTCATATATATTGTACATGTAAAAAAAAATATAAGTGTTTTTGTGGAGACATTGCAAGGGCATTTTTTTGTTGTAAGCTCTGTTTCTATTGATTGCAATACAACAAACCTCTAATTATCATTTAGCTATGTGGTTACAGAAGCGGTATCATCTTGCGTTGCACTATTCTTAGTAACCACTTACATGCATCCAGGGCAAAGTAAAGGGAAGGGGAGAGTAAATGTTGGGAGCTCTAGGAGCAGGTTTTATGTAGAGATGGGATCCGGGTCTCAGACACGGAACTCTCGATTCTGAAATCCGAATGATCCGCCGGATTTTGGGACTTCGGAACCTATTTCTCTAAATTGAACGTTCGAGGATTATCGAAAATAGACTTGAACGTTCGAATATCCTCGAAAGTACGATCAGAAACTCGAAAGTACTCTCCGATATATTTCAAGGATTATTGAACGGTCGATAATAAAACCGTTTTCAGATCTTAGGGATTTTTCTGAGATCTGAGAATCTGAAAACGCACCGAAACTGGTGATTTTCAGCCATCTCTAGTTTTATGTATTATAAAATATGTATAATGTTTATTTTTATTCTTGCAAACAACTGTATATGTGTTACAATTAGCAGTAGAGTAATATAGTAACGTTTTACTTCTAGTTTAAGGTTGTGTAAAGTGTTTTGATCAGTCAAAAGCATAATATTTTGTGTTCCAACAGAACGAATGGTTTCCCAGTGTTGTCATTTCTGGACACTTCAACAGTGTTCAGGGTTTAAGATGGGATCCTGAAGGTGAATTTGTTATAAATGTAGGTGCTGATCAGACCACAAGACTGTGTTTGTCCTTGGAAGAGAAAAGGAGAGTCTCAGGTAAGCCTGATTCATTAGTGATCTACTTATAACTTTACTAGTAAGAGCTCTGTTCTGATTTTGTGAGAGGTAGCACAGTAAATCCATATATTTAGCTGAATTTAACATTGCTAACTAGCCTGTATAATATAAGCACCAACCCCAATTCTGAGAGAGATTGAAACATCATTTTTTTAATTAATGGGGAACACGTACAAATAGCACAAATGTTTTCACAATGTTATTTCTAACAGCGTGACAGCTCCCACTGATAAGTCCACCCCTCAAATCAAAGGAAAATCACACCTCAAAACTGCAATTGTAAGAAATCTAATATCAGTTCAATCTTAATGGCTGCTGATGTCCTTTACCCCTCTTCTGAGTCTTTTGCCCCTCCAGAGCCTACTTTGTGCCTTGAAAGTTGCTGACATCTTGTTACTGGTGTGCTGAATGTTAAGCTCACCTCTGAGATTTCCTCTGCTTTCTCCTGCTTGAGCCTCAAACAGTAATGCTTGTGAGTTCCATGCACTCTCCTGCTTGAGCCTCAAACAGTAATACCTGTGAGTTCCATGCATGTGCATGTGCACAGAACTCACAAGCATTACTGTTTGAGGCTCAAGCAGGAGAAAGCAGAGGAAATCCCAGAGGGGCGGAGCTTAACATTCAGCAAACCAGTAACAAGATGTCAACAACTTCCAAGGCACAAAGGTAGGCTCCGGAGGGGCATAGGTAAACAACAACAACATGGCAACGGTATTTTTAAATCTGTAGCTTCCAAATGAACATAAGTTGATTTTACAGTGCACTTATCCTTTAAGCCACCTTTTGCAGGGTTGTGAGGAAATCTAGAAAAGGGGATTGCTTGGGTTTTTAAAATATCTAGGGCACCCCTGATACTGATGAATAGGCTGGCATTGTGAGACAGGTGAATATGCTTGCATTGTGAGACAGGTGAATATGCTTGCATTGTGAGACAGGTGAATATGCGGCATTGTGAGACAGGTGAATATGTGGCATGTGAGACAGGGTGAATATGCTGGCATTGTGAGACAGGTGAATATGCTGGCATTGTGAGACAGGTGAATATGCTGGCATTGTGAGAGATTTGAAAGGCTGGCATGTGAGACAGGTGAATAGGCTGGCATTGTGAGACAGGTGAATATGCTGGCATTGTGAGACAGGTGAATATCTGGCCTTGTGAGACAGTGAATATGCTGGCCTTGTGAGACAGGTGAATATGCTGGCCTTGTGAGACAGGTGAATATGCTGGCATTGTGAGACAGGTGAATATGCTGGCATTGTGAGACAGGTGAATACGCTGGCATTGTGAGTATTTGAACAGGCTGGCATTGTGAGACAAGTCAATTAGTCAACTGCCCCGCCACACTATCCACATCCACTTTGAGTCTTTGTGGTGGGTGCTACCGATCCACCTAAGCCACATGTGTATATATCTAAATGTGTCCAAAAGATCAGTGCTCACCAGACTTGCAACAACAACAGTGTTTTATTAACGTGTGACGTTTTGTGTCAAAATGGCACCTTCTTCAGACATAACCATAAATGGCAAACAGTGTTCCTTAAATAGAGAATGTGGAAACCAAATACAGCCGTCTAGTGGCAAAAAGTGAATACAATGTTAAAAATCAACTGCCCCGCACACTATCCACATTCACTTTTGAGTCTTGTGCTGGGTGCTACCGATCCACCTAAGCACATGTGTATATATCCAAATGTGTCCAAAAGATCAGTGCTCACCAGACTTGCAACAAACAGTGTTTATTAACGTGTGGACGTTTCGTGTCAAAATGGCACCTTCTTCAGACATAAACAATAAATGGCAAACAGTGTTCCTTAAATAGAGAAATGTGGAAACCAAATACAGCCGTCTAGTGGCAAAAAGTGAATACAATGTTAAAAATCCTTATGTTGACACTGAGTGATAATACATATATCAACAATAATCTAAGTTTAAAAATACTTATCATAAAAAATTTATTATACTTAAATAGGACATTAGGAACTTTGAAATAAAGTGCACGATAATAAAGTGTTCACGTGTCATAGCGAGTCTTTTGTTCCATAAAGTGCATATAGTGATATAAATATGATTATAAATAGAAATAAATGTATTAGTGACAACCATGTATACCTAGGGTGTGTTGTTAAAAACTAGAAAATATCCATAGCTACACAAATGCTAAAATTCAAAACAGATTATCGCAAAATATTAATCAGAGGGGTAGAAAATTAGTTAAAGCTGATCGTATAGTATTAAAACAGGAAGATCCACACATATTTAAACATATTTACTCATCTATCAGTTAGGAAGCATTTTAGTCCCAGGTTTGTGTTAAATCCTTTGGGTTGTAAAGTTCCCAGTTTGTATATCCAAAAGGATTCTCTGCTTAGGATTAATAATATTATTTTTTATTTATATGTATAATTGCTTGCACTTATCCCCTTGTTTGCATACTCTGTATTTTATAATGTACAGCGCTGCGTACCGAAGTGGCGCTATATAAATAAAATTATACATACATACATTCATTTTAATCAAGTTAAATCCATAACTGTATCCCATGGTTAAGTAGTTTAAAGGGCAAGTCCAGCCCCAAAATGAAAACTTACATACAGGTAAATCACCCCCAAAACCCTAAATGGTAATAGTTTGAAATCTGAAATATATAAGTCTAACCTGAAATCCTGCACAATGTCCTGTTCCCCTGTTTCTGCTTCCTGGTTCTTCCAGTTAGTAACTGTCAGTTATAGATTTGACAGTTGACATCACAGTCAATGACTGAATGTTAATCCCCTGTCTGCCTTTTCTGAGCATGCCCAGGCTCAGTACAGGCTCAGTACAGGTTTCTGAATTGCTCAGTTTCCATGAGGCCTCCAGTAGCATAGCAGGCATACAGTAATGAATTCATAGGACAAACTATGATATATCAAAATATTTTAAAGAGGCCATTCTTTCTAAAATATGTTCTTATGAGGGTGGAGTTGTCCTTTAAAGCCAAAGCTAGACCATAATAAAGATTGTGTGTACCCCGCTGCATTAATTCTGCTTGATGGTATAGGAGGTATCATTCCATTGAACAATTTGCACTATTTTTATTATTTTTACAAGTTTATTAGTAGTTGAGTGCCAACCCTGATCAATCCTAGTACTGAATTATTCTTTTTTATTGCTCCGTAATATTTGTGTAATTAAATACTGTAGAGAAGATATGTTTACCGTATATTATTCAAATTCCTAGTATAATATAAAACATGGAACTGACACATTTATTAAAAAAATCAATGCTACTACCCTCACCAAGATTTCTTTATGCCCATTGAAAGGCATTGATGGAGTGTAACTTCACATTATAACTAAAAAAGTCCACGGCACAGAGAACAAAACAAACGAGGGTCGCACTCCAATAGAACGTGTTTCTTTATTTGTGACCACACATCCACTCACAACATTTCAGGGGGTTTGTTTGCCCCCTTCTTCAGGTTGTAACAGTGCAAATAGCGACCAGAGAATAAATAACCTACCCGCTGAAGGGTACCACCCCCAAGGGGAGGTTTCAATTCCAAAAAGGGGAGGTGTTAGTAATGATGAACATTAAAGTTATTACCATATATATTCGAATATGTCAATCCGAATATAAGTTGAGGTACCTATTTTACTTAGAAAATGAGTAAAAACTGATTAACTCGAGTATAAGTCGAGGGTAGAAAATATGACCACTACTGCCTTTATTCTGTATGTTTTGTGGCTTTAGTTGCCCTTTAAATGGACGCAGACTAATCTTATATAGTAGTCCATACAGTAATAGCCAAATCCAGTATGGCTATTACTGTATGGGACTACTGTATGGGAATTCTGCTGTCCATTTAAAGGGCAACTAAAGCCTCAAAACAATACATAATCAGAAGGCAACAATAGATACCATTCTCCTTCTGATTCTGTATTATTTTGAGGCATTAGTTGCCCTTTAAATGGATAGTGGTATATCCCATACAGTGACCCAAATTCCTGGCACTCCAGATGTTTGGAAACTACAACTCCCAGCATGCTTGATTTGCTGGGAGTTGTAGTTTCCAAACATCTGCAGTGACAAGCAGCAACCTCAGGCCAGGCCCCCCAGTTCAGTGCAGACTTACTGTTTCAGCATTCAGCTGCCTCTCGCTCTGCAATCTGTCTGTCGCACGCTCTCTTCTGCTCTGTAAGTACCGGTACTGATCTGCCCGGTGGCCGGCTAACGTCACTAATCTGTGCCGGGCAGTAAGACAGGCGCCAATAGTGACGTCAGCTATCAGAGATCAGTACTGCGAATCGAAGGTGAGTTTTCTGCTTGACTTGAGTATAAGCCAAGTTAAAGGGTATGTCTATTCACCAAAATCAAAAAATTTTTTTTTTCATTATAAGGTAGTACCCATCCCCAGAAGCCTTTTCCTGCCTTTCTTTTGAAAAAATTCCATTCCCTACCTTTGCAGCAGTCTCTAGAAGTTCTATTCGTTTTTTGGGGTGTGGCCTTAGCTGTGCTGGATAAGGAAGTGAGCTGATTACTAAATGAGGCTATTACCATGCGTTTTGGTCCCGCCCACTTGACCCTGTGCTTTATGTAAACAGATCCTCTCCTGCATTGTCAGAACTGTAGTAAAACAGACAATGCTGGCAGAGACAAAGGAGAGAGTTCATACATAAAGGTGCCATTTCTGTGGCTGGGGGAAGCAGGGAGAGTGTGTGTAGATAGACCCAAGATATTAAATATCCAATCCACCAGATGTAAGAGTTCATACATAAGTCTGCATTCTGCTGCTGCCATTTCTGTGGCTGGGAAAGTCTGCCATTTCTGTGGCTGGGAAAAGTCTGCATTTCTGTGGCTGGGGAAAGTCTGCCATTTTGTGGCTGGGGAAAGTCTGCCATTCTGTGGTGGGGAAAGTCTGCCATTTCTGTGGCTGGGGAAAGTCTGCCATTTCGTGGCTGGGGAAAAGTCTGCCATTTCTGTGCTGGGGAAAGTCTGCCATTTTTGTGGCTGGGGAAAGTCTGCCATTTCTGTGGCTGGGGAAAGTCTACCATTTCTGTGGCTGGGGAAAGTCTACCATTTCTGTGGCTGGGGAAATGTGTGTGTGTGTGTGTGTGTGTGTGTGTGTGTGTGTGTGTGGTGTGTGTGTGTGTGTGTGTGTGTGTGGTGCTGTGTGTGTGTGTGTGTGTGTGTGTGTGTGTGTGTGTGTGTGTGTGTGTGTGTGTGTGTGTGTGTGTGTGTGTGTGTGTGTGTGTGTGTGTGTGTGTGTGTGTGTGTGTGTGTGTGTGTGTGTGTGTGTGTGTGTGTGTGTGTGTGTGTGTGTGTGTGTGTGTGTGTGTGTGTGTGTGTGTGTGTGTGTGTGTGTGTGTGTGTGTGTGTGTGTGTGTGTGTGTGTGTGTGTGTGTGGTAGACCCGAGGGACCTACAAATCCATTCCAAGAAACGGGGATTTTGCTCCCGTTTTAATCCCTCAGCCGGGCAGGGTCGACGAGTCCGACGCAGCATGGGTGGATCTGCGCATGTGCGGGATGGTGCGCACGTCGGACTGCCTGCTATTGGGAAGGCAGCAACATGAATATTCAATGTGCCAAGCGGATCTTACAGCACATACATCGGACAAACAAGGGCACACAGACAAAATCCATAAAAGGTATCATGCATATTTAAATGGGCTCTTTTACTTTAGGCAATGTTCATTTTTCAGGTGGACATACCCTTTAAGGTTTTCAGGCTATTTTTAAAGCCTGAAAACCTTGGCTTATACTCGAGTATATACGGTAAGTGAACTTCATAAATATGCTTGGATACTAAAACGCTGCTTTGAGTATCAATAATAATATAAAGTAAATATAGTGCAATAAAGTGCAGTATATAATAAAGTGTCTTAAAATACTGGTTTTCACATATAAAAATGAACAGGGTTATTCAATAAAAGGTCTTATCGTTAAGTGCTAGTTTTGCCCCAACCAATCAGGTGTTAGCTTTCAAAAGTAAAATAAAATCTGATTGGTTGGGGCAAAATTAGCACCATTTTAACAATAAGAACTTTTATTGAATCTCCCTGCTAGTGTCATAAAATACTGATTTCACATAATAAAATATTTTCACAAAAGTATATCTCTGTGTCTTTGTCTTATGTTTCTTCTAAACTAAATTGGCCAGCTAAAGTGCAGTGCCTTAAAGTGACTAAAAAAGTGCATAACATTATCAGGAAATTATACATATAAAATAAATTGCTATTTTCTTTTCTTAATATATCCAGTAGATGGCACCATCATCCAGTATCTGTTAGGAATAAATATCAGATGAAATTAGACATTCAAAATTCTTTTAGAAATTAGAAGAAACAGAAACTGTTGTAAAAAGGCATACTATAAAATATAGAACAATTTTAAAACAGTCAGATGAAAAAATGTAGCAGTTAGAGGAAGCAAGCCAAATGAAAGTCCTCATTTAGTCCTTGTGGGGCTAATGTTTCTAATTTTTCAATCCATACAGTTTCTCTCTGCAGAAGTCTTCTATTATGGTTGCCTCCTCTTAGGGCTTTATCCACCATTTCCAACACCATTCATCTAAGTTGAGAGGCTCTGTGCTTTTTATCCCAGAAATGCCTACTGATTGATGTCTCATATTTTTTTTATGGGTTCCTTCGTAATTCATCACGTCGCGTTTCCTCCCAGCAGCCCCCATGACCACATACCCTTAAAGGACAATTATACTTACCATTTCCCCGATCCATTCCTGCAAAGTACCTAGGGTGAGGACCTAAAACGCTAAGTCCTCACCTCTGGGTACTTTACAAAAGTCCTGCACTACTTATTAGTAATCTCCCTCGTCGCTCCAGTTGGATCCTCCCCACTGGCACTGTCAGTGACAGTCCGGAAGGCAGCCAATGGGAAGACATGCCTCCTTGCAGAGCGCGTCTTCCCATTGGCTGCCTAGTGACCTGTCACTCAAAGTGCCAATGGGAGGATCGGTCCGGAGCGACGAAGTAGTGCAGGACTTTTGTAAAGTACCCAGAGGTGAGGACTTAGTGTTTTAGGTCCTCACCCTGGGTACTTTGCAGGAGTGGGGGGAAAGGAACGAGGGGAAGGTGAGTATAATTGTCCTTTAGCCCCTCCCTATACCCCTCCACTAATATGATATCTTCCAGCACCCTCATAACCACATTACACCCCTAACCCCTCCCTATACAGAGACCCATAACCAATATCTGCCATCAGCCTCCGTGACCCCTTTATACTCCTAACCCCTCCCTATAGAGAGACAGACGATCACCAATATGCTCTCCCAGCACCTGCAACCCCCATTACCACATTATACCCCCCTAACTAACCCCTCCCTATACAGTCAGAGACCCATCACGAATATCTCCCAGCAGCCCCCATGGCCATATTATACCCCTATCCTCTCCCTAGGGGTTAGGGGTATGGTATAATGTGGTCATAGGGGCTGCTGGGATGGGCCTTTCTGAAAGACCAATCACCAATATCACCAAACAGCCCCTATGACCACATACTTGTGCAACAAACAGTCCTTTTGCACTCTTATCCAAGTGTGGGTGCCTACTCCTCAGTGTCCAACCTTTGGTGGATTCTAGGTACAGTTGAAAGGAAATGATTGAGGGTCGCACTCCAATGAAAATAAATAACTTTTATTTGTGACCACAATACATCTTACACAACGTTTCGGGGTGAGATTGACATGCTCAGGTCCTCAGGACCTGAGGAAGGGGGCACGTCAATTTCCCCCCGAAAATCCAGTTACCAAAGGCTGAAAAGTGAGTCGATGTAAATCCCTAGTGGTTGCAACAGGGACTCAACCCCGGATATGATAGGCCTACCAGGGGGATTAATCAGATTTTTATGAATCTTTGGTAACGTAGAGGATTTGTGGCTTCTCACATGTTAGAAAGTCTTTTGTGTTGGTATCAATTAACCCATTCTGAAGGGCTTCTATAAGGATCTCGTTAATTTCTTTTTTAATCTGAAAGGTGGGATCACTTTGTAATTTTAAATAGTGGCTACTAACAGTTAATTGTCTGTATGCCTCCGCTCCCCCCTTATCTTCTTTTTTAAATATTACTTTTTTTAAAGTCCACAGCACACCGCCTCTTAATAGTCCCAAGGGTTCAGAGTCAGATAACCATGTACAACCACTTAATACATTTTATAGAATTATACAGAAAAACGACCATGAACCCAAACCTCTAGGGGAGATTTAGAGTTTGTCAAACATTCTACATCTCGCCTAACAGTGTTTGTCCATGGTCTTTTCATGTATGTATCTTCCACCTAATATCATACCATGATTACCAACAGTAGTAAATGGTTAAAAAGTAGATTAGTGGGCTAGTAATATAAAAAGCACTGGTCATTTTAGTAGGTGCACATTATAAATGCATTAAAAATGTATTTACTGGAAGTAAATCTGGGCAACCCCCCACCAAGCATATACAAAAACTCAGTAAATAAATACAACAGAACTTTGTGATCACCAACCCAAATCAATGAATACCCATCCAGAGCATATATCACAATTCCATATATAAACAGTGTAAAAACAACACCGCTCAAATCCATTATAAATATGTTTTTTATTTTCCAAAATGTTTTTCTCTTGCCATTCATTGCTAATAATGTGGGTTTTTTTTTTTACCAATAAAGATCTCGTGGCACGAAATTGCAAGACCACAAATCCATGGGTACGACATGCAGTGTCTTGCCATGATTGGTAGATTTCAGTTTGTCTCTGGAGCTGATGAAAAAGTCCTTCGTGTTTTTGCAGCACCACGTAACTTTATCGAAAATTTCAGTAGCATTTCGGGCATACCTTTAGAGAAGCTGCTTTTAAGTGTGAGTACATTGTTTCTTTGAGCAAGTCAAAATATAAAAAGTGTGGGATAAGATGCAATATGTGTCATTTGCTATATTTTTTGGAACACATGCACCATGAAGATAGATGTGACACATAATGCTTTGTTGCCACATAAAAAATATACTATGGAAGTCTAAATGCATTGTTTGACTGCATCTACTTGCATTCCTTGCATCTGGATTTTAGAAAGACCTTGATAGCAGCTGAGTGAATATCTAGTATGGATGGAGCACAGTAGCAGTTTATTTCATTTGATGTGTCAAAAGTCATTACCAATAGTAAAATATTAAGAAAAGAAGATATGAGTTCTATGTTAAAGGTGAACTGAACACATTTTCTTTAATCCTAATGTGAAAGCTTTTCTACCCAAAACACCTATACATTGCAAGACATTTTTCTAGTAAGTTGCAGTTATGTACATGTAAGAAGTATATTCTGCAATTAAGAAGGCTTCCATGTTGTTGTACAGCTCACAGCCTATATTGACTTCAAAGAGGATACAAAGATTTTTAATTGAACACAAACTAATTTAGTGATGGGACGAGCCAAAGCTGCATTAATACATACAATAGAAGGACTGTGGAAGTCCTTAGGTTAAATTACAACTACATTTTGTGGAAGTGCTACTGATCTGGTCAAACATTTATACAAACAAAGAAAGGATAATCAATGCACATTCCTAGGCCCCATACAGTATCCTACTATCTGCACACTGGCATACATCATAAACAAAGGGGTTTTAGTATACATTACTGTGATCACATAAATAAAAAGCCTTCCAACCATGCCAAGGTAACCCCAATCCGGAAGGTCCTAACTTCTAACCTTTTTTCTTTTAATTATGATTAGCAAACTTTTGCATTTCTCATACTTGCGTACTGGATCAATATAGCAGGATTTCTCACTTCTGTATAAAGTGAGAACTGTATAAGCAACATAAGTCCAAATAACACAATCCAAATGGTAAAAACCGTCAGTGTAGTACTTACCTCCCAGTACAGGTTCACATATACCTACTACTGGCCAGGAAATTAAGCAGAAACACCATGTGTTCACTCGAGCATGTTCTTCCAAGCCTTAGTGCTCCTTTACTTCTCATTTCCACTGCTCTAGCTGCTGTTGGGGGTGACCCAGGTTTAACATCATCCCAATCCGCAAGTCAGTTCCAAGACTATTTAGATTGAGTTTTTTTTTTTGATCAAGGCTGCACACAGAAGAAATTATTTTATCTATGCAATACACTGGATATGCATGCTACTGGACTAGATTTACTTAAAATTCACAGTTAGTTAGGATACTTACTTAGTAAAATGTTATAAGAGTCTGTCTCACTATATTTTAAAGGGCATGTCCACCCCCAAAACTATAATCCCCCCAACTACTGGCCCCACCATGTAGTGTAGTTTAATCCTTACCTCACATCCCAGCTCCATAGGGTTCTCCTGTTAAAACCCCCCCCCAAAGTCTCAAACCTAACACCAGGAGGATAGTAGATATTTGCCATGCGCACTGCAGCCCTTCCTCCCCCCTCCCTCCCCCTCCCCTCCCCTCCCTCTCTACTATCCTCCCCCTAGCATTAATCCCCCTTAATATTATGCTCCCCGATGTCCCCCGCCCCAACCGCATGGTTTTTTTTTTCAAAAAGCTCCCCAAACTCTCTTACTTACCTCTCTCTCTGCCTTTCCTCCGCTGCACTGAATGACCGGCAGCCGCGTCCGTGATTGGCTGCCGCTCAGCCAATCACAGACCGACTGCCGGTCCCGCCCCCCTGCTTGCATTCTCGCAAGCAGAGGGCCGGCAGTGCGGCGGAGGATCGAGGGGAGGTAAGTAAGAGTTTGGGGAGCTTTTGAAAAAAACGAAAATAATATTAAAAAAACGATTTCAGGGTGTACAGGCCCTTTAAAACTATAAAAACTGATACCGTTAGATAAAATCATTCTTGTTTATTTATTTTGGATTATCCTGTAACCACCAAAACAAAGAGGGAAATTATGGGAGATGACCTCTAGTACCCACAGGTTATTCTCATAAATTACCTATCAGCCATAGCAAAGGGAGAGGTGAGACACAGCTTATATCTTTGTGAATGTGCTCTATCTATTGGGGCAATGTGTCTGGTGACTTTAATTCCCCTTTCATTAAAACAACTCTGTAAATGCAACCCAACTCAAGGTAAAACATCAGCTGTTACTTAGAAGAAGAAGAATTAATATCTGTCAGAGCATTGGAAATCGGAATGTTTTCTTAAATTTAGAAACCTTGTTTTTAGTAAGAAATGTACTTTCCTTTGCAATCATTTATTTATTTATAACATATTGATTTCTCCTTTCTTTTGCTGTTTCAGGAAGACACTAGTCTTCCTGAAGGTGCTACTGTGCCAGCTTTGGGGTTGTCTAATAAAGCAGTCTTTCACGGTAAGATTGATGTTTTCTTCCAAAGAGAGTGTATATGTTATATTATTAGCTAGTTGTTTCCTGACAATAAGAAAGTTTGTTTTATTCCCAAAAGAATATATTTTGAAGGACAGGATGCAATTGAGTAGCACAACTAGAATGACAGAAGCTAACAGTGATGTAGTTCAGCCCCCTTGTGCATTGTTACAATATTCCATTTTCTTTATCCTTAGAGTTATTAGCATTATAAGTCTTGCCTTTAGAAAGCTATGTTGCTTTGTTGTTAGTGAAAATAAGAGAAATGTAAAATAAAGACCTTTTTCTGTTCTGTATGTTTGTTATCTTTGAAATAATGTACAGTGGGTATGGTTTTTATTGTTGCTTGTAGATTTTAAAAGAAATCTTATTTAAGGTCATGGTTCTGTTGTCACATAGGGCAAATCCTTTTGTTTTCCACCTTTGTTTTAGAAAAAAACTACTTTAAATATATACATGATGTATTTATTCCTCAAATCTATACAATTTTCATGTACTTCCTTATAATTGCTTCTTTTGTTCCATTCTCCCATCTCCCAGTTTTACGAGCCCTTTGTATGTCTGGCTGTTGCCCCCTTTCTCCAGTATTGCCTACTGAATTCTTTATTTTTTACTGATTTATTTTTTAAATGATGAGCGGCTTTTCTACAGCGTTCCCTTCAGATCTGATTATTTGCAAAGAGATTTTCAACACTTATTTTTAAAATGTAATTTATAATTATGGTTTATCTATCAGTGGGACATTCCATCGTTTGATTTTGTTTTATTTCTTTTTTTAGTTTGTGCATGTGCACTAAATACCTTTTTTTAAAAAAAAACATTTATACATTTTTATAGATAATACAATTTCTAGAGTATCCTGTAGCACCTTTTTAAGAAACTTAAATTTAGCAAATCCACTTAACATTTCAGTTCTGCATCCACCTTATTAAGCATTTTTCTTCTTTTCTAATGTATCAAAAGAGATGGCATGACTGTATTTACTAAATTAAAGGAAAAGTTCAGGTTTAAATTCTTTGCAATTTTAGAATTGTATACTGTAGTATGCATATTAACTGCATATTGTATCACATGTTAAAACCTTTCTTTTGATTAGGGGAACTTTTTACCAAACCTATTCATGAAGAAGGAAAGTTCAGCAGTGTCTCTGAACAGTATTCCCAGCCTTATTTTCAGCCTCTAAACCTTAAAGGTTAGTCATCACTTTGATTGTTCTGTATTTTTTGTCAGTAATGTTTTTATCGTCTTTTGTTCAAGGTTTCTGTTTTAGATAAATGTTACCTTTAGACTTTGTTCACACAAGGCACCTTAGTATACCTTTTCTTGTTTGTGCAATAATACATTTTTATTTACTATCAAGTTTAGTTTATTGTAATTTTAGGCATGTTTGCCTAAATCTTTGGTATAGTTCCTGACAATTGCTTGCTTTTGTGGCTTGCAGCCTATGGACTCATAAAATGCATTTTCAAACACCAGATTACAGCTGTAATATTTTTTATTACCTTGTCACACTGATCAAGTCTGGGGACTTATGTTCTTTTTAGCCACTTTTTTGTATCGCAAAGCATGACACTAGCTTTTTAGCTGGGAGCTCAAGACATACCTTGCACTAAAGGAATTTTTTAGGATGACTTAATTACTTTTTTTTTTTGGCAGTATTCTTAAAACCAAGAGATATACTTTTCCTATCACATTAAGAAAAATCTTCTATCAAAATGAGCAAAACACTTTACAGCAGTTCTCCCTCACCCCGAGGATGAATTAACGTATCCAATCTCATTTTATTAACAGTTTCAAATTGAATGCCATTTTTTCCAAACTTGTTATAACTGTTACACAGAGGTTTTTTTTTTTTAAAGGATAAGCATGCTTTAAAAAAAAAAAGTAAATGTCAGTGAGAAGTTGCAGCTTTAAAAACAGGCAATGTCAGTGGGGTGGAGCTGCAAATTCCAATATACAGGATGATGAAGCCAGCGACATTGAAGCAGTAAAGGTAGGCTCAAGGGGGGGGGGGGGAAAGAAAAAAAAAAAAAAAGGCCAAAATTGTTTTTAAAGCTGCAGCTTCCCACTAACATTTTTTTTTTTTACAGCATACTTATCCTTTAAGGCAGGGATAGGCAACCAGTAAATCTCCAGATATTTGGAAACTACAACTCCCAGAATTCCCTAACTACAGAGTGCTTGTAGAGGAATGCTGGGAGTTGTAGTTTTCAAACATCTGGAGATCTACTGGTTGCCTATCCCTGCTTTAAGGGGATGGCACCGGCTGAGGCCAGTGGATGCCATGATGATAATGTCTGATTTTTGTCATGATTACCATACAAATGTTCTTTCTAGAGCCCCCAACAGAAGATCATCTTTTGCAGAACACACTGTGGCCAGAGGTTCAGAAACTGTAAGTTCCTAACTTTGTAATGTATGTGCATGTTTATGTATCCTGTAAGAATCCCTCTTACACCTTACCTGTTTGTTGGTTTAACAAGGAGTGAGTGAGGAACTTGCCACCCATTCTGTAGTATATTTTTTGCATACTATTCCCTCCAATGAACATTTATATGTCTCTTAAGTTATAGGCTAAGTTACAATTCCTGGTCTCTCCTGTCTGTCTGAGTCTCTGTGACAGGCACAGGATGAGCTGTGTAAAAAGCCCCACCCCAAAAAAACCAATCTATCTGAAGCTAGTTACATATCTTTTTCTTTTTCTCTACCTATAGATACCTTAAAGGGCATGTCCATCCCCAAAACTATAATCCCCCCACTACTGGCCCCATTGTGTAGTGTAGTTTAATCCTTACCTTACATCCCATCTCCATCTGGTTCTCTTGTAGTCCCCCCCCAAAGTCCCAAAAACTGCCCACCAGGAGGATAGCAGAGTCCATATAGGAATCTGCCTCCTACCTGGCCTCCGGGAGAAGTTTGGTCGCCATGCTACTGCGCCCTTCTCCCCTACCTCTCCCTCCCTCTTGGATTCCCTCCCTCTATGGTAAATCCCTTTAGATATATGATTTCCCCTGTCCCCCCAGCCCCAACCGCTCTATTTGTATTCTTAGAAAGTGCCCCAAACTCTACTTACCTTCCCTCTTTCCCCCGCTGCAAAGAACTCCCGGCAGCCGCGTCCGTGATTGGCTGCCGCTCAGCCATCACGACGCGACTGCCGGTCCCGCCCCTCTGCTTGCATTTTCTCGCAAGCAGAGGGCCGGCAGCGCGGCGGAGGAAAGAGGGGAGGTAATAGAGTTTGGGGCACTTTCTAAGAATAAAATAGAGCTGTTGGGGCTGGGGGACAGGGGAATCATCATAAAAAATATTATAAGGATCGACATCTGCCTGTTTTGGATCTGGCACGCATGATCACATCTTCGGGTGCGCATGCCAAAGTAATTGGGTGTTAGTGTGCGCGAGTTAAACTAATGCCCCAATTAGCCACTTCAAATTTCATGGGGATGGTCCTTACAAAGGAATTAGACTGGAGAAGAAAGACCGCAACCTTCAAGCACTGAAGGTAGGGTATGGGAGGGAAATAGGCAAAAATAAAGACCACAACATTTTGATTTTAAGCCACAGCTAGCCACTAACATCAAGTTGTTTATACAATGTACATACCCTTTAAGCTGGGTACAAACCATGGGATTTTGCCACTAGCAAGCAGTCAGTCTGAATGAAGCACTGTCAGTCATGGCAAAAGTCGCCGTGGCCGACAGTTCAGTGTGACAGTTTAGTTTAGCGCAGCAGAAGATGCTCTTTCCCAGCTGTAGCATACATGTAGGCATGGGGTGAGAGCAATGGTGCTTATGATGTCACAGCTCACAGTGCTCGCAGGAAACAGCATCTTTTATACTGCTGTAAGTTTGGATTTACTGCAGCTAAGCATGATCCTGAAGTCAGTTTAAAGGTAGAAATGTGGTCTTTTTAAAGGTCATGTCCACCCCCAAAACTAAAATTTAACCCCATACTGGCCCTACTGTAGTTTTAAAAAAATCCTTATCTTATATCTCTACTCTTTATGGTACTCCTGCTATGCCTTTTCTTCCAGGAAACTGAAGAGTAGAAGCTGTCAGTTACTCATCAAGTGCGTGTTTCTTCCTCAACCTCTACAAGATCTGAGGCATGCGCAAGGGAGCCCCCCCCCCCCCCCCCTCCCACCATCCAGATCCATCCTTTACAGCCTTGGCACCTAGCGTGAATTCCTTTTCCCGTAAGATAAGTGACCCCTGCCCACCCCCAACCGCTGTAAAAATGCTTAAATCGCCGTGTCTGTGATTGCCCGCGTCTTAACCAATCACAGATGTGTCCGGCCCCTGCTTGCAACTACCGCAAGCAAAGAGCCGTATTGAAGACGTTGCGGGAGAGAAGGGGCTGTAAGTAACAATCTTAGCATTTTTAAAAACAAATATTACGGCGGTTGGGGGTGGGCAGCTGATATCTACCTTATGTGAAAAGATAATTTTCAGGGTGGACATGCCCTTTAATAAAAGACTCAAATCATAACCTTATCTAACAATATTTAGTGAGGCTACATATGGGTCAATAATTCAACTTCATTTGTGATATTTAGGTAAATTGGGGCCAAAATATCACTCTGTAATTTTCAGCTAACAGCATGGTTTTAAAAAGCCATGGGATCAGTTACATCAAAATATTGGTTGTACCACTTTTAATTCCCATCCCACATGCTACCAAACAGGTGTACCTGGAAGTCTGTCTAAGGGGAATAACAGGACATTGTTGACACAAAGTAGAACATAGATGTAGTTTGTAGTCAAATTATTTTGTTTTGTGAAGAAGACCAACATTTCAATGAAGACTACTTAAATTTCCTAATTTAAGTAGTCTTCAAACAGCCTTCTGAGCATGTACACCTAATGGTAAAGCCCCCCAGTCCCAGTGTCCACTATTTAGACAGATCATTTTGTATACAAAGGGTACTTTTCTTTTGTATTTGCACGTCTTTGTTTTTATGATGCCAGTTCAGGGAGAGAGATCTATTGTTAAACAAACTAAGAAAGCTCCATAAGCGCTCCAAAAATCCATAATAGCCAAAGGTTTGCTGTGGCTGCTGATTAATTTAACCAATAAAGACAGAGAAGAGACTAAGCTTATTGCACTAATGGAATGTGCTCTGTTAACTGAGACAATGTTAACTAAATCATTTTAGTTCCCCTTTAATGTCTGATATGGGTTACCATATGTTTTACAACAACCTTAATAAAATAAATTTAAAAAATTGATTTTTTTTCCTCTCTGCATTGTGTAGGTATGGACATGGTTACGAACTATTCTCGGTAGCTTGTAACCATGGGAAAACTATTATTGCTTCGGCTTGCAAGGTAATCAACACATTAGTAATTTTATTTTTAAAGTCACCATAGTTTACTTGTTTTGCTTGGTTCCCTACTATCACCCTATCTGCCTCATTAACAGAACGCTCTTTTTGCCACCACCTCCTTAGCATATGTATTTTATTTATAATTTTGAAGTAATAACAGGCGATCAGGCAGAACAACTGCTTAACTTGCTTAAACATGTGCAACTCACATGTTTCGGGCCAAACAGGACCCTTTGTCGGTTGCACATGGATTAAAAGCAAGTTAAGCAGTTGTTTTGCCTGGTCACCTGTTATTATTTCCATCAAAATTATAAATAAGATATGTATTGTTTGTGCTAGTGGATGGAGGCACAGTTGAAAGTAATATGAAGCCAAACACTGAGGAGTGGAACACTATTAAACGCTCCTTAGCATATGCTCCCTTCTTGCAATCAGCAAGTAATTACCAATATTATAAACTTGCTTCCTCCCTAAATAACCTGTTTTTAAGGATAGACAAAGCCTTGGCGGTGGATGCAGTGACTTATTGGGCCAATTGCACAAAGAACTGTATTTAACAACATATTTTGTATGCAGATCATGTGCATTTGTATATTTATTGTTTAATTTTTTTTTTTGTTTTGTATTCACTGGGTTGTTTAACTCTTTCGCTGCCAGCAGAATTCACCACTTTGTGTGCATTAAATGCCAGAAGAATTTTCAGGATTTTAGACACATTTGGTTCAAAGTTTACAGTAGGAACCTTGCAGTAAATCAGGAATATTACATTGTGTTTTTCAGCACAAAGTGTACTTTAACATGGTAACAAATGTTGTAACTTTTCTGGAAATTTTACTGGAATTATGGGTAAACTATATCAAAAATTAAAATTTTCATGGATTTTTCCCATTTTTATTATAGTTTTATCTTAAGGTTCACACAAAAAACTTACTGTTTCTAAAACTCTGATACTCCCGAGTACAACGATACCAATATATGTAGGTACCCCACTTTTCCTGAACAGGAGACCCCCCCAAAACTAAAACTGCACCTTCAAGAATATTACACCAAATTAAAATGTATAACCACTACTGACGGTTAACATAGAAATCTTCCAAATTAACTAAAATATCCCCCACATGAGATTTTTTTAGAAATGACACACCCGCAGGAAATTATGAGTGAGGTAAGTTTTCCTTTTTTTCCTGAACTGTAAATCAGGACAAGATCAAATGCGAATTTCAGCTAAAAACTGCAGAGGATACCCAGAGACATGGGTACCAACTAACCCAGAGCGTGACCAATGCCAAATGTCAGTAACAGCAAAAATAAATTAGCCAGCTTTGTATTTGAACAGTCTGCAGTTTTTCCCAAAAAACACCCTCCAACTCAGAAATACCCCCCCCACAAACTATATATTCCTGAAATCTACACACCTTCAGCAATGTAACGCTATAGTTCGTTCATTCATACCACCAATGATGTGGCCGCAGTTCTTCGTAGAAATTGGCACTTTTCGCAGATTTTCTAAAAAAATGAACATCAAACAATATTCAAAAGGAAGAAATCATGTCAAAACCTCATGGAATGTAAAAAAAGTTACTAAATATCAATCTCACAAATGTGCCATATGTGTGGTTACACATGCGGACGTGGAAGCGAAAAGCCACGAAGTGAGACATTGCACGATGGCTCAGAAAATATTTAGCCAACTCTGAATTTGAACAGTCTGCATTTTTTTCACAAAACAATGCCGTAACTCAGAAATAACCATCACAAACTATATATTCCTGAAATCTACACTGTAACGCTGTAGTTCGTTCATTCATACCATCAATGGTGTGGGCACAGTGCGTCGTAGAAGGTCGCACTTTTCAGAAAAAAATAACAAAAAACAACTTCGAAGGTAAAAATCTTGCCAAAACCGCATGGAATGTAAAAAAAAGTTCCAAAATATCAATCTCCCAAATGTCCTGAATCAAACGGTATGCCATATGCACGGTTACCCACGCGGACGTAGAAGCGAATAGCCACGAAGTGAGACAATGCACGATGGCTCAAAAGCAGCAAAAATATTCAGGCAACTCTGAATTTGAAAAGTCTGCAGTTTTTTCCACAAAACACCCCCCACAAACTATATATTCCTGAAATCTACACACCTTCAGCTATGTAACACTGTAGTTTGTTCATTCATACCATCAATAGTGTGGGTGCAGTTTGTCGTAGAAGGTCGCTCTTTTCTGAAATTTTCTGAAAAAAATTAACAAAAATCCACTTTCGAAGGTAGAAATCATGCCAAAATCCCATGAAATGTAACAAAACATCACCAAATATCAATCTCTCCAATGTCCTGAATCAAACGGTATGCCATATGGGTGGTTACACACATGCACTTGGAAGCCACTAGCCACGAAGTGAGACAATGCATGATGGCTCAAAAGCAGCAAAAATATTCAGCCAACTCAGAATTTGAACAGTCTGCAGTTTTTCCCCACAAAACACACCCCACAAACTATATATTCCTCGAATCTACACTCTTTCAACTACGGAATGCTGTTGTTTGTTCATTCATACCATCAGCGGTGTGGGCGCAGTTCTTCGAAGAAGTTCGCACTTTTCGCAGATTTTCTGAAAAAAATTAACAAAAATCCATTTTGAAGGTAGAAATCATGCCAGAATCCCATGAAATGTAACAAAAAGTTACCAAATATAAATCTCCCAAATTTCACAAATCAAACGGTATGCCATATGCATGGTTACACATGCGTACAGGGAATTGACTAGCCACAAAGTGAGCCAAATCACAGTGGCCCAATTACAGCAACTTTTCAGATTTGTCAGACGAAACGCCCCTCTGTATTAGAAATACCCCCCAAAACTATATTTGGAATCTACATGCCTTCATCTATGCAACGGTGTCATTCTTTATTGTGGTGCACACAGAGACATGGCCACCAACTAGCTCAAATGGGACGCATGCCCAAGTGCAATTACAATAAAAAAATCAAAGTGCTCTGTAATTTGAACAGCCTATGCTTTTTCAAAGGAAACGGTGCAGAAATACCCCCCACAAACTATATATTTTTGGAATCTACACTCCTTTAGCTATGTTATGGTGCCAAGCTTTCATACATACATACATGAAGAATTCCAGATGCAGTAATCCAAAGAACTCTGTGTTTTTCTGAGATTTTGTGAAAAATAAAATTATATGATTTAAAGTTTGAAATCCTATCTAAACCCACTTGACAAGCAAAAAACCCCACTAAATGTCAATCTCCCACATGTGCTGAATCAAACAGTATGCCATATGCGTGGGTGCATATAGAGATGTGGCAACCAACTAGCTCAAATGAGACACATGCCCAAGTGCAATTACAAGAAAAAATCAAAGTGCTCTGTAATTTGAACAGCCTACGCTTTGTCAAAGGAAACAGCCCTAAAACTTGGAAACCCCCCCCCCCCCCGAAAACTATACATTTTTGGAATCTACATAACTTCACTTACATAACTTTGTCATGCTTTCATACATACATGAAGAATTCCAGACATAGTACTCCATATAACTCTGTGCTTTTAGGAGATTTTGTAAAAAAAAAAATAAGGGGATTCAAAGGTTGAAATCCTACCTAAACCCACTTGACAAAAAAACCCGCTAAATGTCAATCTCCCATATGTCTTGAATCAAACGGTATGCCATATGAGTGGGTGCACACAGAGGATGGCCACCAACTAGCTCAAATGAGACGCATGCAAAAGTGCAATTACAAGAAAAAATCAAAGTGTGCTGTAATTTGAACGCCTATTCAACTGGAATACCCCCCAAAACTGTATATTTTTGGAATCTACACACCTTCAGCTACGTAACAGTGTCATGCCAACCCATTTGGCAAGTAAAAAAAAACACTAAATGGCAATCTCCCACATGTCCTGAATCAATCGGTATGCCATATGGGTGGGTGCAAACAGAGAAAAATTTAAAAAAACACAACCCACCCCCACACACACTCCCCCTTTTAGTGGTATTTTAGTGAAAACCAGTTAGTACGGAGAGTCACACAAGTTTTTGCACACTTTACTGATCCTAAAAATTCAATCCGGTCTTTTTTTGTACCTCTGCAAAATTTCCTATTAAAATAGGCTTAGTTTTCCTTGAAATCTAACAAATAATGATCTGCGTTTACTTTACCGATATCACCGGAGACATTGGGAAGCTTGAAGAAGGCAAAGTTTTTTGCTAACTTATAGTTTTAAGGATCCTTTTTTTTTTTTTGGATCGATCATTCCCAAAGATGATCATCAAATCATTTTAGGGAATGATAACGAACTTGGAATACGGGCATAAATTGGATTGGAAAAATCACTTCCCGGAAATCATAAGTGATCACCAAATTTTGATCTCTGTCCAAACTTTTTTTCTAAGTCTTTGCTAAGTAGCAAAGACATAGAAAAAATCCTATTTGTGAATGGAACTTTGAGTTTCATTCACAAAAAGTATAGTAAAACTGTCACACTGACAGCTTTACTATACCAGGTCCTGCACTGTGATCTGAATGGAGATCGCAGTGCAGTACCTCCACTAGACCATCAGGGGCAGCCTCCTACCACTCTTAGGGAAAACCCCGGTGAAGGAGGAAGCTCCATGACGTCAGCGGGGTCTCCCTTTCCGCTCCGATTCTTCTTCCACGTGGGACCGGCTTCCTGCTATGTGGTTATGGCTTAAGGTAGGGATATCGCCCGATCCCCCCTTGGATTTGGATGAAATCGAGGGGGCTAGGGGGGCAGTTGAATGCTGCCCCCTGATCGCCCCTATATATACGATCTGTGGCAGTTTGGTTCTTTACTGCACAGATCGTGTTTGTGGCACTTAAAGGGTTAAGGGAGCGGTGTTGCTTGTGGCTAGGGCTGTTGCTTCCTCCCTTATGGAGCGATGAAGCATGTGTGATCATGAACTTGCTCCATAGACTATAAAGCATAAATCTGCAGTCTGAGATTACCACCTCAAAAACATTTTACATCTTCAGCTGTCAATCAAGTGCCTTATTATCATAAACTTTTCTGCTGTGTGGTTTTGCTGTAAGGGGAATGTTGACCGTTGGTATGTGAGAATTGCATAGTGGGAAATTCCCTTTCCCAATGCTGGCTTGTGGTGATTACTGAGCATGCTTGAATTACTGAGCCTAAGCAAAACAAATCCTGGATTGAAGGCATGCAGCAACACACACTCATTCCTCAGTGTTTGTGCTACTTACATATATTTATTAATAGTTATTTTTCAGAATAGTTGCCCTTTTAATTAAAGAGTTTCAGAATGAGCAATTGATGGATCCTGCTGTGATTTTTCTTGGTGTTTTTGTTCCATTCCTTACATAATTGATTTAGTCAGTTCATAGTCTGTACTACATGGGAAGCTCCCAAACCAATAAATAATTGAGACCTTTCATCTGCTTCCCTATACTCAATGGAAATGTATCTTATGTCTGTTTATAATTGCCCTGATTTTGTGAACTTTTCACATGTACTGAAATGTAACATGGTAGACATGACCCACTGTCACTTCTTCTTACTCTCTAGGCTTCTAAAAGAGAACATGCAGCAATTATTTTGTGGAGCACCACAAGCTGGAAGCAGTTACAGAACTTGTCTTATCACAACTTGACTGTTACCCAGATGGCATTTTCTCCCAATGACAAATTCCTATTAGCAGTTTCCAGAGATAGAAAATGGTCCCTATGGAAGAAGCAAGAGGGTTTTCCAGAACAATCAGGTAAAAATCAAATGTGTTAGTGTCATTTTGGTAAATTGGGTGCCAGCCCGTCACAAAGGAATAGCAGGATTGAGTTAGCCCAGATGCTACATTATTCACTGGTTCTTCTGATTCTTTTTTTATTCTGTTCCGTTTGACTCGTTTTATTGATTACACAATCTCCTTTCCGAACACGAGGAGCTCTGGCGCACACTGGAGGGTGAGTTTGGCCCGTGGCTATTTTTGTATCCCGTGAACCAAACATATATGCACCCGGGTCACTCTATTAATAGTGTGAGTTAAACACTTTATTTAATACACGGCTTTCGTCTCAATATTGGCCCAAGGGACTTATTTAGGGTCTTTTTGAGCACTGAATTTATTTGCCATATATACGTTTTATTGATTATATTGTAAGACTTCTTTAATGTTGCCAATTTATGTTAATTTCTAATTTGTACATTCATGGTATAATTTAGGAGCACACATAATTTGGGAGAGCTCACATTAGTTGCTAAACAATGTATTAAAAACTTAGATCACTGTAACATTTAAATCATTGTGGAAGAATTCCTGGCAATGCACAAAAAGAAAAAAAGAAAATTCTATATCTAAAGGTGAAAAGCCTGGCATGGTTTTTATATACATGCTACAAAGCCACCTGGATGGTGGGTAATAACTTTTTAAATAATATAAAATGTAAAACAAAACCTAAAGAAAATAAATTAGGTTTTTTTTGTGCTTCTTGTGCTCATGTTACAATTACCGTATATACTTGAGTATAAACCGAGTTTTTCAGGCTGTAAATCACCTGAAAACTCGGACTCTGTTTATACTCGAGTCACTCAACCATTGAAGAAACGTCCTCTCCATTCCGGCAGCAGCGTCCTCTCCATTCCGCAGCCGCACGATCAGTCCATGTACTGGCGCGCCAGCCGACGTCACTGCCCGGCGCCAAGCCCGGCGCCAATTAGTGACGTCAGCCGGCGCGCCAGTACATGGACTGATCGTGCGGCTGCCGGAATGGAAGAGACGCTGCTGCCGGAATGGAGAGGACCTTACCAGCACACAGTCCCAGGAAGCCCTTGGATTTAGGGAGCCGACAGGTACAAACGTGAGACTGGTGGGAGGGTGAGGGTGGCATTCAAGATGTTTTGGAAACTACAACTCCCACATGCTTTATTAGCTGGGGTTGTAATTTCCAAACATCTTGAATGCCAGTGAGGGTGGCATTCAAGTTGTTTGAAACTACAACTCCCAGCTTAATAAAGCATGCTGGGAGTTGTAGTTTCCAAACATCTTGAATGCCAAGTTTCTACCCTCGGTTTATACTCGAGTCAACAACTTTTATTAGATTTTTTAGGTGAAACTGGGTACCTCAGTTTATACTCGGGTCAGTTTATACTCGAGTATATACGGTACTTGTACTGCTACATTAACTTTAAATTGCTTCAGTTAATAATCTTTGTATCTTATATAATATAATAATCTTATATAATATCTCCCAAACTACCATCTGAACTGGGGTCCCCATCACCCAGTCATGTCTTCCCAACATCTACACCAGACAAAAAAACAGCTAAAAGATGCTGCTTCTTTGTATGTATAGTTTATATAGTGCCACTTGGGGAAAAAATACAAAAAAGGCATACAAGGGGGACACAAATATAAATACATAAATAGTTCAATACATAATTACATAAATAATATAAATATATAAGTGCTTGAGCCTTGCCACAAGAGGGAAGGAGGTCCCTGCCCTGTAGAGCTTACAATCTAGCTAGGAGGGTAACATACAAATACAAAGGAAATGGTAAAAGTTCAGTAGTGAAGCATATGCAGTGCAAATAAACCATCATATACTGTGCTCCTTATCAGATAGGTAGGATGTAAGGAAGATTTAAACATGCTAATTGAGGTTTCTTTACAAAGAGGAAATTTGAGATCCTGTTTATTAGAGAACAAAACAATATGTGCATCAACTGAAGAGGAGTGAGATAACAGACAAGAGGGGTCTAGCTAGGCCTTTTTTTAGTATGGGTTTAACACATGCATGCTTAAACATGAAAGGGAAGATTCCAGATGAAAGGGAGGCATTGAATATGTGGGTTAGTATAGGGTTAAACATATGATTACAGTGCTTCAGTAATACAGAGGGCATCAAGAGGGAGTAGTAGTGAGTGGATAGGATAGAAGCAGATGACAGACTTCTGAATGGGTCACAGGATTAAAAGACCCAGAAACAGCAGTGGGAGGCGAGGGCAATATAATCTGTGAGTCATCCCGAGGACCAGAAATCTGCATTCGGATAGACTCTAATTTAGTTTGGATTTAATGAGCAGAGTCCTGTGGAGAATATGGAGAAAGGAGATAGTCCCTGAGTTAAAGATGGAAAACAGGCCATATGGGTTAGATTTGTTGTTATTTATAGGTGTCCAATAGAAGTTTTATTTTGCTAGCAGGAGCCCAGAGCAGCATAAAGTTGTAATGGAGAAAAGTCAGCCTTTGTATGGGACTTTCTTCTGAATGTTCAGCAGTACGTGGGCACCTGCGTATAAAACAGGAAGTGGGGTTGAGCAACAGATGTGGATTATAGGGTCCTCGACTGCAGGAATGCATAGGGAGCAAAAGGTTCTATTGTGTTAGTCATGATAGAGTTAAAGGAAATACCAAGCGAGTCAGGGTCAATGATGGTCTTAAAGGAAGAGCGACTAGAGGACAGGAATGGGGCAAGTGCCGGGAGACCTATGGCTCTAGGGAGACCTAGGCTGCAAGTTACTGGTATTGATACATAAAGTAGATTTGCAAATGCAACTTGAAGTCAGGAAGGATTTCCCCCCCCCCCCCCCCCTTCATTATTCTGGTGCTTTTTTTTTTGCCTTCCTCCGGATCAACAGTTAGGCAGGAATGTGGGATTGTGTAGTAGGTTGGACTGGATGGACATATGTATTTATTAAACCTCAAATACTTCCACTGAGATAGATAGACAGATAGATAGATAATGAACACTGGTTGGTACAGTAACAAGGTGCTGGGGTCTTAGCTGTGCTGGTTGTGTTAGTATAATAGTTCATATTCAAGCTCCCCCATTCTCCTTATTATATTAGTAGTAGAGAGAACAGATTGAGGGTCGCACTCCAAAATCAGTTGAATACTTTATTTAGTGACCAACATCAAAAACATTAGTGTTTTTGATGTTGGTCACTAAATAAAGTATTCACTGATTTTGGAGTGCGACCCTCAATCTGTTTCTCTCTGTTGATTTTCATCCATGGAGGGTTGGATATATGAGGAGTAAGCACCCATGGTTTGGACTAGAGTGCATTGGACTTTGGTTTCTATTTTTATTATATTAGTAGCCCTTCTCTGAACCCTTTCCATTAATAAGATGTTCTTTTTGTACACAAAATATCACTGCATATTCCAATGAGGCCTTACCAATGCTTTGTTAAGAGGGAGAATAACATTTTTCTTCCTGGAATCCATACCTCTCTTTATACAAGACAATATCTTGCTGGCTTAAGCTGTTGCTGCCTTTAAGTTTGTTATCCACCAAAAGATCCAAAATGCATCAACTTACATTTATCAACATTGAATCTCACCTGCCACTTAGCCCAATGTGACAATCTATCTAGGTCCACCTGCAATGATTGCACATCCTCTGAAGCTTTTAATGTTCGACAAAGTTTTGTCATCAGCCACAACACAAATCTCGCAGACAATACCTACTTCCAAATCATTAATAGACAGATTAAATAGAAGTGGTCCCAACACAGAACTCTGTGGCAACCCACAGAACCTTTGTCCATATTAATGAATACCCATTACTTACCCATAAACCTACAGGTCTGTAATTACCCAGCTGTGAACAACTACCCTTTTTGAATATTGGAATTGCATCAGCTTTTTTCTAATTCAGATGGTCACTTCTTGACATGAGGAAATCTGCAAAAATAAGAAACAATGGCCAGGATAAAACAGGATAAAAAAAGAATGTATTTTATCTGGTCCAGGAGCTTCATTAATATTAACCTTATTTTGTTATGTCTGCACGATATCTTCAGTATAGTATTATTGCAACTATACTCTATGCTATCTGTACTTGGATCTTCTATAGTGTATACAGAGGGGAAAAAACTAGTTCTAGACATTGCTTTATCTTCATACTCCTTAACTACACTATCCCATTAATTTATGGCCCTGAATTTTAAGTCCTTATCTTTTTTACTATTAATATACTTTAAAAAACTGTTAGGGTTAGTGTTGCTTTGTTCAGCTATCCTAACCTAATTAATATTAGCTAGCTTTATTGTCTTTTTACAACCCTTGTTACAGTTCTTATAATTCCTAAAGGCCCTTTCCATTCCTTCTGTCTTAAAGGTTTTAAATGCCATTTTCTTCCTTTTCATTTTCCTCTTTACATTAGAATTAAGCCACATGGGTGCGGACGTATATATTTTTTTACATATAACTCCCAAGGGTATAAATTTAGATGCGAAATGGTTTAAAATACCCTTAAAAACGGTCCACTTCTGTTTAGTACCTTTACCTGATAATATATCATCCCAGTTGACACGCTGATATATCATCCTAGTTGACATGCTGATATATCATCCCAGTTGACATGGTAGTAAAACAACATATACAAATATTTAATAAATTGGAGTATACAGTAAAAAAAAACACACGGTCCTTACCATTTTTTCAATATAACCTCAGGTGTAAAATTATTATTATTAAAATAATAAAATTATAATAAAGTAATACTTAACCTAGTATACAAATTATTTAATTATTTAACAAAAATGTAGCTGAAATGCAGAAGTAGTGCTCACTTGCATAGGAATTAAGAAGGAATGTGATTACCAGGTACTGCTTAATCAAATGCACTTTATAAATTAATCATCAGCAAGCTTGACCACATTTTGAGAAGCAAACATTTTGGCAGTTAGTTGGACTGGAGCATTCAGGTGTGTGCTAACACAATGGCAAGTAGAAAATGTATCAACATTGATATGTATTTCTATTAAATAAATAATGACGTGGAATATGTTGCATGTATTTTTACATCTTGAGAACTTGATAGAACCTGGCTAGATAGATTGCACAGTCTGACTGGAGCTGGGGTTTCCACTACTAGGAGAACTGTTATGAATGTTTTGCACTTTATTTTCACTGCAAAAACAGTGTTTTTTGCTGATGTCTTTCTGCCTCCAAATCAGCAAATTGCAAAAATGCCTGCTTTTTAAATCATGTGCATTAGCAGTACCTAGCTGCCCATTGCTCGCTTTCCTCCTATGGATGTGGTTTACTTTCAAAAAATCTTTCTAGATACATCGCCAGTAGAACAAAGTGCTCTGAAAGTTTTCCCTTTGCCCTCTCCCTCCCCCCACAGATAGGGAGGTGCTTTGCAAAAGCAGGGTGTGTTTCCAATGTAATTTGTTTTAGTGACAGTGACAGTTTCTAGAACCTGGTAATGACAAGATTATTTTTTTTATTATGTCTTGATACATAAAATGGACAGAAAAAAAGGCTTTACTCCTCTCATGTCTGTATCTAATTATCTAATCAGCTATAAATCTGTCTTACATTGTAAACATTTTCTCAACACCATTTTGTAGTTCCTTTTGTACTTTGAATGCACTTTAGAAGTTATTTTATTATTTTTTTAGTGTTTTAAAGTTGAGACAAGGGCATCATTTATTATCATTAAAATCTAATTCATGCCTGATTAGAATAAAGAAGACAATGAACCCCCTGCAAGGTTCATTCATTATGTTACCAAGATCACTGCAAATGCTAATCTTTATCACATTGCCAGATGAGAAGTGGCATGATGGCCTTTCATTTATCATGACTGTCAGGCTTTAGAATAAATTGTATTGCACAACCATACAAGGTCCAAAAATGACACACACTGTGAACAATCAGGTGGGTGGGTAATTTCTTTTAATCACTTGGTTAATACAACCACAATATTGGCGGAGGTGACTGTTTGGCATGAAAAATGCGTAGTGTGCACTAGCCCTTGTGCACTAGCTAGTGATATATTATGTAGGTCAGGGAAATATATTTTAAATTATAGCTCTCCTGTGCATTTATTATGTTTAAATGTATTATGTATAATTTTATTTATAAAGCATTATAAAATACAGATCTTACAAACAAGGGTGTAAGTGCAAGTAATTATACAGATAAATAAAAATTAAATACAATTTTATACATCAGTTAAGAATCAGAAAGAATTAAGTATCAATTGATATATAAAGTGCAGCATAGCTTGACACATTAGGAAAGAGATCCCTGCACCGAGGAGCTTACAATCTAAGTGGGTGGGACAACATACAGATACAAGTGGGGGGGTGGGTACAAAGTGCTTAAAAGGGGTAACAACCATTTCTTGTGCTGGAGCTCAGAAAGGTAGGATAACAGTCTAGATTTGAAAGTATTAATGGATGTCACCAGGCGAAGCGAGAGAGGGAGAGTTCCAAAGGTAGGGAGCAGCAAGAGAGAATGGTTTAATGCAGGAGGAAGCAGTGTTCATTGGGCGTTTGTGGAGAAGATTTCCTTGTGAGGAATGGAGGGCACTGCAGAATAACTCAAAATCATTATTTTCAAATGTAAAGTATAGTGACAACCCTATCTTTGCTGCATTTACTAAACTTCTGAATTTATGGAGAATACAGTTGGCTAACAAGGCTAGGTACGAATAGGAATAGATGTATTTTGTTTAGTTTAACTAAAATAAAATGATGCCACTATTTGCTTTAATTACTTAATTTTTGTTTTTAAACCAGATTTTATTTTATACGCCCATACTGACAAGAATACATCTGAACATACTAGAATTATTTGGACCTGTGACTGGACTCCAGATAGCAAATATTTTGTCACAGGAAGCAGAGATAAAAAGGTATTGTAAGACCAATAGCCTGTTTTCTAGCTAGACTTCTACTTCTATGACTTGTCTTTTATTGAATAATCCCTTCTTGAATGATAATAATTCTGTTATGTCATCAACTGTAATATCCTTAAACAACAAAAATGAATAGCACCCTCATTTAACTGACAAGCAGCCTGTCCGTATCAGAATCAGGTGATAATTTATCTCACATGAGTATGTGGCTTTAGTCCCTTAAACTTTTCAAGTAATGTCTTCAAGAAAATGATGACAACTGTATGCAAATAGTATCCAGTGCATACTGTAAGATATAATGAATATGTAAAGTTAGTGTATTATTTCCATAGCTGTTTGTATTTAACTCTGTATATATAATAACAACCTTTTTATCGTCCATCTCTCAGGTTATTGTTTGGGGTGACTGCCAATTGTCTGCTACAAATGAAAAAAATAATCCTAAATCTTTTAGACCTTGTTCTAGCCTTCTAGATGCTGGAGACTCAGTCACTGCTGTTAGTGTCAGTCGTGTATTGGCACTTGATGGAAGGTATATGTGTGCATGTTAAATACATTTGATCCTAATTATTATTATTATTATTAAAGACCATAAACAATATTATTTTAACAAACTATAAATAACTCAAAACACACTTCTGCTGTTTCTATTAGGCATTTATATAAGTATGCATTTTCGAGTAGACTGTTGGTATTCCAAAGTTGCATTAAAAAAATATCATTAAATATTATTATTACATAGTTTTTGGCGTATGTCCCATTTTTATTTGAATTAAAAAGAAATTGAAACCCTTCCTGTGAAAACAGAAATTAAAAAAGTGTTAGGGTAAAGCACTTTTAAAATTGTAGAAAAGGCTGAGTAACTGTGAGTCCATAGGGCTATATTTACCCTTCAGTTATCTTCTGTAGAGTTTTCATTCGTACACTATATTTACATAGATTGTACCCAGAGCATTACCCGCAACCCAATATACAGATTACATTATAATTTAGTTACCATGAAATCAAATATTTTTTTTTATTTACTAGTTATATTGTAGCTGTTGGTCTAGATTGTGGGAAGATTCTTCTTTACAAATGGAAACACAGCAAACCCCTGGATGACTGGTCAAAATGTTTGGATATGGACCAAAGGTCAGTCAAACTGATTATGTATGTGTGTGTTTATTTTCATTGTGACCACAAAAGAATTTTTTTTTTTTTTGATTGGAACTGTGGCTCTCTGTGACATTGATATTTATGCGAGTAGTTCTTAGGTTTTTTTTTTTTACTTGCCTAATAGGGCTTAATGAATTTACCATTTCCATTAACATTTATACATTTAGTAGGGGCTACTAGTAAAGAATAAAGCATTGATCCAGGGCTTCGGGATTTATTTTTGTTTATTCTTATGACCTAACCCCCACCCCCAAAAGCAAAGTGATTAGACTTTGCAGATGTTGATGAAGAGTTTGCAGTTTAAATTATTGACAAGTGAGGGGATAAAATATCATTAGTGTCGTTTATAACCTTAGCAGTCCCAGCATATTTAATACCTGCAGGTTGTGAAAAGTCAATTCTTCTCAGTTGGCATTAGTGCATTAATTAGTTGAAGTGTGGTATTTTAATCTTCAGTCCAGCTGAGTTTGACATTTTATTGTTGCCATGCTGATTCTATGCAACAGCAAATGTATAGATAGGTAGATATACTATGCTATTTATAAGATTTAATTAAGGCTAAAATGTTAAGATCTAGTCACGGAAAATTATAATTAGATATATGATTTTACAATATGACTTATATTTTTCAAATATTCATTGTTTACACAATACTCTATAAGCGCTACAAACTGCAACATTACAAAATCTGCTATACAGCATTTCTCCACTGCACACTCCACAATCATACTTTTATTTCTCTTGAGAAAACTGTCCTCTTCTTTTTTCTGCATTGTCCATCCAGCACACTATCATACTCTGCCACAATAGTCTTTTTCTTACCCTTGTTGCTTATGACTCTTAAGTTTACTAGTTAATGGGTCCCAAACCAAAACATAATATATGATCACTCCTGCTTTGGTTTACTTTTATTTGCCTTTCCATCTTAAAACCCCAATAAACTTTACAGTCACTTAACTATTCCCAGTTTACTAGGTCTATCCCCTAATTGTCCTAATTTTTACATTTTAAGATTAGATTAATCAATCACAAAACAGGCAAATCCAACACATTTCAGTGGTTGTACATTTCCCATTCTCTGTTCCATTTTGTTGTGTCTTCTTCCATTCTGCAAAAATCAACCTTCTCATGTAAGACAGCTACTTCACCTCACTTTATGCAGATTTGGCGCAAGCTCCACTACATCTTACACTCACCTGCCTTGGATATGGTATGATCAATTATCTCCTGTTTCTCTCCTTACAGGAAGTCAGAAGCTTGTTTATACATAACTAATGATTTATATAATATTATAGCCAGTATATTTTTATTGTAGGTTAAGTCATACACTAACTGTAAAGCAGCTTTGCTGGAGAAGTTTTCCAGGTCGTGCTGGGCACAATGATATGGATAATGAAGACTGGATACAGCTGGCAAGTAGTGGAGCTGATCACTGTGTCAAGATATTTGATGTTAAACGAACAGATTTATGATTACCTATACTTTAAATATCTTCATACTTTTGTATATTAAAGAGTATTATGTGTCTTACTGTGTCCTTGCTTTCATTCTTTATCCATGGTACACAAATTTCCATTATGCAGGCATACTAATTTTTAATTTAATTTTTTTTTTTTGGGTAGGGGGGGTTTAATATTTTTTTTGTAGAGGTATTTTTTTCTTTTGAGAGGAAAAACAAACAGTCGAGATAAAGTTGTGTCTATTTAATAAATTGTTGCTTAATATTTAGATATGTCTAAATGTCTAAAATAAGATGATTATGATACAAAAACATGAATAGTTCAGTTTTTTGGCAATTTATTCTACAATATTTAATCACATATATTTGGGTGTTTTTTTTAGCAGCTTGCCAGTAAAAGGGTCCCAGGGTATCATACAGCTTTGTGTTGTGTTTTTGTGTTTGTATCACTCAGTGCACTGGATAATTAGTAATGTGTAGATAGATGTGTAATATTGGTTTCTCAACTTAGAGATGATATGAACCCCTAAAAGTTCCGCATATTTTTCTTGAAGTTCTGACACTGCAAATGTGTAAGAGAAAAATCGGCATACATTACAAAATTACCATTCACTATTCTTGGTTTATAGCATTGTCCGTTTCTTTATCTGTAAGCAGAAGGCATTGAGGGAGTAACTGTATGTGTACTTCTATGCCAGTTTTAGAGTTGTAAAACAGGCAAATTCTTTCTTTATGTTGGCCTAGATTTTATACATAGGATAGGCACATACAGTAGGATAGATTCTTTGATACCCCCACATTCTAGATGCACCAGTACTAAGGTATCATGGTACATGGCAATTTCATCTTGACTGAATTTAATAATAGAATTTATGCTTGGAACAATATCTGCACTTTGGGTGACCCTACATTTTTATAAACCATTTAATCATTGCAAGTCCATTCCTAAATTCATGGTGTCCCTTGAAAACAGTTTAGCATAGGTGTAAGACTGAATTCATCAGATTTGGCTCTTGGAAAATCTGCCTAAAAGTTTCCTGTCCATCTTATAACAATTAGTAGTATACAAAGCAATTTCACCTGCTGGAAGTGTGGACATTTAATAGGGGTGATGCTGATTTTTTATATTTTTGTCCTACTTCCAATCTACCGTACTTACTAATCTATAAGATGGAATTTCACGATTCTATGACTGTTCTGTAAATAAAAGTTTAGTCCCTTGTCCATGTATACATTTATTTCTTCCACTGAATTAAATACCTTTGTTAAGACCATAAACTGCAAGAAGGCTGGACAAATCCCAGGAGTAAGGAAGCCATTATGTCAATATAATTAGACCTTGCTTTTCTATTGATGTCAATGGAACTAGCTACCTTAAAAGGGAAGATTGTCTCCTAGAGTTGTTTCTGGTTCCTACTGTCAAACAGCTTTCTCTCCCATCTTTTACATGAGTGGAAAGAGCAATAAGCTTTGACAGCTCACCTCTTGTGCTTGTGGTCACCCGGAGATGTACAAGTGTGCTTTCTGACCTCCATAGGATATGGACATTTCAAATGTTTATAAAATAGTTTTTGGCCATAGTTGCCCCTTAAGTGACATTTGTGTACCTTTCCTATATACATTTTTTATCGTAACAACCAACGATTTCTACAGGAAAATCATGACGATTAACAAGGTTGCCCAAACTTTTGCGTCCCACACAATATAAAAACTGATGCAATAAAAGGGGCAAAACATGTAGCAGTATCCCAGTAAAAAGCAAAGCTATGTGTTTGAGCTAGGTTGTCAGGGGAAGAAATGGTAAGCTATCAGCCATTGCACAAGCACATTAAATACAGTTCAAGATTCAAATGTGCAGGGGGACATGAGCAATGCAGCATTGTCTCTGCATCATTAGCGGTCAAATAAACCGCAGTATCACACTTTTCTGTTACAGTGGGTTTATAAATATAGCCTGAAGTCTATTGTCATTATTTCACCTAGCTACAATATGCTAGATGGCTACAGCCATACTTCAGCAAAAAAGAGGATTGTAAAAAAGCCAGATTAATGGTACACTTTTGGGCCCATTTAATGCACCAATGGATGATAATGTATGAAGGGGTAATTAACTATTTGGGGCATAGAAATTAACAGTTTATTCTTTTGATCCAAGAACTCTGCCATTTCTTTATAATTGTGGGATAAATAGCAGTACTTCTAGGAAACCTACAAAAGCACACCAAGAACATATTAACTCCCTGCAGATGTAGCTAAGAGAAATATTTGAATACAGGACCCCAGAACTGCAAGGCATCAACTTTTATTACTCTGATAAATCTGTGGTTGAAAAGTAAAAGAGGCTAGTTCTTATTGCTTAACTAAATTGCAGTGCATCTGGGTCCATGTTTGGTCTTCTCTTCATGTGTTTGTTAATCCTTAAACACTGAAGAATGCAGATAATTATCCCGAGGAAAACTGTGCCAGTGACGGATGCTGCACTCATTAGTAAAGCTTTGTCCATTTTTTGCATCTCAGTCTCATATTCCACTGAAAATTATAAAAAAAAAAACTTTTAAATGTCTTCTGGTAAAATGCTACTTTATAAATACTACCCATAAACTTTAATTACTTTCTTGTACACAATTTGCTAATGCTAATAAAGCTCACAGCACGTCACTCTAAGCTGGGTACACAGTATATCAGGGCTCTATAGGTACTTTGTGTTCCTCGCTTTGCCAAATGAGCATGCGGTCCCCGAAAGATTGGGTCGGCGGAATGCTTGTTCGGAAACGAGGGAAAATTTCGCTCGGCCGCGGGAGACTCCCTATAGGGTAGTCAGCCGCGGCCGAGGGAACCACACAGTCCTAAACGTTTTGCCTATGCTGTTCATAGGGGGAGCGCTCTGGACTGTGTGTAGCTCGATCTTTTAAAAATGACAGATGGGATCTTGCAGATCCTGTCTGTCATCTTTCAAAAATCTTTCAAGTGTGTACCCAGCTTTTTTATTTTGAAGTCACACAGGTCATGGAAAATGGCTTTGGGAAGTGCCAGGAAATCTGGGAATTGTAGGTAGATATAACAGAACATCAGCCACCATTGTCTTACATAAAAAGGAATTATGATCTCTATAAAAAAGAGCTTGAAGGAGAGGCAGAAACTTTTTAGATACACAGAGAAGAGGCAGATCATACTTTTCCTGCATAAAAGATTAGCCCTACATCATATAGCTTTCTAACAATTTAAGTTTTAGGATGTGATTTATCTATATATAAATTTGAAGGGTGAACATACCCTTTAAAATGAATTCAGAATCATGCCTCCAACTATCCAAACTTAGCAGTATATGGTGTGGTGCTTACATACAATGAGCTGTGACATCACCAACACTAATGGCTCCCCCTCCACTTCATTGGTGGCTTGAGCAGAGGCGGAGTTAGGGGCATGGCGGATGAAAAAAAGGCGGTCTGGAGGCCAGGTAGGTAGGTCGCAGTTGGGGTGGTCTTGCAGAAGCACGGGAGACCACTCAAAGAGCTGTGAGGCGACTGCTGTGCTTTTTTGTTTGGGAGGGGTGGGATACCTGCAAACTGCTACATCATCAACTTATACTATGGGGCAAATCTTATTTCTTTCATTTTTAAAGCTAGACACAAGCTTGAAAACTGAAAATGTGCCTCTTCCTAAGGTGTCCCTCGGCAGAAGAAATTACAAAGAATTATTGCAGGCCTGTAACTAGTTTATAACTAGCTTTTAAAGTAGCTTTTGTGGTCTGTCACAGCATGGTAGAGTGCAAAGCAGAAAGTGAAACTTTTCATGCTTGTAAGTTTGGATTCACAACAGCACAAAAAAAAAATCAGGTATGAAAGGTTTTGATGGTCCTTGTATTGAGGGAACTTGTATGGAGATCACAGTTCCCCTTTAAAGATATGAATAAAAATGATATTGCAGTGCTCACTCACTTGGGCTCATTGTGTGGGCAGCAGTTGGTTTTTGCATCATGGCATCTATTTTCTTAATCCATTTTATCAACCCACGTGAGTCTTTCTCCTTCATCCTCTTTCCTTTTTCTGTAAATACATACTGTTGTAAATACTACATTAAGTTAAGCATCTACATCTAAATTGAATTTAAATGGTAGCATTGTAAATGTTACAGTAATATTGTTACAGCAGTAATAATGTAATATAGCGCTAATATTGTATACTGTGGGTATAATGGGCAGCTTAATTTAATTTCAGGAAATTAATGGTGCTAGGTATTTACCAGATTACTGTCCAGTAAGACTAGGGTGTTTCCAGCACATACTATAGATCTGAGGTCAGCTATATATTAAAATCCCAAAAAATATTATTTAGATATACATATAAATAGGTGCAGAAGTAAAAAGTGAGGCGTGAAGCTAACAAGACGGTGACAAGAGGGAAATGAGCAACTGAACACCAGGGTAAGTAACCATTTAGTTCTTTTTTTTTTTTTTTAATCGATCTTATAAAGACATAGGGACATTTAGTTTGATGCAACGGGATGAGTGGAATGGACAGTTCCATGCAGGGGCTCTTTAGAAAATGAGAAAAGCATATGATCAAAGAGACTTTTCTTTATGGGGACATAATGGTCACACACCTAGAGGAGTAAGGCTATTAAAAAAAAAAAACTAATTTGCAGGAGTGGATTTAAATTTTATGGAATCCTGGAATGATATTTTAAATGACTGCTCTAATAAACTGATGGAAGTTAATTATTGATCACAAGGAACAAAAATATTGAAAGTATGTGAGTTGATTAGTGACACACAAAAAGCACAAATTTTAAAAAGAACAAAGATTTTGTTACCATTGACCAAAAGTTACAGGATAGGTTTGAGAAAATGGTGAGACAAACAAAGTCAAGGAAATTCAATAAATTCCCTTGTGATAAAGGGGACTATGGGTTAAACCAAGTTTATACCTGGAAAAAGCTTGGATACAGAAACAATTCTGCCAGAAGAGCTTAAACCTGTTAAACCAAGTTTCCTTTTCCAGTGTGAATGACGAATCATCTAGTTAGCTCCTGTTAAGTCCGGCATTGGGACATAGCTCAAGATGAGGGTGACCTCGACCAATCACACAACTAAGAAAGGTTTTTACAAAAAAGACAGCAAACCACACCCAAAAAAAGGGACAGCCATGGAAATGGGTTGTTACTGGTTTAGAAGAATACATAGCGGAGGAAGGGGATGTCCCCAAGAAAGGAACATAAACACACAGAGGAAAAGGAATATGTGGAACAGAAATACTTATTCAATGTCATAAATTTATCAGATGTTAAGCTGACGAGTTTTCGGTTAAATGTGTTGTCAAAAGGTCTTTCGTTTGTACCTACTGCATTTTAATGTGTTTTATACAATATTGGAAATTAATAGATTTATCAAGAAAATTACTGTAAAACTGAAATCTGAAAATCTGGTCTGCGAACAGTACCCAAAAAATATAAGCCATAGGGGGTTGGGTATACCTGAGCCTCAGCTTGGGTGACTGTAAAAGAACAAAGATGCAAGATAATTGATTAACTGTCAAAGGGAGCTTTTTATTTGGTGTATGGTCCTGTAAAGTCTGCCAAAGTATAAAAGTTGGAGATTCCTTTTGTTCAAATATAAGCCAGAAACAATTCTATCAATTGTAACACAAAAGGTATCATATTTAATCTCCTGTCTTTATTAAGGAAAGCAATATGTAGGGCATACAAAGCATTCTTTAAAAGCGTGAGACAGAGAACCTCTCCATTCTGTAACGAATATGGATAAAAAATCGACACAAGCAGACATTTTGCTTTATGCAATAGAAGCGACCCGCAACAATGCTGCATCCAGGGAATAGAAAAAAATCAATAAAAAATTAAGAGGAAGAGATACCTAGGAGACCCTTAACAGAAGAGAGGCCTTCTAGATCTTCACTCTGAATAGTAGAGCTCAACTCCGAGGGTTGAATTCATTTAATAAATTAAATTGACTGCCGGTCTAGCCCTTTGTTTGCAACTTCCAGCAAGCAAAGTGCTAGGAAGAAGTGCCGGGGAAACAAAGCAATATAAGTACATTTCTGCTGTACAAAGAACATGGCGTTTGGGGGTGGGCTAGGGTGCCCTACACTACAGAAATCCTTTTTTTTCTGGGTGGAAATACTCTTTAATATGTAGACGACCTCGGATCTTTTAGGTGACATGGGGCCCTATTTATAAAAGATCGGTATCGTTATCGTAAAATACCGATCGTTATCGTAAAATAACGACCGGGTTTTTACCGATAACGACCGTTATTTACCGATAACGACCGTTATTTACCGATAACGACCGTTATTTACCGATAACGGCCGTTATCGGTAAATAACGACCGGTATCGGTAAATAACGGGCGTTATCGGTAAATAACGACCATTATTTCCCGATACCGGTCGTTATTTACCGATAACGACCGGTATCGGTAAATAACGGTCGTTAGCAGTAAAAACCCGGTCGTTATTTTACGATAACGATCGGTATTTTACGATAACGATACCGATCTTTTATAAATAGGGCCCCAGGGAACACTCTATTCTTGCATGTTTGTATTTTGAGGGAGAAGAGTAGTCCTTGGTAGTCCTGCGGCTTGGCAGTCCATCATGGACTTCTGCTAAATATTCTATCCAGTAATCCATGGGAACCCATCTATTGCAGTATAGTACATTTGCAAAGCACTGCTGCATGCATTCACATTCACTTACTGTGTATGGATATGATTGAGGAAAACAAAATGGCCACAAACATACAGTAGTAATCACAGTGTGTTTTTTCCTGTGCATTAGCAAGGTGATGCAATAGCAATAGCCACACAGTTACGTGTGGCCGTTTAGGCATAGGGGACATTGGCAGGCTTGTCGGGAAGAGGGGGTCAGGGGCCCGGCCTCCAATATTGTGGGGGGCCCCGGGGCCCTGCAGGTACGCCCCTGCGTACAATTTTGATCCTAAATGTCCGACCATGATCGTAAGATAAGCAAAATAACGATAATGCAACCTTTAGAACTACAGCCCTAAGTTCAGTGAGATTTGTTCAGTACTGTATATTCAGATTTATACAGACAAAGGCAAATACATATAGACAAAAGTGATACCTACTTTTGCTAACTGATAATTCCTTCGAACCAGGCATAGTCTGCGTATGAATTCTTGTTTCAGTTTGTAAAGGAAAAATTACTTTTGATTGTTTATATTTTCTTATTTCTGAAAATTCAGTAAGAAATCTCATATTACACACACACATAAAAAATTTAACTTTTCAAATAGTGTTACTAGTGTTCCCTTAACAAGCCCCCTCCATCCCCAGAGGTCTGCGGTCAGCTGTTTTTAAACAGTTTATTGCACATATGAAGTAAAGATATGTTCGATCAGCTTTTCAAAAGACCGAAACCTAACTTCCATCTCAGTTCCGGTCTTTTAAACAGCAGATCGTGTGTATGTTTACTTCATAAACGCAATCAGCTGTTTAAAGCCCACAGGGCCCGCAATTGCACTGGTGTTATGCCACTGTATGAAGATGTGAGTATTTAGATTCTGCTATGCCATTAATTTAATTAGATTCCGGCATAGCAGTGGATGTAGTATACTGAGATTCTCTGCCACAGGCAACTTATGTATACACTGAGGACTGTTGGCCTAGAAAAAAACATTTATACATGGATAGAGAATTGATCGCAAACAGAGAGTAATGGTCAATGAAGCATCTATGTGGGCTAAAGTTCTAAGTGTAGTGTCTCAGTGTTCTGTACTGCCAATTCTATTTAGTTGTTTATAAAGAGAGCATGATCTGTGTTTACTGATGACACAAAGCAATGCAGAGCTTTTGAAACTTCAAATGATGTGCAATTGCTGCAAGCAGACCTAGATCGATTATCAAAAAGGGAAGCAGAATGGCAGATGGATTCAATGTTGATAAATGTAAGGTTATACATTTGGGGTTTTACAATCCTTGTGATTGTGAAGCTTAAACCATAAATGGTTCTGTTGGAAGAAGATTTGGTTCTAGCATATAACAGATTTAGATGTAGCAAACAGTGCTAGACAGTAACAGCTAAAGCTAGCAAGATATTATCTTGTATAAAGAGGAGAATAGATTCAAGGGAGAAAATATTATTCTCCCTCTTTACAAAGCACTGGTAAGGCCTCATTTGGAATATGCAGTGCAATTTCAGAATACTATATACAAAAGGGACATCTGGGAATGAAGTCCAGAGATAGGCAACTAAATTAAAGGGACACTAAACCCCCCAGTTGACCTTTGCTAAATGAAAATCATACTTGTTATGGGACAGGAGCACTGGTTTGTCCTACGGGAGGCAGCTACCTAGCAACAGCTGGTGGGTTAGGTGGCTGCCTCCCGAATCGCCGCTCCTGTGATGAACAATCACGGCTTCCTGGTCCGTGACGTCATCGCGGGTGCCGAGATCTCGCGAGATCTCGCGGCAATTTAGATTTTTTTTAGCAGCGCCATGGAGGAGGACACAGTTAGTGTAATGGCCACAGGTTCTGAGGCCTTTACACCTCAGACTCGCAAGTCACCTCATATACTACCCAGAAAAAGGGTAATTAGGGATGCCTACTCCTCCTCCTCTTCAGAGGAAGAGCCCATATTCAAAAGGGGAAGGAAAACCCCCTCCCACAGGGCTCCCTTACAGAGCAGTAACAGCTCTGAGGAAAATGTCAGCCCTTTTAGACCTGCTGTTAAAGGGAACAGGCACATTAGACAAAATAAAAAAGGTGGAGTTTTTCACCAAATTCACAAACCTGAAAGGAAAAAGGTTTTACCCTCTAGAGCTTGTTTGAGCACAAAATGGCATGGAGGGAAAGAGGCGTTTGCCTCACACAGTTCAACATCGTTTGATGTTTCCCCGCTACACAGTCAAGTAGATTGGGACTGTGAAAATATATCACGCACATCAGCTTTATCTGAACGTGGCAAGCTGAGCGAATTACAGATGGCCCGTGTAGGTTTAGCGGGAAAAACACCACCATCCAAACTTTTCTCTCAGCGCTGGCCTTTATCAGAGTCTTCTGAGGTTTTTCAATTTGCTCAGCTATCTTTCCGCTCCACACTGGTTAAGGAAGATGAGCTAGTTCTCAGGAATTACATTGGTATCCCTGATGTGCAGGCATTAATAGCGCCTGACATAGACCCAGGCCTCCTGTCTATTTCAGGAGATCCACACAGATCAGTGGATACGTTCGACAATACACTGCGTAATATCCAGTTTAAAATAGCAGACGCAGCTGGCCCACTCTTATTCATGCTGTCAAAAGCAGAACAAGAGGGCGATATCGCCATAGACCAATCTATTGAATCGCTGCTATCCTCAAAGACAGCGTTACTTAAGGCCACAAGCAGAGCAGTTCTTATTATTGGTCAGTCATTTAACTATGTATCAAATATCAGAAGGGCTCGTTGGCTAACAGGTTCAAAAATGTCAGACCTAGCCCCAAAATCATATGAATATCCCAATCTAGAATCCAGCCTGCTTTTTGGTTCAGAGTTTATTCAGGAAGTGAAGGGCAGATACCGTGCCAGGAAATCTTTTGCAGATCTTAAGAGGTCTACTCCTGTCTTCAATAAGCCCTTTCGTCAGGAGGGACGCCTTCCCAGGTCCCAGGGGGCGTTCCGAGAATACTCTCAGGGCCAACCAAGGAGATACAACCCTAGAGTTCAAGGATCAGCTCCTTCAACCTCCGCAAGACACTTTCCCACAGGGAAAAGACGCTTCACAGGTAATTACCCCTTCTTCCTCCCTCCCATTGCCGTCAGTGAGGTTTTACCCAGCATGGGTCGAGATTTGCACAGACCGATGGGTTTTAAGGGTTATAAGACAAGGCTTATCCCTACCACTAATAAGATTCCCTTACCAATTCAAACCACCAAGGATGTCCACTCACAAAAGCCTAGATGCAAATTTATCTCAGGCCTTATCACAAGGGAAGATAGAGTTATCTTCCCCTACAAAAAAGGGTTGGATCAGCCACTTATTCCCAGTGCCCAAACAGGACGGTTCCCTGAGACCTGTCCTAAATGTACAGAACCTGAACCGCTACATAAAACCAAAAAGATTCAGATTGGAAAATCTGTCAGACTTAACCTACCTGTTAGACAGAGATTTCTTTATGTTAAAGATAGATCTGAAAGATGCATTTCATACAATTTGCATTGCCCCAAACCACAGAAGGTTTCTTCAATTCAGATGGAAAGGTCAAATTTATCAATGGACTGTCATGGTGTTTGGCCTATCAAACGCACCTTACACCTTTTCCAGGCTTCTAAAACCAGTGGTCCAACATTTCAGACAAAAAGCAATATTTTGTCTGATCTACCTAGACGACTTACTCATGTTTCACCCACAAGAGGACACACTTGCCAAACAGAGAGACCTTGTCACTTCGATCTTCGTGAAACTAGGTTTCACGATAAATACAGAGAAATCAATTCTACAGCCCACAAGATCACTAATATTTCTGGGTTTCTTCATAGATACACATCATTTTACCCTACAGATTCCTCAGGTGAAATGGGTATCCTTACAAACCCTCATACAATCCACCCTAGCACACCGATCCGTGTCCTTACGGATGTTGGCAAAAATCATAGGGAAGATAATAGCTCTTTCCCCAGGTTCAGAGGAGGCTCCCTTATATTGCAGAATGTCACAGATATTCCTGGGAGATTGCCTGAGGAACCATACCTCTTGGTCCCAAAAGGTGTCACTACCACCAGAGGTCACAGGGGAACTCCTACAGATTATATCAATACGACATCTTCGTCCTCGACCATTCAGACCGATTCCCCCAGATCTGATTATCACGACCGATGCCTCCCGAAAGGGATGGGGAGCTTTCACCCCCCAGAAAGCGATCAGAGGTCGATGGTCTTATCAGGAGGAAAAACTCCATATAAACCTCTTGGAACTGAGAGCGATAAAACTAGCACTTCAGACTCTAGTGACAGAGGAGCTCTCTGGCAAACACATATTAGTACAATCAGACAACAGAACAGCGGTGTCCTATATCAACAGAATAGGGGGCACCAAATCCATTCGACTATGCCTAGAAACACTAGAAATATGGAAGAGGATTCTCTCCTTCCAGAATCGTCTGACAGCATATTACGTACCCGGACACACAAACGAATTAGCAGACGCCCTCTCAAGACACACTCTATCTCTGTCAATTCTATGTCTCAAACCTCACCTCTTTGCTCAAATAGAACAGAAGTTCGGCAAGAGACAAATAGACCTATTTGCCTCAGAGACATCGGCACAAACACAGAAGTTTGTATCGAGGGTATGGTCCAACAGAACGTGGAAAGTGGATGCGTTATCCTTTCCATGGACGAACCTCCCACCACTGTATGCATTTCCACCACCCACACTGATGCCCCAGGTCCTTTTCAAGATCAGAACGGAGTTGATACAGGACTTGGTACTAGTGTACCCAGTTTGGCTGTCCAAACCGTGGTTCCCTACGATCCACAGACACATAGTGGGAGAGAAACTGCCTCTGGGGCTGACAGTGGGATGTTTCCAAGGGTCACAGGACCTACTATCCAAACTCCCACAGTTAATGTGGATTGCAGCTCAAATAGTTTGTTCTGCTTCCAACAGCTCTCCCTCGCAGCCAACAGCCTCATAGACTGTTCGCTTTGCCCCAGAACGATCACTCGTTATAAAAACCTAATTGCTGAATACTTACACTGGTTTAAGGACAAAGAAACTCAATTTGAGCAGCCTAGAGCTTTATGGGGAGCATTGGAATTTATCACTATAAAATTCCATTCAGGAATAGCCACCTCCACTTTAAAATCATATGGTTCTGCGTTGAACCTATTGATCCCAGACTTAACAATTCACCCTTTATACATTAGAATAATCAGGGGAGCAGTGAGGTCTCGCCCTCCAGTACCCAGGTACGAATCCACTTGGGACATTCACTTACTGTTAAACTTCTTAGCAAAATGGGAAATTAATTCTTTATCCCTACCCACAGGGATAAAGCTGGCATGCTTAATAGCTCTAGCCCTTGCAGCCAGATCTTCAGAGTTAACACTAATCCACATATCAGAACCATGGATGTCGGCGACCCCTGAGGGCATTCACATAATACTTAAAGGTAGAACAAAAACCTCACACATTGCCCCAAATTTAGTAGAGCTTGATTTTCTAGAAGACAAAATAGACGGTTCTCTCTGTATAGTGTCACATTTAAGAAAGTATTTACAACTCTCCTCCGAATACAGAGGAGACATTACACAACTGTTTATAACATCCAGACTCCCATTTAGACCAGTCTCATCCAATACTATAAGGGGATGGATATTACAAGCTATGACGTCATCAGGAGTTGATACTTCTCAATTTAGGCCCCATTCCCTGAGGAGTGCGGCTTGTACTAAGGCAGCTTCCAAGGGAGTAGCCTTAGCAGTAATCCTAAAAGCAGCCAGATGGTCTTCCGACAGAACGTTCATAAAACACTACTGGCGTCCTTCAGAATCAGAAAGAATTGAATTCTCCAGAGCAACCACAAGGTGTGTGCTACTCTACCCACCAGCTGTTGCTAGGTGGCTGCCTTATTCCCTAGGACAAATGTAGTTTGCAGATCATAGATTCCTGCAAACTCTGTTTTGTCCTACGGGAGGCAGCCACCTAGCAACAGCGCCCAACCCTCCCACCCTAAAATATTTCTGCCCTAGTGTTGCTACTTAATGCAGGCATTCTAATGTTCATGTTAATTGCTGACATTAACTCAGTTTAAATTCATTCACAGGAGGTGCGAAACTCCAAAGGAAAAAGCAACCACTGCTCCAGCAAGAGGCTAAAAAATAATTCCTTCTCACAACACCGACTATAGAGGTCCTCAACCTCCCCCTTTTCTGCATGTGTTAATGCTACTGTTTCGGATTAACAATGTCTGTAATCCAGTTTCCAGTTCTTCAAAAAAAAAAAATTTAATTATTAATAAACTTATGTCAAAGTTACTCACTCTCTGTCTTCATTATATACTATTAAATAAAGGTAATTGTCCTAGGATTTAAGGCAGTCATCCGCTTCCTAAAAAAATCTAAATTGCCGCGAGATCTCGGCACCCACGATGACGTACGGACCAGGAAGCTGTGACTGGTCATCACAGGAGCGGCGATTCGGGAGGAGCCGCCTAACCCACAGCTGTGCTAGGTGGCTGCCTTATTCCCTAGGACAATGTAGTTGCAGATCATAGATTCCTGCAAACTCTGTTTTCTGTTTCTTATATTGGCCCCTAAGTGGAGAGCTCACTACTTACCAAACTGCGATCCTGCAGCTGCTGAATCTCTCCTGTTAGCTGTTTCTACATGTAGAAATAATACAAAAGTAATATAAACAACCACAGCATTGCTCTGCATAGGGAGTTTTGTTATGTCAGAGTAGGTGTGTGCAGCCCAACCCCCTTCAGAGCATTGCAACCTGGGACACAGGAAGTTGCTCTCTGCTCTCTGCTGTGTGTGTGATTCCAGGACACTGAACTAGCAGCAGCTCATTTATGAAGAAACAGACTAAATACTCTTTGAGTTTAATATCCCTTGGTTAAACGGAGCATGGTATATTGCCCTTAATACCTGTACCCATGCTTATTGTATCTTGTTTAATTGTTAATTCTATATTGACTGTTCCATGTATGTTTTTTGTTTGTAGTTTTCACAGTGCCTAACAACTGTATGAAGGATTAAAAATCTAAAACTAAAGCAGAGACACTGCATAATTACAGAAACCAAGGGCTTTTACCGTGAACATCTGAGTCTGCGTATAAAGAGCCCCTAAAGTTAATCACTTGATTTGTATCCAACTGCATGAGATGTTCAAAATGCGGTCAGAACCAGAGATTACACAGGTCAGGACTTGAGTATAAGCCGAGGATTGACATTATGACCACTGCTGCCTTCTGATTCTGTATTGTTCAGAGGCTTTAGTTGCCCTTTAAATGGACAGCAGAATTCCCATACAGTAGTCCCATACAGTAATAGCCATACTGGATTTGGCTATTACTGTATGGGACTACTGTATAGGAATTCTGCTGTCCATTTAAAGGGCAACTAAACCCTCAAAACAATACAGAATCAGAAGGCAATATTATTTAACAATGTATCTCCTGATTCTGTATGGTTTTTAGGCATTAATTTCCATTTAAATGGACAGTAATCCCATAAACCCAATACCTTTCCACCATAAATGTTTGGAAACTACAACTCTCAGCATGCTTTGGTTGCTAGGAGTTGTAGTTTCTAAATATCTAGAGCGGCAAGGTTCAACAAGCAACATCTAGGGCCATATTTATAAACAAACAAAAAAAAAAATTACCGCCGCACATCGCTGTGGAAAAAATACCGCTATCGCCATATTTATAACGGCGAGCAGCATCACAGCTAAATGTTTTGCGGCCGCGATGTGCGTCGGTAATTTGAACTGTCTTTGCGGCGATACTGCACTTAGCGCAATGTGCTAAGTACAATACTGCTGCGAATACCGAGATGGAGCAGGGGGCTGAGAGGGGATGCCGGGAAAGGATCGCGGCGGGTGGTCGCATTGATCACCCGCCGCGACCCCTTCCCAGCAGCCCCTCCCAGACCCCCGCCCGTACTCTCACGTGGGGGAGGGAAAGGCCCGCTGGGGATTGGGTGGAGGGACCCTCCAGCGGGGGCACTGAAAAGAGCCCTTTGGGGCTTAGGGGTCCCACAGCTCGAACCGGGACCCCCTTCCCCGGCCCTATCAGGGCCCTTGTGGCATTTACAAGTGCTTTTGCGGCTCTAACGAGCCCTTTAGGGCTTAGGGGTCCCGCAGCTCGAACCGGGCCCCCCTTCCCTGGTCCTATCAGGGCCCTTGCGGCACTTACAAGTGCCCTTGCGACCCTGAGAAGGGCCGTGGAACTCAGCAATGGCTAGCAACATTGACTCCACTGAGGCCAGCGGTGCCAGCGTCTCACTGGCAGGCGCAGTGAGCCTGCCTGGCATCGGCGACCACAGTGGGGTTGGTGTCGCTAGTCTGAAGGCCCATTGGTGGTAACCCCTGCCGGCCGCAGGGGTACCTTTCGGGGTTCGGTGGCCTCAGCGGAGCTGGTGTTGCCAGATGGAAGAAAGAAAGCGCCGCCAACTGGGGGTCCCAGTTCAAGCTGCAGGACCCTCGCCAAAGGCACTTCTCAGTGCCGCAAGGGCCGGGGAGGGGGGTCCCGGTTTGAGCTGCGGGACCCCTTAAGCCCCAAAGGCCCTTCTCAAGGCCACAGGGGCACTTGTAAGTGCCACAAGGGCCCTGATAAGCCCCAAAGGGCTCTTGTTAGAGCCGCAAAGGCACTTTTAAGTGCCTCAAGGGCACTTAAGGGGAAGGGGGTCCTGGTTCGAGCTGTGGGACCCCTAATCCTCAAAGGGCTCGTGTTAGAGCCGCAAAGGACTTATTACTCCATTGCGGCCGCATTTGGAGATTGTTGTCAGTAAGGTACCATTGTCCTTGGTGACCTCCAATTATTATTGATTTATATAGCACCAACATCTTCTGTGACGCTTTACAATTACATAGTCATACATTACATACAGGGTAATACATGTTATATAAAGTCATACATATTACATACACAGGTAATACATAATATAAGTAAACAGAGTGAGGAGTTTCTTACAGCAATACCGTGATACAACAGGAGAGAGGACCCTGCCAAAGGGCTTACAGATTAGAGGATATGGGGGTGAGATATAAGGTGACAGGAATCGGTAAGCTGTAAATAGATTGGCAGTGGAGCGTGAAAGGCGGGTTGGATCAAATTGGGTAGTAAGAGGGTAATGTTTAGGCCAGGTTATATGCTTTCCTAAAGAGGTGGGTTTTAAGGTTATGTTTGAAGGTGTTAAGGGATGGTGAGTGACGGACAGACGGAGGAAGGGAGTTCCAGTGCAGAGGGGCAGCACGAGTAAAGTCTTGAATGCGGGCATGGGAAGAGGTGACCAGAGTGGATGAGAGGAGGGTATCATTTGCAGTGCGGAGGTTGCATCTGGGATGGTATAACTGGATCAGCTCTGAGATATATGGAGGGGCTGAGTTGGATAGTGCTTTATAGGATAAGGTAAGCAGTTTGAACTGGATCCTTTGCGTGATGGGCAACCAGTGGAGGAACTGGCAGAGAGGAGAGGCATTAGAGAAGCGAGAAGAGAAATGAATGAGCCGGGCAGAGTTGAGAATGGATTGAAGCGGTGCCAGGCGGTTGTTTTGAAACCATACAGGAGTGTGTTGCAGTAGTCTAGCCGGGATATGATTAGGGCATGGACTAGGATTTTTGTAGCTTCCTTCGAAAGGAAGGGTCGAATGCGGGAGATGTTTTTGAGTTGGAGCGCTGTAAATAGATTGGCAGTGGAGCGTGAAAGGCGGGTTGGATCAAATTGGGTAGTAAGAGGGTAATGTTTAGGCCAGGTTATATGCTTTCCTAAAGAGGTGGGTTTTAAGGTTATGTTTGAAGGTGTTAAGGGATGGTGAGTGACGGACAGACGGAGGAAGGGAGTTCCAGTGCAGAGGGGCAGCACGAGTAAAGTCTTGAATGCGGGCATGGGAAGAGGTGACCAGAGTGGATGAGAGGAGGGTATCATTTGCAGTGCGGAGGTTGCATCTGGGATGGTATAACTGGATCAGCTCTGAGATATATGGAGGGGCTGAGTTGGATAGTGCTTTATAGGATAAGGTAAGCAGTTTGAACTGGATCCTTTGCGTGATGGGCAACCAGTGGAGGAACTGGCAGAGAGGAGAGGCATTAGAGAAGCGAGAAGAGAAATGAATGAGCCGGGCAGAGTTGAGAATGGATTGAAGCGGTGCCAGGCGGTTGTTTTGAAACCATACAGGAGTGTGTTGCAGTAGTCTAGCCGGGATATGATTAGGGCATGGACTAGGATTTTTGTAGCTTCCTTCGAAAGGAAGGGTCGAATGCGGGAGATGTTTTTGAGTTGGAGCCGACAGGAGTTGGCAAGTGAATTGACATGAGGTTTGAAGTAAAGATCGGAATCTAGCGTTATTCCCAGGCAGTGGACATGAGGATATGGGGATATGGGTGTGTTGTTATTAATATAATATTGTAATATTAATAGTAAGGCTAGGGAGGGGAACAGATCGTGAGGGTGGGAAAAGGACAAGTTCAGTCTTGTCCATGTTTAGTTTGAGGAAGCGGGAGGACATGAAGGCAGAGATGGCGCTAAGGCAGTCGGGGACCTAGGATGTCAGTGTAGGGAGATCCGGGGCAGAGAGACCTCCAATCACTGTTCTCCTTAGCCTCAGAATGTCTGAATGGGTATTTTACTTAGTGGTGTCACTATCTTTACTTATGACCCGAGTATAAGCCGAGGTTGAGGTTTAAGATACATTTAAAAAAACGAAAACCTCAGCTTATACTCGAGCATGTACGGTACATGATCAGGAAATTATGAAACATGAGAGCGCATTTAACAAAGCTTATGACTCCTGGAAGCATATAGCAAAAGAGACAAGGACTAAACTAAAGGCATTCTATGTACTAGAGGAACTCCATACAATACAGCATGAAATTCAAAGCAGACACAACAAGGTTTGTCAACATTACGAATTCCTTATACGCAGTCGCACTACTACCCCAGATATTGTAAAGAAAATGGACGCCTGTGTGGTTTTGACCGCAGAAAGGTGCGAGCTAGTAGGTAAATGACTAGAGACTAATGATCGACTAGAAAAAGAAAGAGTAAAGGTGCCCATACATCTATAAGATTTTACTTACCCGACCGAGCGCTCACCTGATGTTCCTTCGATGCTGCTGGAACCGCTTCTCCCGATCTTACATTCGACCGACATGCGACCACAAAATGAATGGGATTTTGCGATCGCATGTAGGCCGAATGTAAGATCGGGAGAAGCGGTTCCGGCAGCATCGATGAACATCGCGTGAGCGCTCGGACGGGTAAGTAAAATTTTATACATGTATGGGCACCTTTAGGATGACATTAAACAAAGATGAATACGGATCTGTCTTTGGGCACACAAACACAGAAACAGTATGCTCAGAACCATTACAAACATCAGATGTCCGCTCTAAAGTCAGCTCTAAGGGCTAGGCCACACTGCTGCGATTTTTGCGTTTGCACTTTTTTCAAATCATTGGAATCGCGGCAACGCACCGAAAGCGCACGTTTTAGGATGCGATTCGATTGCGATTTGCGCTCCGCATTTTAAATCGCAATACTTGAAAAAAACGCATGCGCAAACGCAACAAAATTGCGCGTGAAATTGCATGCGATTCCATGCGCTATTGCGTTTGCGTTGCAGTGTGGCCGTGCCCTAAGGTCTCTAGCAAACAGATAGATGCAGAAGCAGATCTTGCAGCTAAATTAGAACAAGCCAAAGCTACGCAAGAAATTAAGACTCAGGAAGCAAGACTTCACAAACTGGAGAGCAAATGTAAACTAAAGGAGGAAAAATCGCTTGCTGAGTTTAGGTTAAAATTGCAGGAAGAAAAAACAAAGCTTCAGCAGCTATATACCGACAAAGAAGTCAAAATAGCAGCAGCCAAAGTTAAAACCTACAGCAGTTTTCAAGTCAACCCTGACTGTTATAACTAAGAGGATGACTTTTCCTGCCAGAGCACTGAATTCAAACCTCTCCTGAATCCAGAAGCTGTTTCTTCCAACCTCAGCGAACCCTTTATCATCTGCAGAATCGTCTAGTCTTGCTCAGATACTTGCAAATGCATTGACAACAAATCGACTATCTTCTCCGGAATTAACTATATTTACAGGTGATCCTTTAAAGTCCATAGATTGGAAACTATCATTCATGGCTCTCGTTGATCAAAGACCCATCCCTGCTTGTGAAAAGATGCTTTATCTAAAACGATACCTTGCTGGAGAAGCACATTAAGCTGTGGAAGGACATTTCTATAGAAACTCAGAGGAAGCATACCAGAATGCACTGACAGTTTTGCAAGAAAGGTATGGGAATCCATTTATTGTACAAAGGGCATTTCGAGACAAGCTAATGAAATGGCCCAAGCTTAGTGCCCATGATCCCTTGGCCAGCAAACATTTCACAGACTTTCTGCATAGCTGATTTGAAGCCATTCCCCATGTTAAGGGTCTAGCTATCTTAAATGATTGTGAAGAAAATCACAAATTGCTTAAGAAATTACCTGAGTGGATTGTACATAAGTGGAGCAGAGTTGTCACAAAGAAAATGGATGCCTCAGAACATTATCCTAGCTTTGCATGTTTCACAGAGTTCATGCAAATGGGGTAGCCTGCAATCCTATAGCCTCCCATCTTATGATGAACCTTAAGACCACAGTGGAAAGATCATCTAAGAAAGCCAGTGTCTTTAACACAAGTGTTGAAATTAGAAATTACACCTTCAAAGGACAAGATTAGTTTGACACAAATTTGAAACTACCTTGTCTTATTTGTGTAAATGAAGAACACGGTCTGGCCATATACCCAATTTTTACAACAAAAACCACTGAAGACAAGAAAACATTCATTTATTGAAAATCATGTATGCTTTGGGTGTCTAAGAAAGGGACATATAAGCAAAAACTGTAAAAGGCGACACATATGCAACACGTGGTCGACGTCATCCCACCTGTATGCAAAATCTGAAACATTTAAAGTATTTAAAGAGGATTCCCCCTTTAAAGGAACCTGCAAGCCATATGTTCCACAAGGCAATGTCCCATGTACTGATGCAGTGCACTACTGCCACATCTAGTATTGTTCCCTGTTTTTGTATGATCAGTAGAAATGCCCAACAAAGAAATTCTAACATATGCATTGTTAGACACGCAAAGTGATTCTACATTTTTTTTTTTGCTCAACCAGTTCAATTAAAGTACAATGGCCGCTATCAATACAGTTAGACCTTGTAAAAGTATTCATAGCTTACAAATTCGAGGACTGTATTCTGAAAACTACACCTGGTTACAGCAATCTTACACTCATGATTTTATTCCTGTTGACGAGTCTTACATCCCAACTGACAAGACAGCGCTACAGTGGCCTCACCTTAGACCACTAAAAGCTGCGAAGTTGTGATGGTACAACTGTCCAACAGCTTTAGCCCCATCAGAAGTCATTGAGCTCGGCTGGAGTATAATAGGCTCATCTAACCCTCACTTGTACATCAAGTAGTAACAAAGAAAGTACCTGTACCATCTACATCTGACATCCTAAGGACCCTTGAAGCAGACTTCAATGAAGGAAGTACTGAAACCAAATATGAATCCGAAGAAGATATCCTTTTTCTACGTCTACTTCATGAAAACATAAAGCAGAAGGAAAATGGACATTTTGAAATGCCCCTTCCTTTTAAGGGCAACAGTTTACCAGTATTGCCTAACAACAAGAAACTGCCCACTATTAGATTACAATATTTACAAAAAAGGGGTAACAAACTGTATTTTGATCACTACAAAAGTTTAATGGAAGAGATGATCAACAATAGCAAAGCTATGAAGTAGCACCTGTCAAACCTGAGGAAGAGATTAGCTGGTGTATTCATCATTGTGGCGTGTACCATCCTAAGAAACCAGACAAGCTTCAAGTTGTGTTTAATTCCATGGTATCTCTCTCAATGACACTTTATTGACTGGACCTGATCTCATTAATCCACTCCTAGGGATACTTTTTTTAGAAAAGAATCCATAGCTGTGACCTGTGATATTGAAAAATATGTTTCACCAGTTCTTCATCCCCTGCTAGGACTTAAGTATCTTGCACAGCAATACAAGGACAATTTTCCTTTAGCATCATCCTTTATTGAAAGGAACTTCTATGTAGATGATGGATTAACCAGCATCTCATCTGTTGAAGAAACCAAGAAACTGATTGTAGAAACCCAAGAACTGTGCAAAAAGGGAGGTCTCCTTGACTGTGTGAATCCTTTAGAAAGAGCAACTATCTCTAATATTCTCTATCTAAACTTAGATGTGTCAGTAGACTGTGTTCTTGGAATTCACTGGTTAGTAAAAAATTGCACTTTCACCTTTAAAGTTGAACTACAAGGCAAACCTTCAACACGTTGTGGTATCCTGTCTGTAATTGCTTCTGTGTATGATCCTCTTGGGTTCATTGCTCCATTTACTTAAAGTGGAAATCGTATCATGCAAGAGATGTGTAGAAGAAGCATTGGATGGGATGATTTGCTCCCAGACAACTTATACCTACTGTGGGAGAAGTGGAAGAACAGTCTCCAATATCTTAAAGAAATTACAATACCCAGATGCTATCATCCTCGGAACTTCAACAATATTGTTAGAACAGAACTATTTCTCACCATTTCTCAGATGCCAGCAGCGAAGGTTATGGTGCTTGTACATATCTCAGGTGCAAAAATGAAGAAAATGAAGTTCATTGTAGTTAATGATGGCTAAAGCAAGGGTTTCCCCTACAAAGGTCACAAGCATTCCAAGATTAGAACTTTCAGCCGCTGTGGTTGCTACTAAGATTAGTGTTATGCTAAAGGCTGACCTGGAAATGAGGATTGATGGAGAATTTTTCTGGACAGACTCACAAGTCGTGTTAGCATACCTAAAAAATGAAGCCCGAAGGTTCCACATATTTATTGCAAATTGTGTCCAGTTTATAAGAGATACCACAGATCCTAGTCAATGGTATTACATTGACACAACAGAAAACCCAGCTGATCATGCCTCTAGAGGTCTTCATGTACCAGATATCTTAACTTCAACCTGGTTATCAGGACCCAAATTTCTGGGGGAACAAGAAGTATATCCTACACCTTACCCCTATGCTGACCTGCTTGTTGGTTAAATTTTCCTCCTGGACAACAGGTTATCTCAAGAAACTTAAGACTGCAATCTAAACAAAAAAATCACTCGGACATTATGACAGTTGTAGAGCATGAAAGAGCTGCAGAAATCATAATTAAGCTCATCCAACAACAAGCCTTCTATCCGGAGATAAAGAAGCCCCAAATAGGGAATGTTCTTTCAAGTTCAAGTCCTCTGTATTGCTTTGAACCTATTATTATTAGAGGGCTTATTTGTGCGGGTGAAAGACTAAAGAAGTGGTCACTAATCCAAGAAGCTAAACACCCAGTCATCCTTCCAAAAGATCATCATATCACCAAGTTGATCTTGTTCCATTACCACAATAAAATCTGCCACCAGGGCTGAAACCAAACTCTAATGGAACTCAGAGCAAATGGATTTTAGGTTATTGGTGGGAGCAAGTCTATACATAATTTTGTGTTGTGTAGAATACTCAGACGGCCAACAGAAAAGCAAAAATGGCTGATCTTCCTAAAGAACATGTAGAAATTTCAGCTCCTTTTATGTACTGTGGCATAGACTGTTTCAGTCCCTTTCTAATCAGAAGAGCTTGCAAAGAATACAAAAGATATGGACTTATCTTAACATGATTTTCTTCCTGAGCTATTCACATAGAAATGCTTGAAGATCTTTTAACAGAGGCCGTTATCAATGCCTTAAGGTTCTTTATTAGTCTAAGAGGAGCTGTCCATCAACTTTATTGTGATCAGGGTTCAAATCTTATGGGAGCCAAGAAGTGATACCAGTGCATTTGAACATTTCCTAACTGAAAGGCAGTGTGAGTTCATTTTCAATGCTACTTTAGCTAGCCATGCTGGTGGTATCTGCAAACATCATGAACTGTTCAAGATATACCAAACGCTACACTTGCTCAATGTCCAGGCAGGCTTGATGATAACTCTTTACGAACACTTTTCTATGAAGCAATGTCCATTGTTAATAGCCGTCCAAGATGACCGTAGATGGAATAAATGACCCTAAGTCACTTGAACCATTAACACCAAACCATCTTATCTTAATGAAATCCAAGGCTGCCCTTCCACCTCCTGGAAAATTTGTAAGAGAAGACTTGTATGCCACAAAAAGATGGCGTTAAAGTATAGAATGGGTGTATATGCACACAGATTCGGTATAATAATAATGCACTGCCTTTGAGCCCACCTTATAGTTCTAGTTTAAGCAATTTTCTGATAAATATGTGAAAAGCACAAGGTTGGAGTACAACCCAACCCAGTCAACTCATTTTACTAACAGATTGAATCACCAAGATATACATATAAAATATCATCACTCAAAACCTTCAATTATTGAACGACCCATTAAAAAGCTTGTACTTCTTCTAGAAAGTGAATAATATACCATAACTTTGTGTGGTCACTCAGTATAATTCAGTGAAATCATGTTTTGTTTGTGGTGTAACTTACAATAACATGATTGGTGGGAGTGTAAACGTCCACAGCGTTGCTCTGCATGGAGAGTTTAGTTATGTCAGAGTAGGTGTGTGCAGCCCAACCCCCTTCAGAACATTGCAACCTGGGGCACAGGAAGTTCCTCTCTGCTGTGTGTGTGTGATTCCAGGACACTCTGAACTAGCAGCAGCTCATTCATGAAGAAACTGATTAAATACCCTTCAAGTTTAATATACCTTGGATAAGCGGAGCAAGGTATATTGCCCTTAATACCTGTACCCATGCTTATTGTATCTTGTTTAATTGTTAATTCTATATTGACTGTTCCATATATGTTTTTTGTTTGTCGTTTTCACGGTGCACAACAACTGTATAAAGGATTAAAAATGTAAAACTAAAGCACCTGTTCAGAGACATACTGCATAATTACAGAGACCAAGGGCTGTTACAAGTAATATTAAATTAGATAAGATTGTTACAATGGCATGTTAAATATGTTTTAAAAATATATTATGCTTACCATAAATCAATCTTGAATTTATGTGGCAGAGGAGTAGCATTGAAAAAACAAAGAATAGAATTGGTATTGATACATAAAGTAGAGTTGATCCAGGGAAATTTCCGATTGCCACTTGGAGCCAGAAAGGAATTTTTTCCCCCTTCATAAATTTGGTGTGTTTTTTTGCCTTCCTCTGGATCAACAGTTAGGCAGGAAATGAGGATATTGCTAGATGGGTTGGACTGGATGGACGTATGTCTTTATTCAACCTCAAATACTATACTCTACTAGAAAAAGGTTCAATGACATATTTTTAACTGGTCTCTTGCAAGTTAAAAAGATTCTGATCTTAGTGATAATCTGCTGTTATGATGTCACTGGTATTGCAACATCATAATGACACCACAGCATCTGCAAACAAACTATATAATACATTAAAAACAAGAATGTATATTACCTGTTTATTTCACATTTACATAAATTTCACTTTCTGAGGTTTCCGGGTCATGTGATCAAATCCTAACTGTCATTTTTTTAATGAAACAAACCTGCGTCTGAGGCTAAACTAATTTACAATGTGTCAAAGACACAAATACACAAACAACAAACACACAATTTCAAAATAAAAGTCCTCAAATTACAAAATAACATCACAATAATAAAAATATATAAAAATATATGTATTTATTTAGAATGAAGTTTAAAATTTATTTTACTGTCATAAAGGCAAAAACATGCCCTACACAGACACCTACACAGTACACATGCCGGTACCTACTAAACCCCACCCACACATAATTAACCAACCCCACCCTTTGGGTTTTATTGCAACCAGTACCTAATTTTACAGTCATAAACAAAAACTTTCTCCCAAGCCTACACAGACACATAAGAAAAGAAGGTGATGGTTCTCCTGCCCAAGCATTGAATCTGGAATACCATTTTAAAAATTGGGGATCAATAACCTAGAGATGTGAGACTAATGATCATGCATGGCTAACTAATGGTATTAAGATACTATTCGAGACTCACTGTGAATTTAAATGTTTTGTTTATGTAAATTATTTATCCTCTGATTGGAACTTTAAACGGCAAGTCCAGCCCTCAAACGAAAACTTATTTACAGGTAAATCACCCCCCAAAACCCTAAACTGTAATAGTTTAAAATCTGAAATAATAAAGTCTGGCCTGAAATCCTGCACGATGTCCTGTTAGCCCTATTTCTGCTTACTGGTTCCTCCAGTTAGCAACTGTCAGTTATGAATTTGACAGTTGACCTCACAGCCAATGACTTAATGCTTATCTCCTAGCTGCCTCTTCTGAGCATGCTCAGGCTCAGTACAGGTCACTTAATCACAGTTTCTACAAGGCATCCAGAAGCAAAGCAGGCATACAGTAATGAATTCAGAGGACAAAGTAAGACATATCAACATATTTTAAAGAGGCCATTCTTTCTAAAAGATCTTATTATGAGGATGGAGTTGTCCTTTAAAGGATTTTTTGTTTCAATTCTGGACTTGAATTCTTGATCTAAAATATTTTTATCCCTCTCTATTAAATTTATACTTACCAGGATAAGCTCCTGGATCAACCTCTATGAGAGAGCACTGCAGTTGATTTAATTTTGTTCAATATGAGGCTGCAAAATGTATGACTATTGTTAGATTGTGTGCAAGCTTAATTATTATTATTGTATTGGCAATAGATATGTAGATATGCACACATCTGCTTACTGAATCATATCATGACTAAATGTACTATCAGCTGGTGGGGAGCAGTATGGAAAGAACTCACGCAAGTATGCAAATAGACATGTGATCCGCAATGTATACTCCTCCTTGGTTGGATATAATATCCGCTTTCACTAAGGCCTACCTGTTGCCATTGAGGAAGCTCCCAGGAGGAGCGAAACGCATTTGGAGTGCCCCCTTACCAGAGAGCACCATTCTATTCCACTATCTATTTACCCAGTGACTTTTATGACCCTCAGTGTATCCTATCCATCTATGGACTGAATTAATGACTGGTTCTATTATATTGTTATAGTGGATAGTGTTGGTTCTTCTGCTGGTTTTAACATCTTGGGGGGGGGGTCTACATTGGTGTTTTACTTATATTTTTATTTGTTGTCCCATATAATAAAGGATGTTTAGCCTATCAGCTACCCTTCTATTTCTCTTTTTGGATTTACACAGACACGTACACAAACCAACTGGTGAGTTCCAACACCCACCCTACCCTTCCGTTTCCATGTCAACCATATCTAAATCACCCACACTTCCATTTCATGGCAACCATCCATAAATCTTCAATAAAGTAAAAAATATTTTTTCCATAAGTTCAAAAAAATACCACCACTCCACATGGTGACAGGTACACACACATGCTGATGTACCACTTTCTATTAATGTAAATTAATAGAAACAGATATTACATCCCTTTCTCAAACAACTTGTGTTGCCACTACCATATTGCTCCTTTCAGATTTTTGTTGCTCAAATCAAAATAACTTATTTTATAGCCTGCGCTATACTTGTTGGTTTAACTGTTACAATACATAAGAAATGCCATACTTTCTGTACTATAAAAGATTTTAGCCAAAAGATGTGTAAGCCTACCACCTCATCAAGGTAGACCCAACTAGTCTAACCTTGCCTAACAAACTAACTAAAGCTAACCTAACCATATAAAATGATTTCAACATCATATCTGTTACTAGGAAAAATTATTTTCTTTCTTGACCGGTCAAGGAATTTTTTATTATTATTTTATTTTCCTGCCTGTCTGCCACCTTTTTTCTTCAGTTCAGGTGTGCTGCCTGAGACAAATGTCTCACTCTGTCTGCGGCCCTGTGTTTAAGTGAAAAACTGTTTTATCACAAGTATTCTAAAAAATATGAGAAATTGTGTTAAGTTTTGTGTGCCACTTTGACAGTAAAAAGCAAAGGATAATACCTTAATTGGAATGTAATCTGAGGCACATTCATTTCAAATGGGCTATGAATGTAGTGTTAGCAGTATCCTTGCATTCCACCCAATGAATATTTAAAGGGTATGTCCACCCTTTAAACTAACTTTTGCCATAATATAGATATTAGTCCCCCAGCCCCAACCGTATTATTATTATAGCAAGAAAGTCCCCCAATCTTTACTTACCTTACCTCTCTCCTTCGCCGCACAATCCCGGCCCTCTGCTTGCATAGAACTTTCATACATACATTTTCATACACAATCCATTTATTGGATCTTTGTGTGGCAGAAGATAATCTTTAATGGATAAGTACAGTAAAATAGAACAGTATATGTGGGGAGGATGGGTAGGGAGGGGCAATTCCGGTGTGGCATGTGGGGAGAGGAGGAGAAGAAGAGAGATGAGAGAAGAGGAGGCAATATCATTTTTTTTTAATGTTCATTCAGTAATCTATATTCAGTACATAGTTCACATATTTTCATAATCATAAGCAATGAGGTTTTTAGTATCGGGGAGGATAGTCATCTGTCCCAGACTTTGTAGTATTTGGAAAAGCAGTTTCGGTGATCATTTATTAGTTTTTTTATAATGGATGGTGTTATTGACGGCAGTTTTCCATTGAGACACAGTAGGGGGGAAGCGTGCATCCACATTTTGGCAACCATTTTTTTGGCCGTAAACAGAGTATCTCCTAGAAATAACTTAGTATATGTATCTGTTGGTATGTGGTCCATCGTGCCAAGGCAGGCTTTAGCATCATCCAGGTCTGCTTGTGATTTTGTCATGCAGAAATTGTATCACTTGTTGCCAATAGCCCTGCACAATCGGACACAACCACAGCAGATGGAAAAAGGTTCCTGGTGCCGCTTGGCATTTGGGGCACAGTGGGTTGTGGTTCCGTTTATATTTGGAAATTGTTATTGGTGTTAGTTAGGTTCTGTGCAGGATGTAAAGCTGTGTCAATTTGTCCGAAGCTTTTGGTGAGATTTTTTTATGAGCCATTAGTGCATTCTCCCACTCTTCCTCTTGCCCACATCTGTTTCCCAAGTATTTTTATTTGTCGTTGTTAGTGGTGTCGCTATTTTTATCATCAGAGTTTTGTATATAGTTGTGATTAGGTTGGTAGACAGTGCACCTTTCAGGATGGTCTGTATATTATTGGTAGGTAGCGGAAGTGAGACGTTTTGAAGTTGAGTTAAAAGCGCATGTTTCAGTTGAAGATATGGGAATAATATGCGGTTTGGAAGTTCCAACTCTTGTTGTAATTGTGGGAAGGGTTTAATCTGTGTACCGTCAAGTACATGCCGTATTTGTTGTATTCCATGTTTGTACCATATTTCTGGTTGTGGCATGGTCATCAGTTCGGGGAGGGACCCATTGTTCCAAAGCGGTGCACCAGCGTTGATTGGGGCTAATTGTAGTTTATCTAGCACCTGATCCCATACATGTAGTATTTGTATTATTGTGGTTGGTAGTTGTGTTGCGGACCTTGTGCCTTTGAGCCCCCTTGAAATTAGGTATAGGGTGTTTGGGAAGGAGGTTGCATCTGGAATTTGTGATAGTACTTGAAATGATTCGTCATTGTTCCAGTGGTATATATGTGTGAGTTGGGATACCAGGTAATAACTCTGAAAATCTGGCACGGCCAGCCCTCCCAGATCCACTGGTCTCCTAAGTACAGACCAGAAGAGTTTATGCCTGTTTGTACCCCAGATAAATGGTCTTGTGCGGGAGCCTATTAGTTTAGTATCGGAGGGGGATGTTGATGGGGGAGTGCCATATGGTATATAGAAATATCATTTTTATTATGCTTATCCGGCCTTCTACACCCAGCGGTAGCTTGGTCCATATCTAGATTTTGTTTTTAATTAGGTTTATGAGGGGTTCCAGGTTGGGTAGTGGTAGTTAGGTCTGCTGGTATTCGGGTGGGAAGTTATCTTAAGGCATGATTTGAGATTTTGTCCAATTAATGACTAGTCCTGAGTATTCTCCATGGTTGTTTATAATTTGTAATGTACGTTCTAGTGAGGGCCCCTGGTCTGGTAGGTAGAGAAGTTGGTCATCGGCATAGAGTCCCACTATCTCATTTAGTTTTCCAATTTGGAGGCCTCTTAATGTGGGGTGGGTGCGCAGGCGGGCAGCGAGCGGCTCAATTGCCAGTGCATATAAGAGGGGCGATAGGGGGCATCCCTGGTGGGTGCTTCTGGCCAGTGTGAATGGTTCAGATGTTTGGCCGTTGGCTAGTACTCGGGCTACTGGGTTGAGGTATAATAGTTGCAGCCATTTAATAAATTTGGGTCCAAAGTTATAGTGTTTTAGTGTGATGCACAGATAATTCCACTTAACTGAATCAAATGCTTTGGCTGCATCTAGGCTAACGATCACTCTGGTGCCCACCTGCGCATGCTCCACCTGCATATTCATAAATAGTCTTCTTGTATTTATGGTAGTGTTTTTACCTGGTATAAAACCTGTTTGATTGGGGTCAGTGTAGTTATAGTTTTATTGAGTCAAAGGGCTAATATTTTTGCTATTTTTATATCCACTTGCAGTAGTGAGATTGGGCGATAGGATTCAGGGTTGTTGGGATCTTTTCCTTGTTTTGGGATTAAAACAATAAGGGCTTCTGTCATAGTTGTGGGTATTGTGGATGTCTCATACATATTATTGTATAGTTCTAGTAGGGGAGTTAATATATTTCCCATATATTGTATATAGAATTCTATTGGGAGGCCGTCTGTTCCTGGAGCTTTGTGTCTTGCAAATTGACTTATCACGTTTTGGATTTCCGTGATTGTAAGTGGGGCGTAGTTTTGGTGCTATATAGACTTTTGTAGAAAGAAGCAAATTCTTTTACTACTGTGTGTGGGTCATTTGTCTGGAGTCCTGTTGGTAGTTTGAGTGTAATAATCACCGGTGGTTTATGTTCATTATTAGCCATGTAAGCAAGTAGTTTGCCACATTTCTCTCCATATTCAAAATATTTTTGGCGTTGGAAAAATGTTTTTTTTCTTGGAGGATGCCTTCCGTTTGTCTGGCTTGTGTTTGCAGTATTTGTTTGTTTATGGAGGAGGGGTCTTTTTGGAACCTGTTTTGTGCTGCTTGGAGTGTTTGTTCGGCTAGGTTTTCCTGCTCGTGTGATTTATGTTTGATATTGTTGATATGGTATGTCAGTCTCATGCGGGCATATAGCTTAAATGAGTCCCAGACTACTATGGGGCTGGCTGTGCCGTTGTTGGTTGTAAAGTATTTGTCCCACTCATCTTCGAGATGGGAGTCAGGGGGTATGATTTGTAACCAGTATGGGTTGAGATGCCATTTTGGTCGGGTTGGGGTGTAATTCCATGACAGGGTAAGCCAGCATATAGCATGGTCAGAGATTATGCGTGGGTTGTAGCCTGTGTCTATGATTTTTGCGGATAGAGTGGAGCTTATTAAAATAAGATCAATACGGGACATTGAGTTGTAGGATGCCGAGAAGCAGGAGTATATATTTGTATTTGGGTATTTGAATCTTCACACATCTATCATGTGTGTGGATTGGGTAAGTCTTCCGAATCTGGTAGTGGGGTTATGTGGGGGTCTCCAGTTTGGGGGGTGCACCCGGTCCTCAACTTGGTCAAGCACCATATTGTGCCATATTGCTGGTATCCCTGGGTGTTCCACCTGGAACTGGAAACCCCACCTAATCACCGACATGGTGAAGGGAGGGGGAACATAATATGCAAGTAACAATATTGGTTGGGAGTATATTCTAGCATGTATATATACATATGTACCATTCTGGTCTAGCCTTGCCTCCACAAGCTCAAAGTGAAGATTTTTAGAGATTAGTATAGATACTCCTCTAGAGGAGGAAGTTTACACAGAGTGGAAGGACCAGCCGGTCCATGAGTTGTTTAGAGTATGTTTTTGTTCATTTGGTTTTGGTTCATATCTGGTTTTTGTTTTTTAATATGTTGGAGAACACACACCCTTTTTTGCTTATTTTGGAGTCCTCGGACATTCCAAGTAATTCATTGACATTCAGTGACATCTCCCTGAGCCGCTGCGTGCAAGGCTATTCCACCATAGGTCACCAACAAATACCATGGGTAGTGGGAGATAGCTGGAAAGGAGACAGTAGTTGCCACACCGGAAAGAGTAAAAGAGGAAAGGGGAGGAGGGGGTCCGGGTTCTACACAGAGAACTTGTGAGAGCTTTTCCCGGTTGCTCAGGGAAATACATTGTTTATATCGATATATAAAGCTATTAACATCAAATAAACTGTTTTAACTTGGTTTCACTGTCTAGTGGGGTGGTTTTCACTATTACTGAGCTGGAAGAGTACTTCAGGTATCGTAGTCGAGCTCCGCTTAGCTAGGGATTTCTAGTGAGGTGGTCCTGGGGTTTTCTTGGGTCTGCCAGACAAACTTAAAAGGATGGAGGAGTGGGGGGGAGGGGGGTTGGGAAAGTAGTCAGAGCAAAAATTTAACATTTTCACATATATAACAGTATCTGTCAGTATATTTAGCAGCATATACATTTTCTATATGAGAGGAAAACCCTGTAGGTAAGTATTCAAGTTTTCTTTACAGTTTTTAGACTTTAGTCGCTTTTGGTTCATTAGATTTGGTAAGTGTTAAGTATATTTTTGCATTTTTTTGGTAATATAGTAGTATTAAGAAAAGTTTGTTTAAACCAGGTTCTTTCAGTGTAGATAGGTCAAGGGGCTCCTTTTTGCTCAATCCATGAGAGCACCTCTTCAGGGGAGTTGAAGGATTGCGTTTGCCCTCCGTCCTGAATCCTGAGTCAGGATGGGTATAGCATGGCGTATTTCACCTGTATTGACCTTAGGCGGTGTTTTGCCTCTGTAAATTTTGCCCTCTGCTTTTGCAGTTCTGTAGAAAAGTCTGGGTAGGCGGATATTGTAGAGTTTTGGTATGTGATGTTTCCATGTTCTTGTGATAGGTGGAGGACTGCGTCCCGGAAGTTGAGGAACTTGGTTATAAGGGTTCTCGGTGGGGCCCCTGGTGGGGACGTGAGGGCAGCCGGTGGGCTCTTTCTACTGCGAACATGTGTGAAAATTTATCCCGGCCATACATGTCTATTAGCAGTTTTTCAATAAAGATAGTAGCGTCGGATCCCTCTGCCCTCTCTGGTACCCCCACAAACCTCAGGTTATTGCGCCGCGTGCGATTCTCCAAGTCCTCCTGTCTCTGCGTTAGGATAGTGTGTCCTCTCATTGGCTTGTGCGTGCCTCCATTTCTGACACATGCCTGTGCAGGTTCTGTAGGTCATTCCGGAGTAATTATATATCAGCTTTAACCTCTTCTATTTTCGAGGTAAGTGTGCATTGGCATTGTGAAATCGCTTCCAGCACCGTGTTGATTTTGTCTGGCTGTTCTATTTCTGTTACCTGTGTTTCCGTGGCTTTCTTTGGGGGAGCCATTGTGTTTTTTTATCTCCTCCTCCGGTTTGGTTTTCCAGCATATTCGGGGTGTTGAGGGAAGTTTGTGGGTTCCCCAGGATCTATTTAGGATCTATGAATAGCGGAGCTCAGCTTATGTGCATCTTAGCCCATGCTCAGCCAGGCCACGCCCCCTGTAAGAAGTTATTTTAAAATGTTTGTTGTCCCTTCCCATTCTTTCAGTCCTAATTTTCAGAAAGCAAGACTAGTAAATGTTTAATAGACTATCAGGGGCAGCAGCACTCTGTTAAGGGGTTAAAGTCACGCTAAACGATTTACTATTGTTAGCACAACTTAAACCCCTTTGCTGCAGCAGCTGCATGAGTATCGAAAGAGACACTTGCGCAGCCACAGCAAGCCTATTTACCAGAGTCTGTGAGGCTCCTTTAGTGTAAGATTTAACGCCAGCTAATAGCTTATGCAAGGATGAATCTCCCTGTTTGTCAGCTATGCCTTCGGGTTCCATGCACACACACATGCACGGAACTCACAGGCATTACTGTTTGAGGCTCAAGCAGGAGAGTGCACGGAACTCACAGGCATTACTGTTTGAGGCTTAAGCATGAGAAAGCAGAGGAAATCTCAGAGGGGCGGAGCTTAACATTCAGCAAACCAGTAACAAGATGTCAGCAACTTTCAAGGCACAAAGGTAGGCTCTGGAGGGGCATAGGTAAAAAAAAATATGGCAACAGTATTTTTAAAGCTGCAGCTTCCAAATAAACATAACTGGATTTTACAGTGCACTTATCCTTTAAGAGAACTAAGTGAGTACTTTGGAAGCATTTGTTTAATGTATGGAGAAATCGATTGACAGATTTTGGTAATTAAAATTCTTGTCTTTTCATATAAATTTCTGCAGAATTTCCCCTTTAAAAATTATTTGTAAATTTTTCAAATATTTGTGCCATTTACACAACATTGGATGTGAAGTGGATGCGGTTGGCAGTTTGTCCAATCAAATATCAATGTTTTTTTACTTGCTGATTACATTCTGGACCCTTGCACTAGGTTCTTGACTTCATCCCAGAGCAGTTGATTGCTGTGTTTATCCACAGGAAATGAGATAGCCGCCAATCACTTCACATTTCCAGAAAAATGCAAAGTGCCTTTGAGTGGGAACTTCAGAGTCATACAAAGCGGGTTGTTTACCATTTTGACCAAATAATCTATTATTAATTTCTACAGTACTTGCACAAAGGTACTTTAATGGGCAGGGGGGACTGGAAGACTCACTAAAATGCCTTTTATAAAAAACCTTGTAAGGTGCTTGTAAGAAGTGTTCTGACAATGGATGTCTGTGATGAATCTGCAGTTAGAAAATACACAGTGTTTAGATTTTATTTCTGAAATTACCTTTACCTTCAACCATACTCATGCAGTAACCGACTTCTTTCTGGCTCCTCCCACAATCATTGTCACTGACGGTTCTCCCATCCATGACACTGAGGAACATATGTTGATGAAGGGTGGGGAGGGGCTTGAAAATTATCAGTTACTGCTAGAAAGCAATCAGTTAATGCAGGAGTATAATTCTCCTTTAAAACTAGAGTTTTGGAGGGGGTGGTGTCTGACAGCGGACCAAGATGGCTGCGTTCCTATAGTGCTGCACACTCAGTAACCATAAACCAGCAACAGAACAAAATTAAATGGCAATCCAGAAGGAAAATACTGGCTCTACATACCCTCCTGACATCAGGGTAACAATGGGTCCTCAAAAGATGCAAACCAGGAAAGGGAATCTAAAAGAATACCTCAAGATCTAAACAAGATTGCGCCGCCTCACCCTCGCAGCCCTCAACTCCAGAGGTAGATGATAATCCCTGTACTAAACAAGACTTGCAGCTACTCTATACCAATAAAGAGAAAGCTCTACACACTGCAAATGCTAAACTCCTGGCCGATATTAGAACAGAAATCAGATTACTAGGGGACAGGGTTGGGCACATAGTAAAGCAACAGGATCATGTGGCTCCATATTGCCAGCAAGTAGACACTTCACTATCTTCCCTGTACAATAGAATGGATTCCCTAGAGCAAACACAAGATGATCCAGAGGATTACCAGAAACAATTACTGAGCTGGAGAACTTTGCCATTCTACTTTTTGGTAATATACCGTACTTTCAAATTGGCCATAATAAAAATTTTAAATAGACAGGATTCATAGAGCTCCCCCACAATATAATGAAACACCCAGGGATGTTATCCTCAGCCTATACTATTACCGCACCAAGGAGGAAATATTAATATCAAATTAGATATACAAGGGCAGAGGAATGACCTACCTTCGCTCCCAGATATGGACAGGATTGATTTCCCTATGCCTACCTGGGGCTGAGTCCCTCCTAACCCTCAATGCACACCACAGAAAAATCCATAATCTTATCCATTTTGGAAATTCGCAACCATTAAAGTACAAAAAAATGTTGAGCTGATGTGTAATAACTATCACAAATCAGAACCTTAATGTTTCCTACATACTATATTATATCACAGAAATATAATTACTAAAAACTGGACTACTCATTTCAAAACTTTTACTAAAAACATTACTAAAAATGCAACACATATGCATAGCCGACCACACCAATGCCTAATGTCAGAGTATATAACAAAGTAAAAGACTCATACATTTAAGACTCAAAATGACAAATTCAATATGGTCTGGGGTGCTACTAAATGGAGAGCCGTCACATCTACTCTTACACTCCAGAGGAGAAAGAGACATCTCCCTGAACTCTAGGAAGTGTTGAAATATTTGGCCTTTTATCCCATTGAAAGGCCCAATACTTAGAGTTAATTGTTTAAGGCTGGTACACGCAATATGCATGCAATAGTGCAACCAATATGCAACCAATAGTTCAGAGTATCAATCAATCAGTCCGAAATTATCGCATGGGTTTTCGGGGTGTCCGACCAATCATGATCAGATAATTGGATATGCCGGAAAACCACGGCCAATCGTGTGATCATCTATGGACCGCACGGACGGTCGTGAAGAGCCAAACGGTCGGCCGGAGGAACCATTGCATGGTGTGTACCACGCTTAAGATACTGAAATCTGTTTTTAAATGTTCAGTAATGTGATTTATGGTATCAAAGTTAAAGTCTTCATAAAGTACTTAATTTATGCTCTATCTTTTTCTATTTGTATTTTTCTTCTTAAAGTATCCTCCCTATGGGCAGCATCATAAAAATGTGTTACAGACTAAATACATTGGATTTTATTCACTATGTTATAAATATACATTGTTTCTGTCTGCAATGGACTTTTTGGAATTATCTGATGGACTGGGGACATGAGACTTGAAAATCACTGTAAACTACTATAAACCCCAAAATGTGTTTAGTGATACTGTGCCTTTAACGATCAGTTTAACAATATTTAAATTGATCGTTAATTTCTGCTTTAGCGATCGTTTATTTCCATTTGTTATCATTAATTAACGCTAACTGTCGTAAATTACAGATAATGATTGTAAATCTTCAATAACGCGATCGTAGATTTTCGAACCCCATAGAATACCATTGTGGTAGTTTACTACCACATGGTATTATACAACAGTAATTAACGAACATTTGGTGTAAATGTAGCTGACATAGGAACAGACAAGGTAAGTAGAAGATGCAGGAACTGGTAAGGTAATTAGCACAGGAGCTGGGGTAGCGAAAGCTACTATCAGTCGCCGGGTCCAGGAGGACGCCGGTATTTGAATCCTCGCGCCGCACAGCATGCCGGCGCTGTGATATCATAACAACGCCGACACCACCTACCTGGAAGTGCTCGACTGACACAGGAGTGGCACAGGACCAGAGCGGCAGGTAAGTTTGTGACAGTACCCTACCCTCTACTACGGGGGGCCACCAGACCCAACAGAACAGGTTTGTCTGAAAAACTCCTGTGAAAAGCCTTGACCAGACGAGGAGCATGCAGGTCTGAGTGTTTAATCCAGGCTCTTTTTTCTGAACCAAAACCTTTCCAGTGGACTAGATACTGAAGAGATCTTCTAAATAATCTAGAATCCAAAACCTTCTTAATCTCAAATTCTTGTTAACCATCAACAAATTGGAGAAGGAGGTAGAAGAGGTGTGGAATATTGATTAGAGCATACTGGCTTGATAACATACGATTAGAAATTCATATGTTAGAAAGAAACTGGAGATGGACAGCAATCGTGCCCACCAATTGAGAAAAGACTTGAGAAAGACGTTAGTCCGAAACATGTAGCACACATGTTTTTTTTGAATAAAGTCTACTATTTTTCACAGCTTGAAGTCTGTGCACTTCGTACGCTACACTAATACTTTTACTTACCATCCAATTCCAGAATAGGGAAATGACCAATGAATTTGGGGCCCAACTTGGAGGAAGGTACATGTAGGTTAATATGAGCAGAGGAGAGCCACACTTTATCTCCAACCGAGTAAGATGGAGGTTCTCTACCTCTCCTATCAGCTGCAGCTTTTTGTATAAGGGCGGATTTCCCAAGACAGATTTCATTAGAATACCAGATAGCCGACAGCTGGGCAGCTGAGTCATTGGCAGCGGGTTCTTGTGTGAAAAGAAAATCTTGGGGAAAACATCTAGGATTAGTTCCAAAGACACATAGAAAAGGAGATTTTCCAGATGAGGCATGAGGTGCATTGTTATGGGCAAATTTAGCCCAAGGCAGAAGGTCTGACCAATCATCCTGAGTATAGGAAATGTAACATGCGTTTGGTAGACCCATTGGACTGTGGGTCGTAAGCAAAGGAAAATTTAAACTTAATACCCAAGGATTTACATAGAGCTCTCCAAAATTTAGAAACAAATTGAGCACCTTTTGTCAGAAACTTTTTCAGTAGGAAGTCCATGAAGGTGGAAAATATGAGAAATAGTTGTGCTAGCTCCACAGAAGATGGTAGCTTGGAAAAGGGCACGGAATGGGCCATTTTGCTGAAGCAGTCTACTGTTACCCAAATAACTGTGTTCTTTTTGGAAGTCCATAAATAAATGGCTCCATGGTCGGGACGGAATAGGTAGGGGAAGAAGTAGACAACAAGGTAGTGCTCTAGAAGATTTAAATTGGGCACAGCTGGAATCTTTAACATCTTTTCTGATCCTAGGCCACCAAAGAGAATGGGCAAGAAGGTCAAATGTTTTACTAATACCAGGGTGTCCGGCTTGCTTGGAACTATGAGTATGTTGAAGTAGTATTCCGAAGAGGAACAGGAATGTAGATTTTGCCCAGAGGTGTGTCAGGAGGAGCTTGAATTCTGGAACAGAGCTCAGGAATAAGAGAGGCCAGGATTTTAGTTGCAGGAATAATGGGACCTTTATCTTGGATAGATAGCAACAAATGATCTGGAAAGGCGTTGAATTTTTAATATTTAGAACCAGGTTGGTAGATGATAACAAAGTTGAACAGGGAAAAGAATAGGGACCAACGTGCATGGCGAGTATTTAACCTTTTGAGGTTTTGGATGTATTCAAGGTTTTGGTAATAGGTAAAGGGGGAACCTCATAATAAGTTGCGCCACTCCTCGACAGCCAACTTGATGGCAAGTAGTCGCCGATTGCCTACATTATAATTCTGCTCATTGGGTAGGAACTTTTTAGAAAAATACGCACAAGGATGGAGTTTCCCTTTGATGCCCTGTCTTTGGGAAACGGCTCCCGCACCCAAGTCAGAGGCGTCAACTTCAATGTAAAAGGGAAGGCTGGGATCCGGATGAACTAGAACTGACAGGCAAATACTTCCTTGAGTTGTTTGAAAGCTTCAAGGGCTGCAGGAGACCATGAATTAGGCCTACGACCCTTCCTGATTAGGGCTAGAATAGGAGAAATTATTGACGAGAATTGTCTATAATAGGTGGCAAAACCGATGAATCTTTAAATGGCTTTGGTTCCCTCTGGAAGAGACCAATCCTGAGTGGCCGAAACATTAGCAGGATCCATCTGGAAACCTTGGGCGGACACAATGTAGCCAAGAAAGGTTACATGAGAAACTTCAAAAAGACACTTTTCCAGCTTGGCATATATGTTATTTTCTCTTAATTGCAGTAACGCTTGTTTTACATGAAGACAATGAGAGAGTAAATCCTGTGAGAAAATCAAGATACTGTCACCTTTATATCTGTTGTATTCAATTACATCAACTGGACTTGAAGTTTAGTTCTTGCAGACGTTTTGCTAGTCATCCGACTGGCTTTCTTGTACTGCTTGGTAGAAGTTAAGTAAAATGGTAAACTGTAAGAAGAGGTTTACAGAAAATCAAAACACACAGATCAGTATTTGATGTTTGACTCCCACCACCCTTTAGATCACAAGCTGGGTGTCATCAGAACCCTGCAACACAGAGCTGAGAACATCCCCACTAGCACAGAGGCAAAGGCTAAAGAAATGAAACATCTCAGAGGAGCCCTTAAAACTTGTGGATATCCAGACTGGGCCTTTGTCAAAAGAAGTAGAAGGAAAGAAAAGAATACGTATACCAACAGTGAAGGGGAAAAGCAAGACAGGAGAAAGAACATGGTCATCCCATATGTAGAAGGGGTCTACGAGAAATTAAGAAGAATTTTCAAAAAACACTGTATCCCTGTCTGCTTTAAACCGAACAACACACTGAGGCAGCAATTGGTACACCCGAAAGACCCAATAACGAAACACAAGAAAAGCGACATCATATACTCAGTGCATTGAAGAATACTCTGATTTGTATGTGGGGGGGACCAAACAGCAACTGCATCAACGTATGGCCCAGCACAGAACAGCCAATTCCTTGGGTCAGGACTCAGCTGTGTACCTGCATCTTAAGTATAAGGACATACCTTTGAAGATTGTAATGTTAACATATTGGCAAAGGAACGTGACTGGTTCAAGAGAGGTGTCAAGGAGGCCATTTATGTGAAAATAAAGAAACCAAGCCTAAATAGAGGTGGGGCGGCTCGACACCAACTGTCTGCCATGTACAATGCTGTTTTGACACCTTACTCTGGCCGTTCCTATAACACCTCTTAGCCACTATCCAATCACGCCCTTAACACCTGGCTGTGATATGCTAATTGGGATTTTCCAGGGTACATAATTGCCACAGATTCTTGTACAAGTCATTCTGAATTGAGAAAGCCAGTCGGATGACTAACGAGAACTAAACTGACTCTTCAAGAACTAAACTAAAAACTAAAGTGAATACAACAGATATACCATGACCTGGGTGAATGAAAACCTTCACAAGCATGTCACCTTTATGTATGCGGATTAGGTTGGTGAATATTTTTGCCCCTTTGATCTGATCGAACAGTTCAGATATGAGAGGAAGAGGATAAAGGTTTTTAATAGTGATCTTATTTAGATCCCGGTAGTCGATGCAGGGACGTTGGCCTCCGTCCTTCTTTTAAATGAAAAAGAAACCTGCACCAGCTGGGGACATGGAAGGTTGAATGAATCCCTGGGACAAATGTTCATTAATGTAATCCTTCATGGTTTGAGTTTCAACGAAAAGAAACCTGCACCAGCTGGGGACGTGGAAGGTTGAATGAATCCCCGGGACAAATGTTCATTAATGTAATCTTTCATGGCTTGAGTTTCAAATGGGGACAATGGGTATATGCTTCCCCAAGGAGACATGGTACCATGGAGAAGATCGATGGGACACTCATAGAATTGGTTTCTCTGCCATGGCCTTCTCAGGTGCTTCCATGGCCCAATAATAGTGTAATAATAAGGCCTGGTGGCCGGGGTACTCACAGGTACACTTTCAGGAGGAGACTAAAGGCTGTTGATTTGGATTCTGCAGTAGAAGAGGCTGATGTGAACAGTAGGTTTGGAAATCAGAGCAGAAGGTGCTGCTGGAAACTGTAGGCTGGACACCAATGTGCTACTGGCCACTGTATGCTGGATACCAAGTTGCTGCTGGGAACTGTGTGCTAGATACCAAGTTGCTGCTGGGAACTGTGTGCTGGATACCAAGTTGCTGCTGGGAACTGTATGCTGGATACCAAGGTGCTGCTGGGAACTGTATGCTGGATACCAAGGTGCTGCTGGGACCTGTAGGCTGGACACCAAGGAGCTGCTGGAAACTGGATGCTGGATACCAAGTTGCTGCTGGGAACTGTAGGCTGGACACCAAGGTGCTGCTGAATGCTGGATACCAAGGGCCATTTTTAGGCATAGGCCACCTAGGCAAAGTACTATGGTGCCTATGTTAAATCAGGGCACCCAGTGTTCCCCCTAGCATCTCTCTATCAGCTTTTACTTGCTGTGTTCAAAATATCATGGAGGATGGGGACTATCAATCTTAGAACACTATTTCAGGGCAGCAAGAAGGTCCTCCCCTATTCATCCTTTACCAAACCTTACCTATCATTAAGTATAGTCCCGATACAAAACGCGTCAGGTGATTGGTCCTGGGGTGTTCCAATGGTTTTACCTAAGTTTAGAATAAAGGCATTTTTAACTTACCCCGAGTCCCGGTTCCATTGTTCGGTGTGCACATCCGATTCATCTCTTGGATACGTTATAAGGAGCTGTAGCGACGGGCTCGGGGCTTGCTCCAGTTTTCACAAATAGTATATTTTGTATCAAATCGTTATGCTAAACATGAAATTACTGATATTGTGGACTAAAAATGTCCCAGAGATTCTGGTTTAATTTCTTATTTGTATAAAATTATGATAGAATAAACCACCCCCTAAGATGTCAAGAAAAGGAAAAATGGGAGCAATACTTTAACAATAAGCTGTGTCTCACCTCTCCTTTTGCTTTGGCGGCTAGATGATTTATGAAATGAATCTGTGGTGAAGCTCCCACAAGCCCAGAAACCAACCTGTTACGCACAAGAATTAAATAATTAATATTTGAAAGATATTTTTTTCCCCTTCAAGGAATTTTTTTGTTTTTTCTTTGCCTTCCTCTGGATCAACAATTAGGCAGGAAATGAGGATATTGCTAGATAGGTTGGACTACTATACTAATAAACATATATATTTGCAGTCTTTTATAGCAAAGGTGGTGCACATAAAGTCCACCGCTTGCTATTTGTTTGGCTGACCACATGGGGAGCTAGATTGTACTTGTAACAGTTCCTTCTGTGGTCCAGCAACTGGACGAATGTGGTATGCACTGGGATTGCTGTCACATCTTTTTTAAAAATAAATATTGTTGGTGGTCTCCATACAAAGGCTTTCTGTTAAGAAGAGCACACTCCTACCTGTAAAATGGCTCCAGGCAGGGCCATTTTTGGGCATAGGCCACCTAGGCAAAAAGCTAGGATGCCAATGTTAAACCAGGATGCCTAGTGTTCTCCCTAGACCCTAACGATAACTAAACCGAATGTAAATTAATGATCGGTTTAACGATCGTTAAAGGCGCAGTATCGCTAAAAATTGATACTGCGCCTTTATAAATACGACCCCATGTTCAGCTGTAACTTGCAACATTGTAGTGAGTAGAGAGCCTGAACTCGGATACTTCTAATTGAAAACAATGTTGCAAATGAACTGAACGTGAAGGAAGGAGGGGGGAGGGTGAGCTCAGTGAAAAAATGGCAAGTAAAAGCTGCTGCAGACTTTATAACAGTGGCCCCTGTAACTAGCAGCCATGAGATCCCTATCCCTGCCTCTTTCTTCCTTACATCCAACTCTCCAATTAGAACTTACAGTAGGTGAAGAGTAAACAATTCAATGGAGGAGACATGGAAAGCAGGTACTTACTGTATATCATGTCAGTTGAAAGAATTAAAGTTAATACTCTGCCAGCAGCCCCTCCTAGCCCCCTGCTCCGTACATTGGGTTTGAGCTCTCTCCGCCGTGATACTGTACTTAGATCTGCGCTAAGTACAGTATTGCGGTGAAGAGAGCTCAAATTACCGCTGCACTTTGCTGCAGTAATGCTTTTTGCCACAATGTTGGTTGCCTTTATAAATATGGCGAAAATAATGATTTTATCGCGGCGATGTGAGGCAGTAATATTTTAACGTTAATAATGGCCGTTTATAAATATGCCCCTATGACTTCTGGTAGCCTTTTATTAGGGCAACTAATCATGATTCATAGAAAAACTTAGCAACAAATCGATGCATATTAGAAACAAATTTATAGAATTTATTTTTATAGAAACAGATTGATAGATGCCATTTATTTCATATCGTATCATGCAGTATAAGGGTAAAAGCTATTTTCATTTTGTTTCATGGCCAATTTTAGAGTATGTCCACCTCTCAATTAATATTTAATATGTGTGGGGAAATAGGCACAAACATCGACCTCGCAAGGTTTATATATTTGAAAAATCTCCCCAAATGTACTTACCAGCCCTCGTTCCCTCCCTGCCTTCTGCCTGTCTTATGTGCCTTTTCTGTGCACGGAAGACAAGCAGAAAGGGCTCGACCATCATCTGCTCCTGTGGTTTGCTAAGACGTGATGTCTTAGCCAATCACAGGAGCGGATCCCGGTCGAGCCCTTTCTGCTTGCTTCCTTGCACGGAAGCAAGCATGGAAGACGAGATGAAGTCATCAAAGGAATGAAGGCTGGTAAGTGCATTTGGGGAGAGCTATATAAACCTCGCAAGGTTGAGGTTTGTGCCCATTTCCTGCTGCATATTAAATTTTTGTATTGGGGGGTGGACATACCCTTTATAGCATTTGTATAGCAACATTATTGGAAACAGTTTTAACATAAATTGACATTTTATGGTTTTGCTGCTGTACAAGTTTGTGAAGGTTCTCATTCAATTAGATCAACTGGACTTGAAGTTTAGTTCTTGAAGATGTTTCGCTAGTCATCCGACTGGCTTTCTCAATTCAGAATGACTTGTACAAGAATCTGTGGCAATTATGTACCCTGGAAAATCCCAATTAGCATATCACAGCCAGGTGTTAAGGGCGTGATTGCATAGTGGCTAAGAGGTGTTATAGGAACGCCCAGAGTAAGGTGCCAAAACAGCATTGTACATGGCAGACAGTTGGTGTTGAACCCCCCCACCTCTATTTAGGCTTGGTTTCTTTATTTTCACATAAATGGCCTCCTTGACACCTCGCTTGAACCAGTCACGTTCCTTTGCCAATATGTTAACATTACAATCTTCAAAGGTATGTCCTTTATCCTTAAGATGCAGGTACACGGCTGAGTCCTGACCTGAGGAATTGGCTCTTCTGTGCTGAGCCATACGTTGATGCAGTTGCTGTTTGGTCTCCCCCACATTTGTATGCTAATTGGGATTTTCCAGGGTACATTATTGCCACAGATTCTTGTACAAGTCATTCTGAATTCAGAAAGTCAGTCAGATGACTAGCGAAACGTCTTCAAGAACTAAACTTCAAGTCCAGTTGATCTAATTGAATACAACAGATATGCTGTACAAGTTGTTATGATATTAATAATTGGAACACTATGAAGCTATGCTAACTGGAAACTGTGTTTTAAATTTATGTGAGGGGATTGGAGTAATCGAGACTGTGCACTGTATGGATTGAATCTAATGAACAGCATCTAGTAAGTATTTACAGAGTTCTAAAACTTACATGTCCATGTGTGACAGTCCACTGGCTAATTTTTCCAAATAATTTGGGCTCAATATGTGCTTTTCTGTTGTTCCTATTTGTTTTGGTTTGTTTCTTAATACTGTAAAAATCAGGGAGATCCAATGAAAGTTGATACTTCATGAACATTCTATGTAGTAAAATTCTGATCTCAGTATGAACTGCACTTCTGTGTTGACTAACAGGGCTATAAAATAACGCTGCAGGCTTAAAACACAAGTAACAATAGATATTTTATGACTGCAGCATTTTGGCCATCTTGTAAAATACCAATGTCTACACCTCAGGAGTTTGTTGGCCCAAAGAGCCTGGTGCCCTTTGCCCCACCCCTAAACACAGACCACACCCCTAAACCACAACCATTTTCTCATTTTAGGGAAGAAAATAGACTATAAAGGGGTTGATTTCCTAATGGAAATCCAACCCTGCCTACATTTTAGAAAATATCTAATCCTATATACTAACCAAAGGTTATTGATATGCATGGATGCTGGGACCGTCATCTTGCACTTGTGACATCATCTAAGTGCCGCATCTATACTGGGGAATTGGAGGTGCACGCACGTGGAGGTGACGCGGGTGCACGGGGGGGGGGGGGGCAGGGTTTGCTGGCTATAACCTATAATAAGGAGCCTATACCACGTTATTTATATACGGTACTAACCACAGTTTTAATTATAGCGCCTTTATAAACATGGCCCACAGTTCCATTTGAAATGAATTGCTATGTACTGGCCTTCTACTCAATTTTTCAATTTGATCAGATTGATACTGGGTTCTTAAAACCAAAAGTGACAGGAATCGCATTGGTAAAGAATTTGATCAGTATATCAAACATTGAATTCAGAATTGATTACCATGTGTGATTTTGTGTTCAATTTCATCTAACAAGTCAATTAAAACCTAAGATTACTCTAATACACTACTTGGTCTAGGCTTTCATTTTTAATGGTTTACGGATAAAATTACAAAATTTAGAGCTAATTTTGTAATAAGCGATTTAGTATTGGTTTGTCCATTTCTGGTTAGTATTGCTTTGTCCAGTTATTCATTTTCTCAGGATTTGGCATTTGAAGTACTGCATAAGCTACCCAAAAGGATGGATTATGCGACCGAGGACTTCATTCAGCCAAGTAGTTTTATACAGGTCAGGGAATTCCAAGGTGACACAATATTTTTATATTATATTATTAAGAGGCATGTTGTTTCATATAAAACATAAGTTTCATTTTAAAAATCATGTTTGTCTGTTTTTTAAATTAATGTTAAAAACGGACAAACAAGATTTTTGAAAAAAGGGTAAAAAAGAAACCTGTTAATTTAGTGAATAATGTACCCCCTTCTGTAGATTATATGTGGTGGATCGTGTAGATTATATGTGGTGGATCGTGTAGACAGATTATTGGGTGGGGCTGGGAGTGACCTGGCGGTCTTGGTTCACATTGGTGCCAATGACAAAGTTAGAGGTGGAGGTGAGGTCCTTAAAAATGATTTCCGAGAATTAGGGGCCAAGTTAAAAGCAAGGACCTCCAGGGTAGTGATTTCAGAAATACTACCGCAGCCACGTGCTACGCTAGGGAGGCAACCCTTCTCCCCCCTCCCTCCCCCTCCCTCTCCCTCCCTCTCCCTCCCTCTCCCTCCCGTTCTACTATCCCTCCCCCTAGCTCAAATCCCCCTTAATATCCTGCTCCCCCATGTCTCCCAGCCCCAACTGCATATTTTTTTTTTTTTAGAAAGCTCCCCAAACTCTTACTTACCTCTCCTCTTTCCTCCGGCGAAGTGAGCTGCCGGCAGCCGCGTCTGTGATTGGCTGCCGCTCAGCCAATCACAGACGCGGCTGCCGGTCCCGCCCCTCTGCTTGCATTTCCTTGCAAGCAGAGGGCCGGGAGCGCGGCGGAGGATCGAGGGGAGGTAAGTAGAGTTTGGGGGGCTTTCTAAACTTACTTACCTCTCCTCTTTCCTCCGGCGAAGTGAGCTGCCGGCAGCCGCGTCTGTGATTGGCTGCCGCTCAGCCAATCACAGACGCGGCTGCCGGTCCCGCCCCTCTGCTTGCATTTCCTTGCAAGCAGAGGGCCGGGAGCGCGGCGGAGGATCGAGGGGAGGTGAGTAGAGTTTGGCGGGCTTTCTAAAAAAAAAATTATAGCGGTTGGGGCTGGGAGCCCAGGGGGGACCATATATTAAAAAAAAATTTTCAGGGTGGACATAGCCTTTAATATAGTGAATAATGTACCTCCTTCTGTAAATTATAAGGATATTATGAGTTATCGTGGCGGTTTTGTAGCTGTAGGCATTCACTTATTTAGTATGTGCCGGGCGGGGACTGCCTCAGAAGAAGGCGTGTCATAGCAGTGTGCGGAACTGCGTTTTGTCCCCCGCTGCTCAGCAATTCAGTCACAGGAGGAGGAGGTAAGGAGCCACCACTTCCGGGTGCCGATTCTAACAATATTATTTACATTTGGGGCACATAGGGAGGGGTTTAAATAAATATACCTATATTTCCACTGCTTTTAGTGGAAAGTTTTCCTATTAACTACGCATACAGTTACAGCTAAATTTTGCGGGTCGCAGTGCAAATAAAAAAATGCTTTTCGCCATCCTTCTAAGTGTGGCCTTAGCCTTTCTATCAGAGATGTTAGTAACTGCATGAGTATAATTCTCCTTAAACAGGAATGATGGTTCTGTTCTGTTTTTCTGCTCCCAATCTTTACCTTATTATTTCATCTGAACATTTTCACATCTTGTAATGTTTAGCTTTATATTTTACATTTCCCACAATTTCTGGGCCCAAATAATTCTTCTACTGTGCTTCAAATTTTCTACAAAGTCTCTGTAATGTCTTATTACGATACTCTGTTTCAGCTGGTTGAAATAAAAAACAATCATTAAATAGTGACTAACTGAATCTACGCACTAATTCCAACAAAGACCTGAATGTTGAATCTAGTACATTATAAGATGCATGTTATTCTCAATTCTAGCCACAAAATATTTGTAATTGCATTTGCTCTGTCAGTTGTCTTGCCCCCTCTATTTTCTCCTTCTCCTGAGTTGTTCACTATATTGGTGCTGGGAATTGCATGGAAATGTTAAACTTGATGGTCATTTGTCTTTTTTTCAAGTCTAATTTACTATTTTTTATTCAATGGAAAACAGGGGTGCAGTGCTTGAAAGACATAAACTGGCAGAGTTGTGCATTATTTCAAAGGTTAAAATTGCAGCTGTTTATAGACTGTAGTCTGACAGTCTATTGTAAGTCTTTATTGTAAGTGAATCCTTACAATAAATCTGGATGCCTGCTCCCACTAGATCTTCTCTAGGAAAATGTGGTTATCTCTTTAGAAGAAAGGAGGTTTAGCATTTAAGTATGGAAAGTGTTTTGTACACACAAAACCATTTGCTGGAACCATTTGGATTTTATTTTTTTAAAAAAGTTGAAATGTTGGCTGTGTTCTGCAGCAACCAATCAGATGTTTTCAAATGTTTTCTAACTTTAGTAGACCTGTACAAACATGTATCATCTGATTGTTTGAGGCAAATTAATCATACAGGATTTTTAAAAAAATCTTTTATTGAATAAGCCTTTATGTTTTGGAGAGGTTGTTCTAGAAGCTTGAACAGTTTCAAAAAAGCACAATGATATGAGTATGCATACAGGTTACATCATTAGCCAAAGCCAATGTTTATCACTCCTTTTTGCCTACAATGATCGTATGTTTGTACTTAGCTTGAATAAATGTTGTTTACTAGATAGAAGTGAAATAAATGATTGAAGATAATGAACATTGATGGCAAACTTTCTTCAGAATCATGGAAGACTGATGTGTGGATGATGGTCATAAACAAAGTAGCAGAAACAAAGATAGGTTAAGCATATGCAAACCTGTAAAATGTGTGGTTCAAGTAAGCAGGGGCTTGTGTACAAAAACTTTGCACTTTTAACCTCATTTTTCAGCTGTAAAAAAGCAGCTTAGCTTGTGGGAAGCAAAATGTTTACACAATCTAGAGAGATAAGCAAGTATGTTATCTTGTGGTATTTTTGGAAATAAGCAAAATAGTTCATAGTGTATATACTTGGATTAAACGAAACCAGCCCAAACTAAGCCCAGCAGGGGCAGAGATGTTCTTCACTTAAGAATGGGGGGGATAATAAAATGAAAAAATCATGAATAGAATTAAATCTGTGTTTCTCAAAAGTACATTTCATCAATGTCGATAATGTTTATTCACAAACTACCATTTTTACAGGTTCTGATTTTAAACTTTTCCAAAAATGCAATTTCTGTGATACATAAAAAAAATGCAGCCCATTTTTAAAATCTTCCATAGATTCAGGAATTATAATATTTTAAGATGGCAAAGTAGGAAGCATAATCCATGATAAATGAACACGATAATCATTCATTTAGATTGACTTATGGCTAATCAATACAATAATACCCTTGTCCGAAGCTGTTAGTGGCTCTTTAAGGACTATCCCAAAAGAATTACAGCAATGCATCAGACATGCAGTTCCGGATGAGACTGTGTTTAGGAAACCAGTATAGAAACAATTGCCACAAATGTACTGTATATAACACAGTCTTATTAGCCCAAATAGAACTTTGATTTGTATGGTAAGGTTGCGGAAATGTTTTTGCCTTCTAGAGGTCGCTTATAAATAATTAATATCTGTGGGGTTTCAGAAATGAAGATGGTCTGCCCCTGAGATATACGTTCACATTATTTATTAGATACAGTTTTGGTTCCTTGGATATTTCATATCCGCACATATTCTGTGAGAATTATCATTTACCCTAACTTTAAAAACCCTCTTCATTCTTGGAAAATGAAAACAAAAAAACATTTTTGACTGGCTGAACACAGTCAAATATTTGAACACAATATTGGCTTAATGCTCTACGTGTTTCTGGCATCAAAGTTAATGTGCCTAAAGAACTGGGATGCATTGTAACATTGGTTTTATTGTTATTTTCTCTGTGGCACTGTATAGAACAAGTCAAATACAATAACTGTGACAAATTATCCATCTTGTGACATTTAAGCTATTTACTATTTCTCAAACCTGAATGTTGTCAGCTCTGTGCATTACTAAAAAGAAAAAAAAAAATAATTACAGAGACCTTGATAAAACATAGTCCCAAATGGCGAGTGGAGGAACACATCAGTTCCCAAATTCTCTGAAGTGCTGTGCTGCAAATTGTTCTGGCTCAGTACAGTAAAACCTTGGTTTCTTAACAGCTCCACACTGCTTCTGCAACTACAGTGTACCATTGTAGAAACAACATAGTTCAGTTACAGACACAAAACCTTGGTAATACTGCATATCTCACTGTCACCTGAGGGATCTTTTATAAGGATGCATTTTTTCCCCTGCTGAGTATAGTCTGAGATGTGACACACTAGCAGGATTTATTTAAAATGGAATGCGTTGAGCAGATCTGTGCAAACCCGTGTACAATTTTCTGTAATTTTTTTAGCTGTGCCATTTCTTGTTTTGATTTAAAGGTTTTTACATGTGTATAAAGTGTACTAACCAACTGTTTATAGCAGCCATATATGTAGCTTTGTGACTTGGATTAAAAAAATCATCTTCCATAATTTTATTTGTGCAAGATTCATTATTCTCTACGCTTGTTCTGATGCTCGTAGAGTTTTGGGAAGAATTTTTTTTAGAGTCCTCTGAGTAAAGAAACTATAACTCCACAAATAAGGCTCCAGGTATGACTCTGTGCATTGCTCACTTCTCTTGCTCACGCTGGTTGGTAGTGGGCTCTCAGGATGCGTCCTTATATATTATGTGAGTAGCAAAGGTTCTCTTTCTGAATTTGCAGTCTAGTCTTTCTTGAGATATTACAGAAGTAGGAAGTCCAGGAAGCCTGTGTTAAATATCCCTACAGGCCAGAAACCATGACTTGGAAAGATGGCTGCACATGTCTATGCCGTGGACTGGCACTGGGACTTACACATGGACTAGCACAACTGGCATCAACACCCCCTATTGATGGCAAGTAGGCATGATGCAAGATGGGTAGTTGCAAAGACAGTCGTCGCTGTATACTGCAAAAAAAAAATCAGTATAATTTAGTTAAATTATGATTATATACAACCGATTCCTTCTTAAAGGAGAGGTTCAATTAAAAAGTGAACATATACGTTGTTGCATTGATTGAAGAATGTATGTGTAAATTACCTAATTGGGCTTACCTTCTGTTCAATTAATCTAATAGGAGCTGGGACTGAAGACTGAGGTACAGTACGACATAGCTCATTTACCTGCCATTCTTCAATATATGCAAAAACAGAACAGTTCTCTTCTGAGTGAACTATTTCTTTAAACTGTCTAACTTTGCAATAGAGAATATAGAAATGCATGAATCATTGAATGGGAAACCTTAAAGCAATAATTATTCATACAAATGTGGCCTTCAACTTCATAAATAAGGACTACAGTAAATTTAATGAGCATGTCCACAAGTAAAACCAAAAAATAACCACTTGCCATTTATTTGCCTCTAACCACAACTGCTATTGAAAGCATTTTATTACATGCATTATAACTAGATATTTAATGATAAGTATTGCCCACGTCGTTCCCATTCTGGCAGAGGTTTCCACCTCTTTCACCTGCTCAATGAGCTTTTAGGAACTTGAGTAGATAGCAGGGGAAAGAGCAGTCAATCATTGTTTGTTTTGTCAGCAGCCTCAGTCTGATTGACTGCATGGAGGGAGAAGCCGTCTTCCTCTGCTAGAATGGGGACAACAATTATCCTTAAGTCTGGTAAGGTGACAAGTAGTGATGAATCCTAGCTTCTAAACTAACCTGGTTTCGAAAATCTGAGGGTCCAACTAATTTTTCAAAACGCATCGAAAATTTAAACATTCCATTAGAAACTTACAAAATTCTATTTGGAAATCAAAAATTTCTATCAAAAAATTTAAAATTCTATCAGAAAATTAACTGTAAAAAGTAATAAAAGGCTCAGTGTAATAAAACTTATTTACTACTTGATGACCCACGATTGAAATTTTATTTTTAGTGATACCACACCGTTAACTATCGGTTTAAAAATTGTTAATTTCCAACTACCGATAACGATAAATCTATGATAACGCGATCATAGGTTTACGATCCCCATAGAATACCATTGCGGTAGTTTACTATGGCATGGTAATCTACAACCGAAAATTTGTTAATTAACTAACGTTCAGCTTAAATGTATGACGGAGTTACATACCAATAATGCTAAATTGCTATACCGCCCTTATAAATATGGCCCCAATTCCTTTCTTCCTGTAGTTCTATTTCTTATCAATTGTATCAACAACACTTACTGTTCTGGAGAGTTGATGTCTTTAAAGGATCTCTACTGGTTTTGGAAGATTCTGTTGTGTTCCATTGTGCTGGAGCATTTTGATCATGGTGGTTTTTTAAAACAGCCTTTTCACCATCTGAGAAAACAAACATACAATTCAATAAGCAAGACTCCCTTTCACAATTATGTTAAATCTCATTTATTCAGAAGAAGATTCTGATGCATTGTATATTTTATGGTATGCAAAGTATGGCTTTGTCAGCTTACATAGTCTGTTTACCAAATCCTATTTTCATGGTGAATTACTATTTTTTAAAGTCAAGGCAATAAACTGATTTCAGTGCATAGTTTAGCATGAAGTACTGAAAATATACATATGGTACAAGGCGCGGCATCGCTTTTTTTTACGATGGCTAAAATGATCGTTCATTTATGAACATTGCATAATCTACTATTGCATAAATGTCCGATAACAATCGTAGATTTACGATCTCCCATAGCAAACCATTGCTGTATCCTACTATTGAATGGTATTCTGTGACAATTAATTAACAAACATTCGCCGTAAATGTAAGATCACTGCCGACTGTCGTACATTCCCGATAACGCTCAGTATTGCTAACTTGCGATACCATGGGTTTATAAATATGGCCCAAGGTACCCTGCATGAATTTTATTTAGCTTAAAGGAGTTGAGACAGGAAACCTTTTCCCACTGCATTCTTTTACATGTCCAAGCAACACAACAATGCCCCAGCATAACGTTTATTTCTGAGAGGTACAGTCCAGGTCAATGAATCACCGCCTTATCTTTTCTTAAATTTTACGTGAAATTTGTTCACAGTTGATATTTTCACTCATCTGTTGATGGGTTGGGATAAATTACTGTGGTATGCAGTTTGAGCACACAAGTGTAAAAAAACATTTTTTGACATTGCTAAACATAATAGCACCAGGAATAAAGAGAAGATTGTTAATGGTAATTTATGATTGTGGCGTTATTTTACGTCTGCATCTTTAAATAAGTACCGTGGTATTTAAAGGATAACTGTATTTTTTTTCCTGATTTCAAACCTCTATCTGCCTTCAATTAGCCTTCAATTAGCCATGCCTCTTATTGTCATTCAAAGCTAGCATGTGATCAGCTTGATTATGTAGGCTGTATCCTACCAACAGGACATTTCAAGTTTGTTTAACTAGCAGAGGAGGAGGAGAGAGGTTGTAACAGACATTCCCACCAGCCAATGACAAGTGTTATGTTAATCATGGTCCTGGGCCGTCTAGGAGGTGGGCTTTTAGCACTCATCACTGCTGTGTGATATCTAAGACAGGGAAGCACGGCTTTAGATTATTGTCCTTTAATAGACCTTTACTGTGTTGTTCAAAGACACAGCTCCTTTACCTCCCGTTCTTCAATAAAACTAAATGGCAAAAAAGTTTTTTTAATGGTCACATGGCAAAAAAAAGGTTTGATATCAGAGTTTACTAATATTGATCCTTTATAAATACTGCTACTAGTCTGATTAGATTTAGATTTTTGCTCATCAGTGCTAGAAAATACAGTTTTCATCTGCTAGGTTAGTGTCCTGGACTTTTCTGTATTAAAGATAGTGCTAAAGCACTGAAGAAGCCTCGCAGATGCACTTTGTTTTATGCTGCCACTCCTCAATATTGGGAGGTAGGAATTACCAATCCTTCCTCCCTGCCCCAGGTAATTTTTATATAAAGGGTATCTCCACTGGAAATAAAAATGTTTGTTATTTAGTTTTATTAAAGAATGGGAGGAAAAGGAGCTGTGTTTATAAAACCTGCAGGAGCCAGGGGAGAAGGTAAGCTACTTACCCAATCGATTGCTCCTCCGCCATGTAGAAGACAGTCTGTCAGGAGATCTCCTTTAACTGTTTTTTTTGTTGTTGTTGTTGATTTTTAAATAATTTATACGCACTTTAGTTCTCTTATGCTGTGACCATATGCTGAACATTATCTTTTTGTGGTTGTTAATGTATGATTTGGAGCAGTAAATGAAGTTCACTAGACATAATAATTTAACATAAATTGATGAATGGCTGATGTAGGAAGTTAGAAAAGAAACCTGAATGGATGCTAAATGGTTAAAGGTTAAAAATAAAACAAAAAAACTTTTGCTCAGGCTAGATAAGTTGAAGTTAATAACAAAGAAGGAGAAATGCTTGGGAGGAGATACAGAATAAACCAATAAAAAAATACATGTTCACTAGTAGATTTTCTCAGTGGGTAGTTCTTAAAAAAAGAACAAAAGAGGTTTATTCTTTGAGAAGAGGGTTCTGTACAGTAAGAACGCTGAAACTTGATGACTTTGCGAACCAACAACATTTCATATAAATACTGATACAGTACATGAAGCTTCGAAGGGGAATTAAGGTCTCTAGACAACATTGCCATAATAGACAGAGCACATTCACAAAGATACCAAATGCTGTGTCTGACCTCTCCCTTTGCTGTGGCTGCTGAGTGATTTATGAAATTAACCTGTGGGTACTAGGGTCAGCTCCCATAATCCAAATTAACTGGGAACACCAGTTAGTACTGCTCAGTAAGGTGTAGCCTTGCTTCCTGGAAGCTGACAGCCAATCATGTTAGTCTCCCTCTGACACAGAACACAGATTTCAGTGCAAATTTTGTGTAAACATATTACGAATGCAATATTACTTACTCAGGTAAGTCTGAGAAGTACAGAAACATGTACAGTGTCTTGCTAAAAAAAAAAAAAAAAGCTTTCTACCACTATCACCACAAGAACTACTGGGTGGAGTGTAAGTACATTTAGAATCTTTATTTTTTCATAGGAACATAATGAAAATTAAAAAAAGTTTACCCAATGGTCTTTGTATTTCTAAAACCAGCACTTAGCCATGAACCAAAATCAGTTCACTATTTTGTATTGCTCCAGAAAGGCTGTCAGCAATTCACACTGGTTGTTAAATAAAAACAGAGCTGCTATATATAAAGTTTGTACATATATAGAATCTTTATATTTTACTAGAAAAAAACAAACAAAAAAAATTAAAAAAGGCAATAAAACCAGGCAATAGACTATTTTGTATTGTTTCATACATAAGCCAGGGGGCTGTGTGTTTTTAAAAACATGCAGGGAGATTTAAATAAAGTTCTTATTTAAAACATTTGAAAGCTAACATCTGATTGGTTGGGGCAAAATTAGCACCATTTTTAATGATAAGAACTTTTATTGAATTTCCCTAATGGTATTTATACATTGTACAACAATAGATCCATCAAGTAATACAGGTACTTTTATAAACTATCAGGCCTATTAAAAATGGTGCTAATTTTGCCCCAACCAATTAAATTTTATCTACCATTGAAAGCTAAAATTAGGGGCAAAATTAGCACCATTTTTAACAATCAGAACTTTTTAAAAGCATAAAGACAGCGAATACTGGGGTCAGGGAAAGTGTCTCTAACATGGGCTGGAAACAACATGGAAGCCTTCTTAGTTACAGAACCTATTACTTAAATGTGCTAAAAGCAACTTACTAGTCGAGATGGGCAGATTTCCAAAAATCCGGTCTGATTTCAAATATTAGAACTTCTGAAAAAATTTGAAAATTCGAAAGTTTGAAATCGGACTCATTAAAATCAATGGGGACAAATAGTTCAGATAAAATAAGGGTAACTTACTGTACATGGCTCTGGGACCTGGGGAATAGTCTGGGGAACACATAGAAATATCCAGAACTTGAAATAAAGCAACTTCCTTCACATGCACACTACTTTCGAGCTTCCACATACGTCATTTGATAATTATTTCAAAAATTTTCAATTTCTAGAATCTGTCTCTTAATCTTTCCCTATATCTCTTCAAAAGGGGTGCTCATTATTATACAAAAGGAATTGTGCCTAGCATGAAGTGGTAAAGCTTCTTTTGCATTGCATACTGTGCCTCAACAAAAGAGGATAAAAAAATTAAAATACATTTGTCTTTAAAGGGAAAGTTGAGTGGAAAATATTATTTTTAAAATTCTTTGTTTATATTATGCACACAGTTATTCTACATATTCTCTTCCATTTTTAAAAATCTGCTAAAATTATACCCCTTGCTATTCCTTACTGTTGACATTAGTGAGCTGATATTTTAGGTTCTGTAACGGTCCTTCCTCTTCCTAGAATGCACACTAACATGGACAGTAAAGGTGGCCATACACATGCGATCCCTATTGCATTGTGCCAACAAATCCCATTGTTATCAGTCGACACACATGCAGTGGGGACAGTACACATGGACCCAACTGATCACCCATACGAGGTATAGGGATCGGTTGGCCATACACTGACCACTAGTATCGGTTCCCTTTACTTAAAGTAAAGACCGATACCTACCGACTGTAATACCGACTACAGTCATTTGTCAGACACAATACATAGTAACATAGTAATTGAGGTTGAATAAAGACATACGTCCATCAAGTACAACCTTTTCAATTTCCTTTTTAATACTACCTAATGGTTGATCCAGAAGAAAGCAAAAGAAAAAAAAAACAGCTAAAAAGAAGGGGGGATTCCTTTCTGACTCTAAATAGCAATCAAAAAGCATCCCTGGATCAACCAGAACTACAGTAAATGTATTAATACCAGTAATTCTCAATATTTTTTAGTTTTAGAAACTTATCTAGCCCACTTTTAAAGCTATTTAATGAACTTGCTATTACCACATCTGCTGAAAGATAGTTTCAACATTCTCACTGTAAAGAAATCTTTCCTAACCTGGAGATGAAACTTCTTTTCTTCTAATCTTAAAGGATGACCGTGTGTCCTCTGATATGACCTATTAGTGAACAATATACCAGAGATTTTATTGTATGGCCCATTAATATATTTGTATAAAGTGATCATATCCCCACTCAAACATCGCTTTTCCAATGTAAACAGCCCTAACTTGTCTAATCTGCCTGCCCCCTTTCATTCTACTTATTATTTAAGTTGGCTTTCTCTCAACTGCTTCCATTTCAAGGATGTCCCTTTTGTATATGGGATTCCGAAATTGCACCGCATATTCTAAATGAGGCCTTACCAGTGCTTTGTAAGGAGGGAGAATAATATTTTTCTCTCTTGAATCTATTGCCCTCTTTATACAAGCTAGCTCTAGCTGTGGCTGCCTGGCATTGTTTGCTACAGCTAAGTATGTTATCTACTAGAACCCCCCAATTTCCAATTTTTTTTCCATTAGAGATTCACTTAGCACAGAGCTATTTATGGCGTAGGTGGCACACTGATTGCTTAACCCCCAAATGCATCACCTTACATTTATCAACATTGAATTTCATCTGCCACTCTGCTGCTCATTTAGATAATCTATCTAGGTCTGCTTGCAGCAATTGCACATCATTTGAAGTTTCCAAAGCTCTGCATAGTGTAGTGGCATCAGCAAACACAGTGACCTTACTCTCAATGCATTTATGAACAGATTAAAAAGAAGTGTTCCTAATTTGGAACACTGAGGCACTCCACTCAGAACTTTAGCCCACATAGATGTAGCTCCATTTAACTCCACTTTCTGTTTGTGATCCAATAACCAAATTTCTATCAATGTTATATATTTTTTTTAGGCCAACAGTCCTCCGTTTATACATTAGTCTCCTATGTGGCACAGTATCAAAAGCTTTAGCAAAATCCAAGTAAACTACATCCACTGCTATGCCTGAATATACATTCTTAGGGCCATATTTATAAAGCTGCGATATCGCTTTTTAGCGATTCCGCGGCTTAGTTAATTTACGATCGCGGTTGGAAATGTACGATCGCACATTTACGACAGAACGTTCAGTAATTAATGAACGTTCAATCGTAGAAAATTGTACCGCAATGGTATTCTATGGGGATCGTAAATCTATGATTTTATTAATCTCCAATCGGTGTAACGATCGTACATTTACGATACCGATCGTTAAAGTCGCGGTATTGCTAAAAAGTGATACCATGGCTTTATAAATATGGCCCTTACTTCTTCATAAAAAAAAAGTAAATTTTTCTGGCACGATCTATTTCTCATAAATCTGTGCTGACTACTACTAATAAGATCAGTTATGGAGACAAAGTCAAGGATATGATCCCTTAACAAAGTTTCCAGGTCTATAGTTACCAGGCTGGGAATGACTGCCTTTTTTGAATATTACATTGGCTTTTTTCCAATCCAGCAGCTCATCACCAGACAAATGTGAATCTGAAAAGATAAGAAACAGTGGTCTAGATTAAACTGGACTAAGCTCTCTTAAGATCCGAGGAAGTATTATTCAGTCCTGGGGCTTAATTGATATTAACTTTGTCTAAAGGTGACCATACATATGAACGATAATGGGGAAACAACAGGATTTACCTTTTATCGTTCATGTGTAGGGGATGTTCCCAAACGATCGGAGTGCCGATGAATGACCATAGTCAGCACGTTCGGGAATGACGGAAAATTTCCGTTCATCGTTATCGGCTCCCTTTACTTTAAGTAGAGGGGCCGGTCCGATTGTGTGGTGTATGGCCACACAGCCAACCGATCCCCATACGCATCTGAGGTCCATGTGTGCTGTTCCCACTGCATATGTACTGACAGATACCAATGCGATCTGTCTGCACACATGGTGTGAGATCACATGTGTATGGCCAACTTAATTGTTTATGTACCATATCCTCTGTCAACCAGAGAGAATATTCCACTTTGATACCCTTCATATTATTACAGTCCCTGCTGGGGACTAGGATTCTCTATAGTGAATACCGATGAAAAAAAAAGGTTTAGCACATTAGCCTTTTCAGCATCCTCTATAACCATCTCAACCATTATTTAATGGTCCCACATTCGCAGTCCTCATCTTTTCACTATTGATATACTATTCCCTAAGCTTCCCATCATCTCCAAAATTAGCTCAGGGTTATTAGATATCGGCAGATCCAACAACGCATCCTGTGAAACCATCTGTGAAAGAAAATGCTCATACAGAAAAAGTCACACCAAATACTGATTTGATATTTGGATACAGTGGATATAAAATCTTTGCAAACCCTAAAAAATTTAATTGCTTTGTATATTAAAAAAAGAAAGGAAGGCAAGAAGTCAAAAACAAATTAGAAACCGTTAAGTGAAAAAAGAAATCCTATCAAATCCTGGTTCTATTAGTGTCACGTCCCCTGAACTAATACGTTCTTAGAGCACTTGTTGATTTCTTTTATATCTTTAATTGTTTTGGATATTATATTAATAGAAATGTCAGGAGAAATGTTAAATAATGTATGGGATTAAGGCCCTGGAGAGAGTAATTTAAACTTCTTTTCACAGAATTGGTATCATCTTATAGTTGCACAGTACCAAGTATTTTTGTGTTTTTTATATACTTGTGCACCTCATGTAATGTATGGGAGGTTATATAACACCATTACTAGAGATATTTACAAATGGGCAGACATATGGAATTAACAGGACAGAGAATTTAGGCCTGCACAGCTATTCAGTGTGCACAAATGATCATCATTAAGGGATCAAGAAGTAAATATTAAAAAGGAGAGAGAATGAAAGAGATACCGCTTATAAATTATGACCCATATTGTTTGGAGCCCAGTGGTTATGACATCATAAAACGTAACTTTTAATTTAAAAGAAATACACACATATACACATATAAAATTTGTAAAACCACAGTCTGCCAAATAGGGAACATAAATTAAAGACAAGACAAAGTCCTGTTCATTCCGTAGACATAGAACACATATTGCACTCCAGAGCTGTCCTGACTTGTGTAATCGGGCATTCTTTATTAATATAATTGTGTGTATGTACCTGGCTACATTCATTTTGGAAGCACTTGGTTGCCTGTACTGCTGGTTGAAACCATGAAGCTAGTTATTTAAACTTGTGTTTCTGTTACTGAATTGGTATCCTGTTATATCTGTACAACAAAAACTGTATTGTACTTGGGCAACCTCTATAATGTATGGGACATTATAAGACACCATTACCAAAGATACTTCCAGACTACATTAGCAAATATTGATACATAGTATGGATCATGAAATTGCCGAAAATATACAGAACGCAGAACTAAGATGGCGGCTGGAATGAATATCATGCTGGAAAAGACATGAATTACATATTTAAAGGCTTTCAAGAGAGTAAATCCCATACGGAACCCTTTAAAAACCTTTGGGAAATGGTAAAACGCACTGAGAACTCAGAGGAAAAACTACAATGACAGTAGTTGCCCTGAAAAGTGATTTTAAATACAGTACATTGAAACCCCTAATATAGATAAGTGTTTGGGAGCTCTGGAAGAGCGGATTTTATTTGCACTATTTGAGCACTGTCAGGGATATTCAATTAAAGTTCTTATTGTTAAAAATGGTGCTAATTTTGCCCCAACTAATCAGATGTTAGCTTTCAAATGTTAAAAAAGATCTGATTGGTTGGGGCAAAATTAGCACTAAGAACTTTTATTGAATAACCCTGTTTTTAGAGAAGAAATGCAAACCTAATGATCATATTCTTATTAAATATATGCAAAACATTAATGATTTAACACAAAAGACAAACTAAAATAAATTAGTATTACATAATAAAGTAGCATTACAATTGTGTTTTTAGATAAATCCCAATGAATTTACATCTTGGGTTAGGCTAACCTTTTATTACAGATAATATCTTCCTTTCATAAGGAAGGATAACATCTGACAATCCGCACAGATGCTGTGAACTTTGGCTTTAAGAAGTAAGGGGCAATTTAAACACAAAGTATTGGTAATTATAATACTGCATAATTACCTTATCGGCTTGGTTTTAAAATGTGTTAATGGCCACAAATTACTGATCGTTGTTCCACATTGTTGGATGCAAAATTCCAACTGGTCATCAAAGACTTCAATGGGCATCTAATGCCAATACAATGCGGACATAAAATACAAACAGCGGTGCAAAACAAGGATGGTATTGTACAACACCAATTAAACTTTATAGATATGCCCTTAAGTGCCATAATAATAAACTGATCATTTAGCTATAAATTCATTCCTGCCATGAGGGGATCCACAACACACACATATTAGGTATATTACTAAGGTTTTTTTCTCCGCCTCATTTAAAGTTCATCCACAAGCTTATCTTTAGCTGCAGCCCCCTCACACTGCAAGTCAGCAATATTTTTTCCTCTATGCCCCTTAAGCCAGCTATTCATCCTGATCTCTGCTGGCACCTACAGAGCTCTTTTATTAGCTCATACATATGCAGAAGAGGCAGCTCGGGTGCAGCAGTTATTCATTGGCTGCATATAAGATAACAATAATGGGGAGTCCAGAAAATATATTAAGATACAGTCAAAGAAGTTCGAGCTCTTAAAATATATAAAAAGTATATCAGGTCATATACAATATTACATTTGGTTGCATCTTATTCTTTTTTATGTTAATTTTGATTATTCTGATTTGTTTGTTATATACATGTACATGCTTTCTTATTTTATCTAATGCAAAAAGCTTAATACTGTATATTATATAAATAATTAATGTATTTTGGGGGAACAAAGCAGGACAGTGAAGTAGATCTGCTTCACAAACCATTCTTTTTTTCCAGTGCTTAAACCTTTTCTGGTGGAAAAACTCTTTATGCCCTGTATTTGGTCTTAAGGCCCTTACCACTATGTGCTCTTATTCTGGTTTAAGATGCGATCTACTCAGGCTTCATTTAACAGTATGGCTCTTGAAACCTTCCTCCTGAGGGTAAGGGGACTCCTCCCAAAGTCATTCCTTTTATACTACTGGCAAGCAAGCCATAACAATTCTAAAATAATGCCTAGCATGTGCCCCTCAGTTTATAGACAATTTGACAGCCCTAAACTGATGTTCTAAAGATGATTCTTTGGATTCTCTTCTCTCTGTTATGGGCACTTTAGAATGTCTGCCTTCAATTGGCTGAAGGACAATTTTGTAGTCACTGGTCAACTCTTTTCTTTGAAGCCAGTTGGGGAGCCATCCCATTTGGGTTTTTGGTAAATCTTTATAGTTAAAAGAAAAGTTCAGTGGAAAGTATCATTATTTTTAAATTCTTTGTAATGTGCATACCTAGTTATTCTACATATTCTCTTCCATTCTGAAAAATCAGTTGAATTTATACCCCTTGCTATTCCTTGCTGTTGACATTAGTGAGCTGCCATTTTAGGTTCCTATAGTTCTTCTTTTTCCCAGGATGCATTTTCTACTAATTGGCTGTGGAATGCATCAAACATGGTCAGATCTCTACTGAGCAACCGATTAAACACAGACGTCCTGCAAACAGGAAGTCAGTATTTTGTGAAGCATTTATTTATACACATGGCATGATAAGGTCATTAGGTGGAAAAATACTGCTCTTTTTTCTTAAAAGCTTATGTATTTGCACTGACCTTCCCCTTTAACCCTTTTTTGTGCGTTTCTTCTCCGGTTATCTATATATTTTGAATTGGACAACACACCAATTTCCTTGTTTTCCTAGTTACCAATTTGCGACATGATTGTCTCAATATTGTCTGAGGTTGATCCTCTTCTACAATCCTGATAGGGTCTACCAACTGGCTTCAGTGAAAAAGATTTATCACAAAAATCTCCCATTGCTAACAAATATTTACAACTAGGCTCAGTTATCCAATTGTGGCTGTATAATACATAAGTTTTGATTGTGTAATGTTAATTGTGTAACAGAGGCATTTATTAAATATGAATTTATTAACCCCATAAATAACATATTTAAAAGAAACCAGCAGTACATATGTCAGACAGAAAAGGCAAGTAAATTGTTATTATATGACGGTGGCAATACCCTTTACGGTCATTGTGTAAAATAACGTACGCCATGTGAAATACGAATGCAGTGTAAAATAATAATCTAGCAATTAATGTGGCGATATCGTTTGCATTAACTCATTTTTATAAATACTTAATTGAAGTTAAACAATTAAGTTTTGGGTTATGTGCTCAAATAAGTATGCAACCAGATCACTAGAAAACTGTATCCTGAATAATCTGTACTTTTATTGATGACCTCAGAAGTGGAAAACAAAAGCTTTCGACATCCATTTCTTAGATCTTTTCACCTCTGTTGGTTAGATGCACACCAGACAGTTTCAAGGACAGTTAGTAAAGCTGGGTACACACAGGTATTGGTTAGTTGGGCCCAAAAATCTGTGCTACTTTCGTCTCGGACGAATGAGCAATCGGACATTTCGGTAAATCACGGCAGATTGTGCGGATTCCCAATGGGATCGCATAATCACTCTCACAAACTGTCGGCCGCGGTGCTAGTGCCACGACCAACAGACATTTGTCCCGGACGAGCTCTTGCTCGTATCGAATGGTCGGTCCAGCCTAACAGAGCCCAAAAGTAGATAATAAACATGTTTAAATAGGCCTTACCTTTATTATCAGTGAAGTTTCGTATACTGAGGATGTCATTCAGATCCTGGTAATGGTTCTGTTTGATATATGTGTTTTTTTCAGGTGTATCTTGAAGTTGCATTGTAACTTCTTCAAGGTCTTTGTCCAACTGTAAAATATGTAAAAGAATATCAAAAAGTGTCTCCCCTCCCCCCAGCACATACCATATCTGATTTAAATGAAGATGTCAGGAATAAGTTTACCTACTGTACAGTCCCTATTATAAAAAAGATATGTTCACCCACAAAGTAAACCTATCTGTTTTTGCATTAATTAAAAATTGGGAGGTAAAGGGGCTATGTCTTACCTCCCATACTTTTACAATTTATCTAACAGGAGCTGGGAACGAAGATTGAAATAGTAAAGTACCCGTATGCACTGAAAACGGTGAAACTTTGGTATTTTCTTCCAGCAGAAAATGTTTAATCACATCCATATGAATCACTTTGTGTATATTGGGATTTATATGGATGCAATTAAATGTTTTCTTTATGTTTGACTCTATAAGTGGTTTTGCCTGTTTTTTGTGGGTCCTTTGTGACTTCGGTTTGGGTAGCTACAATATATATATTTATTCCCCCTCTGGGTTTACAGTGTTCCACATGGTCTTTTTTAAGAGGTTGTCCTCTTCCGGATCAGTCTTTGTAGAATACTCTGATTTAAAACAGCATTTGCGGCTCTTGGGAAATGGTCTGCAAACGTTTAGACTTTCACTGAAAAGTGTGCAAAAGCTGAATTAAATAGGTTTGAGTCACCATAAACCCCTTTTAAAGAAAGACTAAACTATATTAAACAGGCTAGTGTGATTTTAACACAGAATTATAGCCCACTGCCTGTGAGACCCATAGTTCTTGTTGATCCAAGGATCATTTGTGATTTTGTCCCTGCTTTTTTTTGGCTTTTCTGTTAGGTAGGTTTAATGAGTAGGCTATAAAGGTTGGACAAGATGGACGTATGTTACTATGTAACCTCAATTACTATGTTACTATGTAACCCTGCACCTTTAAGAGGGTGTATAAATCTTGATGTCATGGTGCTTTTTTATACTTCCAAATATGTGATATATCTATTTAATATTGAGCACAGGCCACCCTGTGCAGTTTCTGTGTTAGTTATGTTTTACACTACCAGGTTCCATAAAACCTAATTAGTTATTTTGGCAGTTAACCGGCCCACCTTCTCTTTTCGGTTAGTGCAATGCAGTAAGTGTCACACATCGATTACTGCATTGCGAGAGTGAAGTAAGGTGTGCAGGGGAGCAATCCTGTATCGCCCCCATAGTGTTTTCATTACTGCAGTGATTGGCCATTTTTCACATTTACAGTAGAGATGTTCGAAACTGTTGAGTTTGTTTCAGTTTTTGAATTTTCGAAATTTTAAAGGTTCGAAAATTCGAGTTTCGAAAATAGTCTACTTTCGATTTTTAATTTTCATAAATCGTCTATTTTCGCCTACTTTCCAGTTTCGATTTTCGAAAATCGTCTACGTTCAATTTTAGATAAAAAACGAAAATTCTAAAAATCTGGGTTCCGTGAAATTCCCGAGTTTTGTCGGGACTTCGAAACCCTCAGATTCTATTTGAAACTGGGTTCTATTCGAACCCACATTACATCTCTAATTAACAGTGCTAAATCACCTGCATCACACTGTGTCATGCTGTAGCCCTTAAAGTCAATGTGACACGGTATGTGACGCTTTTCTACTGCAGTGAAGTCAGTGAAAATGCAAGTACCCCCTTGTGATTGGTGCCAATGTATTTTATTTTTGCAAATGTGTATTTATCTGTCAATTTCAATATTTGTTTCCTTATTTCTGTTATCAATCCCAAATGAAGGCAAGTGCATTAACTTTGCATTACAGGGTGATACAACATTGCTACTGGTTCTAGCTGGAAAAAAGAATATTCCAGAAGCTATCATAATTTGTGACAGTGTATTGAAATTAAATGATTTGAAAAGTGTTCCTTTTACCATTTTAATTGAGGAATCACTAATCCTATTTACTCACAGACTGTATAATTCAAAAAGATGAACATTTCCATGCCTCATAGAAACCAATTAGTAAAACAGTGTAATGTATATACATTTATTCAGATTTCAGATTATTCAGTGTCCTGTTTATTGAAAGGCTTTTATGGCCAATCCCCAAAATGTAAACATTTTGCCCATAGAAATCCGTATACCAGGGAGGTAGGATATAATATTCTACAAAAACACAGCTCATGAACCAGCATAAATTAGGGCTCTCACCTGATGTCAGTAGCACCGCTCACTCCACTTTAAAACAGCAGTTGAAATATAGATACAAAGGACACCAAAGAGCCAGGGCAATTGCCTCACAAATGTAGTTTATTTCAGACCTCAGCACAACATGTTTTGGATATATCTTATCCTTCCTCAGGTGCTATTTTTTTATATAATATTCCTATTTTCCTGGGCGGCTGTTCACAGGAGCAGTGATCTGTGAAAGTAATGCTCGTGCAGCATCAGACAGCTCACCACACCTATTGGTGTGTCTGTGTGACAATCTCGATACTAGATGTCGGAACTTCCAAAAATCCGGTCCGCACGAGGATCCATGGATTTTCGAAAAAAATCCGTAAATTCGAAAATCCGCGAGCGGACCCGTTAAAACGTATTAAAATGAAAGTTCTGCAAAATCCGCATTAAAAGTGGTCTAAATAGCCTTGGTAACGTACACTTAATCACTCAGGGACCTGGGTAATGACCTTAAGAACACGTATAAATGCCTACAATACCTAAAAATTACAGTGCGCTAGCGTGGATTTTAAAAAACAGTATTTTCGAAAATACGAGGATTTCCGTAAAAACGGGGATTTCCGTAAAAACTAGGATTTCCGTAAAACCGAGGATTTTCGTAAAAAGTAGGAACCGGAACCTTCTGCCTGCACAATGGCGAGTTCTGTAATGCAGATGTATGCCACACAGTACCTCCTGGCCAAGGGGTATGATGATTTCCCCCCTGGCACCTATCATGTGCAGCGCCGAAAGCGCAGGATTATGGAGGGGCTCCAGCGCCGGCTCCTGCGCCGCTTCGGCTACCAGACCACTGTCTCTACCCTCCAGAGACAGTGGTCTGATCTGAAGAGGCAGAGGCCTCATTATGTTCAAGCCATGCGGCAACTGATGGAAGGCAAGTATACTTTTTATTATATTACTGTATTGTAATAAGTAGTAAAATATTTTAATTCACTTCTGACAAAAACATATTTATTGTATATACCTTACCATTAAATTACACACACCACATTGGCCACATTCCCCTATATAGTAGTTTGCACACAACAAGGGAAAGAAGGCAATGGGGGTACTGGGTTACATAATGTCCACTGCGGTTTGCCACCATTGTTGTGGGGCCAGGCAAGCTTGGCCCCACTGGACATACCCCTCACCCCATTGGCTTCTCTCCCTCAGAGTATGCTTCGTGCAAGGGAAAGCGGGTGAACGGGTAGGAACAGCACCATTAAGTTACAGCAGGCTCACTGCAGTTTGCCACCATTGTTGAAGAGCCAGGCAGGCTTGGCCCCACTGGACATACCCCTCAACCCACTGGCTTCTCTCCCTCAGAGTATGCTTCGTGCAAGGGAAAGCGGGTGAAAGGGTAAGGCTTCGTAGGAACAGCACCATTGAGTTACAGCAGGCCCACTGCAGTTTGCCACCATTGTTGAAGAGTCAGGCAGGCTTGGCCCCACTGGACATACCCCTCACCCCATTGGCTTCTCTCCCTCAGAGTATGCTTCGTGCATGGGAAAGCGGGTGAACGGGTAAGGCTTTGTAGGAACCGCACCATTGAGTTACAGCAGGCCCACACTTTCTAATATGGAGTACTGCTCTAGTGCCAGGCAGGATTGACCCAGAGCTGAAAACATTAGCCACAGAGTAGCTGTTGCGGCTGTATGAGATGGTCAGAGTAGGTGACACCACAAAGGTGCCTCGTGGAGAGAGAAGGAAGGACAAAGTACTGCTCTCAGGCCAAGTAGGATCGACCCAATCTTAGAAAAATTAGCCACAAAGTAGCTGTTGTCGCAGAGCATTTGTAATTTCACAACTTGAATGCAGTAGAGCAAGGTATGACCATATATGGCCCTGCCAATAAGAAAAATTTTCCATTTGCCAGCTTAGCTGGCATCAGCTAAGCCTCTAGGCGGAAAATGAGGCGGAAGGAGCAATACGGGTGGCCAGGGGCAGGAGGCCTTCAGTCACGGGCATCAGCATCAGTAATAGGGGTGCTGTACTGAGATGTGATCCACGCCTCATTCATCTTGATGAATGTAAGGCGTTCCACATTCTCAGTGGACAGACGGGTCCTCCTCTCCGTTACAACTAGGTTAGTCCTTTAAAGGACTGTTGGGTCTCAAGATGTGTGAATACAGGGGTGGTTAACAACAAGTGCTAAACCACCATACTGAAATCCACACACAGAAAGCTCAAAAAGCACAAAAAACTCTCTCCAACTCCTACACTGTCAGGTCTCCACTAAACACACTCCAACACACTGACAATATGGCGCCTGTAAAGCAGCATTTTATACCCAGGGGGCTGGCAATAATCATGTTAACTGCCATTGGATAATTTGGGACATGTGGCTTGCTCCGTCTTCAAAATAACCCCCAAAATGCAGAAATTCCGCGAATTTACAAGAATTTCTCGTTTTTCGGAAAATTTTTGAAATTCCGAGAATTCTCGGAATTACGAGGACCTCCGTTTTCTCCGTATATTGAAAATACGGAGATCCTCATAATTACGAAAATTTTCTAAAAAAAAAAATCCGCGGTTCGGAAGTTCGGAAGGCGGAAAATCCGGAATAATCCGCCGGGATAAATCCGCAGCGGATCCGGGTCCGCGAACCGGCCATCTCTACTCGATACTAGAGATATAGTAATGCTAAAGGGGGCAGTGAGCTGTCAGCTGCTACATGAGCAGTATTTTGGTAGCTTACTGCTCCAGAAAATGGTCACCCCGGGAGGAAGAAATGGGATTTCCTACCTTCCTGGGATAGGGGCTTTCTTAGAGCCGAAGCATATTTTCCATTTTAAGTATTCCTGAGTGGCATGTGTAAAACTTTACTACAGTATTTTCTTGAGGATTTAATTATGCAAAATATATACACGAGAAACTTTTTAATTAGTTCTAATCAATTAAGGGATATAATCTTCAAAATAATATTTGTTACTAAGCCATTAAGAACAGGGTTTACCATAAGTCATGTTCACAAATTGCTATTATTTCTTGGAATTTGTTGGCAAGGGCTGTAAGTGTAACATTTCTAAGAGCCTAAAAGTACTGTACATAATGATTGTTGGCCTGCTGCCTTTCCTTTGGAAGGACAGACATCTGCTTCCCTAATAACTCTCTTTCAAATTATAAATTGGTAAAGTGACAAGCCTACAACCAACTGAGAATTTAGGAATTCTTCCAGCATTTTCCACTGAAAGAAATAATATTAAAGGGCTAGAAGTAGAATCCATCTGACAGGTAATATAGACTTTTGTATGCAAAAAGATTTTTTATGTATTTCATATGTGGAATAGTAAACTATAGTATACTGTACCTAGTTACAAATTGAGCATTTTGTACTGTTGGTATGTATTTATGATAGTAAACCTATAAAAACATTGTTCTGTTGATTGATTTCCATATTTGTCATCTTGAAAGATTCTTAAGACACACCCAAACCTACTTTAGCATAGCTTCTCACCACTCGTGTTCATGCTTTGCACATAATGGAATAAGTTCCATCACAACTTGCTGATTTAGAAAATTTCTAATGGCAATAATGTACTAGGCCTGTTAGACAGTTTTTTAGTTGCCCTGTGTGCGCAAACATTTCTTTCTCCTTATCACACTGTTTGTCCGCTAAAACATTAGGAGACCAAACATCCCATGAGACATAAGCAAATCTGTATGTGACATTTGCCTTAAGCTAATTTATTTTAATTTGACCTTAATATACTTTTTAACTGTTTTAAATATGTATGAAGGATTATTGTTAATTAAGTGGAACAATAGATTCCTCTGGGAAACATTTTTCCATAATAAATCTCCATACTGAACTAGGAATCAGAAAATGCTTGACAATAGTAGCCAGCAATAGGATCATGATGAAAATTATTTAGGTTAAAGACAGGATGTGCCAGCAATAGGATCATGAAGAAAATTATTTAGGTTAAAGACAGGATGTGCAAATAAAAAAAAACCCATCTATACTGTATGTAATACTAGTACAGAGGGAAAGAGATAAAGTCTAAGAATGATAAACAGACAGGATGGATTAGAAAATGTGTAAAAATGCTCCCTTAGGGCTAGGCCACACTAGCGCGTTTTTCGTGCCTTTGCGCACGCGTTTCGCGCTCGCGATTGTGCACGCGATTTTTGCTAAAATGGAAATCGCGGGAACACAAAAATTCACGCGATTTCCGATGCACATGCGATTGCGCGTCCGTTCGCGTTTTGGTAACGCATGTGTTCACCATTTTTGGTGCGTTAACGCAGCGTTTCCATAACGCGAAATGGCAAAAACGCATGCGCAAAACGCGAACGCAAAGGCGAACGCACAAGAAAAGCGCACACAATCGCGTGCGATAACGCTCGCGATTTTGTGTGCGATTCCTGTGCGTTGTAATGTGGCCTCAGCGAACGGACGCGCAATCGCATGCGCATCGGAAATCGCGGGAATTTTTGCGTTCCCGCGATTTCCATTTTAGCGAGAATCGCGGGCGCAAACGCGAGCGCGAAACGCGTGCGCAAACGCGCGAAAAACGCGCTAGTGTGGCCTAGCCCTTAAGCTGCTTTCAAGATGAGGACTACAAACACTTACTCCTGAGTTACAGCTGTCTGTTTGGGTATTTTACCTTCTAGATGCACTTGCCATTCGTCTGCAGACCTGCCCTCACTCTGTGGCCGGCAATTTATCAGATGTGCTTCTTGCCAGAGAACATACTCCCAATGGTTAAAATATCCATCTTGGGAAGTGGCGGGGCCAGAACAGAATGAAGTGGTGAGGACAACTAGATGATACATTTTCAAAGTACCATCTGTACACCCTGGGGAGAGGACCTATCATTTCAATTGCCTTATTTTATGCACAGCTTAAGGCAGGGGGGGTACGTTTACATTTAACCAACAAATGAATTGTACCCATTGTAAGCACCTACAATACTAACAAAGAAAGCAGTCATACTTTTCCTGTTACTGCTGGTCTAGACTTCCACCCAGACTGACCAATGGGAAGACACCTCTTGTAAAGCCTGTTTTCCCATTGAAGAAGTATGGGAAATGGTAGGAAAAAAAATCATATAACCTGGCCTCATCCAGTAAAGAGATAATGGGTTATGGAGCCCTTTAACAAATTTAAACAAATTAGCAAACAGATATATACATATATTTACACCTCAATGCATTTCAGCTCACTTAGGGCTGTCTTCAGAAGTAGAGCATATAATAATGTTATAACCTACCCCCTTAATGGATCCCTATGGGACCCAAGTAGCCGATAATATCCTTATAATCGGCGCGCTACTACGTAGTAGCGCGCCGATTATAACCAGGAAGTGCAGTACAACACAACCACCCCCCCAGCCTCACCCCTTAACTCCTGCTCACGGCTGCCCATGGCTAACACTTACATTTTTAGATGAAGAGGAAGCCGCCATCACCTTTGCTATATAAACCGGAGTTGAGCTGCACCTAAATGTAAGTATCCAACCGATAGCCGCATTCTGTCCGTTTCACTCTTCTCGCGCATTAATCACCAGCCTCTATGACCGCGACCGCATCACACAGATTAATGCGCGAGAAGAGTGAAACCGACAGAATGCGGCTATCGGTTGGATACTTACAGTTACTGGTGCAGCTCAACTCCGATTCATATAGCAAAGGTGATGGCGGCGCCTTCTCTTCATCTAAAAATGTAAGTGTTTGCCATGGGCAGCCGTGAGCAGGAGTTAAGGGGTGAGGCTGTTTTTTTTTATTTAGTCCTGAGCAGGGGGAGGGTGCCGTGACAGGCTAGTGGAGGGTGATGGGGGGTGGGGGGTGCTTTTCCATAGAGAGTGCCCTGTCTAGTTGTGCACATGGAGGTGGGGAGGGAGGGGGTTCTTCCATTACATTGCCAGTGTGCCATAGGCTCACAGGTCAGTCTTTGTATTAGGGTGAAGGGGTAGGTTATAATGGATATTGTACCCCCTACTGTAAATTATACGGATATCAAAAGTCACCTCGGAGTTCCGTGCCCGGTATAAAAGGCACTCGGCCTGCGGCCTCGTGCTTTTATATGGTCACGGAACTTCTCGGTGACTTCTAATATCCTTATAATTTACAGTAGGGGGTACATTATCCACTATATAATAAATTAAATATATATGTAAACATGTGTATCAGTGTGTTGTTCTTGCTAAGGCTGTTTTTTCTGTTTAACAAAAAAACAGATTAACATTATATACATAAATCAGAGAATAACAAACTTTTTAAAATAAACGTTTGATTAATATCTACATTTTTTTGTAACGCTATACTAAACATACCTCTGTGATTTTCATTCTTAAGCGGTGATTTTCTGATTGCAGTCCCTCTAACCGTGAAGTGCTTGCTTGGTTCACACTTGTTACTGATGTTGATGTCTTTGAGTCCTCTTTCTTTTGATTGTGAGTGAACTGAAATCTTCTGTTCTGAGTTGCAGCATCTGGATTGGTTCTTAAGGTTATCAGCTAGAGAAAGTCAAATATATGTATCAAAATAAGTTTTAAAAAACAAGATATTTCTTTTTCAGAGCCAAAAAGTCATATACAGTCAGTCAGGCTATGATCACTCATGCCACCATATGGTGTTTTATTTATTAAATATTTTATATATATACAGACAAGAACCTTGCTTAATAAGTCTTCTGATACAGTTTCCAAGCAGAGAGTCAATGGCAGCTAGTTTAGGTAAAGTAGGGAACTGTAAAGCCAGGTACATGTTATGAATATAAGAGTTCATTTGAAAATAGGCCTATCTATGCTAAACTAGCTAGCAAACATTTTTCCAATGTAGTATTGTCTCAGTAATCGTGAAATAACAATATATCAAGTGTTTACAATCATTATTTTTCGATAACGCTGGAGTAGTTAACTGATAGCTTTACCGGAAATTACAGGTTAATAATGATCATTAATTTAATAAAAATTAATGAAAGTCTGTAGTGTTCTGTAAATTATTATATCCTTGCTTTCTGTTTCCATAATAACCAATTAACAGTCACAATTAGCTGGTTACCGTGGGAACCGGAAGCAAGGGTATATTCATTTACAGGAAACTACAGGTATTCGTCTTGTATTGTAAAATAACAATCGGTATCTATATATGTTTTTTTTTCCGATTATGCAGGGAGATTTAATAAAAGTTCTTATCGTTTAAAATGGTGCTAATTTTGCCCCAACCAATCAGATCTTATTTAACATTTGAAAGCTAATATCTAATTGGTTGGGGCAAAATTAGCACCGTTTTAAAAGATAAGAACTTTTATTGAATAACCCTGATGGTGTTTTATAAATATCGGCCAGAGTTTGAGACAATTACAAAAACTGTGGTTCATCAGTCAGAGCTACCCCACGATAACCGCTGGGTTATTTCACCATGCAAATAAGTGGAACATTAATTTGATTTATTAGATAAATACTGTTTAATGAATGGGGAGTGTTCTAATAAATCTTGAGTGTTGCAGACATTTATAGATTTCCATATGTGACAACCTAATACAAACCTACAGACATCTAGCAATTAACATTTTATTTGAATACAATGGATGGATTTATATGAAATAAAACCCACCTGGATTTTTTATGAGGATGTTGTTATCACAAAATAGTTTGCTTGGAAAATGTGTAATCTATCAGAAGAATGTTTTAAAATAAAAATAACCGAAAAAAAGTAGATTGATCTACAGGACCTAAGGTTTTGGAATATTCTCTCCTTTAAGGGCAAATAAATAAACACAAGATGTTGCCTAAATTGGAAATAGCAAAGTTCTGCCAAAGAAAGAAGATATACTTTGAACAATTATACTTTTGTTACAATTAAAGCAAGCTATAGAATACAAAAATCTATTTTAAACAACTGGTGGCTCAAAGACTTCAATGAAGGGAGCAATAAAGTGCTTCATTGGCATTTCTATTACTTTCTAGACCTGCCAGGTACATCTAAACTGTACAGGTATTATATACTGTAGGTCTTCGCTATTTTATTTAAAGAACATATGCAGCCTGACACATGAGGCCTGTAGTTAATCTGTCACAACATTTCCTTGTAAGAAATCATAGCCGCTATTATTTTAATTGTATAAACTGTGACCAAGAAAGATAGAGAGATAATGTTATATATGGCAGTTGCATTTATAAGAACATTTTTGTCAATTCCTACTATTATAGGAAGCTATGTTAGCTGTGCTGTCACAGTTAGCTGCAGAGGAAAATGGTCACGATAGGTATAACATCAAATATACCATGTGAGTTTTAAGTCTTACATTTTTTTTCCTGTCCATAATATTGAATGTCTACAGTTGAACAATCCTCAATATACTTCCAATTGCTGTATTTAGAAAGCAGTTTAGTCAAATCTATGTTGTGGCCCCCTACCCTGCTTTTTTCTGGGGGGGGGGGTGTATCTGTCATAGGGAAAATAAGAAGATGGGTCTGCTCCTCTGGTAGTTACTACAGATGGCAAATCTCACTGAAATCCATTCTGCTTGAAGATCATGGATTTTTTAAAAAATCAGAAAATTAGAAAATCCGCAAGCGGACTCATTGAAGATGTTAAAAAAAAAAATCGAAAGTTCAGTCTAAAATTAAGGTATACATAGCAATGGTAACTTAGGTGTAAATGGCTCAGGTACCTGGGAAATGCTTTGGGAACAATGCTCAAAATATTTTTTAAAAAAACACCGTTCAGTACCAGAAACTTTATGCAATTTCTGTTTTAGCATTCTGTGTAGTATTTTCGTGATTTACTATTTTGTAAATTTAAAATTTTCTAGAAATAGCAAAAATGTTCACTTTTTTTTTATTTAAAAATTCTCAAATGTTCATAATAATCCGAGAAAGTCAGAATTCCGCAAAGTTCTGGCGCATCTGTGAAATCTGCTTCAGATCATTCGCCCCTGATCATTCATGAAGAATTATAGTAATAAACCATTAGAAAGATGCATATACAGTATTAGGCTTTTATCTTCTAAGTAACAGAAAGAAATTCACCCACCTTTGGCACAAAAACAAGACAGAGTGTGATGGTGCTGCAGAATATTATTACTAATGCCACAATGCAAAACTGGACATTAGGCTGGTCTCTGGTGAGAAATGATACTGCCGCTCCTATTATACACATGATCCCCACATTGTACACACTCATTCCTATGTACTTGCTGTCATTCAGTGCTGGTATGCTTACGTTACGGGTTTCCCATGCCAAAAAACAGCCAAACAACTATTAATGGAAAAAAAACAGAAAATTACACATTCAGATATTGCAGTTAAAGTCATCAATGTACTTTGCTCCATTTATTAGGATACGCCAGATGATGGATATACACTTGGAGTTTCTACCAAAGAAAACCCAAGGTTTTCCATTTGGCATTGTTGTAAGGCAATTACAGATCATTTTAATGCACTTCTAGCACAATGTTACAACTTATGCATGAGAATGGAGCCATGTCTACGGGGCTTTGTTTTATGTTTATATCCAACAGAAGAAAACTATCATTGATTGCTTAAAGGGTAACTGTGGTCTCGAATTGTTCCAAACTAGTAAGGGTTGTATAAAAAGCCTTCCATCGTACCTTCAAAATAAAACCTACATCACATCTCTAGATAAAATTGGTGAGAAGTTATTGCTGGAAAGTTTCAGCAATATTATTTCCTGCTTGAACACTTTCTGTTTTCAGCCATGTGACCAGCTTGTAGTCATGTGACCAGCCTCTGCCTGCATTCATAGGCTCCCCTTCTCAACTGTCATTTTTTTCCCCAGGTACTTTTTGTTTTCCCCATCATTTAGTCTTAACTGAGCATGCTTCTCCCCCGGGGTGGAGGTATGGGGTAGAGGTCTGGTGATGCCCCACAACCTACTGGAAGCAAGGAATTTGAATATTCACCCCAATGTAATTTCTCACAGGCTGCAGCCAGAGATGTGATTGTTGGCTCATTTTAAAGGAAAGTCTGCAGGCTTTCATTTAACCCTAACTTGTTTTGAGACCACAGTTGCCCTTAAAGTCCCCTGGGCTAACAATGATACACTGAGTTTTAATGGAACTAGGTAAGTATACAAACTATTATAGCACAACGTAAAGTGAATTAATGGTCTGTGTAGACAAAGTAAGTTTACCCTAAAAGTAGCAAAATGTGTCCAGTAGCATGCATTTGCACATGGTAAAAGAAGTAGTACATATGTGCTATTTTTATATATTTTTTTCTCTAATTTTGTGCATTAGTAGTGTTTATTATAATCACCCAAACGCTCACATTAACGGAAATGCACGTAGCAGGTCTGTATTTGGCAATCAGATACAGTATTTGTAGCTCCATCTGTTCTTTAATTAATTATAGTATTTCATCGGCAGACCTTGCTACTCAATGTGCTGTTATGCACAAATATCTGTAGGTCTGCATTAAGTCATGTGATTCTCATGCCTAAACTGCATAAGTAGCCCATAAAACACATACTGGTCAATACAAGATGCCCACATACTTAAAAAAGTAAGATATAGTTACATGGCCCAAATTATATATATAATTATCCACCCCAGAAACTGATTTGTAAGATGTTATCATATCCATAGTTACTTAGATATAAGGTGTCGGTGTTATCACCAAAGTGAATAAATTGTTTACCATGTCCTGAGAGTACATTCTCTACTCTGCCCCTGATAAATAGTTTTTGCATATCCCAAGTCAATATACCTTTCAGTGGAGTGCAATCTATGCTGAACTGTATATTTGGCTGTACTCTTCCCGAATTGCAGAAAAAATAAATAAAAGGCAGCATAACCAAAATAGATAGCATATATACTCGAATATAAGCCGACCCCAATTAAAAGCCAAGGTACTTATTTTTATCTGAAAAATTAGGAAACTGATTGAATCGAGTATAAGCAGAGGGTAGAAATGATGACCACTACTGCCTTCCGATTCAGTATTGTTTTTAGGCTTTGGTTTCCCTTTAAATTGACCCTTGTATAATATACAGCAGAATTCCCATACAGTATTAAAAGAACTTATTGGTGCCAATATAATGAGCCAAATCCACTAACCCCAACATTTTTTGGCATTCCAAAAGTTTGAAAACTGCAACTCCCAGCATGCTTTGGTTGCTGGGAGTTGTAGTTTCTAAAAATCTGGAGTGGCAAGGTTCAACAAACTTTTTAGTAGCAAAGTTCAACAAACTGCCCACCTCCAAACCCCCTATAGAAGAGTCTTACCTGCTCCACTTGTATGTCCAAAAAGGAGGCATAACTTACATTCCGAAGTTCCTGCGACGCTTGTGCCTATGTGCACGCTCATGCTCCTGACTGCTCTGGTTTGCTGCACGTAAGGTAAGTAATACCTGTGACCCAAGTATAAGCCAAGGTTAGCTTTTATGGGTCATTTAAAAAAAAACAAACCTTGGCTTATACTCAAGTATATACGGTACATTAGATATTCATTCCACATGAGAGCCATGTGCTCTCTTCATCAGGATTACAAAAAAATTGTATCAAATAGTTAATTCACATAACCCTTAAAAGGTGCCGTGACGTGTTTAGGAAAAAATGCTCAGGCATCTTTGCATTTCAAATGCTTAAACAGAGAAGTAAGTTTATTGTACAGTAGTCGCTTACCTCAGAACAAGTCATTCTATGAGAGCAGCGAGAGCTCTGATTTTGAGGAAGTTTTCATTGATTTATATAGACATTCTCCTCCTTCTTCTTCTTATTTCATTATCATTATGTTATACAATACATACTATTGGCTACATGTAATAGGGGGGTCCCTACGATGAATCAAACTGAAACATTTGCTCATGGCGCGTGCCCCTACAAGAAAGGTATTTAGGACTTTAAAAAAAAAAAATGTGCTGCTTGTGAGTGTGTGCAGGGGAGAGGAAGAGGGGAGAAGGGGTCTCTAATGTTGGATTCAGTTCAGTGTGGGCTTCAGGGCATCTTGTATTTACCAGTCACTGTGGGCATGTTATTGCAGTCCCAGTAAGCATCATTTACCAGTCACTGTGGGCATCATTAACCAGTTACGGAGGTCATCTTAAACCAGTCATTGTGGACATCTTATACCATTCGGGGCATCATTTACCAGTCACTGTGAGCATCTTATATATACCAGTCTGTGTGGCATTTTGTATTGACCAGTCACTGTGGGCATCTTGTATTGACCAGTCACTGTGGGCATCTTGTATTGACCAGTCACTGTGGGCATCTTGTATTGACCAGTAACTGTGGGCATAGTATGTTGACCAGCCACAGTTGGCGTCTTGTATTTACCAGTCACTGTGGGCATCTTGTATTTACCAGTCACTGTGAGCATCTTGTATTCACCAGTCACTGTGGACAACATTTACCAGTCACTGTGGGCATCTTATACCAGTCACTGTGGGAATCTTGTATTTACCAGTCACTGGAGGCACCTTATAACTACCAGTATGTGTGGGCACTTATATCAAGTTTCTGTATGTTAAGCCAGCTGCCGGTTTTTAGTCAGCCCTCCAGTTCAACATCCAGTGTTATGTCTGCCCTCCAGTTCAGCAGCCACTGTTAGGTCAGCTCTTCAGTTCACCATTTATTTTTAAGTCAACCCTCCAGTTCATCAGCCAGTGTTGTCAACCCTCCAGTTCACCAGTTCATCCTGTTCGATGTTATGATGTTGAACAACAATTTCAGTACTGCAGAGTAACACATTGGAGGCTGAATTAAATAAAGCTTTGTCTGCGATTGACATGGGTAATATGAAAAATATGTTGGAACAGTGGAAAACAGTATGGAAAGACTGGGGTAAAGTTAAAGTTCACCAAATTTTCCCATTATCAACTAGACTTCCAGAGGGGCAATGTCTGCAATTAGTCCTCTGTTCACCCAATACAACACTATAATGGCCACCTGTGCAAATGGAAATTGAATCTGGAAATATGGAAGATGGAGGCTCCTAAGTCTAGTGCTTTTTTAGAAAACATTGGAACATGGGTCAGAGGTGTCACAGAAGTGGCTGCTCTATGTCTGCAAGCACAACGTGCGCTAAAACATCAATCTGTTACAGGGAACACTAACAAATACTGTAGTGTCTTCACTAGATAAGGGACTGAGCTTCTGTTCCATAGTCAAAGTGGATTATTTTCAGTTGGACGTGAATATGTTTTTCTTTTTTAGGCACATTAGATTAGAAAGCACACTTTTTTTTTAATAAACCCCTTTCATTGAAGATACCTGTGGATATGCATGGACTGTTTTTACAGCATCTGTGACTATATAAATGTCAAGAGCAAGTTTGCTCCACCTGCTACCTATCTTGCCATAGAAGCATTAACTAATAGGATTAAAGATATGCGTAATAAAGAATTCATATCTGAGAATGTATATTATAATCTCACTGCTGATGAATTTTAAGCTTTCAATGAACTGAAAAATTGTTCTGACATCAAAATTAATCAATATTAAGGGGGTGGGGGCATGATCATAGTGTTAGATACTAAATATTAAGATGAAATCAAGTCACAACTGGCTGATGATAACTCCCAGATTCCGTTTGGGATATCAAGAAACACATGAATTGCGTATTGATGATGGCCATTCAAGGTTGGATTATTACAAAAGAAGTTGTGTGTTTTCTCACCATGACACATCTCATCACCCCAGTACTGTATGCCTTGCCAAAGGCCGCCAGCTGCCTGTGAGGTCTTATGTTGCTGGGGTAGGTTCGATCTTTTGACCCTTACTCACCTTGTTAGACAGAATTTTTGCTCCCCTGATACATGGTGTGCAGTCTTATTTGAGAAATACTGGTGAATTTTTACATAAATTGAGATAAGTTGTGGTTGAGGATTAGGATAAATTGGTGTAGATGTATCTATCTACCCTAGGGATCTATGGAAGACGTATCTTCCCTAGCTTCACCCACCATGTAGAGGGAATGAGAGCGGTAAAGAGGAGATTAAGGGAAGCTAATAAATTAAGCCAAGAACAGGTAAGATCTTTTATGCATTGTTTAGAGATCATATTATGTGAGAGTTACTTTGATGGAAGGTACTTTAAACTTAGAGGTAATACCATGGAATCCAATATGTCCTGTCATTTGCCAATGCCTTCATGGTTTGGCTTGAGGAGGACCTCATCTATGCTTTACCATCTTTCACCAGGCTCTGTGTGCTCTGGTGGTGGTAGAGCACATAGATGATGTCTTTCTCCTTTTGGATCCTTATTAAGCTTTCTTGAGGAACTCAATAGTATACATGACAATATTCAATTTATGATTCATTATGATAAGAAAAATGGATGTATTGCTGGGGATAGATGGGGGAAAGAAGGAAGTTATTTACAAGGAAACAGACAGGAACCAGCTTCTATTATATCAGAGGTTCCATCTGCCTCATGTTAGAAAAGTAATTTCATTGGGGCAATCCCCAGACACAGGAGGTACAACTAAGGACAATGTTTAATGAGTTCAAAAGTAGAGGTTACCCAGAAAAGTTTTTGGTGGGTGCACTTAAGAAATTGGGACACAAGAACAAAAAAAATGAAACAGTTTCCCTTTGTTATGAATTATAACAAAGCTGACATGTCATCTTGTCCGTAAAGACTAGCATATTTTAAGGAAGGCCTATCCTAAGGTGCCAGAATTTCTAGAAACTCCTTTTGTATCTTACAGGAGCGGAAATACTCTATAAATTGGTGAGGTCCATGTTTTATTCTGAGAGACCATGTAGGAGACATTTCCCAAAAGACTGGGTATGTTCCCTTGCTTGCACTGTAATCAGTGCCCGTGTGCACAAGGGAACATACTTTGACCACCCTACTACTCTACAGAGATTTGTGATAAAAAGCTAATACACACGTGACTCTAAAATAGTGATATATGTGTTGTGTCGTACCTGCATGTTGCTGAATGTGGGTGAAACCACACAAGCTTAACCGCTTATTGCATATTGCAATATTGCTCCAGTATTAGACCAAAGGGCAATTGAATTGCCTGTCCCCAAACATAGTGATTATGAAAGTTAATTTATAAACAGAGGGAGGTTTGGAGGGTGAAGCAATTGAATACTTAAGAGCCCCATGGCCTAATTAGGGATTATGATTTGTATTCATTTTTATAGGTTCCTCATGTGTGTTTTCTTTCTTTTTAGCTTGATCCCTTAGATTGATCCATATGAGTGCTGCCTTGTATAGATTATTTTATATGTAAATTTATACTGTATATAACATATCCAGGTGAGCTGGCCACACTCTCACTTCTTTGGCTTTAACCAGGGTGCTATACTGAATTAAAGGGCAATTATAGTGAGAAAATTGTTTTTTTTAATTTCTTCTAATGTATCCTATAAGTCATCCCAACCACCAGGGTACCTTTAGTTTCTTTAAATTCTACATAGTCCCCGAGATATAAGCCTTTGAATATGCTGTGATTTGTAGGAGCTGCTACACCTCATCTGTCACTCAAAAGGCACACACCCACACAATCCAAAGCTCCCATGCAGTACTGTCACACACTCTCTCACCCACACTATATGTACCAAGTGCAACATATAGTCAAATGCTGTAGTGCTAAACACAATCTATAAACCATTAACCCAGCAATATGAGCATAACACACTATAAAACAGCCCCTCCCCCCCCCAAAAAAATCTTATATACATACAAAACCAGTGACTCAAATGGAACACTAATACAGTATATACAATATAGTAATACAGACTATATACCATACAAGACATACAGTGCAATCTATGAAATATATAGACTAAAGCAACTGAAATGTAACAGGACAACAAGCAGTGTCACTGTGTTTGTGAAGGTCTCACTACAAGCTGCTGTTACACTGACTCTCTCTTCAGTATTATGATCTCACTAAGCAGGGGGAGAGATATGAACTTTAGGTAAAAAAATAAATAACAATTAGCAAAGTTAGAGAACAGCAGAGTTCGTAACTTACTTGTAAAGAATCTCAGCACCACTTGTCCTCCTCTCTCCCCCTCTGCCCCTCCCTTCAGCATATTGCTACTTTATTCCACACTTTGATTGCTGCAGTCTAGCTCTGGAAGGAGGGGTCAACAGGATGTCAGCACTTCATTTAAAGTCCTTTCAACTGACAATGCTCGGACTCTGTATACAGCCCGTCACTGCTTGAGGGGGAGTAGACAGAGAGGGAGGGACTACACAGCTTGGTACAAACTTCTGCCAGTGTGAAGAAATGAAGCCACACAGAAACATGAAAGTAAGGCAGCTTATACTAAGTGATCTATACATTGTATACAGACAAAGTTTTTTTTCCAATATAGTTGCCCTTTAAGTTTAACATTAACACAAAATGTAATTAGATCACATCAATGCATTTCAGTCCTCTCAGGACTAGAGATGTCCGAACTTTGCAAAATCCGGTCCGTTAAAATGGAAAATATTCTCGAAAATTACAAGATTTCTCGTATTTTCGAAAATTTTTGAAATTACGAGTTTCACGTATTTTGAATTTTTTTGAAAATACTCGAAAACTCGTAATTTCGAAAACGAAATTTTCGAAAATACGAGTAGTCCTCATAATTTCGAAAATTTTCGAAAATACGTATTAACGAACATCCTCGGTTCGGAAGTTTGGAAGGCGGAAATTCTGAAAAATCCGCCGTTCGCGAACGGGATAAATCCGCGATTTTGTGCTTTAGCCCAAGGGTTTGAACATGCAAGCGATCCATCAGCCCTTCCCTTACATCCAAAGCCATTACACTATTGGATTAGGGAAGGATTATATGGGTCACTTAAGGCAGTAGGAATCATAAACCTTACCAAACTTGCCCTCACTTCCATATTCCACCTACCTACCAGCTAGCATCCAGGGGGTCTATGTGGAATAAACCTGCAGGTCTGAGAATAGACCCAGGCAATCCTGCCACAATGTACAGTTCAATCTAAACAGCACCATTGGGCAACCTGAGACTCTATACAGGATCCAGATTAACATGCTATGTTTATACTTACCACAGAAAGTTCCAAATTTACAGTTGCTATAGGGTTAGGATTTAGGAGTATAGAATACTGATTAGCTTAAAAGATTATGGTGAGGTACCACCTCTAAAGGAGCTAAAAGTTCCCCACAGAGCATAAAATAAAAGTAGAGCCGTCTATAACAGAAGGTACTTCATTGCCTTATGTTATTAATTTATGAATATTGAAAAAAAGGGAAAAACTGTCCATTCACAAAGAATACTGGGTAGTTTCCGAGACATGCAAAGTCATTTTATCATATACAGACATCACTTCCTGTCTAGCAAACAGAAACTGGTTTGTCATATTTCTTTCTATGGAGAAAGGAGGGGAGGAGTAAATGTGTGAATCTGAAGAATTTTTGATTGGCTAAGACTGTCACATGCTTTACAAACAGAATATAATTGGGTGTAATACAAGAACTTCCTTACACTTCCTGTCTTGTCATGTACAATGCCCAAGAGATTTTTTTTTATTTTCTAACAGTGGCACATGTTGTAAGATCAGAAACTCATTGGATGTTTTTAAAATTCCACTTCCTTTTAGTGTCTACATGGAGACCCTTTAGCACTCTTAGAGGTGTGGCTAAGTAAGTAAGTAAGTATACTTTATTAATTGTATATTATTTGTTTTGTAATTCAGTAGTAAGTAGTAGTACTATAGTGTTATTTGCTATGGTGATTTTAATTAAATACGAATAATTACATACATACATACATACATACATACATATCAATCCACATACAGTCTTTCGCACTCCTGTTACTGTCAAATATGTATGCATATGAAGGTAGGTAACAAGAGCACTCAGCGGTCTTGGTGAACAAAACGAAATAATTTTATTAGCACATATCTACGCGTTTCAGCTTCCAGTAGCCGTCTTTAGGATGTGAAATCACAGCAAACAACTTCCCTATATTAGGTGTCCTCCCCTCGTCATAATGACACACCTCCCAATTATCACACACATAATTAACCCTTACGTGTTATATAGTCACAGAAACTTTCCATAAAATGTGTTACCATATCTAATATTAAACAACTATAAAATCACCTAAAAGTGTATATAGTATAAAAAACAATAAGATGTTAAAAACATTTTTCATATAATTTAAGCTTAAGAAAAGATTACTAGTACAGTGCTCTCAAATCTGACCCCCAATATCATAAAGATCCTCAATTAATAGATAATAAGATAACAAATTAACGATGAATAGGGACTTCAGATAAAAAATGGTTTACCCAATGTATGAAGAGGAATAAAAATCAGCTTAACAATAGATCTAAATGTATCAAACAATGTATCTAAAACAGTCTACATGTATCAAAAAATCTTTCCTAATGTAACGAACTGGATACTTGACAGGAGAAACCATTTATCCTCAGTTACTGGTTTACACTAGATGATCATAAGTACAAGAGAAGTCATTACAAAAAACATGATAATACCACTTGTTCATTAAGACCCCGAGGTTTAAGTGTGTCCAGGGTCCTTATCCACCATACCTCCCTCTGTAATAATTTTCTTGCCCGTACTTTGGTGTCAGGTATATTAGTTATTTGATCAATGGCCATCCATTTAAGGGTGGCCAAGGGATGTCTCGCCTCCCTGAAGTGGCGTGCCACCGAGAGCTCGCCAAATTTAGATTCTCTCTTTGGGCCAGGTCCACCCTCCAAAAGTGCAGCCCTAATGGATGCTCTGTGGTTTGCTAACCGTTCGCGGGGCGTTGTGGATGTTTTGCCCCGTAGTACAGTCCAAATGGGCAAGTTGTAAAATAAATAACATCCGCACTAAGGCAGGAAAGCCTTTGTTTCATTTTGTACCTGCGACCCGTCTGTGGGTGAGGGAAATCTGGTCCCGTGAGCATGGCATTGCATGCCTGGCATCCCAAACATCTGTAGCACCCCGTTTTTCTGGTGGGCAACCATGTATTACTAACTTCAGGGAGGCGAGACATCCCTTGGCCACCCTTAAATGGATGGCCATTGATCAAATAACTAATATACCTGACACCAAAGTACGGGCAAGAAAATTATTACAGAGCGAGGTATGGTAGATAAGGACCCTGGACACAACATCTTGTTGTTTTTTATACTATACACACTTTTAGGGGATTTTATAGTTGTTTAATATTAGATATGGTAACACATTTTATGGAAAGTTTCTGTGACTATATAACACGTAAGGGTTAATTATGTGTGTGATAATTGGGAGGTGTGTTATTATGACGAGGGGAGGACACCTAATATAGGGAAGTTGTTTGCTGTGATTTCACATCCTGATAACGGCTACTGGATAGCTGAAACGCGTAGATATGTGCCAATAAAATTATTTCGTTTTGTTCACCAAGACCGCTGAGTGCTCTGGTTACCTACCTTCATATGCATACATACATATAAAACTTTCCTATGTGTAATATTGTTATATACCCCCACTTATTAGTTGCTCCTAAAAACTCAGCAATCTCTGTAAAAATATAAATATATTTGCAAATAAAAATATATAATACAGGTAAATATCAGCTATTTATATATTTATCTGTATAATATTTTTTTTATCTGCAATTGTTTATTTGCAGCTTCATTTTGTTCTACTGTTGAATAGAGTTTGATTTGTTCTGAAAGAGATGCACTGACTCTAAGCCTTATATATATATATAAGGCTTAGAGTCAGTGCATCTCTTCCAGATGCTGGCTATGAAGTACCTGGGTATCTACCTACAAATATCTCTATCTATCTATCTATGTATCTATTTTTTTTTACACAATGTACTATAGCCTGATGGCCTGTGACCAATTTCATTTAACAAACATATAGGATCCTATTTTCAAATTCCAGCCAGGGTTATTGTAAAATTTAAGTCTGATTGTTTCTTCAGGCTGAGTAATCCCATTTCCGCTGCTCACAGAGTAGAACAATACATTTATTTCTTTTAAACAAAGTGCTTTCAGTTCTATTAAAATAAACAGAATTTAAAAAAGAAATTCAAAATGCAGCAAAATATCCCAAACATTTTGCAGTTTTATAAAGAGCATGAAGTGTAATAGTGTGTTTTATAAAGTAGTAGTGGTAGTTTTTCCAAAGGTGAAATTGCTTTGCGGTCATGGCGTAAATGCCCATTGTGGTAAAAATGTGGATTCTGGGTGATAGTTCAATAGGATGTAGAGATAAGACATTTGGATTGAATGTTTTCAGAGAAATCTTGCCAGATTGTTGATGTCTAATGAAGTGCCATCAATGTGTAATGCAGCATAGTGCCATAGATAGAAACACCCCTACATTGATTCTAGTTCATTTAGCATAATGGTGAATATAAATGAATTTGAAGGGAAGAACAAAGGGCAGCTCTTTAAAGTCTATTGAAATAATTACTCCAGTTACGAGAGCTGTACTGGCATGGTACCACCCTGAAATGGTTATTACTGCTATAGATTTTCTAATATTGCCAATTTTTTTTTTACAATACCTAACATATAGGGGCATACTTATTAAGGCCAGATAATGCAATCAAAGTTTTACGGTCCCAAAAGAATACTATTGTGGTTGTTTACTACCGCATGGTATTCTATGACCGAACATTTGGTTAATTAACTATCGTACTATCGTACATTAGTGATAACATGCGGTATCGCTAACTTGCGCTGTACTATCGTACATTAGTGATAACATACGGTATTGCTAACTTGCGATACAGCGATTTTATGAATATGGCCAATAATTTGTAAACATCCATGTTTGTATACATTTTATACAGATATTCTTCATGATGATTCAAACTGACCCAATCTTGACATAATTGGTTTGGTAAATCATTATTGTGGCATTATTCAGTTAATAAAATTAATCTGCACAAACCATGCAGTTATGTATTTTTGGCTTACCATAAGAAGACCTTTGTAAGCATAGACAATTCCTAGCCAGATGGTCATATGTGTGTTTTCACAATGTTCCAAGAATGGCCGAATTGCAATGTCTCTTCCAGCAGGGTCAGACTGAAAAATAAAATATGGGTCTTTAAATATTTGCTAAGTTGAAAATGAAGATGCCAACAAATAAATAAAATACGAAAAAAAGAATGAAAAATAACCTCAATTACAAGAAGAATATAATGATGTTTAGTATCATTTTTTTTTCCTGAAGAATTATCTTCTTCAGGAAAAAGGCTGGGTAACGCTAATTTAATAGACATTTATGACATGTATATATATATATATATTTATATGCATTGTCATTTTAGAGAAGGAATCAAATAGGATAGTTCAAGTGCTTGAGTTTCTGTAAGCATGATATTTCTTAAAGTATCACATTATCTCTGCAATAAAAACAATAATAGTGATGAAATTTTGTTTGTTGCTAGATAATGTAATATATATGATACGTCCATCCTTTTTTTGGATGCTACAAGTGCATTTACACAGCTCAAAATCACCTTCATACCTCTGCTGTTTACTATTCACATATTATTACACCATTGAAACACAAATATTGATTACCTCACATTCCTGGAAAATCAACTTCAATCTATGAAACAACACAATACATAAGTAGTATAGCACATCTGAATAAATCTAAATTTATGAGGATATTGATCTCAATTTAAAACAACATCATCATAAGTAAACATGTGCATTCCCTTGCATGATAAACACTGCCTTTATCTGTCATAGTGACATGTTTATGTAGCACTAAGCAGCATTGTCCGTTTATGAGCTTTGTAAAATCTGCTTCAACAGCCACTAAATCTAGTCATTCTAGAGGTGAAATTTTTAGTTATGCATTTTATTCATCATGCTGACCAACATTAACATCAATATTCCCACTAACACAGAGGAACTATTTTGTTTCTGTAGCTGATGTGTATGCATACCTTGAAGATCATGTACCTTAACAACTACCACCAAAAGCACAATAATCCTACCCTCCTAATCCTATCAATAATTATAGTGTTTTAAATCAGGTCAATGAGGGTTTTGCGCTGTCTCTGCCATGTTGCGAGTTTTTTGCTTGAAAATGAGCACCCTTTTAATTGTGTCTTTAAAGCCACGCAAAAACTAGCAACTGTCAATGGTGGCAAAGTGTTTGATAGATCGAGGGAATGAGTGCAGATAAGATGCAATAGTGAAATTTATTGCAACTCCGTTAGTGCAAGCAACCACACATCAACACAATGTTTTTGGTGCAATCTCCCCCTTCGTCAGGCCTGAACCCTTGGATAATGGAATGTGCATTGGAACCTCAAGCTCACCTGCAAATGTAGACTTTCACTATTTGGGTACAACATGTTACTGACTGGCACACAGGGCAGAAAAAATTTATGCCCTGTTCACCTTGACCAGAATTCTTCTACTTACCAATGTCTAAGTTACCAGATTGTGAAACGGCAACAGTGGGATTTTTTTTAGAACTTTTTTCAAAAAGGTAGACATGCCCCACTTTTCCTTCTTTCCAATCATTGAAAAACACTGCTTTATTGCTACCCAATGTTATGTGGGGGAAATATAAATAAAACAATATCTGATTCTGATCTGATACTGTATACCTACAGCCTATAAGTTTTAACTTGAAATAAGCAAAAAATAAATCCCTAGATAACCTACTATTCCTAGTAAGTTTATTTTTCTTTAATACTAAGAATACATTTGTCAAAGAAGCTGTTTTAATAAAAATGTTCACCCTGCTATTTTAATCTTAGTAAGAAAGGTTTCTGTCCATTTCTTAATTGTTCGGAATTCTTGAAGTATGTCCAGGTCTGTCAGATCTAATTAAAAACTGAAGCAAAGAGGTGCCAAAATCACAGAGGAAAACATTCACCTAAAACCAGAAATTAAGTAAAATTTATGTCATCTTAGACAAGTGATTTTTTTTTAAAGAACAATGTAATCCCAATATTTAACAATCATTTGAACTCTTAAAATGGTTTGTCAGCTATAACATTATCTGAACAGACAGATGGTGCCTTTCACACTCTTAGCTGTTAGTTCATGATGTGCCAGAGAAAATCAGATCAATGGTATAGAATATTAGTAGCTGGCTCTATGACCTTGCATGCTGAGGTTTCCCACATACAGTAGTGTGAGTGTCAGTGACTACTTGTAGACACAATGGCACCAGTTGTCTTTTGTTTAAGACAACATGATATTACAATTTCCATTTCCCAGCAAGTACAGGATGGGAGATTTTTTACAACTATTGCGTTTAAAGCATTAAATGGCTGCTCCCCAACCCAATGCAACAAATTGTGTGTGGCAGGAAATTTGCCTGAAATGTTCTCAAGGGATCACTATAACTACTTCCTGCACTGAAGGGAGTGATAACTATATAACTATGGTAGGTGTTCAGACTAGGATTGAAAAACCTCCTATTCTTTGATACAATTCCTGGTCTTGTTCCCAGCAGAAAAACAAACCAAATTGGCTCCTAAATGTACTTACCATTCTACTACTGCTCTTCTGCAGGAACTACCTACTAGGCTTGCTGCATAGGTGCTTCCACAGTGGTAATTGTTAGTATTGTAAACAACACAAATAAAATTGAAAAACAATTTTATAGTAAGTGTATTATTTAATCTCTGCCCCCGCCCCCAGCCATAGCTGCCTGTTTAACCCCCAACTAATAAACATTTAGGTTACTGTCATCTTTTCTCCATAGCTAATAGGATTCCTACTTCACTTTTGCTGCCTGCATGTCCTGCACATAAATCTTACCCTTCTATTGTGGATTGTGGCGGGTTAGGAACCTTTAAGAAACATAAAAAAGGCTTTCCAAAAGCGTTTTAATGAACACTAATGGCAGTGAAGCTCTGTTGCAGATTGGAGATGACCTTTTGGCATGTGCATTTTAGTGCGTCCTACCAGAAAATTGTGTCTACAGATCAGTAATTGTACTTAACATTGTAGGGGAGATGGTCAATGCTGTGAGAAGCAAAAAAAAATCTAGTTTTTTTTTTTAAATGACCTTTCTACGCTCATCACTAAATTGACCTCCTGTGTTTGAACAGTTAACTTAATTTGCATTTTTATATCCCCAAGGACAAGGGAATATTAATGCAAATTAAACCTTATAGTTATAGCTGAATGCAGATTAAGGAACATTGAATCTAGTTTTCTAGAATACATCACTGTTAAAAACTCTTTGTAAACGAATCTAGAAGTGAGACTAAATGTTAAGGGCAGGGGAAATATAGACAGTTTATTGTTGAAAGTGCAGTTTTCTAGTATTCAATTATTAAATCAATTCTGTGTGTTTAGAAAAATCATGTTAAAAAGTAATATAGATTAGAGATCAAAAATGCATTCATTTATGTTAGAATGAAAAGATAAGTTATAATGTAAATGTACAAAGAATACAGTCTCAAATATTATTTTTTGCCTGTGAAATAATTTTTTTCATAATATGGCCAGATGGATTTGCGCTGAAATAATAAAAAATAATAATAATAATATTGTTACACGTCTGGCTGCCTCAAAATAACCAATTAAGACAGCTATGACATAATGAGAAGAAAGGTTAAACCAAAGACACAAAGACAATTTTGACTACCTTATTTTTTCCCTATATGGATAAGTTCACCAAAGCATGTCATATTTAGCAGAACAGACATAATAAATGTCTATTTAATAACTAAAAGGATTCCTTTCAGTGAATTACAGAAACCATAACAAATCTGGTACATAAAAGAAAATAAAATGACATGTTCTTGACAATGTTTGGCTTTTTTCTACATCTTTTTTCCCCATTTCTTTCACTGTCGATTAATCAGCCTGGAGGAACCAGTGCACGCCGGTTACAGATGCAAAGCTCGCTCAGTCTGTTTTGTTTCAGTTTCCCCAGCCTGGTTTAATAGGATCCATAGGAATATACTGTTTCTATATTATGATTTATTTTCATATTTGTTGTTAATTTTAAATTTAATAATTTTAACAGTTTAACTAGAAAAGTAAAGTATAAACTTTTAGTTTGTCTTGAAAGGCTGAACTTTGGGAGGGAATTAGTGTGTCTGTGCTGCAGGTTTTTAAACTCAATTTTGTTATGGTAATGAAAGAGGACATTTACATTTCATAACCTATTCTAATGAAATACATAGATTTTTATTATTATGTGCTTGTGACTGTAAATCTATCTTTTTTGATGGTTTAGGTATGGCTGCTATAGAAACAGAAAGATGTGTCAGTGGGTGTTTGTACCTGTGTTTGTGTCATATTTTGCAAATTTGGAAATTAGAAAATCCGCAAGTGGAAACATTGTAATCAATGGGAGTTAAAAAATCTGAATGTTCTGCCTAAAATTAAGATATAAATAGCAATGATAACTTAGTGTAAATGGCTCAGGGATCTGGGAAACACTTATCAATGCCCAAAATACTTCATGTGCTCCCTGTTTTTGCATTTTGCGTAGTATTTTTGAAATTTCTACAAATTTAGAACATTTTAAAAAATAGTTCTGTGATTCTAAAAAGTAAAAAAATCAAAGAAATCTGCAAAAGTCTCATAATTTCACCAATAAGACGGTAACGCTTCCACAGATTCCTTAGCCAGAAGTACACTTCTCCAGTGTGTATTGCGTGTCTGTACTGAATTTTGTGTCTCTAGCTTGAAAACTATCATACTGTCCTAAAAAGTGGAAGACTGTGGGGTTTATTTAGAAGAAGTGGAAGGGTTTGCATTTGCTATTAATCTGAATTTTCATAATCTATGCAATCTAATATTGGGCAGATTAAATAAGCATTAAAACATTAAAGGTCAATCCCAACATGATTGACCCAAACGGTTGTTAAAATGTCACGAGAACTGCAACATAGTTTGTAATTAGCATTTGAGCATAAGTTTTGCTCCAAAATAGTTGTTTGCAATCCAGATTTTAGAGTTCTAGGAACTACTAAAATACATTATTTTATAGCAGTTTGGCCTGCAGAATATAGATTCTGTACAATTCCTCTTCAAACTCCCACATTCTCGAAGTATCAATAATGTGAAATAATGTGATTTTGTGTGTACCATGTACCTCATGTAAGTCTGTCCAACCGTTTTAATATGGTGTTCATGATGAACACCTGCAAATAAATAATACATAAAGGATTTTTAGGGAGGGCTGCTTTAGAAGATCGGGAATTCACAAAGGGAGTTAATGAGCCCAATTGATATTATGGCTGTTCAGCAGCACAGCATAAACACTCTGTGGGGGGTAATAAAGGTAACTGAGCCGTAACTCCAGAGAAATTGCATTCACATTATGATAGTTTATCAGGGAGAGAGAGAACAAAAGCAGATTATCTTGCCAAAGCCATGGGCTGGATCAACTGTATGTAATACCATAGTTAATTATACAAATAAATTGCATATAGTGTTCATGTATCTAATGTTCCTTATCGGACAGCAAACATTAAATCTTAGTTTAATCTAATAACCAGTAGGCTACATGTGAAAATGTGGCTTTATGTACAAGACACATTTTGTGGTCCATTAAAAAAGGTCAATTTAAAGTGACAAAACACAGTGTCATAATGCCAGTTCAAGGTTGGCTAGTTAAAACTTGCCACCTGCAATCCTATTTTGTAGTTAGTTTAGTTTTTGCGCTATTCTCATTAAATTGTTGCTCCTTAAAGGAGAATAGGAACAGCTATAGGTACATAGTGCGGGTTAAAGTACATTTTGTGAAGATGTAGATAGGTAATGAGGCAATATCTTACTTTGTGTTATTAGTTTAAAGGATTAGTAGTTTTACCATTAAAACAAAAAACTGGTCACATCTCGGTTACCTGGATAATTATTGTCTGCATTCTGGCAGAGTCAACTGGCTCCTTCCTCCATGCAGTCAATGAAAACTGTGATTGCTGACATCCCAACCAATGATTGACTGCTGTTTCCCCTGCTGCCTCCACTGCACATGCTGAAGCTTATAAAAAGCTCATAGAGCAGCGGGAGGAGGCAGATACCTTTTCAAGAAAGGGTATCTAACTTTAATTTATCATTAAATATTTGGTTACAAATGCATGTAATAAATTTGTTTCAAGGATGTCTGATTAGACATACCAACTGACTCAATATTTTTGAGCAACAGACTACTGATTGTTACCATTGAAGACCACTGGATCTCCCATGATTTACCGACATGTTTGATACTTTCCTTTACTTTGCGCATATCTGCTCTCAGATATGCTTTAGATAGTGATTGTTTAATACACTTTGTTCAGCAGCATTCAGTTCCATGTGATGATCCTTTGGGCCATATTTATAATAACGAGCCTTCAACAGACGCTGTTGTATAATTGTCTAAGCAATAACATAGATGTAGTCTACTACCATGCGGAATTGTATGGCTGAATTTTCGTAAATGTGCTCAGTCGTACTTTTACGCTAACTCACAGTATCGGAGGTTTCCAAGGTTAATAAATATGCCCCCTTGTACCATGTTAAAGGGAAATGTATTAAATGCTGAATGCTAAAGAAGTGATTGCAACTAACTTTGAATTACCACTACATTAAGTTATTGAATTTGATCGTAAACATCATGGTGATGCCGTGTTGCACATATTGCCTTTTTTAAAAATGCATCTATACAAAAGCACCATATACTATAAGCTTTATTTCTAGAAGCATCAAACACACTCCACAGGGCAAGTAATCACATCACAGAAGGAATCTATGAAGGCATCATTTTTCATCCAGTCAAAGGCAATGACTTTGAGCAAGATACAGCAATGACACTGCATTGTAAATCACCTGCATTTTTATACAGTCTGATATCCTGCTTGCTTTTCTTTTAGTATTCCTAATGGCTACAATGTTACAAGCATTTTGTTATTCAACCTAAACAGGGTCATACTATACACCTCAAGAATATGAGAAGCTTTATTTAATAAAATATATTGCAGTTTCCCTCATCTTTCACTTCTCTGTTACAGTACCTATCAGTTAATAGGAACACAAACGCTCTTTGCCCTCCCAACACAAAATCTTCCTAGCCAACTCAGAAACTAAAAAGACAATGTTTTCAACACTAAAATGTTAGCTATGACAATAATGCAAAAAGTACAATCTCTGTGTTTGCTGATAATATTAAATGGTTCAGGATTATAAACTGATTTCAATGTTAAATTACAGAACATTCCTCAAGAACTAAGAATATCTTGTTCCTTAAATGCAACTCAAACAATACTTGTTAAAAAGGATTCACTGAAAACTAGGAGGTACTAGAATAGTCCATACCCATCTTAACTTTTAGTGGGGCCATGTGTCCACTATTTGAGATAGGCCTGTGATAATTGACTAGATTAAGAAAATAACAAGTCATTTGCACTGTAGATGGATCCATTGTTTAAAACTTTTTTTTCTTTGTTGACTTGCATTTTCTGTTTGTGGGAAGTAGAATAACTAATTGCAGGATATCTGATTAATTCCCACTGCCAGCATTGGCTGTTAAATGTCCTCTGTCTGAAAAAAATAAATAAATTGCCACCCCTTTATCGTGTATTGTGACTTCATTTCAGAAATATAAATATGTATTGTTTGCAGTTAGGGAATTCTAATAAAATAAACTGAATTCTCAAAATACAATAATTATTACTTTTAATAATACTTTTCATTTTGGAAACAGCAATTGACAAAGGGATGTGTAATAGCAGATCACAATTACTGACAGGATGGCTTGTTATGCATATGCAACATGCACAGAGGGGAAAAATGATATGTTTCCATAGAAACTAATTCAGAATGAATGTGTGCAATAAAATCAACAGGAATCTAGGCAAGGAATAACATTGACAATAGAGAATACACTTATACATACTCGGTTTGTATTTTTGATAACCCAACAGTTTAGAAAAAGATTAATAGAAGAAATGAAGAAAATGTTCCAGTCACTGGAAGTAAAGGACATAACGGCAAGATTTTTGGCTTCTTTCAATTCTTTTGCTGACAGTTTTTTTAGAATGAAAGTTTATTCCAGTTTATTTTTTCTTTTTATTTAGTTATGATACATATTATGTTGACGTTTTTCTTTGTTGACATTTTAGGATTCCTAGAATAGAAATGAAATGTATTTTTTCCTTCAACCTTTCAGCCATTTGCACATGATGATTCCGGTTCCCTAACCTAACCAGCGCTTACTGAATTTGCAGATTTCCTATGCAAATGTTAAACGTATTTTGTTTAAATGCCTTAAAAAGCTCTACATTTTGCTGTAATAAAATGCCAAATCACTAAGACCTGTGATGAAAGTGAATACCACAAGGTAACTTTTCTATCTTCTGAATTAATATGCTATACAACCTGCACTATCCAAAATGATAATTTGCCTCAATCCATTTTTATTTTTAAATTGCTTTAACAGAGTAAAGGTATGCAGCCTTCCCCATACCTTTTCTCCCTGATTTTGAGCCTCCCTCTGGCTTCAATTAGCCATGCTGTGCAGGAGGCGTAACGATTCTGTCTGCCTCTAACTGTCACTCAAATCTAGCAAGCGAGAAAACACTCCTCCAGGCACCCAGGATCAGCTTGATTATGTTGGCTGTATCCTAGCAACAGGACATTTCAAGTTTGTTTGACTGGCAGAGGAGAAGGAGAGAGGTGGTAACAGTCATTCCCACTAGCCAATGACAAGTGTAATGTTAACCATGGCCCTGGGCTGTCTAAGAGGCGGGTGTTTAGCACTTACCTTTGCTGTGTGATATCTAAGGGAGGGCAGCACATTTGTAAATGTGAGTAAGCAATTTCAGCTGCTGGAATTGTGGACATATAATGGTGGAGATGTTATCTTTTTGATATTGTTGTCCTTTAACTGTGTGCGCACACTCAAATTCTCTGTGTATTTTATGTACATTATATCGGGATATAGTTTCTGGGGAACCTAAATCTTGTCCAAGTTCCCCCAAAATGTTGCAATTACCAATATCACTGTGAATAAGTGGGTAAACAAATTACACTGAATATTTGAGTGCAAACACATTCTACTGATCATCCGAATGCCAGAGTCTTTCTTTCTGTGAAACTACCTATGTCTACAAGACCACAAAACAATTGTAGAGTTTAAAGTTCTGAAACCACGTTTGACCAAAACATTATTATTATTAATATGGATTTATATAGCACTACATCTTCCGTAGCGCTTTACAATTACACGTATACATTTACACCAGGCCCTGCCCCGTAGAGCTTACAATCTAAGAACATTTAATTGACACATTCAACCTATCCGTATGTCTTTATGAATGTGGGGGAAAACCGGAGTGCCCGGAGTTAACCCACATAAGCATGGGGAGAACATACAAACTACTTGCAATGCTAACCACTGAGCCACCATGCTGCCCGTGTTTATAGGCTGCCATTTAAAAGTCATGAAAAAGTAACATTGACAGCCCCAGTTGTAACATTCCTCTTCAGCTTATTTTAATTTCTCCTTTTGGAGACACACATGAATTGAGTTCAGTAATTGGCTTGTGCTTTAAAACATATTATTTGCTGGCATGTAAATAAGAAATGTTCAGTTGCTGATTGTATTTGTAATGAAGTATATTATTATTATTATTATTAAGGATTTATATAGCGCCAACACAGCGTGATGAGTTATTTAGAGCAATAACATTATACAATAGGAAAGTGGACCCTGCCCAAAGAGTCTACAGGAAAAAGGGGTGAGGCATAAAGTTATGTGAATCGGTAGGTTGTATTAGATTGGCCAGGTTACATTTACCAGCCATTTGTGCAACGTTCAAAGAACTACTTGGCCTGATTTTTTATTTGCAATTGAGTTGCGTTTGTTAAATGAATGGGGCCAGGCAGGGAACATTTGAAGCTTAAACGGACAGCTGACAAACACTGTACTCACATGTTTGAATAATCCAAAGGCAAATAATGGAAAATAATAGCCAGCATAATGGAAAACATCCCATATGGTTTTGAGCAACTATCAAAGAATGTCTGACCAACTATTCTAGACTTGTGTTTGGATTGTATTTTTCCTATAGAAGTGCTTTACGAAACAACCATAGAAATATTAATATTATGATAATTGCCCTAATGAGAAAAGATTTAATTTGTAATTTCTGTGAAGAAAATGGTAAAAGAGAAAAATGTCCTTGGTTAGAAATTGAGGCAATACTACTTTTTTTTTTTAGAGCATGAGGAAAGTAATAGTTTAATTTGTGAATTTATAGATCATTAACTTTATGGGTCTAATTCTTAATGTACTATGTTAATACCTTCCTAATTCCCAGAGTCCCTCAAACAGATGTAGTTTGTTTCAGACTTACATCATTTATCCAAATTTCCTCCTATAAATCCATTTCAGTAAGTAAATTAAATTCTGCAAAAGTAAGTTTAGAAAGATATTTTTTAAATCTAAATTGAAATAACTTAAGCTTTTGTAGAATCTTAATTGGATTAGTCTCTATTTTAACTCAAATATGGCAATGAATTATCACCCTGCTTGCCTGTATGTGCATCTGAGGAGCGGGAAGAAATGTCTCAGTCGAGGAAATGGTACAAGCTTTTTATGCACCTTCATTGTCTCTCTTATTAATTAGACATAAACGAAGAATGGTCACACTTCTATAAATAAGTTTAAAGAACAAATTTGTTTTTAAAAGCATTTTATTTTAAAAAGTGAACCACCCATTATGGCAACTAAAAGATTTTGGGATGCACATTAGTCATAATGATTGCACACCACAATGCCTAAATGTAGATCCTGTAACATGATTTTTGGCCTACTAAAACATCTATTAGATCCTGTCTCTGTAGCTAATATTTTAACTACATTTTTTTCTCAGCCATCATCTCCCCATGCAAGCTGTCTATGAAGTATTCTGGTATTTTATCTTTGCCGAATTCTGATTTTCCCCACATGCACATTAGCAGCTTCTCTTGTTGGTTATATTCCAAACCCTTTTTGCAAATTTAAAATAACTGCAGTCTAAAAAGCATATTGACATTTCTAAACATTGCACAAGTGACTGAATTTAAAGAACAAATCTTTTTTTTTAAATTTTATTTTAACCTGAAAGCGTTTCTCCCCTGAAAACCTATACATTGTAAGATTATTCTCTAGTAAGTGTGGTATGTGTAAGTAATAGATTTTGTAACTAAGAAGGCTTTAATTTTGTTGCCAGTAAAACTCACAGCCCATGTAGTCTTCAAAGAGCTATGCCCCCTTACCCCAGTATTCACAGTCTCTATGCACAGAGTCACTGATAAGACTTTAAAAGCTGCTTGTTAACCTTTTGCCAGCCAGTGTAAATTGCATGAAGTCTTCATGGGGCAATACAAAATAATCAGCTGATTTCACTAACATTTTTTTTTCAATTCTGTTCATAAATGTACCTAAATACCTGGCATATGCTGGAGTAGCACTAGTTAAAGCACTAGCAGCCCACAAGGACACAAGCTCATATTCTCAGCCTTACCTTTATTTTTTGGTTCCATTATGTTCCTAGCAAAAAATAAAGATTCTACATGTAGTGTTACACATAATATGTCTTTTGGGTTAGTGGTAAAAGCTCTGCTTTAGCAAGACAGAGTACATGAGGTTGCAGGTTCAATTCCCCAGACTTATTTTTTATTTTTATTGAAATGTTTTGTTTCTTACATCCATGTTTTTTGTATGAGAAGCAAATAACTATTTCATTGTTATAAAAAGGGGAGGAAAGGGAGGATAACTTCCTAAGAATTCCTTAAGAATAGACATAGAAATGTTTAGAAAACTAAAGGGTATCTCCACTGCTAAAATCACTTTTTTCAATTCAGTTTTATTGAATAACGGGAGGTAAATGAGCTGTGTCTCATCTCATGTTCTTCAATAAAATGTTCAGAAGACGGGGACGAAGTTGCAGAACGTGCCCAGTCTCTCGCTCCTCCGTCGCGTCCTCAGACCTCCCATTCTTCAATAAAACTGTATTGAAAAAAGTGATTTAGCAGTGGAGATACCCTTTAAAATTCCTTCCCATTTGCTTTCTGCTAATTAATATCTGAAATCCAAGTACCTATATGATCGTCACTCAAACAATCATTTTACTGTTACCAAAAGTTTTTACAAAGTGCAATAAAAAAGGAATGATATTTTCAGTTCTGGTTTAAGCATTGAGCACAATTTACAACATGAATATTGATCATATCAAAACAGCATTTTAATAAAGAATGAGTTGCATAGAAAGTTAAACATATTGTAGGTATGTGCTCCTGGAATACAATAAACAATACATATCTGCTCACCCCTGTGCTAACCCTAAAAAGTTTAATTTCAAATCTTAAATTATAGGATTTTTTTAATCGGACCAATTCAAGCGGCTAACCCTATCCTATAAAGCACTATCCAATACAGCCCCTCTATACATCTCAGAGCTGATCCACATATACCGTCCCAGATGCAGCCTTCATTGGTCCTTTAGAAATTACATAGGTCACATTTAAGGAATTGTCCTTGCAAATGTTTTGTATCTTAAAGCTTTATCACCCCTAGTGCTGTGAAAAGGAGTAAACGCCACTCTAATTCAATATCAGCTAACATGACTAACCCCTTGCTTGCTTTGAACCCATAATCACAGAAAATGCTTTATATGATGCCTTCTGACATGAATCCATCCATGCCTATTTATTTCCCTGTTTTGGCGAAACTGTACAAACTGTTATGTAGTTATCTCTCAGAATTACAAGACATGTTCTAAAGTAATTCTGAGATGTATTAGCAAACAGAAGCACAGAATATAGTTCTAAACCTCCTATTATGTATAGCAAAAAAGTAAATTCACTTTCAACAGAACTACCATTCAAGCTTTAATGTTTGATGTATTAAGTAAAGGCACAGGGACAATGCCTCAAAAAGTCAAAGAACATTCTTTATATTAAGCAAAAATGACTCACAGATCCATACAGAGACCGATTTTAGAATTGGGCAAATAAAAGTACTCTTTTTAGATAAAAGGTTATGATCAAAAGCATTTAACGTATTTGTAGATTTAATGGGGTGTAGTGTCAAAAGAACCTTAATTAATATAGGGTTACTGTTGTGGCATATAGAAAACTTACTTGTCTACCCAAATGTATGGCACTTTCAATATGTCACTGTCAATAAAAACTTACTCAGAAATGTGTGTGCACATTGTTGTTATAAAAAAGATTCACATATTCTGTATGGTGTCTTTCGTGATATATTTTATTTATTTGACCCTTGTATTAACCCAAATATATTTTAATCTATCCCCACAGTTTGCAAATTCTAGCACTTGTGAAATGTACCATTAAGGAAAGGTATAATCAAAATGTGAATTGTTTAACTTTTATGGAAATGCAACCCAAATGAAAAGAAATGTAGCCTATTTTCATATAAAGATATAATCAATTTTCTATACAAAACCGACTTCTTGCATGGGGAATATGACAGTGTTGCCTTTAATGTTGTTTTCCTTATGTGTCTGTAGGGATAAATCTTTTCTCTTTTCCTATCTTTCCTAATTTGGCTGGCTAGCAAAATCACCTTTATCTTTTCTTGATTCTTCCTTTCCCTTTCGCCTATCCTACACAGTACACAGGGATACAAAACAACTTTGATTCCTACATGGCAATGCTAGGGTTAAAAGCCATGCTAAATCTGTTTGTGGGCAGCACGGTGGCTCAGTGGTTAGCACTGATGCCTTGCAGCGCTGAGATCCTGAGTTCGATTCCACTCGTGGACACATCTGCAAGGAGTTTGTATGTTCTCCCCGTGCTTGTGTGGGTTTCCTCCGGGCATTCCGGTTTCCCCCACAATCATAAAGACATACTGATAGGTTGTATGTGTCAAATAAATGTGCTTAGATTGTAAGCTCTTCATGGCAGGGCCTGATGTGAATGTATACAATAATAAAGCGCTATGGAAGATGTTGGCGCTATATAAATCCACAATAATAATAATAATAAATAATAATACCATAATAATAATCTGTTCAGATAGCAGGCAATTAAGCATTTAAACAAGTTTTCAGTTTACTCTGTTTGTAATGCATTATATATAGCCATTACATTTTGTACAAATGTTACTAAGTTAAAACTTTAAAGCATATGGAGGTGTATACAATGAGTTTATACCTGAAAGGTTTTGTATGCACAATTTTGCAGTTTGTTTAAGCACATAGGTGTCTTAATTACTGTCAGATGTGCACATAGATCTGCTAATGTTGTTTGTAAGATGATTATTTGGTTTGTAAGATGTTTTCATTTTATCTGCGCAGACTTTTATGTTAAATCTGTATGTAACAATAGATCCTTGTTATGGAAATTTTATAGTAATAGCTATTTTGTATTATTTTTTTACAATTGTTGTATTTTCTATGCAAAGCATGCTGGCAGACCTTGGGTATAAAAAGCTGCTCCCAGGCAACCCAAGTCAATCTTGTTTTGGACTGTAACAAGGAAAGACTTGTGCTGCCTCTGTTATACCTGAGCTGTAAAACTCTGCCAGAAGCCAATAAAGTTCTTTTTGATTTGATTCAGCAACTCATGCTTAGCTTTGCAAAGAACCCTACCACTGGGAACTAGATGCTTAGTGTTGTTTAACCAGTAGAAACATATTTACAGTGTGAAGAAGGGAGCTTATTCTCTTGAATTTCATCTCTGGAAACTGGATAGAATTTCTTACTAAAAAAAAAACATAATGCACCTTGGGATAAAGATGTTACTAGCTTGTCCAAAGTAAAGGCAGCTTGAAGTGTCTGTTACTAATCAAGACTGTAAAGCGGATCTCTGCTTTTTAGCAGCTCAGTTGAACATTAACCCCACAACCACGATGGGCAATAGACTGTGGTGCCCACTTAAAGAGAGATACAGCAATCTGGACAGAGATCTTGAAACACTTTATCATCCAATTGATGCAGTAACAGAATTCAGGCACATCATTACATGGTATTTCTCACTGATAGCATCCCCAACATACTGTGTCTCTGACCTGCTTGCCTGTATGTGCATCCCAGAACTGGGAAGAAAAATTGCAGTGGAGAAAATGGTACAAGCTTTTTATGCATCTTGATTGTCTCTCTTATTGATTAGACATAATCAATAAGAGGTCTAGGCCATACTAGCAATTTAGGTCACGTTTTGCGATCCGATCGCGTTAGCAATTGCACAGACCTATGCAACCCTATAGAAAAGCGGCCTCACTAATGCACTGCATGCAATCACCATATTTTTGCGTATCACATGCGCTCCGATAGGGTTCAATATTAGAAGTGCAGTGCATGGAAGCAAGCATAATTGCACGCCACTGCAATTGTGCATTCTTCCTTGCACCCTAGTGTGGTCACAGCCTAAAGAACAAATTTGTTTCATTTTAATTTAAAAAGCAAACCATCCATAATGGCAATTAAATCAATTTGGGGTGCACATTAGTCATAATGAATGCCTAGTTCTAGATCCTGCAAGATATGATTTTTGGCCTACTAAAACATCTTTAGATTAATTTGTAGACTTTGGCTTTATTATTATTATTATCAGCCAATCACAAATGCCTGTCAGCAGAGGGAACGAGTACATGTAAGTGTACTTAGATTTAACCTAGTGGTTAGGCTTGGGAAGCTTGCCTTACCTTGTAGGAAGCTTTAAAAAAAAAAAAAAAAGCACACAGCCCACAAGGCAACACACGCTTCTGTGTGCATGGGAGCGCTTTGCAGTGTGGCCTCACCCTAAAGAAATAGTTCACTTTTCAAGTGACCCTCACTATAAAAAGCTTGTTTCTTAAAAATGCACTGTATTTACCATTAAGACTAATTCCCCCAATACATTTCCAACTTGTGGCCTTAATAGGGACTTATATCTGTATTTACTATATACCAGGACTGTTTACAATACAAGTGCAGCATAATTTCTGACTATTTGTCTATATAAGAAGATGAATCATAATCATCAAATGTAAGCAAAAAACAAGCAAATTGCTGCACTCATTTAAAATTAGATTTTATTAAAGCATAACACACGGGATGTTTTGTGTGTGACGTGTAGATTTTAGGTATTCTTCTATGAAATCTAATTTTAATGGGGTGTTGCCCTTTTGTTATATTTTCCACATCAGTGAGTGAGATCTATTCACTATGGGTAGAACAACTGCTGAAGGGATGATGGGAAACAGCAAAGCTATTAAGAAATTGTGTACCTGCGCAAAGCAATCAGTAAATGACGGTAACAAAAGGAGACAGGCAGCTGAAAATATATATTAATAGAAGCCATTTATATGGCTGGGAAATGGGACTGGAATGATTGAATGCAAGATAACAGTCCACACTGGAATAGTGATACACAGCACAGCTGATGACTATATCAGTATGATTGTTGATAAACTGGTTTCACACATGATTCCTGTGTTTTGAGAGTGTTATTGATCATAGATCAGACCAAAAAACATAGATTTGGACAATCAGTAAATTTACTGCTGCTCTATTGCACAACATAACCTAGCTTATTGTCACTGCACACAGGACAGGATCATCACATAGAATTGAAAAGTTAAATGGAAAAGAGGAAAGGGAACAGAAAGAGCCTATGTGGATGTTTGCCTCATTAAAAGGACTTTTAGGGTCACTAAATTTCATGGTAGAGCCAGATATGTTTTGACAGCATTGTTTTTGTTCTTTTGGACTGCATCTTTAAAGGGCAACTATAGTGAAAAATAAACTTTGTCTGTATACAATGTATAGATCACTTAGTATAAGCTGCCTTCCCCACCACTGAAGTTAAACTTACAGGCCTGTAATTACCCGGCTGTGAACGACTACCCTTTTTGAATATTGGAATAACATCAGCCTTTTTCCAATCCAGAGACACACCACCGGACATGAGGGAATCAGCAAAAATAAGAAACAATGGCCTAGATAAAACTGAACTTAGCTCCTTAAGTACCCGAGGATGTATTTTATCCGGTCCAGGAGATTTATTAATATTAACCTTATTTAGTTCTTTCTGTACCATATCCTCGGTTAACCAAAGTGAACTTGAATCTTGTATACCTTTATTGCTACTATACTCTATGATATCTGTACTTGGATCTTCTATAGTGTATACAGAGGGAAAAAAATTATTCAAGACATGTATCGGACAATATAGTAAAGATGTGTATCGGACAATATTTTCGGAATTCCGGTTGGGTGGCCCCAAAATTTCTGCAGTACTGTGCGATGTCTAATCAGTTTTTTTCTGCCAGATTGGATGGAAGTCCGATCGATCTGTCATATCGAAGAATTATAAACAGGCTGTGCGGCCTTCTATGGACCGCACAATTAGTCCCGCCTGAGGTGTCAAAAGTCGCTGAGTGCCCAAGATGTGTACTGACATTTTCAGAATTTTGGTCGGTTGGCCAAAAATATCTGCGGTACTATGTGCCCATCTGTCTGATATCTGATCGGTTTTCTGACCGAATGGGACAAAAGACTCTTCAGACATGGTGGAAAGTCATGAACATCATTCTGTATCACTGATTTTGACCTAATTGACAAAAATACAGAAATATTGGTCAGTCAGGTCAAAATATTGGCTTAGTATAGAATGTACTAGAAATATGATATGACTGGAGTTCCAACCTTTTAAATGGCGAATAGCTTGGTAATTTCAATTATTTTTTATATATTTTTATAACGTTCAAAAGAGGGAGCTCTCTCTCTATATATATATACTGTATATAGTTTATATATACATATTAATGTGAATTAAAGGGCAACTATAGTGAAAAAAAACTTTGTCTGTATACAATGTATAGATCACTTAGTATAAGCTGCCTTACTTTCATGTTTCTGTGTGGCTTCGTTTCTTCACACTGGCAGAAGTTTGTACCAAGCTGTGTAGTCCCCCTCCCCTCTCTGTCTACTCCCCCTCAAGCAGTGACGGGCTGTATACAGAGTCCGAGCATTGTCAGTTGAAAGGACTTTAAATGAAGTGCTGACATCCTGTTGACCCCTCCCTTCCAGAGCTAGACTGCAAGCAGTAGAGAAAGTAGCAATATACTGAAGGGAGGGGCAGAGGGGGAGAGAGGAGGACAAGTGGTGCTGAGATTCTTTACAAGTAAGTTACTGAACTCTGCCTGTTCTCTAACTTTGCTAATTGTTATTTTCTTTTTAGCTAAAGTTCATATCTCTCCCCCTGCTTAGCTGAGATCATAATCACTGAAGAGAGAGTCAGTGTAACAGCAGCTTGTAGTGAGACCTTCACAAACACAGTGACACTGCTTGTTGTCCTGTTACATTTCAGTTGCTTTAGTCTATATATTTCATAGATTGCACTGTGTGTCTTGTTTGGTATATAGTCTGTATTACTGTATTATATATACTGTATTAGTGTTCCATTTGAGTCACTGGTTTTGTATGTATATAAGATTTTTTTTTGGGGGGGGAGGGGCTGTTTTATAGTGTGTTATGTTCATATTGCTGGGTTAATGGTTTATTGATTGTGTTTAGCACTACAGCATTTGACTATATGTTGCACATGGTACATATAGTGTGGGTGAGAGAGTGTGTGACAGTACTGCAGGGGAGCTTTGGATTGTGTGGGTGTGTGCCTTTGAGTGACAGATGAGGTGTAGCAGCTCCTACAAATCACAGCATATTCAAAGGCTTATATCTCGGGGACTATGTAGAATTTAAAGAAACTAAAGGTACCCTGGTGGATGGGATGACTTATAGGATACATTAGAAGAAATTAAAAAAAAACAATTTTCTCACTATAATTGCCCTTTAAATTATAAGTTCCTTTTTTTACAGCACTAGAAGTAACAGAATTGTTCTAGGATCACACAAAACAAATGCACAGAGCTCTAAGGCCTGGTACACACAGAAATGAAAGTTTCTGGCCTGGCGTTATGTTTCAGTGATATTTCAACAATCTTGTGGGCCATTAATGCAGGATCAACTGTAATTTACAACATGTCTGATCACTCAATCTGACCTATTTTTTCTATTTTCTTTCTAGAGCAGTCTTGCCAGAAATGATGGTCGGGGTTTTAACCAAATCGACTAAAATTTTGGCTGCAGCAGTCAACTGGGGTAAAATATCGAACCGGCCCTGAAAGCGCTACTCTGGGGGTTATTGCATTATTGATAAAGATGTTTGTACTTTAGACACATTCACAAAACCATTCATCAGATAAAATGGATCTGAAATAAATCCCCCCCCCCCTCCCCCAACGTTCAGGACAAGGCTGATTTTTGTAATCTATAATTTACGTTATTTACTTTTTTATTATCCACAATGCAATTTGGCATGAACCCAGGAACCATTAACAGTTTATTATGGTAACATTTCAGTTCCTGTTCGGTCAATGACCATTATTATGGTCATTATAACATTATTATGACATCATTATTTAGATGCTCCTATAATTGTTTTCTAAACGGATTGATCTCTTATTGGGGAACAAGCACAATGTCACATGCATGATGCCTTCTATCTGCTTCCTCCAGAATAGTACCATAGTAACTGGAATTCCTTCCCCACTCTGTGCAGCACGTACACAAACTCCTAGTAATGCTGACAACACAATGTCACTAGAGGGCGATACTCATGGTCACTTTTTTCATACCCTTTGAGCGTATGCGTTATATATAGAAGTGAGAGCATTAGGCTGGAGGATACAGTTATCTCTGCGATTGAATTTGCAGTGGTAGCTGCCAGTAAACACTGAATCCTGGCTGCTGTACTGCAAAATGTCACAGATATAACTACTGACAATAAACATCCCATCCCCAATGGGCTCTGGGACAATTGTATTTGCCTGGGAGATGTAGGATGTCTGACTGCAGCCAATAGTTGTCCCTTACACCCCCTGACAATTAATATATCTTGTGACACTGCATTCTCAATGTGTTCAGTGTCTGCTATGTACTGAATGTAGGAGCACATGGCAGGTCACAATGGCAGACATTCTAAAGATACATACACACTAGTAGGGCTATGTACCAAAAGACGCTACCGGCTATTTCTGTTTAAAAGCTGTGTTAACGATGCATCAAGGCTTTAAGACAGAAATAATGGTGGTTGTGGCAGTGTACAAAAACAGGATTCCACAACTGCCACAATCAATGTACCAAGCCAATACTTATAATAGAATGGAGGAAGATGCACAGCTCCTCATTGGATCATGTGGACTCTGGATCACTTGACTAAAGTGGTGCTCCAGGGGTTAACCAAACAGCAACAAGAAACAATGGTATCTAGGGATTACCCTCAATACCCAGAACCCCCATAAAGGCACTACCACATAAAGAGTATACCATCAAAACAACGATATATTGGAGTCACATCACACAATAGAAAATACCCACACCCCAGTACACAATACTAAAACACCAACCCCACCGGGCATCCCCGGTATCTAAAAAGGTAGAACTCCCGTTTACTCAAACAGTCTCCCACAAACGGCATATCCACGTGGTAAAAAAGATACAATGAAAGCCGAGACTTATCGTGAGAAGCCAAGTCCGACTTGGTGCCACAATACTTATATTCACGGACGGCCACACTCTTCACCCAGCACCGGGACCCAGTCTGCATCCTAAGTTCCTCTATCTGCCGCAAATGCCCACAATAGTTCCACGCTTCTGCAGAGTAGACCTATTAGCAAAAAGTTCCAAACGGAGCCGGAGGAATTCCTAACAAACGGGAGCCTCCATAGACCTACACGTGTTTCATCTAAACGCTAATACTGCAAAGGCTTCATCAGGGTCAAATGGTTAGTGCGTGGGGCAGTCCTAAAGTAGCTATGTTCTTAAAGGTATACCCATCCAATTTCCAGGATCAACCCCTTATTTCATTAACCCCTTATGGTGTGTGTTAAAAAAAACAGCATGGCATTCTACATACAATTTCAAGCATATTAAAAATATACATTAAGTTTACATACCCTGTCTGTAGCAGCAGAAAGAAGGGAATACAATACATATTAGACGGAAAGTATGGAAAGTACATCATCATATATAATAAAGAAGTGTGCATCCGTGTGTGTGTGTCACTGCAGTTCCTATAGACTCACCACTTGAGGGGAGTCTCTGCAGTTCCTATTGACTCACCACTAGAGGGGAGAGTCTCTGCAGTTCCTATTGACTCACCACTAGAGGGAGACTCTGCATTTCCTATTGACTCACCACTAGAGGGAGAGTGTCTGCAGTTCCTATTGACTGACCACTAGAGGGAGAAACACAGGAAACACACGGAGGGAGAACAGCAATTAAGCAGACTGCAGGTAAGGTCACTTGGGACAGGGGCCCCTGGATTTGGGACAGAGGGGGGGGCTGGATTCGGGACAGAGGGGGGCCCTTGGATTTGGAACAGAGGGGGGGCCTGGATTCAGGACAGACGGGGGGCTCTTGGATTTGGGACAGAAGGGGCCCCCTGGATTTGGGACAGCGGGGACCCTGGATTTGGGACAGGGGGAGGGCCTTGGATTTGGGACAGAGGGGGGGATGGATTTTGGACAGAGGGGGGCCTCTGGATTTGGGACAGAGGGGGTACTCTGGCCTTGGGATACTAAGAGGGTACTCTGGCCTTGGGACACTAAGAGGGTACTCTGGCCTTGGGACATGGAGGAGGACTATGGCCTTGGGACACTAAGGGGGCACTCTGTGCTTCTAGCGCCCGTTATTGTAGCGGGCTTAATGTCTAGTATATTATAAGATGGATGTTATTACAGGCAGCAGCTAAATTGTATCTCCTCATTAAGGCCAAAGGGAACTATAGTTCTTAATTTATAGATCCACCTAAGCACTCGTTGGAGGATCACCACCCTGTAACCCTAAGGAAACTGCTTCTAGTCCCATAAAGACCCATTTCATGGGTTGATTATTATGTGATTCTCTCATATGCTTGGCAACCGCTGATCTTTCTACATTTTCTATAGCTCTGCTGTGTTCTTTCATTCTAGTGGTCAAAGACCACAGCGTCTTCCCCACGTATTTTTTTGCCACAACAACATTGAATTAAATAAATCACTGCTTTAGATTGGCATGATATATATTGCTGGATTGTAAATATTTTACCATCCTCTGCCACAATAGTGTTACTTTCTTGCATACGAGGGCACATTATACATCTGCCACATCTTTTATTGCCTTTCCATTTTCTTATATTCAACCAATTTGTTTCTGGTTTTTGATCTCCAAAATGACTTGGGGAGAGGCAATCCCTGAGATTAGGGGCTCTCTTTGCAGTTAGAGATGGAAACCTCTCAATAACTTCTCCCAAGTCTTTGTCTTGGGACAGTAAAAACCAGTGTTTTTTAAGAATGGTTCGTATCTTAGACCACTCTTTATTATACCTGTAATGAAGCAAATTTTTGAATTCTCCACCCATTCTTTTCTCTGCTTCCTTTTAAGGAGGGTGTGTCTGCTTATTCTATTTGCTCTCTTCCAACCGTGGTTAAAGGGCATGTCCACCCCCAAAACTATAATCCCCCCACTACTAGCAACAATCTGTAGTGTATAAAAATCCTTACCTTACATCCCAGATCCAAATGGTTGCCCTGTAATCCCCCCCCAAAGTCACAAAAACTGGCCACCAGGGGTACTGCAGAGTCCATATAGGACTCTGCCTCCTGTCTCCCCTCCGGCAGAATTTTGCCATGCGCAGATGAGCCCTCCCTCCCTCTCCCTCCCAATTCGGTCTCCTCCCCCTAGCATTAAAACCCTTTCCCATAATATAGTTATTGGTCCCCCAGCCCCAACCACATTACTATTATAGCAAGAAAGTTCCCTGATCTTTACTTACCTTACCTCTCTCCTTCGCCATTCTACACTACCGGCAGCCGCGTCCGTGATTGGCTGCCTCTCAGCCAATCACGGATGTGGCTGCCGGTCCCGCCCCCTGCTTGCAGTTCTATGCAAGCAGAGGGCCGGGATTGTGTGGCGAAGAAGAGAGGTAAGGTAAGTAAAGATTGGGGACTTTCTTGCTATAATAGTAATGCGGTTGGGGCCCAATATCTATATTATGGGAAAAGTTAGTTTAAAGGGTGGACATACCCTTTAATCATTTCTTCTGTGTACCCTCTTTGATGGAACCTTTCTACTAGATTGTTCACCTGTAATTCAAATATTTTATTATCAGAATAATTCCTTTTGATTCTGAAAAATTGGCCCACCGGGATCCCTTTAAGTAGATTTCTCGGGTGGTGGCTACATGCTTTTAACAGTGTGTTGGCAGATGTTTCTTTTCTATAAGTGCAGTAGTACCGGTACTTTTTGTTAAATGTGAACACATTGTTATGTAATACATAAGACAAGAGGGAGATAACAAAATCAGTATGCATACTGTATTTAACGTCTCCTTGCAATCCTATGGCATGAGGGATGGAGGAATATAGCCCCTCTGTATCTAGTGTCACTAATAGGGTATCTTCGTGACACCATCAAGTCTACACAAGACATCCGTTGTCTCTTGGACATATGAGCTAAAGGCCAAAGTACTACATCTATGTACTTCCCCACATTCTCTGTAGGGCCCCCATGTCAGAGACAATAGGTCTGCCTGGTGGAAACTTTTTTGTTTATGTATTTTGGGAATATAGTAAAATGTGGGAATTTTAGGATATTTTCTCTGCATGAACTCATACTCCTGGGTAGATATCACCTTATCACTCAGACCTTTATCAAGATTCACCCGAAGTTTTCTTTGGAGGTCCAACATAGAATTCATAGACATTACCTCATATTGTTGTTCGTCATTTAATAATCTCAGCACCTCCAGTTTGTATTGTTGCTTAGAGGTGATGTTATCAAATTTTTCGCCTGTCAAATTAATTACCTCCAGTCCTTTTATATCATCCTTCCCTATTTCCGTATTCGGATGGGCGGAGCCTGTACATTCCTTTCTGTTTGTTAGTACCCTCCTCCTGTTCTTCTTGCCCTCTTTTTGCCCTTCTAATCTTTTTCCTTTTCCTAAAGGGATCTTACTGTGTTTGGATTGTTCCTCCCTTTCTGATCGACTAACCATCACCTCCCCTTTTATTCCAGTTATTTGCTAAACCATTTTTGAAATCATCACCAATCTCTTATGAACTTCCTTTTTTTAAACATTTTTTAAATTTCATTCTGTACTGTGTCAACCTCCTTCCTTAGTCTCCTTCTGATTTAAACAATTTATTACACATCTTCAGCCTCTTTATTCAGTGTCTCTAATCTGGTTGAATCTGCTTTAATAATGAACTGCATGAGTTTAATAGTGCACTCAGATAATTGTTCCTCCCATTCAGACTTAAAATTAACATCACTGAGCAAATTTGCTCTAGGATTTAACTTTATTCTGAGACTTCTCGGTACCATTTTGTTTTTAATGTAATTATCTAAGCTAGAAACTTCCCACTTAAGCTTCAGCTGTTGCACGATACATTTTTTATATTTCTTGCTACATTGATTAAAAGTATCATTTGTGTCAGACATATCGCTACTATTCAATACATCTGATACATCAGAATCCCAATATAGTTCACACAATGAGAATGTCATACTGTTAAACAATGTGACCCCGACAAACCTATTAAACACCAGATAATCTGGTAAAGCGTGTCACCTGCCAAGAAGAAAGATAGAAAAAGAGACAGGTCTGAACCCTCTTGTAATTATAATATAATGGAGGAAGATGCACAGTTTCTTAGACTCGGTGGATCACTTGATTAAAGTGGTGCCAATAGTGTCTCTTTAGGACGGAATCTTTTTAACCACCAAATAGCCGACATTAAAGATCCTGGAATTGGTTTAGCCAATCCAAAATGTATAGAGAGCCACCACCTGCTTGGTGCATTACCGTAGGGGGGGCAATAGAGGCTCCCGGTACATAGCCCTATAGATTGTTGTATGTATGTATAGTTTATTTCTAAATCTCCACTGTACAGTAACAAAATACAATAACGTCATACAAAGGGGATAAATACATAGATAGTTCATTGCATAAATAAATAAATTATAGAAATAGAAGTGCTAGAGCTTTGCCCAAGAGGTAAGGAGGCCCCTGCCCAGTAGAGCTTACACTCTAGTGGTTTTAAATGACCAGCAGTCTATTCTGTCCAACATGGAGAACACAGGATATAAATATATAGAAACCCATTTGTTATTCTTACTATACTTTGGCAATGGAAAGCAGAGTAAATAGGTTAGAATGATTGGACAGGTTATTGAGTCGAGTGAATCACAGTTGGACACACACAAACTGATCAGCGGTCATTCATTAATATATTACTCATATCATCAGGCACTTCCAGACAGCAAACCCCCAACCAAAAAAAAGACAAGAATCACCTGACAAAGACTTAACCACTGAGTCACTCTGGTTTGCCAACAATAGGGGATATTGTGATTATTATCCTTCCTATGGCATTATAGTGCTGTACGTCTGTGTGAAAATACAAACAGTGACACACAAACTGGAGGGAAAATCTCCCCCTGCTCACAATGGATGGAGATATAATGGGATTAGTAGAAGCAGTTTCGGTTACGGTATAGACAGGTGTCTGCTTTGTAAATGTAAAATGACCCTTTAATCTTAACAAATTGGCATTTCTTACCAACCAGAACATTGAACACTAGGATATAATGTAAATATATAATACATGATACAATAATAGGGGCCCATGGTATTATTTTGGGGTAACCAATCAGATCTTAGCTTTTTTCATACTAAATAGAACCCTAGTACACATCCAATTCAGTTCAAATTGCTGACATCTATTATCCCCATTGTGATGTTGCTTTAGGCAGTCCCTGACATACATACAACTGCTACTTACTAACAGAGCAAATAGAGGGGCAAATATTATACAACATGGGGGTCTGCCGGAGAATACAGCCAGGTGGTCCATTGGTGGTTGGCTACCAACACTGTTTGGAGATCTTTGCCCAATCCACTTGGCCATTTCGGCTGATAAAGTGCCCATACACAGGCCAATTATCATCCGAATTGGGCATTTGTACACATCGTGCATCATTGGTCGGCACCCGCAATCACACGTGTGTACAAACTTTTACATACAAATTCAACTTCAACAAACCTACAGAAGAACCTACCTGCTTTGTGAACCCAGGGATTTCCTGTATGGGAATAATGGGAATAATGTTTATACACAATAATGTTTATATATTGAATGTGGAATCAGAATTACTATAATAGTAAATATTATTTTTTCCACATTCCTTTATTATTCTATGCAGAACGTATAATAATTTGGGCCTTAGAACATTTTATCGGTTGTAATTACTAACCAGAGGTATACAGTCCCTAAGTGAAGTACAGTGTTTAACTACTGCAAATACACTTTTAATCAAAGCACCTTCACTTTACATAAGGGAGATACAAGTAACTGATTGGAAAAATATTCTCCCTATCTTTTCCACTGAGCATATCTAAACTCAATGAGCTAAGGGAGGGGGTAGCAACTGCAGGAATTTCTGTACTGAAATTTATTGAGTTTACACAGGTTAATCTTTGGTTGGGAAAAAAAAATATCACATACGGGTCCAAGGTAACGGGGCTCACTAACAGGGTTATTCAATAAAAGTTCTTTAAAATGTTGCTAATTTTGCCCCAACCAATCAGATGTTAGCTTTTAAATGTTAAATAGTGGTTGGGGCAAAATTAGCACCATTTAAAATGATAAGAACTTTTATTGAATCTACATAGAAACATAGTAACATAGTAATTAAGGTTGAATAAAGACATACGTCCATCAAGTCCAACCTATTCACCCTCTTTTTTTTTCTTTTTTTTGGTACCCTGGTGGATGGGATGACTTATAGGATACATTAGAAGAAATTAAAAAAAAAACAATTTTCTCACTATAGTTGCCCTTTAACTTTGTCCAACTCTTTACAACAAATTTTAATACTTAGTTATAACGTACAGTTTTTATTTAAATTAGTATTGCTGCTGTTAATAATATAAAAGGGCAATCATCTAATCTGTTTAAGGGGCATTGATTGAATTGACTGGAGCAATTTACTCTCTTAAGTGACTCTCCTTCCCTGGTAAAAATTCTCTCTATGCTCTCCAGAGGAGGATGTTATTACTCATACTGGCCCTCCCCTGCAAACCACTACATCAGTACAAATGTAGGAAACAAGAGTTCTATCCAAAATGTCCCTTCAAGGTCAACTTTGCATTTCGTTATAAAGAATATAATGAGGCTAATGCAATAAAATGTGCAAACATTTTCCTAAGCTTTACATCTGAAAAAAAACAACCAGATGATATCTAACTATAATAACCCAGTAAAAAGTTAAGAGTAAAAGTTTTTGCAAATTAACAGCACAGGCATCTTTTGCACCTTGTATTGTCTCTGCCTTTAAATAAATACTGTACATTTTTTGTGTATTATTAAGTAACCAAAAGTAAGAAGAAGCCTAGTAAAAATATAAAAACATTCAGGGCAATGTACTGCTCCTGTTCTGGAGTTTAAGTCCTGCTAACCGATGTTCTAAAGGTTAGTACAACTTAAACTCACAACAAACTTCATTGTAGCAGATGCATGGCTAACACGGAAGATAACCTCACAGCCAAGGCAATCAATGTTATATGCCGATAGCTGCACTCCATTTCGCCAATTTTTATCATGGCGAAAAAGTTTATTCCACTTTGCATTGCCCTGAGAACTGTAAAGCTAGGTACACACCTAGCGATTTTTCCTCCTGACCGACCGTTCGATACTTTCGAACGGTCGGCCAGGAGGAAGGACTGTCGGTCGCGGCAAAAGCAGCCGCATCCGATAGTCACCGCAACCGATCGTGCGGTCCATAGAGGACCGCAAGATCGGACGAGGTTTTCCACCCTGTCCGATCGTCCTTTCGTCCGATTTGGACGAATGGTCGATCGGACATGGGCACATTCGAATGCGATAATTTCGGTCCGATCGACCGATACACTGAACTATCGGTCGATCGGACCGAAATATCTAATCGTGTGTACCCAGCTTTATTGACATAGAACATTGCCGGCATAGTGGCTTTCGGTGACCTGAATGTAAGTTTGTATTCCTCTGATTACAGAAGTCACAGTAAACTAAATCTAGCCATACGCATTGCCAATATTCAGCACATTCCATAGGATCCAATGATCATTGTATATTGTGTTAGTAAATCACTGCAAATTCTCAATCAGATTCCAATGGAATCTTTTGTGAGTTTAAACAGGGTGATGTGTATGGCCTCCTTAAGATTTTTATTCTTTCTAACAGAAAATTTGGGTTTATTTAATAAAATGTGCAACATTTTGCCCAAGTTCTTAATTTGCAGCAACCAGATATCATCAGATGTTTTTTTTCAACAGTAGAAGACCAGTAAAAATATAACATCTTGGGCCATATTTAAAAAGCGCAGTATGGCAATTTAGCAATACCACACATTATCAATAATTAACGACTGCGGGCAGAAATGTACGGCTGTGGTAGTACATTTACGCCGAACGTTTATTAATTAACAAATGTTCTGTAGTAGAATACCATGTGGTAGTAGACTTCCAAAATGGTATTCTATGGGGATTGTAAAGCTACGATTGCGGTATTGTACATTTACAATCATTATTGGTAATTTATGATCGTTGATGATAACAATCATAAATTAACGATCGTTAACCGATTGGAATTTAGCGATGGAAGAAATTACTGTATGTTCATGTTGCATTATAGTGGACACCCAACATGTATGTTAACATGTATGTTATCTGTATATTGGACCCCAAGGTGATTTAAAGAAGCCTATGAACAATTTGTGTAACTGAATGGTAACAAGGTCATTGCATAGAAAAAAAAAAATTAATCAACATATGCACTGTAGCCCCAAATGACCATTTTGCGAAGATAATAAGCATGGTAATGTCCATGCTTTAGATAAATTACTAATTTAAAGCTTTAGTCACTTATGAGATCAATATGTTTCTATTTTGGATGTATACCTTCAAAATAGCCAAGGATTGACCAGAGGAATTTTAAGTACCATATATAAAAGTTATGGTAGTGTATTTACTGTAAGTATATTAGGTAATATTACACGTTAATTAAGTCAGAAACTGAGCTTCTAAATCCAATTTTATTCCCAAATAACTGTATTATCATAAAATATTTTGTTGACATCCCAAGCAATATCAAAAATTGTTCCTTCCCCAAGGACAATGCTCTGTACTCTCAATCACAGAGCAAAGCAAATATAGGTCAATATTGGATTTCTAATAATCCCTGACTATAGGATTTCCCAGAATACTCCCACTTGCATGTTGTTTGAAATGAGCAAACTAGTAAAAATACAGTTTGTTTTTTTTGGTTGCACTACAATGACATAAAAAGAGGATAAAAGAAATGAAGATCAATTGTTTAAAAAGTTCTTATCTACATTAATATTTGATAAGACATATATAAAAGTACCCACTTACTTTTGGTAAAAATGATGAAGGTTCAGTCTTCAAGTGTATTTTCTAAACCTTTACTAATTACCACCCAGGGTACAAAAATAAAATAAATATAAAATTTTAAATATTAAGGTGCACTGTGTCTTTAAGAAATGCTCTCAGGAAACAACCTGGCTACCCATATGCATTTTAATTCCTCAGGAATCAAACTGTGTAAAAACAATGTATTACAGCTTTTTACCTCATAATTGCCATGGGAAGGTTTGGGATTTATCAACAGAGGGTTAAAGGACAGCTATATTTCTTTTTTTAATGTATTTTAAACTACCCAGTGTTGCCTTTGTTTTTCCATTTAAAACCTTGTTGGACTCAGTCGTTACCTGCACCCCATTAATTAATTATTAAACAGATTTATAATCTGACCCACACCAGCAAAACCATTACCTGCACCCAAAATTTAACAGACCTGCAACCCAACCAGCACCCACACAACCGCTACCCACACACGACCTGCATTCACTTTCAGGTCAGGTCTGCAAAATTAAACAGACCTGCAAGTGGATCCGCACCTGCTACCTGATTCATCCTGCACCCGCAGAGAAACACCACAAAAATATTACAAACCCACTACCTGTACCTATTTAAAAAAGGGATAAGGGGTGGTTTGTAAAAGTTGTAAAGCAGTCTGTGTTTTTTTCTGAGTATTGAAACGCATATATCCTAACAGGTTCATTTACCCAGAGACGCTATCGTTCTGGGTAAATGTCCTGATCTTGCATTTGCGAATGTGGGTAAATCCCGAAAAGGGATATTAACGCCAGCTATAAACAAACGTTAACCGCGAGCGCCGGATGTGCGTTTGTCTTTTACGTGAGGAAGGGACAAGGCGTCCTGAAACGTCGTTGTTGTTTTTTACAATAACATTTTGGATTCACCATTTGTAGTATGCTCCCCTATATTTTCTAATGCTAAAGAAGTGTCTGGCCCTAGGAGTGGAGGGCAGGGGGACTGCACCTACAGAATTGTCTGGCATTGAGCCAACAGTGGTGTGCATGAGTGTGACCTGGACTGTCTTTTGCGTAACCCACGCATCCACCACTAATATGGAGTTAAAGTCCCGCTATCTGGTAGTGAACCCGTTAGCGTGCCTAACTCCACAAATTTGCTCAGCGCCTCTTTGAAAATCAGCCCCTAAGTCTTAAAATTGTCCCAACCGTTTGGATTTTTTTTCTGGAACATACATACACATATTGACTTTTATATAGACAAAATCTCCTTTAATTACGTGAATTCAAATACATGTTTTGAAGAATTTATTACTTTACTGTATTAAATACATAGTAATGTTAAGAGAAATCAGCTTAGAAGTGCTACGTCTGAACCCCCCTAAAAGTGGCTTCTTCTATTATCCTTCGCTATCAATTACGGGCAGTGGTGCTGAAAGGGGAACAGGTGACTGGAGCAGAAATTGGCAACTGCTCTAATGCTCTGACAAGATTTTCTACCGGCATCATGGAGGCAGCACCCCGCATAGTGGCTTTGTCATTCCCGATGTCATGGCCATGATGTGACAGGGCTTCCTGGGTTTCTTCCATGCACACTTCCTTTGCATATACTTGAACTCATAAAGAGCTTGTAAAGCTCAGGGCAGAGGAAGCAACATGATGGGGTCACTGCAGTTCAGCTTTTAGCAGCAGCTGAGGAATTGGAGAGATTATTGTACACCAATTAAAAGTACTTCTGTAGAACATTACATGGATTTTTTTTTCAGATTTAAAAATCTAAAATATTTAGTAATTTTTCTTTAATACGTTTGTCTTCTGAACTTCATCTCACTGAAAATCAGTTACAGAGACCAATCTATGTCCTCTGGCAAAAAACAAACAAGTTATTAATCAGTTTAAAATGAACTTTCCACTCCTTCCTAAAGAAGTCTACAGGCTTCATTATGAATCTGCAATTCATAACGTTCATTAAAGTATTTAAATAAGTTAAACAACTATATTGTGTCAGTTTTTATCATGAGTTTTATTAAGTGTTTCACTATTTATAGTTGACATTAACAATGTTTTTTTACAACAATGAAATGTCATTCTTGGATGGAATCCCTCCTGTGTGTTGACTGAATAAAGAAGAGAGAAATCATTTCTGGCACTGTACAGTCCTGAATTCAACAGATTATGAAATGGCTAAATAATTAAATACTATGATAAAACACAGTTAAAGAATACCAATCACCATATAAATGCCTAGCCAGGCACCCTATTTAGATCTTTTCTCAAGGACGGCTTTAACTATTTATGTTCTCTGTGGGAATTTCCATTTTGGCTCCCCTGCTATTTTTCAACCTTTAAATCTCCAGTCTTTTGTAGAACTCTAATTTGCTGCAAATCTTCTGCACATCCTAAAACACAATAGCTACTGTGGTAATTATTTATCTGCTAAAGTGCATAGAATGAAAAATAAATGTACCCCGATTAACTGTATCAGGGATCAGTTACCTAGACATGAAGTGAACAGCAGTGCCCTTAACCTTTAAGCAACGGCTAAGATCACAGTGACAGCCAGGAAGGATTGTATAGTAGACCTGATTTCTGATATTCAAACAGCAACATATAACGGTATGCAAAGCAAATATTCTTAATACATATACCTGTATGCATTATGTTTAGAACAGCAATACCAGATTAATGGAATGCATTTATTGAATTACAGTAGCATACAGTTGTTTACAAGGTTAAATTAAGACACTCATCCATCTATCACTTTACTCAACCCCCCGATTCCTTTTTCTCCAAAGGAAAGCAAAGCCCCCCCCCCCCCAAAAAAAACCAACTTAATCGCCATCCAGTTTCCTATTTATGGGCAAATAAATTCTTTCTGGACTGATTGGAGTAACCCCTGGGATGATGTATGTATTTCTAACAGTAAGTTTATGTGATTCCAATGAAAGGTTACATGGGTTTAATCTGAGTGAAAAGATAGGTAATATGTTTTAACAGATTGTGCATAAATATATATTAGGCAGCCCGTGCAAGTTTTGTAGTATGCTTTTCAATATCAACAGAGAAATATGGCATTTGGTGAATATTTAAAAAATACTGTATTACTTAAGTGTCTGAACCCTCATCTTACTTAAATAACAGGAAAATAACTTATAACTGTATATGGTTAAAGGATGATCTATAGTGATTGCATTTTCCAAAGGTTTTGTCCAGAGACAGTATAGTGTTAATTTAGACTTTATATATTTCACTTATTAGTTACTGCTAAGCCCTGGGAGAGAATGAAACATACGTGCGATCAGCTGTTTAAAAGACCGGACTCGAACTGAACGCAGGAGGCATCTTGGAGGGAGGAGGGGGTCAGGGGCCCATCCTAAATGCTCGGGCGGGGGTGGCGTTCTCCCTGCAGGTACGCCCTTGTGACTGGTTTCAGAGCAGAAAGCAGGAAGTGCAGGGGACCTGGTGATGTTGCTTCCATATCACACACAAAAATGTAAATATCTCCAAAACTATGCAAAATAAACAATGAAAGTAAATTGCAAAAATTATCAGGAGAGCAATTCCTATCAATTTACCTAAAGTCATTTTTGGACCACAGTTCCCCTTTAATGAACATTGTGTTACTACAATGTAATGAAAAATGCTCCACTTTTTCGCTACAGTAAGGAAGCATAGTGGCTGAATAGGGGCATATCTATAAATAACAGGACTCTAAAGCAAAATTTCAAATGGGGCCCTTCAAACCCGCATAAAAACTGTTTTGTGCAGTTAAACCTAATTTGGCCAAACCGCATCCAGGTTTTTTTAAGGGTATGATCACCCCCTAAAAAAAGCTGCTCAGACCTTACAAACACTGCTTTCGTTTTACTTTTCAAACCTTTCAAAATGCTCCCAGGTTCAGATATTATATTTATAAAACCCCTGATCCCTCTCTGATTATGGTCATAAATCTAAAATTGCAATTGTAGATTTACAACTGCAATCAAAGAATTCGATTACCCATATGATACCATTGTGGTATTTTAACAACGCATGGTATTGTACGCAAACATTTACGCCCGTGATTGTACTTTACTGATCACCTGCAGTATCTCAACAGTGGGTTTTTTAATATGCCCCATACAAAGAGACAGACACAGTTCTTAAATGTTATGAGTAACATGGCTTATTTTAAGAAAGAAGCAAATCTCTCAGCTCTACAGAAGAGATTAGCTAGAAAATGTAGTTTGCAAAAAAATGTCTTTGCCACCTAGAACTGTGTGTTATGTAACCTGCATATTCAGTACATTTAAAAAATGTGTCGACTATGTGCTAATGATATTGCTGTGAACAGATGCACTGCTGGTCAAATGATAAAGAACATTCCTTCCATGCATGCAACATCTGTGAAAGCAGTAGCGGAGGTGAATGACAGAAGGAGTTTTTATTTGAAAAGTACAATCATATTGTCAATCTGCTAAATGCACAGGGGGATGGAACAAAGTCACTGGGGATTTTTATGAAATGATTTTTTTTTAAGATGCCATATCGTCTGCTACCTGTATCCGAAGCAGGCTAAAAATACACAGACTGGAAGATTTTCCAGCAGTCTCTGCCCCTGTGTACAGCACCTTCATTTATATATAATAATACACTAAAAAAAAGAGACTGGGCTTTTTGGTCTTTTCTCGTTTTATTGTGCGTTTTATTGTGCGTAAGTATACAGGAAATAATATACTTTCATACTCATTAAATTGTCTTTCTTAAAGCATATCTATACTAAATAATTGTATGGTAATACGTGCTTTTGCCTTTGTCCTACTATGATTAATAGTTTTTCACATCAAAAATAGACAATTGATGAATAATAGCAATAAATGGTTCTCCCTTTGGTATCATAACTAAAAATGATTCTGTCGAATTAGATTCAGTGGAAACTGGTAAAGTGCCTTTACTATAATAGTTTACCAACCATGCAGCTATGTGATCATCTCATTAAAATATGACGTTTATTGAAGGTGTCATAGGACATTTCATGGACATTTACCTGTAAGTGAGCTGTCTTTGAGTTCCATGAAATATTTAACATTATTAAATATATATGTTAAAAAAACACGAACCCATTAATAAGAGAATTTCATTTTATCTAAGATAACAGAACATAAATGGAACTGAATAAAATGCATTTCATTAGTCTTCATTAGAGTGTGCTAGGAGTTAAAGAAAAAACAATCTGGCTAGAAATTTCTTTTTTGTTACAAGAAACATCATTATAGCTTCAAACATTTTCAGAAGTGCTGTAGTTTTGTTGTTTTCATAGACATATGTTTTGGCAGATCACAAAATGGAATTTTACAGCTCAATAAGAAATTCAAGGCTAGCCTTAATAGGAAGCAGGTGCTACTGTAAATCTGCCCAGAAGACAGGCAGAGAGAATTTGTATAAAGCAATTGCTTAACAGTCTTGGTTCTGTATTAAACCACTGGATGGCATCACTTTATAAAGAAAAAATTATGTAGAATTGTCTGTTTTGGGAAATGTAGTTATTTACAGTATATATAATATATATTTGGTTAGCCATATATTTAGGATTAAACAGCTAATTGTCCAAGTACAACAACAGTGGTACCTTTTGTTTGTCATCTTATTTCTTTTTCATACAGCAAACTATTTATTCTTACACAGCTAGACCTAGTGCCTATTATGTGTGGTGAACACACAGCCCTAAAAGTTGCTGCCCGTAGAAACATCTGAGTGGGAGTCAGGGCAAGACGGGATGGAGTAGGGCAGATTGGGTGCATAGTCATATTTAGCAGCCCAGTCATTGACTGAAGTGCCGCTAGAATGGCCCTTAATGGCAGCCAGGTTGGGCACCCATGACCTATGTTATAGAGGAAGCAGAATGATTGAACTAAAGAGTATACAGTAGATGCATACATCCCAAGGGAAACCAACTTAACAAACATCACCAGTGAAAAACAGTACCAGATCCTAAATCACAGGAAGTAACAATTAACTAAAAGAAACTGAAGAATTTAGAAAAATGTACATACTGTTCTCCACATTGTGGGTCTAGCGACAGGCCTGGGGTGGCTTGCACCATTCGAAAAATATGGTTAGTTGCCTATGTATGAGCACTCATACTATTTGATTTGCCTGCAGTAGCACTTTTCCTATTTTGTGAAGGGTTCAGGGCTTAAGCAAATGTTGAAGCCTATTTGCATTTTTTACTTTCTCACCCTGGGGAATATAGTGGGCTGTAGAAGGGGTTGGTAGCACCCACACTTTTTATACTATATGCCAACTCAAAAAGTATGCACAAAATGGTATTTCCTTTCATGGATATAAAATATACAGCTGAGTCACATAAAAAAGCATGTATATGTTAAAATTATCATATGAAATGTCAGTAAACATCAGAACAATTTACCATGCATTACTGTACATACATATTTAACAATATGTATGAGAATTACCCTTAGGTAGTTTTAGGGGGCTTCGCTATGAAGGGAATATGATGGTGTGAAATTATATATATTTTCTTTCCTTGTTCTATTGCAAATTTGGTTATACCTTACAGATTTCCACCCCAAGATGATGTCAACCCTCCCCTGAGTCAGCTAGGGATGAAAGGGAATGTACACTGGAAATCGTTTTTTTGTTAAATTGCCCATTACTGGAAACTAATAATTAATATATTAAATAATAATTATTAATAATTAATTATAATTAACTAGACATTAAGCCTGTTACATAAACGGGCGCTAGAATACATGTGTAGAAACATTTATTTTTCATATAAATATGAATATAAATATTTCCATACACTTTGGAGGGACCTTTTCCCCTCAGCCCCTGTCCATACACTTTGGAGGGACCTTTTCCCCTCAGCCCCTGTCCATACACTTTGGAGGGACTTTTTTCCCTCAGCCCCTGTCCATCACCTTGGAGGGACCTTTCCCCTCAGCCCCTGTCCATACACTTTGGAGGGACCTTTTCCCCTCAGCCCCTGTCCATACACTTTGAAGGGACTTTTTTTTTCCCCTCCCCCCTGTCCATACACTTTGGAGGACCTTTCCCCCTCAGCCCCTGTCCATACACTTTGAAGGGACTTTTTTTCCCCTCAGCCCCTGTCCATACACTTGAGGACTTTTTTCCCCTCAGCCCCTGTCCATACACTTGGAGGGACCTTTCCCTCAGCCCCTGTCCATACACTTTGGAGGGACTTTCCCCTCAGCCCCTGTCCATACACTTTGAAGGGACTTTTTTTCCCCTCAGCCCCTGTCCATACACTTTGGAGGGACCTTTTCCCCTCAGCCCCTGTCCATACACTTTGAAGGGACTTTTTTTCCCCTCAGCCCCTGTCCATACACTTTGGAGGGACCTTTCCCCCACCCCGTCATACACTTTGAAGGGACTTTTCCCCCTCAAGCCCCTGTCCATACACTTGAAGGGACTTTTTTTCCCCTCAGCCCCGTCCATACACCTTTGGAGGGACTTTCCCCTCAGCCCCTGTCCATACACTTTGAAGGGACTTTTTTTCCCCTCAGCCCCTGTCCATCACTTTGAGGCCTTTCCCCTCAGCCCCTGTCCTATACACTTTGAAGGGACTTTTTTTCCCCTCAGCCCCTGTCCATACCCTTGAAGGGACTTTTTCCCCGCACCCTGTCCATACACTTTGAAGGGACTTTTTTCCCTCAGCCCCTGTCCATACCCTTTTGCGGACTTTTTTTTCCCCTCAGCCCCTGTCCATACACTTTGAAGGGACTTTTTTTCCCTCAGCCCCTGTCCATACCCTTTGAAGGGACTTTTTTTCCCTCAGCCCCTGTCCATACACTTTGAAGGGACTTTTTTTCCCTCAGCCCGTCCATACACTTTGAAGGGACTGTTTTCCCTCAGCCCTCCATAAGCTAACTGTCCTTTTCCTTTAGGCGTGTTCTCTAAAGAGGTCTTCTGTCCCCTTAACTGTTACACTATTACCTGGAAATAGCAGGTACTGTGCAGCCATCCATACGCTTTAGCGTCTAAACAGTTACCATGACAACGCTTTCCGCGCATGCGCATAATCAACCGGCGCGTCTAAACAGTTACCATGACAACGCTATCCGCGCATGCGCCTAATCAACCGGCGCGTGTGTTACTGAAGGTACGCTGATGGAGGTACGCAAAAGTAAATTATGCCGCACAGTAAAAGACTTTCCTGCACAAAAGGAAATGAAGGGGCTGAGAGTCTGTGGTGGGGGAGGTAGAGCACTGTCAGTGCACTCTGTAATTGCCTGGAGGCAGGGGCGTATCAAGGGTCTAAGAAGATCATGGGCACTTATGGGCACTGCATGCACCGCGCATAGCGCGGCACAAATTTTTTAGGTCACTCTCCTTTCTCCGCCCCAATTAAGCCACACCCACCATGTATTTAATAGAGATGGCCAAAAAGACACAGACAGATAGACAACCACAAACATAGACACACAGCCCGATAGTGATAAACAAACAGAAAGACAGTGAAATAGACTCAGAAATAGAGATCAGAGTTGGACACAAATTAATGACACAAAGACACAGTAAACTGGCAATTTCATTATATACTGGTAGCAATTTGGTCATTTTAAACTTACTGTTGTGTTCAGTTGAAGTCAGATGCTTGCCCACATCTTTGGCCAGGGAGACCTTCTTGTACCTTCTACATCGACCTCTACCCCCTATCTATCTCTATCTGTCCCTCTCTCTATCTGTATATCTATCTCTATCTGTCCCTCTACCTGTATATCTATCTCTATCTATATATCTGCCTCTTGTTTATCTATTTTAATCTGTCTGTCTGCCTATTGTCTGTCTGTCTCTCTATCTTTGTATCTCTGCTATCTATCTATCTCTGCTATCTATCTATCTATCTATCTATCTATCTATCTATCTATCTATCTATCATCTATCTATCTCTGCTATCTATCTTGTGAAGGTTCTCATTCATCCAGGTCATGGTATATCTGTTGTATTCAATTAGATCAACTGGACTTGAAATGTAGTTCTTGAAGACGTTTCGCTAGTCATCCGACTGGCTTTCTCAATTCAGAATGACTTGTACAAGAATCTGCGGCAATTATGTACCCTGGAAAATCCCAATTAGCATATCACAGCCAGGTGTTAAGGGTGTGATTAGATAGTGGCTAAGAGGTGTTATAGGAACGCCCAGAGTAAGGTGTTAAAACAGCATTGTACATGGCAGACAGTTGGTGTCGAACCCCCCCACCTCTATTTAGGCTTGGTTTCTTTATTTTCACATAAATGGCCTCCTTAACACCTCTCTTGAACCAGTCACGTTCCTTCGCCAGTATGTTAACATTACAATCTTCAAAGGTATGTCCTTTATCCTTAAGATGCAGATACACGACTGAGTCCTGACCCGAGGAATTGGCTCTTCTGTGCTGGGCCATACGTTGATGCAGTTGCTGTTTGGTCTCCCCCACATACAAATCAGAGCTTTCTTCACTGCACTGCACTGCATATATGATGTCGCTTTTCTTGTGTTTTGGTATTGGGTCTTTCGGATGTACCAATTGCTGCCTCAGTGTGTTGTTTGGTTTAAAGCAGACAGGGATACGATGTTTTTTGAAAATTCTTCTTAATTTCTCGGAGACCCCTGCTACATATGGGATGACCATGTTCTTCCTCCTGTCTTGCTTTTCCCCTTCACTGTTGGTATTCGTGTTCTTTTCTTTCCTTCTACTTCTTTTGACAAAGGCCCAGTCTGGATATCCACAAGTTTTAAGGGCTCCTCTGAGATGTTTCATTTCTTTAGCCTTCGCCTCTGTGCTAGTGGGGATGTTCTCGGCTCTGTGTTGCAGGGTTCTGATGACCCCCAGCTTCTGATCTAAAGGGTGGTGGGAGTCAAACATCAAATACTGATCTGTGTGTGTTGGTTTTCTGTAAACCTCTACTTCCAGTTTACCATTTTCCCTTCCTCACCCATCATCGCAAGAAAGCCAGTTTGTTGTTTTGTACCTCTTCCCTTGTGAATTTAAAGGAGAACTAAATCCATTTTTTATACTCCAGAATCTGAAAACAACTCCCCTAAAAACACCAATAAGCTATATAATATGACTTCAGTAAATTGCATTAAAATAAATGTAAGCCTGTTAAGAACTGAATTAAGTATCTGTGTGTATGTGCAGTGTCAGGCCACACCTCCTGACCTCAGTCACATGCTTCCTTGCTTTATCTGCCCCATAAAAGGATTGGCTAGAGATTATTAATGGGTGTGACCAACTGTAAGAATTTCTGCCATAGCTAAGGACTGAGCATGGGCAGAACATAATGGTCGTTGACCAGACTGTGTGACATTAGAATGCTGTGATGTTAAGCAAAAACCATATATTATTTAGGGAAATTTCCCAACACCCATATCAAAATGAGAGGTAAGACACTGATTACTGGCTTTATATCAAGGTGTTCTGTCTTCTGGTTCAGTGTTGTTCTGTGGCTTTAGTTGCCCTTTAATGTTTTGGTCCACCGCATTAATGTGTTCTGTGAAAGCTTGTACTTCCTTCGTGGTGGATTTTAACCCAGGTGTCATCAACATATCTGAACCAGTGGCTGGGTGCTATGCCCTTAAAGGTATTAAGCGCCTGTGTTTCTACCTCCTCCATGTAAAGGTTGGCCACAATAGGTGAAACTGGAGATCCCATAGCACATCCATGTTTTTGCTTATAGAACTTATCCCTGTATTTGAAATAGGTGGTATTCAGGCACAAGTCCAACAAGGAACACACCTGTTCTGGGTTGAGATCAGTTCTGCTGGTAAGAGTGCTGTCTTGGCCCAGCCGTTTTCTCACCATGTCAACAGCCTCCTTGGTGGGTATACAAGTGAAGAGAGATGTCACATCATAGGACACCATAGTTTCTTCTACACCGAGTACTTTTCCAGGGTACATAATTGCCACAGATTCTTGTACAAGTCATTCTGAATTGAGAAAGCCAGTCGGATGACTAGCGAAACGTCTTCAAGAACTACATTTCAAGTCCAGTTGATCTAATTGAATACAACAGATATATCTGCTATCTATCTATCTCTGCTATCTATCTATCATCTATCTATCTATCTATCTCTGCTATCTATCTATCTATCTATCTATCTATCTATCTATCTATCTATCTATCTATCTATCTATCTATCAAATCAAATCAAATCAAAAGAGCTTTACTGGCAGGATCAATTTACATTTTGACATTGCCGAAGCAAACATAAAATAATAAAATAATAAAACATGTTAGTATTAGAGGTTCACGGTAGGGGGACATGGGTATCAATGGATAATTAATATATGGACAGTACTATAAAGGGTATATTGGGTTTTAGTCTTTAAGTCGATTGGGGAAGGATAAAGGGATAATATCTATCTATCTCTTCTATCTATCTATCTCTGCTATCTATCTATCTATCTATCTAATGTGATTTTTGATACAGCATTGTTACCTGCTGTGCAGTCACAGGTCAGGGATAGAAAACCAAGTTGGATTCCCAAGGCATGCCCATTGCCTGCTGTTAAACAGAAGTGAGTTAGAAATTCCTCAGTCCCTCCTCCTTCCTGCACAGCACTCTGCATTGGCTACAATTGATGTGACCCGCCCACAATGTGATCGTGGAGGGACCCTGCCAGGGAGGGATTGTAAATCAGCCAGGGAGGGATTGTAAATCGTGAGTAGAATTAGCTGTGTTGGGGATGTCCTGAAGGGAGGATTCAGTATGTTCTCTCTCTCCCTCTGTCTGCCACACTCTCCACTGGCAGGAGTTTAAATCTCCCGCTCTCCCTGCTGTGCACTGGTAGGAGGGCGGGAAGGAGGGCAGTCAGCGCACATTAGCAGGTTCGGGGCACTTGCGTTGAAGGGAGGATTCAGTATGTTCTCTCTCTCCCTCTGTCTGCCACACTCTCCACTTGCAGGAGTTTAAATCTCCCGCTCTCCCTGCTGTACACGCTGTGCACTGGTAGGAGGGCGGGAAGGAGGGCAGTCAGCGCACATTAGCAGGTTCGGGGCACTTGCGCTATCAAAGCGCTAGCAGGACATTCGGGGCACTTAGCAAAAGATCCGGGGCACATGCCCCGGATCTTTTAACATAGATAAGCCACTGCCTGGAGGGAAACTGCAGCAGCCTAAAGAATAGAATGCACACCAAGTGGCAAAAAGAGGTAACTGCAGGGCACACACACAGAGACACAGGGACGCACACTTGCATTTTATTATATATGATAATAAATAATAATAAACTAATTCTTCCCAGCATACCATTTTTTTTATCTTTAGATATCCAGTCTGAAGCACACAAGTGCCTTCTGGGTGAAACTGTAACTGAAAAAATGACATACTGAGGGTCTAATGAGCAAAACAAGTACATGCAGCCAAAAACACACACCTCAGAGTAAGTGCTGCTAACATGTAAAGGTCAAAAGGAAAAGTCATTTTTTTATACATATCTTTTAACAGGTAATTTACAATGCAACTTTGGCCACATAGTTCAGCTAGTTAGTGAGCAGCAGAAAAAGCTAACAATTAAAAGTACAAACGGTGCAATTTACATTTTACATTATAATTTGTTCCTACTTACTAGCAGTTGGCATGCCTTTAAGACTGCAACAGTTGTGCTGGTGTCATTGATATCACTTTTGCACCACTTTAAGTGGGACATTTCTGGTTCAGGATTTACTTATTGTTGCAAAAGTATAATACTAAAAAAAATTAGTATATTGGTTAAGAACACCTCCCCCCAACCTTTTCATTATATATTAAAAGCATCTTTGGAAAAGGAAAGTATAACAAAAATTAGGTTTGGGTCCTTAAAGGGTCACTATACTCACCGAAACAACTTTACATTTTCTGAAACTACAATTTGAGAAAAGTAAAATGGTGGTACTCACATGTTTATCTGTGCTTGCTTTGTCATTAAATTATTAATGTTTAGTGAGTACTTCTAATTCCCCCCACCCACCCTTACTCACTGCCTTCTTTTAGTGTCTGCGACACTTATGTGTTCTGCACAGCCTCACCATGGACACTGCTCTGATTACACATTCCCCCTCCCCCCTGCTGTCTTTTCTCTGCTGATTCTCTTAAATGTTGCAGAAGGTGTGCTGGCAGGCAGGCAAAGAGGCCACGCACAGGTTACATATTATAATTTCTGTTTCTGGAGTGACAGGTCTTTCCCTGTAAATGCTGTGATTAAAATGATTATTTCTCAGAATCTACTGCTCAGATTTAAAATCTGAAAAAAGTTTTTTATACCCTTTAATTATATACCATTTTTTGTTGAGAGGGTGGATATGCCCCTTAAAGGATAACTGTGGTCTCCCTACAAGTGCCCTCTATTTGAAAGAACTTATTATTATTTTTTAAACAAGCCCATGATGATGTCTCTAGCATCTCTAAATCTGTGACAATCACATCAGGTGCTTTGAAAGAACCTCCACGCTCCAGGCGTGTCGCTAGCTTTAAAAAGCAATTAGAAGTTCTGGGGTGGGGCTTATGATACAGCTGATGTAGCTATTTCCCAGCAGTGCTCCTGCTGGGAAATAGGGTGAAGCAGTGGCTGCTGTAACTTTGATAGACTGCAGATAGAAGCATGATCCAGGAGTAATTTTAAAGGTATGAGTCTGCTCTTTTTAATAAAGGCCACTTGTATGGAGACGACAGTTCCTCTTTGAAGAAAATGAAGAAATACAGAACAGGAAGAGAAGGCGATAAATTTCATGTAAAAACAAGAATTCTGATTTAAACAGGAAAGCATTTCTCATACAATGCATTGTAGATTAACCCAGGTACATTAACGACATGGTAAAATGAAAAATGGTAAATGGTAAAAAAAACTTACCTCCCAGACAACTGCCACATATAATTTTTTGGTCAACATTTAATTGCAAAATTGATGGGCTAAGATGGGGAACATCACAAAAATGTTGGGAGATAAAACTGCCAGGTTTTTTAGACACTTTATGAATTCAACAATAAGGTGTTGAATCTATCAAATGTAAAATTGAATAGTATATCATGCATGTATAAAATGATCCCTCAATTCTTGCAGACAGACTATTATTCTTTATATAGTAGGACATTCTGATGCCTGTACTATGTAGGCACTAGATAGAGATGCATACAGATGGCATTGCCACTGATTCACAAAGACAATAGTCCATTTGTTTAGAAGGAGGATGTGTGGACATAATCAAGACCTTTTTAAAGATGTAGTGGTTCACGCCATTAGAGAAAGAGAGAGGTAAAATAATGTTACGTCCTGCAAATTTTCTCTGTTTTACACACTGAGGTGATGGTGCAGTTGTAGTAGGGGCACTGCTAAAGCCATTATACTTACTGGGGAAAAAAATGAAAAGTCCATATTTTACAAATTATTTTTATAAAATAATAAATACAATTATTTTGAAGCAGAAAACAATTAATAATCAACCATGTTGTGAATCTACGTATTTACAGGTCCAATTCTTTTGGCCTGTTATCTGGTTTTATATGATTTTTTTTCTTGATGAAATGAATTATAATGCTAGTCATAGCATAATGTACAGATTTCATTGTAATAATACAGGTGAAAGCGCACACTGCTCAGCGTATTTTTGCATAGATGCAGTATAATCTCCAGCACACACATCTTGACTGTTTCATACATTTAAAAAATGGTCTCTGAATGAAATCGCAGGACTCTGCAGAATATTCCAATTGCTTGGTGTTAGCAGCAGAAGCAACTTTTAGCAGTACATAAAGAAAAACATTTCATGTTATCAAAATGTGCAGCATCCTTTATAGCTCTATCAGGAAATTAATGAATCACTAAAACCAGACTATTAAACCAATTAAACACTGTAAAAATGGACCTGATATCCCAGTCTGCCACTCCAATGTAAAAACAAACGCATGCGTTTTTTTCTTTACAGAGTAATATAGTATTGGAAGTTGAATAAAGACATGCGCCCATCTAGTCCAACCTTTATACCCTACTCATTAACCCCACCAAACAGTTGATTCAGAGGAAGGCAAAAACATACAAGACACACTATACATATTCACTTACCGTACATACTGTACACATATTTTACTGGGATATTGGAGGAAGCACACTAACCTGTTTATTGGAGAGTGCCCAGTATAAATATATACACTCACACAGACTGCTAAATAAACATACATATACTTTTTACAAACGCACTGCTACATGCACAAATATATGAAGACATATGCAGTGATATACACAAATGCAGTACATACAAATTTAAATGTACACCTATACATATATATTTACTGCATAATGCACATATACACTTTTACACAAATACACACACATATATAATATAAGCAACACCAACTGAGGGCACTCATGGGACTTTCACAAAACACCACGTGTGTGGATACAGTGATCAATGCATTTCGGCCACGATACAGGCCGTCATCAGAATCGTCATATCCGGTTACTCTCACCATCTTAAAGGGTCGTTGGGGACACACACCCTCGTACCCATAACCCCTGAAGTGCTAAAAATTTTTTAGATAAAAACTCCAAAGACCGGATAAAAGATATAGTAAAACAGAATGTGAACATGACAAAACTGCACAGACATTAATTATCAAAATATTAGAGAAGCTGCTAAGTAAGCCAACAATATACTTATATGCACATGATTATACTATGGCCCTATAAAGCCCTAAGATGGAGCACAGTATAACGGCATACTTAAAGGAAACATGATAGAGACACCATTTTGTTGAGCCCCCTTGGTGCGATCGTGTCAAATCTCTTTATCCATTGTACCTCCAATTGCAGAAGTATTTTGTCTCTTACCGAACGATACACTGTGTCCGGTACGTGGTCAATCGGCATCCATTTAAACATGGAGAGGCTATGCCCCGCCGTTTTGAAGTGCCTTGCAACGATTGCTCCCCATACTTAGAATCCTTCAGTGATCCTTGTTCAGAAAGAGCAGATCTAATACTTGCTCTGTGATCTCTCATCTGCTCTCTCACATTGGTACTAGTCTTGTCTATATAATAGAGGCCACTCAGGCAGACCAGCATATAAATCACAAAAGATGAGGTGCACCTCAGTCTAAAAGGAATGTCATATCTTTTCCCACTATGTGACATCCCAGACATTTCACACACCCTCTTGTCTTAGTACTCAACCAGCTGGACAGTTGCATCTTATCTCGAGGATTAAGGTCCATTTTAAATAGCAAATTGCGGAGGTTTGGTGCCCTTCTGTAAGCAAATCTAACCCCCCTGTTGTGGAACGGGAGGGATCGGTCAGACCTGATCACGTCCCAGTGTTTGTGTATGCTTTGTCTGATGTGGGGGCTGGCAGGAGTGTAGGTTATAGTGAGGGTTGACACATCACTTGACAGTTTCATAGTTTTTGGCTCCCAAGTAAAACGACAGTTGGAAAATGACAGTAGGAAGTAACAGTTGTAAAATGACAGTTGTAAAATGACAGTTGGAAGTGACAGTTGGAAAATGGAAGTTGTAAAATTACAGTTGAAAATGACAGTTGGAAAATGACAGTTGGAAGTGACAGTTGGAAAATGACAGTTGGAAAATGACAGTTGGAAAATGATAGTTGGAAGTGACAGTTGGAAAATGACAGTTGGAAAATGACAGTTGGAAGTGACAGTTGGAAGTGACAGTTGGAAGTGACAGCTGGAAAATGACAGTTGGAAAATGACAGAAGACAGTTTTGAAATGACAGTTGGAAATCACAGTTGGAAATGACAGTTGGAAAATGATAGTTGGAAAATGACAGTTGGAAAATAACATTTGGAAAATGACAGTTGGAAAATGACAGTCAGAAAATGACAGTTGGAAAATGACAGTTGAAAATGACAGTTGGAAAATGACAGTTGGAAATGACAGTTGTGAAGTGACAGTTGGAAAATGACAGTTGGAAATAAGAGTTGGAAGAGACAGTTGAAAAATGGCAGTTGGAAAATGACAGTTGGAAAAAGACCGTTGGAAATAACAGTGGGAAATGACAGTTATGAAGTGACAGTTGGAAAATGACAGTTGGAAGTGAAAGTTGGAAGAGACAGTTGGAAAATGACAGTTGGAAAATGACAGTTGAAAAATGACAGTTGGAAAATGACAGTTGTGAAGTGACAGTTGGAAATGACAGTTGGAAAATAACAGTTGTAAATTGACAGTTGGAAAATGACAGTTGTGAAGATACAGTTGGAAAATGACATTTGGAAAATAACAGTTGGAATATGACAGTTGGAAATGACAGTTGGAAAATGACAGTTGTGAAGTGACAGTTGGAAAATAACAGTTGTGAAGGGACAGTTGTAAAATGACAGTTGGAAATAACAGTTGGAAAAAGACAGTTGGAAATGACAGTTGGAAAATGACAGTTATGAAGTGACAGTTGGAAATGGCAGTTGGAAAATAACAGTTGTAAATTGACAGTTGGAAAATGACAGTTGTGAAGATACAGTTGGAAAATGACATTTGAAAAAAACAGTTGGAATATGACAGTTGGAAATGACAGTTGGAAAATGACAGTTGTGTGAAGTGACAGTTGGAAAATAACAGTTGTGAAGGGACAGTTGTAAAATGACAGTTGGAAATAACAGTTGGAAAAAGACAGTTGGAAATGACAGTTGGAAAATGACAGTTGGAAATGACAGTTGGGAAGTGACAGTTGGAAGTGACAGTTGGAAAGTGACAGTTGGAAAATGACAGTTGGAAAATGACAGTTGGAAATGACAGTTGGAAAATGACAGTTGGAAATGACAGTTGGAAATGACAGTTGGAAATTTGACGATTGGAAAGTGACAAGTTGGAAAAGGACAGTTGGAAGAGATGGGAAACGAGTGACAGTTGGAAAATGACAGTTTGAGGAAGTGACAGTTGGAAAAAATGACAGTTGGAAGTGACAGTTTGGAAAATGACAGTTGGAAAGGACAGTTGGAAATACAGTTGGAAGTGACAGTAGTAGTGACAGTTGGAAGGTTGGGTGCGTTGGATGAGTTGATGACAGTGAAAAGAATGAATAAAGTACGGAGAGATGGGTTGTAGTGACAGTTGGAAAGTGACAGTTGGAAAATGACAGTTGGAAAATGACAGTTGGAAGTGACAGTTGGAGATGGCAGTTGTGAAGTGACAGTTGGAAAATGACAGTTGGAAAGTGACAGTTGGAAAGTGACAGTTGGAAAATGACAGTTGGAAGTGACAGTTGGAAAATGACAGTTGGAAAGGACAGTTGGAAAATTACAGTTGGAAGTGACAGTAGGAAGTGACAGTTGGAAAATGACAGTTGGAAAGTGACCGTTGGAAAGTGACAGTTGGAAAATGACAGTTGGAAAATGACAGTTGGAAAATGACAGTTGGAAGTGACAGTTGGAGATGGCAGTTGTGAAGTGACAGTTGGAAAATGACCAGTTGGAATGACAGTTGGAAATGACAGTTGGAAGTGACAGTTGGAAATGACAGTTGGAAGTGACAGTTGGAGAGATGGCAGTGTGTGAAGAAGTGACAGTTGAAAAATGACAGTTGGAAAATGACAGTTGGAAATGAAAGATGGAAATGACAGTTGGAAAGTGACAGTTGGAAGTGACAGTTGGGAAATGACAGTTGGAAGTGACAGTTGGGAAATGACAGTTGGAAAATGACAGTTGGAAAATGACAGTTGGAAGTGACAGTTGGAAAATCACAGTTGAAAGTGACAGTTGGAAAATGACAGTTGGAAGTGAACAGTTGGAAGTGACAGTTGGAAAATGACAGTTGGAAGTGACAGTTGAGATGGCAGTTGTGAAGTGACAGTTGGAAAATGACAGTTGGAAAGTGACAGTTGGAAAGTGACAGTTGGAAAATGACAGTTGGAAAATGACAGTTGGAAAATGACAGTTGGAAGTGACAGTTGGAGATGGCAGTTGTGAAGTGACAGTTGAAAAATGACAGTTGGAAAATGACAGTTGGAAATGACAGATGGAAATGACAGTTGGAAGTGACAGTTGGAAGTGACAGTTGGAAGGAAATGACAGTGGACAGTGGAAATGACAGTGGAAATGACAGTTGGAAATGACAGTTGGAGTGACAGTTGGAAAATGACAGTTGAAATGACAGTGGAAAATGACAGTGGAAGGACAGTTGGAAATGACAGTTAGAAGTGACAGTTGGGAAAAGTGACAGTTGGAAAAACGACAGTTGGAAGTGACAGTTGGAAAATGACAGTTTGGGAAGTGACAGTTGGAAATGACAGTTGAATAAGTGACAGTTGGGAAAATGGACAGTTGTGTAAGGGACAGTTGGAAAATGACAGTTGAAAGTGACAGTTGGAAAATGACAGTTGAAACTGACGTTGGAAGTGACAGGTTGGAAAAGAAGTGGAAAATGACAGTTGGAAAGACAGTTGAATGGAAATGACAGTTGTGAAGTGACAGTTGGAAGTGAGTTGGAAAATGACAGTTGGAAGTGACAGTTGGAAAATGACAGTTGGAAGTGACAGTTGGAAAATGACAGTTGGAAAGGACAGTTGGAAAATTACAGTTGGAAGTGACAGTAGGAAGTGACAGTTGGAAAATGACAGTTGGAAAGTGACAGTTGGAAGTGACAGTTGGAAATGACAGTTGGAAATGACAGTTGGAAGTGACAGTTGGAAAATGACAGTTGGAAGTGACAGTTGGGAAATGACAGTTGGAAATGACAGTTGGGAAATGACAGTTGGAAAATGACAGTTGGAAAATGACAGTTGGAAAGTGACAGTTGGAAAATAACAGTTGAAAGTGACAGTTGGAAAATGACAGTTGGAAGTGACAGTTGGAAAATGACAGTTGGAAAACGACAGTTGGAAGTGACAGTTGGAGATGGCAGTTGTGAAGTGACAGTTGGAAAATGACAGTTGGAAAGTGACAGTTGGAAAGTGACAGTTGGAAAATGACAGTTGGAAAATGACAGTTGGAAAATGACAGTTGGAAAATGACAGTTGGAAGTGACAGTTGGAGATGGCAGTTGTGAAGTGACAGTTGGAAAATGACAGTTGGAAATGACAGTTGGAAATGACAGTTGGAAGTGACAGTTGGAAGTGACAGTTGGAAAATTACAGTTGGAAGTGACAGTAGGAAGTGACAGTTGGAAAGTGACAGTTGGAAAGTGACAGTTGGAAAATGACAGTTGGAAAGTGACAGTTGGAAAATGACAGTTGGAAAATGACAGTGTGGAAAATGACAGTTGGAAGTAGGACAGTTGGAAATGGCAGTTGTGAAGTGACAGTTGAAAATGACAGTGGAAATTACAGTTGGAAAGGAAATGACAGTTGGAAGTGACAGTTGGAAAATGACAGTTGGAAGTGACAGTTGGGAAATGACAGTTGGAAGTGACAGTTGGGAAATGAAGTTGGAAAATGACAGTTGGAAAATGACAGTTGGAAGTGACAGTTGGAAAATGACAGTTGAAAGTGACAGTTGGAAAATGACAGTTGGAAGTGACAGTTGGAAAGTGACAGTTGGAAAATGACAGTTGGAAAACGACAGTTGGAAGTGACAGTTGGAGATGGCAGTTGTGAAGTGACAGTTGGAAAATGACAGTTGGAAATGACAGTTGGAAATGACAGTTGGAAGTGACAGTTGGAAAATGACAGTTGGAAGTGACAGTTGGAGATGGCAGTTGTGAAGTGACAGTTGGAAAATGACAGTTGGAAATGAAGTTGGAAAATGACAGTTGGAAGTGACAGTGGAGTGAAAATGACAGTTGGAGTGACAGTTGGGAAATGACAGTTGGAAGTGACAGTTGGGAAATGACAGTTGGGAAATGACAGTTGGAAAATGACAGTTGGAAAATGACAGTTGGAAGTGACAGTTGGAAAATGACAGTTGTAAGTGACAGTTGGAAAATGACAGTTGGAAGTGACAGTTGGAAAGTGACAGTTAGAAAGTGACAGTTGGAAAATGACAGTTGGAAAACGACAGTTGGAAGTGACAGTTGGAAAATGACAGTTGAAAGTGACAGTTGGAAAATGACAGTTGAAAGTGACAGTTGGAAATGACAGTTGAAAGTGACAGTTGGAAAATGACAGTTGAAAATGACAGTTGGAAGTGACAGTTGGAAAATGACAGTTGGAAAATGACAGTTGGAAAGTGACAGTTGGAAAATGACAGTTGTGAAGTGACAGTTGTGAAGTGACAGTTGTGAAGTGACAGTTGGAAAATGACAGTTGGAAATGACAGTTGGAAAATGACAATTGGAAGTGACAGTTGGAAGTGACAGTTGAAAATGACAGTTGGAAAATGACAGTTGGAAGTGACAGTTGGAAAATGAAAGCTTATTAGTCAGCTTTGGTTATATGTACATGTTCTCCAAACCATTTCCCAGGTTACCGAGCCATTTACACATAATATTACTATTTATACCTTAAATTTCATCTGAACTTTCGGATTTTTATCTCCTATTCTATAGGTCTGATCTCAAAACGGAACTCAGCAGTTCCGTTCATATTTTCCGTAAGTAAATGCTGCCACAGTTTTCTATTGAATGTTCTCACTAAAGTATCAGAACAGATTGTCTTTATTAGACCGCTGTAACAATACAGGAAATGAGATCTGACTCATGAGAAGAATTTTTTTTTTTTTTTTTACAAATTGGCTATGAATAGCCTTGCTGCCAATGCTCCAGTTTCTATGTGCTTTGTATCATTCCTTTAAAGGAAAATATTGCCTGTCCATAAAGATTATATAATGGTTTTACTTAAAGGCTATGTCCACCCCTAAAATAGAATTTTAATATTATGCCCCCCATGTCCCCAGCCCCAACCGCATGATTTGTTTTTTCAAAAAGCTCCCCAAACTCTTACTTACCTCCCTCGATCCTCCGCCGCACTGCCGGCCCTCTGCTTGCGGAGAATGCAAGCAGAGGGGCGCGACCGGCAGTTGCGTCTGTGATTGGCTGAGCGGCAGCCAATCACGGACGCGGCTGCCGGTCATTCAGTGCAGCGGGGAGGAAAGCGGGAGAGTAAGTAAGAGTTTGGGGAGCTTTTTAAAAAAAAAAAACATGCGGTTGGGGCTGGGGGACATGGGGAGGGGGAGCAGCATATTAAGGGGGTTTTGCGCTAGGGGGAGGGATAGTAGAACGGGAGGGAGAGGGAGGGAGAGGGAGGGGGAGGGAGGGGGGGGAGAAGGGCTGCAGCACGCATGGCAGGAATCTCCGGGGAGCCAGGTAGCAGGCAGGGTCCTATATGGACCTGCTAGCCTCTGGTGGGCAGTTTTGGAACTTTGGGGGGGGACTACAGAGAACCAGATGGAGTTGGGATGTGAGGTAAGGATTAAACTACACTACATGGTGGGGCCAGTAGTTGGGGGGATTATAGTTTTGGGGGTGGACATGCCCTTTAACCTGTGATTTCTATTAATTCAGTTATGTTTACATCTAGGCATTTATTTAATGATTTTGTTGTCAGATGCTATTTTTTATTTTTAATGGAACTATCAAACTCTTGCTACAGGTGCATGCCCCTCATCAATTAAGTGTGAGAGACTTAATTACTACCCAATTAAACTTCACTAAGTCTGTCCTGAATATCCAGTCTGCTGAGAACACCAAATCAGTAGTTGTAGCAGGTTATTGACCAGACTTATTCATTGTGTAATATGTAATGTTGTTCCTATACACATGGGCCACCCTTGACCAACCCAATCTATAAAAACCCCTGTCTATTAATTGACACTGAACATTCTCCCCATACCTTTTAGGGATTGTATTAGTTCATTTTTGCCTCCCAAAAATGTGTAATCAATGTGAAAAACTGACCTTTAATTGAATGTATAGATCAGCATCTTGGGGACATTTTATCTCAGTCTTTTGTGGTAACAAACTTTATTAAAGGACAACTATACTGTAAAAATTAACTTTTTAAAAATGAGAAGTAGCCAGGGCAGGGAGTTAGGATTGATTATTACCACCTCCCAATATTGTTTCATTTCAGAGTTAGAGCACATACAGTTTTCATCTGCCAGGTTAGTGCCACGGGCATTCCTTTGTTAATGATAGCACTGAAGCACTCAGGAAGCCTGGCAGAAGCAGTTTTCTTAGTGTTGCCGCTCCTCATAGAAATTATATTTGGAGGTAGAAAGTACCAACCCAACCTCCCTGCCCCAGGTACTTTTTATTTTAACTGCTTTTGAAAAAACATATAAACGCCTTATAGTTCTCCTTTAAGTAAAAATACTCTGGTTAAAACCAACTGTCTAAGTTCTTATTTCTCCATAAATTAACAGAATAAAATAAAACATACAAAATAAAAACCATTGTACCTTAGTGCTTACTATACTGTTTGCTCGTCAGATGATTGGCTCTATATGGCTGTATTGCATGTTAATAGGACACAAAGAATTTTTTTTGCATATCTCCGCCTCTTACTCTGGGAAACCTAAGAGTGAGAAATTACTTCTTGTTTCTGAGGTTTTGTGGGCAATGCTATTCATATAGCATGAGACTGCAAGATACCCTCTGTTATAAGAAGGCTCTGCTCCATTTTTATGTTCTGAGGCCCACCTCACCTTAAACTATATTGCTGCCCGGTATATTGTGTTCCCAAGTCCTATCCCATAGAGCCACAAATCTGTATCTTGCAGATACAAATCTTGTTAGATGAGATTTAACAAGATTGAAACATGTCATGTCTGCAGGTCAGATGATTGATGCTATCCATATAGCATGAGACTACAAGATACCTTCTGTTATAAGAAGCTTTGCTCCATTTTTATGTTCTCTTGAGGGCTTTTTGGTTCCATTGACCCACCTCACCTTAAGCTATATAGCCGTTTGGTATATATATATCCATGCTTGCTATACTGGTAGAGTCTTTAGGTATGTCTACTTTAGTAGCTATTCTTTTTATGCAATTGTATCTTGTTTTGTATATTATTTATAAGCCACTGTTCTTCTTAACATTTAACAACTTTTTAACCTCTATCCAAGGTATGCCCAACCCAGCTAACTATAACAGACAGTCTACAGTATATACATCCCCATCCTACCGTAACTTAGTTCATCCCCTAACTCTTCTCAGGACCACTCAGTCCAATTTTAGGGACTTAAAAATATTAAAACCCTTTTTGTCTTTCCATTATTTGCCAGTCACTTACAATATTTTATCATGGACAGGAACATCATGTTTGAGATTGTGTCGTAAACCTGTTTTTGTCAATGTTACAAAAAAAATTAATCCAAGGTATGAATTACTCTGTAAACCTTTAAAGCACACACTGTATTAATGCCAAGCCATTTGTTTAAAAATGCTTTTTTGTAAAGTATACAGTCGATAACTGTGATTATCTAATTTAACACAGAAACAAAGCAGTCTGCTCTAACAACCAGATCAAAACAACCCAGTACTAAGCTTTTATTGTTTAGCATAAATTAAACACTTGGCACTCATTTAACAAATAAAAAAATCCTAATGCATTTCATGCCAGCCAGGCACTCCTTTGTAGGTAAAATTTCATGTGTATTCCAGGTTCTGGAATGTAAAATGCCTATAGGAAGATGTGCTTATTTTCTGAGGTTGGACCACCTACCAAGTCAACCAAACAGAAGCTGCATTTACAAATAAAAATTTCTTCTAATATACTTCCAGAGGTCAGTCCATAGTATTTTAGGTCATTACTCTGGGTACCGCAAATGAGGGTAGTCTAACCCTTTAGTTTCCCTTTAATATTCTGTTTTGTTTTAATCCAGTAGGGCAGAGCGCTTTACTTCTGTCTTAGATGTTTTGAAGCCTTCTGGGTGGTCTCTGGTATCCTGCCATTTGCCTGGTATCTTTTTAGAAGTTAAGAGTTCCACAACACCCCTACTAGTTTCTTTATCTCAAAACGTATTTAGATTGGTTTCTATGATGTTGGATATTTATGAGTGCAGTAACACCTAAGAAACACTAATATAATTTTGATAAATGCAGGCAGACTGGGGTTAAGCCTTACTCCAGTAGGATATTTGGTCTAGAAATGAGATCTGGGTTCTACTCCCACCCGGATCAGACACGGAACCACTCGATTCCTAAATCTGAAATTTCCGTCCGAAACTGGACAGATCGTTCGGATTTCGAGACTTCAGAGCTTGTTTTTGATTTTTATTGAACGTTCAAGGCTATTTTTGGAAACGCAAAAATAGTTTGAACGTTCGATAAAAATCGAAAACACGCTCTGAAGTTCCGTATTCAAGTTCAGTTTTCAGTTCTTCAGGATTTTCATGAGATCTGAAAACCTGAAAATTTCCAGGAGGAAATTAGGCAGTTTCGGCCATCTCTAATTAGGTCACACATTTTACAATGCATGACCATTTAAATATAAAAACGTATAACTAAAAAATATTCATCTTCTATAGTTAATCTGCAACTCTTAGAGAACATTGTAACACAAAATACTCTTTTAGGTATTAGTAATAGTATAGTATATTAGTAATTGTAATTAGTAACAACTAAATAACTTGGGGTGAGTTTTCTCTGTTTTCTTTAAAACTTAAATCCTGACGTGGAGATTTTTCCAAACCTCTATTCAGGGGCTATCACAGTCATTTAATCTATTTGTCCTAATCATCGGACATATAGGCTAACTATCAGAGAAATAGGCTAATGATGATTAAATTCCTTTTGATGGCTTCTGAAATCTATTCACAGCACAAGATAAACCCATTAGATCCTGGTTTAGCCTTTTTTTGTAAAAATCCCCTTGAGCTCTAATGGCTAATTTAAAAAAAAGTACCTATTAAGGCACTGGAGTGTAGAATACTTTGAAAAGTTATTTCTACATTGTGGACATTAACACTTAAGCCTGCAATTACAAAATAAGGGATGATAAAAAAAATAGTGTCCTGTGTATATGGTTCTATGGCAAAGAAGTAGGTATTGTATGACATCAATAAAATGACTCATTTGGGCTTATTTGGTAATATATCTTTGGTGTATTTCTCTTTTATGGGGTGGTGGTCATATATTGTTACTGGTTGTTTTTTTCTTGTAACAATAATTGCCTAATATACAGTATGCAGTAGATTGTAAACTCTTGGGTGCTTTAATGATTGTAATATATTCAATGGCAACCAATGAATGGGGAGGTAAAATAAAAATGTTAATGTATTGTTGTCCAGATTCAATTTACTTAAACTCTTCTATGTGAATTTGAATTATCCATTGTCTGGTATTGAAATATATAGATAGAGTAATAAAAAGGGGGAAACTAGTATTCCTGTAAATCTGGGTATTTGTGGTCTGTCATATTTCACATTGCATAACACATCAACTGGTTACAAACAGAACATATCTTAAATGTCACTTAGAAAATTAAAAATGCAAAACCCTGGCATGGATAAAAGCCTTTGATTCAGGTAGAATGGCTTAGGTTCACAGCTGGGATCTCACATCATGTCAGCTTTCACATGAAGTTCTAAGGCTTTGAGATTAATAAGCAGGGGGGGGAGTCTCATTCCCTATTCAACGACAGCTTTTGCATTAGACAAGGGGCTGCAAGAATGGAAAACAAAAAGGAGAAGATAGATATAATGTCTAGGATGAATTAGATTCTCATATGCATTTCTGAATATTTCCTTGTCCCCCTGCCCACTCACTCTTATCTGCATTCTGCAGCATCCTCTAATGAGATATTTCATGTTCATAGCAATTACTTGAAATATTTAACATCCCTCTTAAGGTGAATTTACACTTCAAAGAAATGACTCACTGAAGAAATTCCGATGTAAAAAAAAAAAGGATAATGAAAAATATTTAATTTACTGTACCAAACACGTATGAAAAAAGACTGGACAGATTCCATACACATAATCATTGCATGTGTGAGTATATAATGTATATATATATATACACAGCTTAGCAAGAAAAAAGCATTGGCACTCCAATTACAATACGGTGCGAATCTCCCACGGGGATTCGATTTCCCCAAACTTATAATTGAATAGCATGGGAGCCGCACACTAGGGCTGAAGATAGATAGATAAGTTATTATTGACATGCTTACAAATGTATCAAGCAATGTTTAAGGAGTACATCTCCCTTTATCAAGTTTGTAAGCAGGTTATATAGCAGTATAGTATATATATAATATATATATATATATATATATATATATATATATATATAGTAATATTGTAACGGAGCACTCCATGGGCTTGTAATCAGAAAACAGTTTATTGTACCATTCTACGCATTTCAACCACGCACGTGGTCGTCATCAGGTCAGATCCTGATGACGACCACGTGCGTAGTTGAAACGCTAGAATGCTACAATAAACTGCTTTTTGATTACAAGCCCATGGAGTGCTCCATTACAATATTACTATATGGATCCTTGGGATGCACCCTGGCCACCAGTGTAGTGAACAACAAGTGAGTGCGGCTATCTTAACATAAGATATATATATATATATATATATATATATATATACTAGCAAAAGTGTGCCTGTTGGTGCACATTGGAAGTGTCAGTGCTTTAGAAATACATGTTAAATATAGAGGTGGCACTCAGAACCCTCTCTGTGGGCACTCATGCACAGAAGAATTCACCAGAGTCTGTTACCAGAAAGGCAGACAGACATGGCCTTTCTGGTAACAAGGGATATCAAAACAAGTATAGATTTCACTCTATCACACCAAGGCTGGCAATTGCCAATAATCAGTAGGTGCAATCCTTCAAACACCCTCTACCCTGGTGTTGATCCAACCTCGAATCAAAGTGAGAGGAGCACACTACATCAGTAACACAACACATCAAAATGTGTTGTGTTACTCTATAATCAAGTCTATCTACTGTATCTCTCTCTGTCTATCTGTTTTGAGTTGTTTTCTTCTAAAGTAAAACCTAAGTATTCATGTTAAACTATCTTTTGGCACTATGCAATATAAGTGGTTTTTGAGCTGCAATTTGGGCACTCAGTGTCTAAAAGGTTCACCATCATCTAAATATGGCAGATATTATCTATCTTATATTTGTTGCATAACACTATCACATTTTTCTGCTTTCTTTATCTATTTGTTTTGATGACTTGTGTCATCAGAGTGTTTATAATTCAAGCACTACAGTAAATTACAGCTGCTGTGTAGAGTTTGAATCTAACTTCATCCTCAAACTTTCAACCAAAATAAATTAATAATATATATATATATATATATATATATATATATATATATATATATATAGTCTTATATTATCCTTTGAAAAAAGGAATTACCAGTCCTAAATCCCTGTTCCAAGTACTTTTTTTATTTTAACAGTTTAAAAAAAAAACTTTAAAGGCACCATAGTTCTTCTTTAATAAAATAAAGGCTAAGACTCTAACCTACTAGGCATGCTGGCACTCCTCAACAAAATAATTTTAGGAATTGGAATCAATCTTACCTCCCTGCCCTAGGTACTAAAATCAGTTCTGCACTTTATTTGAAATGATTTCTGTGTAAAAATACTCTCTTTGTTTTTAAAGAATTGTTTTATCAAATGGTAAGAGTAACCATCAAACCCATGTTTGCAGGTGAAGCTTCATCCACAAGCAAAATTCATGTGAGGGGCACACTTTCAATCAAAACTATTTATTAAATCACATACAGAACGTTTCAGGGATCGCTATGTCCCCTTCATCAAGTGAAGGGGGACATAGCAATCCCTGAAACGTTCTGTATATGATTTAAAGGGCATGTCCACCCTTTATAAAAAGTTTTTATATATAATATAGTTCATTTCCCCCCAGCCCCAACCGCTATAATTATATAATCAGAAAGTCCCCCGATCATTACTTACCTTACCTCTCTCCTTCGCCACACTGTCCGACCCTCTGCTTGCACGGAACTGCAAGCAGGGGGCGGGACCAGCAGCCGCGTCTGTGATTGGCTGAGAGGCAGCCAATAACGGACACGGCTGCCAGCTGCTCACAATGGCGAAGGAGAGAGGTAAGGTAAGTAATGATCGGGGGACTTTCTGATGATATAATTATAGCGGTTGGGGCTGGGGGAACATGAACTATATTATATAAAAACGGATTTATGCTAGGGGGAGGGATACCAAAGCGGGTGGGAGAGGGAGGGGGGGGGGGGGGGCTCTCCTGCACATGCCGCAAACCTTGTCGAGGTTGAGGCAGATGCAGGAGCAGGACAGATCCTACACTGCAGTTTCCTGGACTTTGGAGGGGCATAGCAGGAGAACCATTTGGAGCAGGTAAGGATTTTATTAAACTACAGAGTAGGGCCAATATGGGGTTAAATTTTAGTTTTGGGGGTGGACATGCCCTTTAATAAATAGTTTTGATTGAAACTCACATGAATTTTGCTTGTGCTATAGCTAAGAGTCCGTGGTAGAGGACTTGGTGAGGGAGCACCTTGTGATTTACTGGCTAACCTATATTGCTGAAACATCCACAACATGGTTCTCATTAATTGCATATTTTGGGCATTTTTCATAAAAAAATGTAGTAATAAAAACGTTGAATGCACAAAACAAATCATTTGACATTTAATTTCCCAAGTGTAGTTATTGCCCAAAACATATTCACACATATTTAATGTAAATGAACATGCTCAAAACTTTAGCAAGCCCTTTCCTTACAGAAATTAAATGAGTAAAGGCTTGAAGCTTGATGAATAGACACAATAGGAAGAGGAATTAAAGATAATTACTTACTATAAAGTGGTTATACCACTTAGATCAGCAAGTACCTATAAATATGTTGTCCTGGGATAAGCTACATAGGATTTCAACTGGAAACTGTATACCGTAAATCATTAGATTGTGGGTTACTTTATTTTAGAAACTAATTTTATGACAGTAAATACTCTGTGTTGTAAGTGTCTATGTCATTACATTCTGTGACAATCCATTGATCAGTTGCAGTGTTATGCTGTTACAATGACATGTACAAGCCTGGGGGGGACAGTCAGAAATTCTCTGGAGCAATCAAACCCTAGAAGAATCTGTAGAACTCAGTCTGTTGATCTATGCCTCTGGCTGGTGGTCCCTAAAGAGTACATGCTATTTATCCATGCCCATATCTATTACAATCTGGAGGTGATTTGTTTGAGTCTTTATGCCTTTCTCTTAAACTGGCCTACACATCAGTGGAGTCAACTTCCCTTACTAATGTTCTCCCCATCTGAGAAGGCAACTATTCTTCCTAAAGGAAAAAGGAACAACATGCTGGCTACAGAATTGATTAAAAATTGTGTGTGATTGTTATACTGTACTTTGTACAGATAAACCATAAAGCATTAATAAAAGCAACAGACGTGAACATGGATAGTTCAGCATTAAACCCGAATTTCTCATAGTAGCTCTTCATAGAATAACACAAGAAATGTGGCATCTGAACATATGACTGATAAGCGGCATGCCTGTGGCATAGTTGAGATAAAGTGACTGCATTCCCTAAGGCTCATATGCGAACCATGCTTTTCTACATTAACATTTAATATAAAAGCCCAGCAGAGCATATCCTTGTTCATATCTATCCCCTGTTCCAGGATCTTTGATTATAGCACCACACTGATGCATCTCCTAAGAAGAAAAGCAGATGTCACAAATAATGATCTCCCTTATTACCCTAAACAAGAACAGGGGGATGCACCGAGCGCCGCTATCAGCAACCCGGTGCAAACAGCCCGGCGATGTTATATGCCGATAGTGGCGCTCGGAACATCGCTACCTGGCGATTTTCTATTCCGCCATTTTTAACGCCAGCTATTAGCTGGCGTTGAAAGTGCCGCAATAAAATGCCGATTTCGGCATATAACATCACTTGCGGCAGCTGCGCTGTTAACTAACTGTGTTAGCCACGCAGCCGCCGCAAGGAAGGAGTTAAAGTCACGCTAACCGATATAACATCGGTTAGCGTGACTTAAACTCCAAATTAGGAGCGATGCGCCCGTTGGTGCATCGCCCTGGAAGAGTGTACAATACAACGCATGCTTAATGGATGCGAAACATGTGAATCAGAGGTGGACCAAAGTCCTTTTTTTGGTTGCCTGATTTTAGCAACTGTAATTTTATTTTTCTTCAGGGACAAAATTTTCTGGAAATACGCAATAGGCTGTGCAATTCATGATTAATAACATGATTGGCATAGTCAAGTATCCAGTGTTAATAAACATTAAGTTAGGACTCATGGGAATTGCAGTCAATATTTTAGGTCTGCACTCTGCTTGCCCCATTCTGACTGTATATAATCTATACTATAGATTCTTTAGCAAATGTATCCCATGACCTTATGTTGTTGATAGACATTAGTTCTGTAATGAACATCTTTATACATTTAAATAAAATAGAAAATTTTCTTAGCAAACATGAAAATGATCCCAATCAATTATGCATCCAGATAACATGTTGTCATACGTCATGGGTTAGCTAGTGTTAAAAAAAAACAATTTTCTTCCTCACAAGCAGGATGTTGTTTTTTTTCTGTGAAAGGAACAAAATGTAGTTAAAGATTATTGCTAAAAATGCCTCATGCTGTCTATTCAATCTCATTTTCTGAATGAGGTCAGCAACCTAGCCTAATGAGTAACCCATATACCCTTTACTGTACATATTATTTCTGAGAAACAACTTGCAAGGTTCATTACTTGAATCTCTCAGTCTTTCAACTTTTGTACCATGGCAACCAAAGTAAAATTAGCATCACTGAAAAAGATCTCCAGCAGCAGAATTGAGAAAATAGATAACTTTTTTTAAGCACAGAGAGCAGTTTGTATGCACAAGTAGTCTGACAGTCCTTCACATTCTTGTTTTTTTATTTGTCTTTTATACCCGTTGTCTGACATAATGTCTTCACATTTAGCTAACAATTACAATTCTTAGAAACATTTAAGGGGAGTTGTAGTAAAATCTGGAGTAACAATCAACCTGACAGCACTTCCGTGTAATAACTTTGGGGCAGTTATGCATCAGGTAACTTGTGACTCTCGGATGCCCTAATGCAGAAGGCATTTCATGACTCAACTTAACTCTGACAACCTGATTGAGTAGCATGGATTTTAGATTCATCACTACTGTGTCCGCCCCTCAGGCTTATTTAATTACAGGCTAAAAAATTTGTCTGAGCTTTTAATCACTTTGTGGCAGTTACGGCACGTCAGGTAAGCTGTGCCTATCTCTGACACCTTGATAAAGAAGACATTAAGGTTCACGCTTATGTAGCACAAAACTTAACCTTTACTGCATGGGCTGCACTGCCTAATGTACTAGAACTCCTGAAAATTGCACAGGCCCTGTAAATGACTCTAAAACACACATGTTAACCCCATATTAAAATTGAGTAGTGTGGACTATAAATCAGTAGCCCTTGTTACTACATCTCCCCCTCAAGCTTATTTAGTAAGAAGTGCAATTATTTGCATAAGCTGTTAATTTGCCTAAACCTTTGATGTTACCTTTTACCAGTCTACTACAATGAGAATTTGTGATAATATCCCATTGGTTGTTGCAGATTAAGAACACAAGGGAAAACTCTGCACCTCTTATTTTGCAATATTTAGCTTTCTTCTTGCTTTTTTGGGTGCTAGTTGTCAGTCAAGGTCGTGATAGTGATGTTATGATCAATGACGTATGATGGCTGCACAAAAGCCATAAAGGAGGTGGCAGAGTGTGGTGAGTGTAGCAGTCTTCAGGGTAAGATACTGTGTCTTAGCTCTTAGGAGCAAATGGGTTAAAGGTTTGTATTGGAAGAATAGGGCTAAAGCTAAACATATTACTAAAAATGAAGTTGCTTCTGTTCTCCATCCCACAAAAAACTAAAATGTATGCACTAGGGAGATTTGCTAAAGATTTTATGACTGAATGTTAAAAAGAAGCCATTTTTACTTATATTAACCTCTTAGAAGGTATAGCATTTTCTTAAGGGCTACCATGGAAACACAGAAGTCTCCTTTCCTGATTTAGATTAGCACTGTAATTGATAAGGTAAACACCTTCATTTAGCAACCATATCATTACTAATTTAGGATTATCCAGAGTAATACCAGATTAATTAGCATAAAGCAATGACCTATTTTAAGCACAAAATCTTTAGAACTATGTCCATAAAAATAACTCAATGGAATTTGCTAAATTAAACACTTTGAAGCATTTTTTACTTCACCTAAGACCAGCAAGTTTTTGTATTAAAATTATACTGTATTAAAGAGTATACTGTAAATTCAAGTTAGAGAAATATCAACTAGACAGAGTCCAAAGATGGGTAAGTAAATAAATAAGAGGAGGCAAAACTAAAAAAAAATCAACACGCTACAAAGTTATAGAATCAGTGTATAAATATGCTTATGGTCTAAGCTCAAAAACTAATTGGATAAATCAACTTTTCTCCCTTCTTCCCTTCTGATGTATCTAAAATAATAGGTCCTCATCCGTGGTACCAGAGAAGACCTGATAAATGTTACCTCAAAAATACCTTTATCAGTCAAGTGGACCAGCCTGAAAGGAGCATGGCTTCTAATATGCAGAATATCATCTGGTGTAAGCAGACTAGAAAGGTTTGAGGAAATAGTTTTCAATCTTCTCTACTCTCAGGGGGGAGGACCTGATCTTGGATACATCAGAATGAATGAAAGTTGAAATTACTGTCCCTTTGCGTGGACATTTCTGTAAGTACCATGCAATGTGCATCCTGCCACATAGGAACTTTCAGGGGACCTATGTCTGTTTCAGGTGCAAGTTGGTTGCCCGTTTGAAATCTGAGGTGGAGAATCCAAGGGGCTCCCCTAGCAGCATTGCAGGGCTCAGAAAACCTGGGGGGATAGCAGGCACTGTCTAGGGCAAGTGAAAATTGGGCAGGGAAGGTTAAGTGGGAATGTAGTTTTGTAAGAATAACTAGGGGAAGTGTGGGATAGAAGAGTAGTGTCGTTTCTTTCCAGTGAAGGAGGTCAGCTCAAAAGTATTGAGCATGCTAATCCCTTGAGCACCCAGAGGGACCAGCATCTCTAATACAGGGGGGAGAACCAAGGGCTAGGAAGGCTAGGCAGGTGGTAGTGGTGGGGGACTTTATTATTAGTAAGGTGAAAAGGGTGATCTATTGCCGAAACCCTAAATGCTGAACAGTGAACTTGGTGCTAGGGTTCAACATGTGGTGGATCGTGTAGACAGATTGGATCTGGGAGTAACCCAGAGGTCTTGGTTCACAAGCTTTTTCAAAAGACCACAAATGACAAAGTTACAGGAGGAGGAAAGACCCTTTAAAATAATTTCTGAGAGCTATTTGCCAAGTTAAATACAAGGAATTCCAGAAAAGTATTTTCGGAAATACTACGGCAGCAATGTGCTATACTAGGGAGACAGCAGGAGCTTAGAAGTATTAATTTGTGGCTAAGAGGCCTTTCAGCTACAGGCCCTTTGGTAGGGATGTGCTTTGTTGGAGGAGATTTTTAAACTAGGTTTGGGTACAGTCAATCTCACTGGGGTAGATAGTACAGGGGGTAAGCTTGGTGTAGATGGTCCAGTGTTGGGAGGAAAGGCGGGAGGGACTAGCATACAGGATAGGGAGACCTGTAAAATAAAGTGTGTAAATAAATTACAGGATCATAATCTAAAGTGTAAGTTTGCAGATACGAGAAGCCTGACTGGAAAAAAATGGGAGAATTTGAGATAATGGGTTTGACTTAAAAGTATAATGTAATGGGTATAGCAGAAACATGGTTAAATAATTTTCATGACTGGGCTGTAAATTTAGAAGCATACTCCTTGTTTAGGAATGATAGAGAAAAAAGAAAACGGTGCTATTGAAAATGCCCAGGGTAAGGTGTCAAAACAGCATTTTACTTTGCAGACGGTTGGTGTGACACCCCTCCCACTTCTATTCAGGCTTGGTTTCTTTATTTTTGCATAAATGGCCTCCTTGACACCTCTCTTGAACCAGTCCTGTTCCTTTTCTGGGCCATACATTGGTGCAGTTGCTGTTTGGTTTCCCCCACATACAAATCAGAGCTCTCTTCACTGCACTGCACTGTGTATATGTCGCTTTTCTTAGGTTTCCTTATTGGGCCTTTTCGGATGTATCAACTGCTGCCTCAGTGTGTTGTTTGGTTTATAGCAGACAGGCAGATATGGTGTTCTGTTAAGTGAATCTCTGTTGGAAAAGGATCTTGGGAGTTTTGGTGGATAACAAACTGCAAAATGCAGCAATCAGTACCAAGTAGCAGCAGCTAGAGCCAGAAAGATAATTTCTTGTATTAAGAGTGGTATTTATTACAAAGCACTGGTAAGTCCTCATTTAGCATATGTGGTGCAGTTTTTGAATCCTGTGTACAAAAATTACATCTTGAAAATTGAAAGGGTTCAGAGGCGGACAACTAAATTAAAGGAAACTGGGGGAACTTGAATATGAAGACAGATTGCATAAGTTACAATTATGTACACTAGAGAAAAGGCACTTGTGTGGGGCAGGGGTGTCCCTAGGGATTTTGGCACCTGAAACGACATTTGAATGGCGCCTCTGGGCGGATGCATGGTGGCGCGTGAAGCACGCCGCCGCTGCTGAAAAGTGGGCGTGGACTTGTGGATGGGTGTGGTTTTCAATTGGCATGGTTTCTTTGCTGGGTGTGGCAAAATGTTTGCTAATTTTGTATTTAAAAAAGGTTATTTATACAGTTCTCCATTGTTATAACACACAAAAAACACATGTTGGTACAACTAGAACATTACATTAAAATCCCTACCATACTTTCTCTAGAAAGAAAGATTTTGGCCAAAAGATTTGTAAGGCTGCCACCACATCAAGGTAGACTCTTTCAAAAGGGCCCTAACCTAACCATATGAAATTCCTTTGAACAATATCCAACACATCTTTATAAATATATGTTTGGTAGAGCAATCTGGAAAATCTGTAGTCCATCTCTTATTTAGGCAAATTCGATAACAGTCATTTAGTTCCATTTTTGGTCAAAACCTTTTAATACCATGAAACAAAACTAAAGTAGAAAAAGATTGATCGCTCACTTGGTTCTAAACAGTGAGAACGAATCTTACTATATTACATTATTATTTCAATGCAACTGTTAAAGAACAACATTATTATTCATGGCTTACTCTGGGGAAGCTAGGAGTAAGAAATTGTTTATTCTTCTTGTTGTTTCTTAGATTTTGTGGGCAATGCTATTCATATAGCATGAGACTGCAAGATGCCTTCTGTTATAAGAAGGTGCTGCTCCATTTTTATGCTCTGTGGAGGGCTCCTTTTGGCCCACCTCTCCTTAAATAATAGCATTAATTGAAGAACATGAGGTGGAGCTATGTCTTACCTCCCATTCTTCAATTAATGTGCCAGGAATGAAGGAAGGAAATTTACCCGCAATCGGGAAGGATTTTTTTCCCCTTCATAGTGGTTTGTTTTTTTTTTTGCCTTAAAATAATCAATTTCTGAATCTTCCAGTATCAATACTGCCCAAAGTGTTGCTGATCCCGAGGCACAGAAACCAGAAGAACTTTCAAATAATGAATTATGGGAATAATAGAAAAAGTAACAGTAAAACTAAAAAAAGTAATTTATTAAAAATGTTTTGGGGCAATATACATATTGTATATTTTTTAAAAATTCAAAAACTATTTACATAGAATAAAATACATTTTTATGAGCTATTAAAATGTTGTTTTCTTCTGCGTCTTTATTCTTTCAGCACCTGACCCATTTTCTTGCTTGAAATTCCAATTATTACAGGGTTTGCTGATGGTAGCTAGGTACGGCTAGGTTAACATGGATAAACTTAGTTTTCAGATGTTTTGCCACTTGCTGCATTTTCCTGCTGGTATTGCCAAAGAAAAGTATAGTCGTTTGTCTGAACCTAGCCTTACACACACTAGGGACTTTCTAAAGTAGTCTGAAAAAGGCCAAAGGAAAAAAAACACTTATCTTTTTCAGTGAATGAAAAAACAGACAATTCCAGGCTTTTTCAGCAATAGATATGTTTTGTTAAATGCCATGTTTGATTTTCAGCATAGTTATTTTAAGCAATTTATTAGTAATAGTCAATGGAACATTCTACGTACAAAATGCACTGTAAATTCATTTATGTCATCTTAAACTCGGTGAAATGGGTGAAATTATTCTGATAATTATTTGTGGCAAATGACTTTTCACTTTTTTACAAATACATTGCTGACATTATAGATTGGCCAATTTAATTTACTATTTTTCTTAGAGCATCAACTGGCCTGAAAATATACAGTAGATAATGAATAGTTTTACATTACAACACACTATTATCACCCAGGTGTGTTGTAATTTATCACTCTGCCCACTGTGCTCTGTTTTTGAGCACTGGAACTGGATGGATCAGTTGTCTCTGGAGGCATCAATTGCGCTCAAAGGAGAGATTGGCTGTAAGAATACACAGGCTAATTGGCCTGTTGTTCACATTAATTGGAACTTCAATCATTAAAATGGGTCACATGCTGAAGAAAGAATGAGTAGGAGAAAACAAAATTTTAATAACTCATAAACATGTATTTTATAATATGTTAATGTTATGTATCTTGCCCAAAAACATTTTCTATAAATTACCTTTTTAGTTTCTCTATTATTTTTAAAGAAGTTTATTTTGAAGAAGCAGTGGCCAAAGAGCATTTGTCTCACATTGCCCCACCCCCTTCTTGAACTACCACAAAAAGTTTGCATTTTCTTAAAGAATTCTATCTGATTTCTGGTCCCCAGGATTAGCAACACCTTTGGACAGTATAGATAGAATCAGAAATGTATTGTTTTAACACTGTGTTAATGCCATGTTGCATTAAAATAAATTATACAAATTGCTAATTAAGAGCTGTAATTTGCAATCATTATTAAAAAGCAATATCTTTATTTAAAGGGCATGTCCAGCATAAATTTTTTTTTATAGTCATATACAGTAGAGCACTCCCCCAACCCCCATTTTCGCATTATGTATAATTGCCAAAGATGCCTCTGAAGGGACTTGTCCCTCGCCACTCCTCCTCTGCATGAAATTGCTATGACTAGCTAAATTTGGTTGTTGAATTAACTTGATTATGGTGCTATTACAGCTGTCTGGGCCAATGATAGATTATCCTCAGTTCAAACTAGGTATGGCCTAGAAAACTTAGGGCCCTATTTATAAAAGATGAATAAAAATAACGATTGTTATCGTAAAATAGCGCTCGATATCGTAAAATAACGATCTGTATTTTCCGATAACGATCTGTATTTTCCGATAACGATCGCTATTTTACGACAACAATCGGTATATTACAATATCGTAAAATAGCGATCGTTATCGTAAAATTGCGATCGTTATCGGAAAATAGCGATCGTTATCGGAAAATACCAATTGTTATCCGAAAATACCGATCGTTATTTTACGATAACGATTGCTATTTTATGATAACGATCGTTATTTTTTCGATAACGATATCGATCTTTTATAAATAGGGCCCTTAGAGTATCCAGTTATAAACATAGAAACATAGAAACATTGTTACAGTCTACATCAGGGAGATACACCCAGAGGCGCAATCTCTCTGGGCAAATCTCCTGTTCTGGATTTACCAGAGGCTGTGCGACTCTGGGTGAATCTTACCCACACGTAAGTATTTAACGACAGCTATTATCTGTCGTTAAATATTTATGCACAAAGAGCCTCTGGTAAATTGGTTTGCAACGGCTGTGCAAGTGCCTCTTCTGGTACTCACACAGCTGCCGCAAAGCGAGACTTAATGCTGCGCTTACCAATTGTAAATCAGTTAGCTCAACGTTAAGAACTGAGCCTGTACATGTTTTTACTGCCCCCAAAAAATGTTTCTCAATTCATAAACTACACATTTCTAAAAAAAATGTTTTAATCTGTTTTTATTTTGTACTCAAGCAGGGTTAAAGGTGAATAGAATACATTTGTGGTATACACATTCGTATTATAGATGCATATATATATATATGTACATATATGTAGTGTATTCAACATGTGCTATTATTTATGTATAATTGGTTTGGAGCAAAGAGTATATTTGTCATATATTGAATACTAATTGGTAAAATCATTTGTGTGATTCCTACTAGTCATGAGTTATGCATTTTATACAGTGCTTTGTCTTTGATGCTGGGGGGGATGGGGATTCAGGGGGTAAAATGGGGTAGTTGAGGGTCCAACCGTCCTGGCTGGTGAAATAGTTTATTGTCATGCAGGTGCATCTGGAGCGATCCAGGGGTTCCATAATTTGTTGTATTTGTTTGGGCACTTTCTATGTCTGTATAATAGATTGTGGTATGCCAAGTCGGTATTAACTAACCAAATCCACCGTTTCCATTTGGGAGGGATGTGAGACATCCAGTTCATGATAACTTTACAAGCATAGAGCAAAAGTTCCATTAAAAATATTCTTTGGAACTTGGACCAAAGTTCTTCATCAAACAATCCCAGGATGCATTGCTCTGCTTTCTGAGGTACCTGGAGAGATAATATGTAGACAAGAATAATATAATTTTATGCCAGAATTTTTTAACTGTTGGACAGGCCCATATTAAGTGCCAGAAGTTTGTGGCTAGTGATCTGCATTTGGGACAGAGGGCTTCTGTTGTTTGTCGCATTTGGGCAATGCATACAGGAGATAAATAGGCTTGATGCATGATGTAGATCTTTATGAGTCTATTATTTGCACTTCAGATGGTGAAGCCAGCATAGGAGATTCAGCTATGTCTTGACTAAGTGATGGATCCAGGTCTGGAATGAAACGTTTCCATTTTTTGGCCAAGGTGGTAATTTCTGGTTGTGATTTAGCACGTTGTAGTAATTGATAAAGTAGGTAGGTCGCTCCTCTGGGTGTTTTGTTTTGAAGGATTGATATTATTGGATATGTGCTAGTTTGGGGAATTCCGAGCGTATACAATGCCGCAACTGCAGGTATAGGAATCCATATGATGGTGGGAAACATTTCTAAATTATTAACTATAAAAGGCAGATATAAAAAAGAGGTCCTCAAATCACAGCTCAGCCTTGGCTCTCACTTGATATTAGTCAATTTCTGATGTAGGTCTAGTCTAAAAGAACATTAGCAATCCAATAAATGACAAAAAAAAAATTATAATAAAAAGAATATTTGCCAGTTTACATACTATCTACATCTACTGGACTGTATGTTTCCAATAAAATTTTTAGCTCTTATTCATCTAAAGTACTGACTACAAGCATTAATGTGTTTGTTTACACAATGAAATAAAATGCATGGCTTCCATTCTGGTGTTCTACAGAAGCATTCTTAAAAGTCTAAGCACTATTATTTCTTAAAATTATAACTTCATTTTCTGTTCGCCTAGCTATTCATTCTATAGTCTTAGTAGATTCCTAGATTCCTAGTAATACTTGGGTTTTTAGAAGAAGAAAAAAAGCTTATTGTGTTAGCAGCACCAGTCAGGATGATAATGGAAAAGACGTCAGCATGTGATGCCCATTATTTGAACTAGTGTATTTTTAACTTTCTTTTAAGTGTTAAAACTCCTTTGTATTGCTTCTGTGAACATCCACCTACACTGGGAAATGGGTCATGGGATTGGAGATTTTTTAAAACCATGTTGGACTAATACAGTACACTGCTTGTATCCAATCTGTGAACAGACTGCACTAAAGGTAGTCTATATACTGTATTTCAAATCCAAGCAATATGTTTAACTAGCAAAACCCCAATTCTTAAAGAATCACAAATCCAACACCACGCAACTGCCACCCCCTTCCCCATCCTTATCGCCCCCCACCATTGGCTGCTGCTTACTATTGACTGTAGTATTCTAATTTTTTGCTTGCATATCAGTCTGTGCCAGGAGGAAGTGTATTTTTCACTATTGCGTCCATCGTTTTCCTAAACAAATGATTGTAGGTTCTTGTATAGAATTTTATATATGCCCATTTTGGAATACTGTACGGTTTCTGCTTTCTAAAATAAATGTATGACACACTGGCCAAGCCATAAACAGTATGCAGTGTTTTTGTGTAATGTGACAATATGAAACATTTAACAGTGCTGGAGGGTCCATTAAAGCCACATATTTAGGTAAAGCTTTAGTATAAATATGTTGTAACAGAATACTTAAAAACCCACAGTATCGGAAAGGCTTGATACCACAGTTTTTTTTAAAAAAACGCTAAAGACGTAGCCATAAAGTACTTTTACTTTACAGTTGGTTGTAAATGTAAGATTGTGCCTAAACACCACCGGTGGTCCTTAAGGGCCGTTGTGGAATTGAATTGACAATACTGCATGTTAGCATATACTGCACAATATCGAAACATTGCACCACAAACTGCAGTGCAATAGAACTACATTGTTAACTACCAATCGTTATACTGTAAATATATTAATTGTGTCTTTTGTTTTTTGCTTCTGTTTTTGAGAAAATATAACATTTCTAAATGTACCTGTATTCTTTGTGGAAGTTCTTGTGGCACAACATGTAAATAGTATGTTTTTTGAAACACACAGCATAGAGGTCACATGTTTACAGGGTAACCCTTTATACCTTTATACCTTTATTGGCTAACTAAGATAATCATAGCAAGCTTTCAGAACATTCAGAACATTCTAGTTCCTTTTTCAAGCTAGTTACAATGAAGCTGTGGTGCTCTCTGATATATATACAACATTCAGCTCATTGATCAAGTAACCAGAAAAAAGTAATTTCTGTGTGGAAGGTGTTAACAAAGTCATATAAAAGGGGTCTGCAAGGGACAAACAATAAGGTTGATCAAAGTGGCTGATATAAATAGTGGTAATTAACTGAAGTGTGAAGTAAAAGGAATTCCATGTAATTAACTGGCCCAGTGTTTCTACAGATGTTTGTAGACACGTTCAAATCCCTTTGCTTACTTATGGATTAATACAAAGTAGTCAACTGACCGAGTTTATTGTTTTTTGGTTTTTTTTTTCGGTTTCTATTATTATTCTAGGAGAATATAAAGTTTACAGTTCAGCTGGCTCGATTCCCCAGACCGACTTTTAGTTTTTACTGAATTGTTAATATTATGTTTCTCACATTCATGCTATAAAATACTTTTCTTTTTTGTATTTGTATGAAAAGCAAAGGAGCATTTAAATATGTTTACACACACTGCACTGATACTTCTGCATCAGAGGGACGGATGATCTCAGAGCTGTAACATAATTGTCTGTCAGCTTCTAGGAACTAAGGCTGCAGCTTCCTGGAGACTTTAGTTCCCCTTTAATTTGACAGTTTTAAATAAATTTCTTAACATTTTACATACAACTACAGTATAAGGTTACAAAGGATTGCAGGTTAGTGATATTGCATATAATGACAATTCTACCCTTTTTGAAATTAATTAGATGTTTGTATTCTAAAGGTGGCCATACACATGCAATCTCGGTCACAAATTCACGATCATATTCCATTAATGATCGTTACATATATACTTTATATTAAACGATTGTTCGTTGCCCTCATACACAGCAACAAAGTTATCAGGTTCCTATACTGTAGTCAGTTCAGGCCGATAGGTTACTATGTATTCATATACATGCTCATTGTTCATCCATGTGTATGGCCTAAATATATAAATATATATATAGTCTGTATTAACAGGGGTGGAGCAGCACTCCTCGTCCTCCTTTCACAAACACCCGGGTGCCTCCGTACGCTTATAGGATATCACAATAACTGAAAGATCGGAGCACTCCTGGGATTCCTCAGTGTAAACAATATTTATTGAATAACACGTATGTCGACGCGTTTCAACCCAACAACGGGTCGTTCTCAACCCCGATCAACATTTCTGGGCTGAGAGACAAAGGTTGCATTTGTACTACCACCACATATCCCCCACCCCTCGATAACTTCATAGAGATATTGGTGACATACACCCCAGCAAAACACCCCCCATCCCAGTTCTCCCCCAAGCATAGTAAGTTATGGGCTACACTACTAGCTGGAGAAAACCTTTAAAGGGCATCTCCACTGAGGAAAAAGCATTTTTTTTTTTTGGTTTATTTTAAAGTACACCATCCCCCAACCCTCCCCCTACCTTTTTTTCCCCAGAATTCCCTTTCGTTTGATTGCAGCAGCATGGGAAAGTTGTGCAGGTTCCTGGGGGTGTGTCTTCCCCTGTACTGAGAGTGCTGTCACTCAATGTGCATCATCATGGTAGCAGACACACCCACTTGGCTGCAGTAAGAAATCCTTTCCTCCCTGACTCTCTAAGTTCATTTTTACAGCTGATCATGCAGAGAGGGACAGGGGAGGAAAAGTTAAAACCCTCTTCCGACACTACTGTAAGTAGGGGGAACTTTGTTGTTTTTAATAAAGATTTTTTTTGTGTCTAACTGAGAGGGATGGTTGAAAAATTGATCAATGATTGATTTCATAGGGGATGCTGGGAATATGAGGCAATCTGGTATGGGAGGGAGTGGGAGAGAGAAAAAGATAGTACCTGATTACTCCATTAATTAGTGAAGTCAGCAAGCTGCTGTGATGGTCATGTGATTATTCCTCCATTAATCAGTGAACTCAGTAGCTTGATGTGTGTGTGTGTGTGTGTTTGTGTTATGGTTAAGTTCAAAAAAATGGTTATGGTTAAGTTCAAAAAAATTTGGTTAGTAATGATGTCTTGCAGCACTGAAGTCCTGAGTTCGAATCCACCCTGTGACACATCTGCAAGGAGTTTGTATGTTCTCCCTGTACTTGCGTGGGTTTTCTCCGGTCACTCAAATAAACGTGCTTAGATTGTAAGCTCTTCGGCACAGGGCCTGATGTAAATGTATACAATTGGGCGCTATATAAATCCATAATAATATTTAATGCACACTGCATCTTCATATCACAAGGACAATGCAAGTACATGTATATTGTCATGTCTATGCCACACTATTTGTTAAATGGAGCACTGTGCTACATTTTCAAAACACATGCAATCACCATTGCATGTGTTAATATCAGGGGCATCGCTCTCATGATACAAGGCAAGAGTTTTGTGTCAAGCGGAGTCCCTAAAATAGAGGAGAAATACCTCAGTGAGCCATTTACAAAAAATTTTCCTCAATAGAATGCGGCCCCTGAAAAGCCGTAAGGAACACTACAAGCGTCGCAAATGGGGTTGGGGTACCAGTGTTGGATATGCGTGCTTCCGTTTGGTCTCTTGTTCTCCTGTAGCTGTGCCTGACATTTTACATCTTCCTCATTTTTAGGGGGGGGAAGAGACACAGTAAGCTATATTTACTATTACTCCATCAGACACTTATATTTACCAGTCTGTGTGGGCAAATTCCTTTGCCAGTCTCAGTTGGGGGGAACTTACAATACCAATCTCTGTTTGCCACATTTATTACCACCAGCCATGTGACATATATATGTCAGTCCTCCTGTTCACCAGCCACTAGTCAAGGAAATCAAACCTACCAGTGGCTGGTGAACTGTAGGGTTGACCTAACAATTAATTGTATTCCTCACAGGTCTGGGTTGAAGGATAGGTTAGCAAGATAAAAACCTTCATGGTATCCATGCATTAGTTAACAATTCTTAATACATTACAATTTCCATACATCAGTTAACATTTCTTGTGCTTGGCTGAGAGTCAGCCAATCACAGATGCGGCCGACAGCTATTAAGAGAGTTAAGGAAATGAAGGTGGTTAAGTCTGTTTCTGTGCATTTTCAAATGTTAAAACCCTAGAGTTTAGAGTTTGGGAGGGGTCCTCTACACTACAGAGGGAGGGGGGGGGAAGAGAGCTCCCCTGCGCATGCGAGAGTTCTCCAGGAGGACAGGAAAGGGGCTACTGCTAGTCCAGCTTCCTGGACTTTCATAAGGCACTGCAGGACTAACATAAGGAGCATTGGAGAAAGGTGGACATGCTCTTTAAAGATCAAATATTTACAGCATGTTCCATGTATTATATATATATTACACACACTTACTTAGTGTTGAAGTACATTAGAGTGAAAAGCAGTGTAGATGGTGAATGGGCACCAAGCTGTTTACAATCCCATAACACTTCTTCTGTGATACAACTTGCAATGATGTAACCTAGGAAAAAAATAAAAGTGTTAAACTACAGTGAACTTAACAGGAAAAACAATAACATGTGAGGCAACATATTTCCATACCAAACGGATTTACTCTTGGGCACCATTCCTTAAGCACTTCATGAAGCTTTTCCAAAAACTTTGAATAGTAAAGATCAGCAAACATGTTATCGATTCTGTTGTTGTCAAACATGTGCTGAAAGAAAAAAAAATGAACAGTGTGACTCATCTATGGGAGTCACAACTTAAACACATGATCAGAGGAATTTAGTATTGCATAGATAGGCACTTAATATTTCATTTGATGTCAAGTATTTACTTTTTTTTTTACTTCCAACTCTGGGGCCATTTTTTTTTAATTTATTGAAATAAAACTATATATAATGTGTACCGTATCTCCCAAAGTATTTTTAGAACAGGATGTTTAAAGCATATGTACACTGCAAAATTAGTTTTTAAATTTCCCATTACTGAAAACTCTAATTCTTACCAACTATCACTGTACCATTTCTTTGTTGATCTGTCCCATTTCTTTAGATATCCTGTCTGAAATATCTTACACATTACATCTTTCAATCAAGTGCCTTAGCTGTAACTGGAATAGGGCCAGTTGGTACGTGAACCAATGCTGCCTCATAAGGATTACTGACCATGCTTTCCCTCACAGAGAGCAAGATATTCTGGCAGGGGGCTGGGGGACTGAGTTTAAGCAAAACAAGTACTGGATTTATGTCATGCAGCAACACAGACATCAGAGTAAGTGTTGCTTTAATGTATTCATTTATAGCTCGAAATAAGGCAGCGGCAACCGTGATTGGCTGAGACGCAATGGCACAGCCAATCACAGATGCCACTGCCAGTCCGGCCCCTTGCAGTTTTCATGCACGGAAAAAGGCATGGGAGCTAAGCAGAAGACAGCCAAGGGAAAGAAGGCTGGTAAGTAGGTTTAGCAGCACTTTTGAGAAGTAAGAACCTTGCAAGGTTCGATAAGTTTAAAAGTTTCTTTGAAGGGGGTGGACATACCCTTTAACCCAAGCTTGAGTTTTCTGCAGAATGGCACGTTTTAGCAGCCCACGATCATAATGCTACAAGACATGGCATCTTTGTGATCATGGGATAAAACCCAAGAGTACCTGGAATACCACAAATACACTTTCTAAATGTTGCTAATGCTATGATTGAAACTAGAGTCAACATACATATAAATCATTTTTATTAATTTCTGCTTTCCTTTTAAAGGAGCTATCTGTAAGCTATTGCTTTTCTGTTACCAACAGAATTTAATAAATCTTCTGGAGACAAAGTTTAGAGAAACTTAATATTTCATTGTTGTTTACTTTAAAATAACCTATTTACAAACATTTCCCAGTCTTTTTCTTTTTTTTTAAGTATCAGCCACAGAAATGTTAATATGCCCTGTTTTTATAACATAGAACTAAACATTTGCTTTTTCGCTTACATACACAGAATAGCTTAATTCACCACATGGCAAGATTTGTTTTAAAGAAGTAAATTTACCTATACCAATGGATGAAGGGCCATTATATTATAACAAGAAATACAGGAAATTCTAGTTTACAGCCCATTGTTTTGCATCTACCGAGGTATAAAATAACAGGAAAACGGGATATAAAAGTTTACACAGCAGTAATATCAACTGACACTCACTTGGCAAAGTTCCGAATGACAGACAAGGCCTCTCTGCTATTAAAACTTAAATAAAAATGAAATAATTCCAAAAACAATTACCCAGTGACAACTGTTTAGCAGTGGCCAAGCAGCCTTTTATTTTTCAAATGCAGGGTGGACCTACCACAGCATGGCAGAACAAAGGCATCACTCCCTAACAGTAAGTGATCCACAGAGACACAAAACTTAATCTTTGCAAGAGCCTATATATATGCCAAACTGTTTGAATATTTAGGCAACAATTATCAAACATGTATAAAGACCTTCAGGGTTAGGCCATGCTCTTGCGTGATAACGCGAATTGCGGAAAAAATGAGTGGCTACATCAATTGGGCCACCTTAGTGTGGGCTGTTTAAACATATTGCTCAATCAGAGCGAATGCAATTTCGCAAAATAAAATGCGGATCAAATGCTCCGATTAATTTGCAGAGCACTAGTTTGACCACATCAACTGGGCCACCCTGAAGTGTGCTTTTAAAAGCGCAATAGGGTGGCCTAGCCTTAAGTCTTGAAAGCTTTAATACGGTACACATTTAAACTATGAAAATTATGGATGAATCTGCTCTACTTATGTTCACTTGTAACCAAGTACCTTATCTCCAAACTCTATATGTGCATCTGATATCTGTTTTATATAAACAGGGAGATTCAATAAAAGTTCTTAATGTTTAAAAAGGTGCTAAATTGGTGCCAACCAATCAGATCTTATTTACCATTTGAAAGCTAACATCTGATTGAATGGGGCAAAATTAGCACCATTTTAAACGATAAGAACTTTTATTGAATAACCCTGATAGTTTTTGTTTAGCTCTATTTTAAAAACAGTTGCACCTATTTTTTTTTTTTTTTTTAAATCTCCTCCGTACTGTGGGATCCTTTGTTAAAACTTGAACATAGTACCATATGGTAGTTAAGTTTTATCAACATTATTTTACAGAGAGTTTGTGTAAAACAGATGCATGGATCATAACTTTAGTTAAATTTAAACAATTTCAAAAACTAAAGAAAATAACTGTGCGCTTTAGTTAAGCAGATTAATGCTATGAGAAAAACTAGTTTTATCTTGAACTTCTTTTTCATAGCCTTTAAGAGTTAATGCAATAATATTTAATAAACAAACTTACCTTTTGCATACAAAGAAATAAAAAGAACAACATATCTGCATCATAAGAAGAACCATCATGCTTTCTGGCTTCTTTGGTCATTAGACAAAGTCCATAATTTAAATCTGCTATTGGAACTGAAAGTATATCTTCTTTAAAAAATATTGGTCTCTTTCCTAAAAAAGAAAAATAACAAAACAAATCTTGATCTCTTATCATAATGTTAAGCTTCTTGTTCTCATAAACAAAATTTTGAATTGGGTATTAAAGATTTTATTTTTGACAGCTCTTTTTCAAGGCATTTTCTCGGTTGCTTAATAGGAGAACTATAGTGCATATAAAGTTTTTTAAAAATCAGTTAAAATGAAAAAGTACCTGGGACATGGAGGTAGGATTAATAATTCCTGCCTCCCTTTATCATTTCTGAAGCACTTAAAAGGATTTAACTGGGAGCGTTTGCAATCCGCAAAAATGGTAATTGCATGCCCTCTGAATTGACATGGATGGTGCTGCGATTCTTAAGGGGGATCATTAGCACGTGAGAAATGTGGCCTAGCCCTTAACAATTAAAAAAAAATAAAGACAATTGCATTTTTTTGGCAGAATTGACATGCCTGACAGTGGCACTTGGTTTCCACTGAATAGCACTAACAACTAGGATTGTGCCATTTTATTACTAGATTTTGCCATCAAGAAATACACAATGAAGAAATCACCACCAATTCAATTTTCTAGGTAGATCTTCTAGAGGGAAGACTATTAGTGCCTGTTTTGAACATAATGTCCATTGTATTGCAAAAAGCAGATTAATATAATACAGAATATATGCAATAAGGTACCACTTGTCTTATCACATCTTTAACAATTCTCAGAGATAGCAACATTTATCTTATGCAGTCCAGCTAGGTGGGAAGTAGCACTGCATTCTTATCTTATAGATATTCAGGGAGATTCAATAAAACTTCTTTGCCCCAAATAATCAGATGTAGGCTTTCAAACGTTAAAAAAGATCTGAATTAGCCAAATTAGCACCATAAGAACGGTTATTGAATCTCCCGAATTCTCTTTAAAAAGCGTAGAAAGCGACAATTTAGGTGCAGAGTCCCAGATACTTTGCCATTGTTGTGGAAGAATTTACTCTCCCAAAGAGACATAAATAAATAGTGCTTAGTGAATTTATCACTCAATATTCTATTAATATACCAAACCTTTTTATGGGCTTTGTGCAGCTAGAAGTTCGAAGGTTGTTTTATGTTGGAATAATAACGTTTTCTTAAGGTATTATATACTTTTCCTGTAAATTTTCAAAAGTATCTAATCTTCGTGTAATTGGGTCTAAGATGTCAAAAAACTCATGCTTGTGAAGGTTCTCATTCATCCAGGTCATAGTATATCTGTTGTATGTAACTGGACTTGAAGTTTAGTTCTTGAAGACGTTTCCCTAGTCATCCGACTGGCTTTCTCAATTCAGAATGACTTGTACAAGAATCTGTGGCAATTATGTACCCTCGAAAATTAGCATATCACAGCCAGGTGTTAAGGGCGTGATTGGATAGTGGCTAAGAGGTGTTATAGGAACGCCCAGAGTAAGGCGTCAAAACAGCATTGTACATGGCAGACAGTTGGTGTATTTTCCAGGGTACATAATTGCCACAGATTCTTGTACAAGTCATTCTGAATAGAGAAAGCCAGTCGGATGACTAGCGAAACGTCTTCAAGAACTAAACTTCAAGTCCGGTTGATCTAATTGAATACAACAGATATATTTTCTTTGTAAAACTGCAAGCTGTTAAATGTAGAGCTACTTGATTTTCTCTGTGTAATTGCACTTATATTTTGAGGCTACATGTGTGTACACCCATACATTCCTAGAGGTTTAAGGATCAACTGATTTCCTTCCTGAGAACCAGATACAGAGATAAAAAATGAATGGGAAGATACAATCACTGACTGCTCCTTACGCTTAATAGGGGTACTGATAAAACATGACAAGCTATTACTCACTGACATCAAAAGTGATATAGATAAAATTACAAAAGAGTGTAATAAAGAAGTATCCAAATCAGAATTTGAAATTAAATTAAAACAGGACTTAAAGGAAGTAGAGACAGAGTTTAATAAAAGTAAAAAAGAGAAATTAGCATGTGACCAAAAGGACTTTCAAATTAACACAGCATACAGGTGGAAACATACATTTAACAGCAAGAAAACTAACAGGGAGATTCAAAAAAAGTTCCTATCATTAAAAATGGTGCTAATTTTGCCCCAACCAATCAGATCTTATTTAACATTTGAAAGTTAACATCTGATTGGTTGGGGCAAAATTAGTACCATTTTTAATGATAGGAACTTTTATTGAATAACCCTGTAAGTCTTTTAAGAGAAATCATTACAGAAAGATACCAGACAGACAGGCTAGCCTTATTATACTAAATACTAGCCTTACTTTTTTAGGGACAAATTTGCAGTCGGAAGAAAGCAAATCAGAAGGGGGAGGGGAAAGTTCAAGATTCAGAAAAACAACAGAGACGATACAATACTCGACAATGAACACTGATATATCAACACATCTCACACTGACCTAACACATACATCAGGTCCTCCTGTTCAAGAATCAGAACATTTTCAAATCATTAATTTATCTACAATTAAACTTACAGAGGCTCAAAAGGTCAGTGTTAAGTAAAGGTTTGTCGTTCAGTCCCACACATAGTGTAGATAATTTTGAACTAACCAAAGATCTCTTCCTTTTCTGTAGACGCTTAGCATTTAAAGTTTTCTTTCATAAAGATAACATAGAGGAGAGACAAGAACCCATTACAGAGAGAGGTAACTTTAGACCCAAATCATTTTTCATTCCCTCCTTTGCCGATTTTCCAAGTCTTGATGTCTTTTATAAATGTCACAAGACATTTATAAATTAAATAGAATTCATAGACCCATAAGTAATAGGACTATGAAAGCCCTTAATATGACTATGAAAGGGCAAGCCCTTAATGAGTTAAAAGAAATGAAAGACATTGAGATAAAGCCATCGGACAAGGGAGGGAATGTGGTGATTTGGCCTGTGGCTATGTATCTACAAGAAGCCAATAAGCAACTTAAAGGGGAACTGTGGTCCAAAAATGACTTTAGGTAAATTGATAGGAATTGCTCCCCTGAGCATTGTTTATTTTGCATAGTTTTGAAGATATTTACATTTTTGTGTGTGATATGGCAGCAGCATCACCAGGTCCCAGGCACTTCCTGCTCTGAAACAGTCAGTCAATCTGTCCTGTGTCTCCTCCTCCCCTTTGCAGTCCCTCTGGTCCCGCCCACTCATGGACCCCATGGTCCCTCCAGTTGCAGGCCCCCCATGGCCCATTATCTTACAGCCCCATGTGGCCTCGCCCACTCGCAGGTGCTGTGGCCCCGCCCACTCATGGGTGCCTAAGCCCCATCCACTTGCCGTGGGTTACTCAGACCCCACCACCCACAGAAAACTCTGTGGAATCAGCCTTTCAGGCAGAGTGAGAACTCTGCCTGAAAAGTCCCGAAACGTTGTATGCTGTTTTTGCACTAAATAAAGAAATTTTCACTACAGTAGTGTGCTCCTCTACTTTGATACCTTGCTAAGATTAGTGTTGGCCATGGAGTGGCTGATGAATGTCTGCTGGATGACAATCTTATGTATGTTGTGACTTGTATGTGCTTTGTTCATTGATCTGCCAGGATGGATTACAAATCATAAAGATACAAAAGTATTTTACCGTAGGTATTTTTAAGGCCTAAGGACTAAGATTAAAGTGCTTTTCAGAAGATGGCCACCACTAACTAATAGCAATAATAGGTTTAGGCACAACAGAGACATGCAAAATAACCCAAATGAACAAATGTTTTGTTTACCAAACTGACAGACATTTGCAGTATTATTTAAAGGGCATGTCCAATGTATAGGTATTCTGGGGAGAAAAGCTTTCACATTAGGATTTTAAAAAATTAAGTTTAGTTCTCCTTTAAAATCCCCAAATTGGCTCCTAAGTGTACGTACCACCCCTCGTTCCCACGGCTACCTTCTGCTGCTCTTCCGCACAAAAGCAGCAGAAGGGGCCGTAAAGTCTCAGCCAATCACATATGCGGCTGCCGGTCTGGGCCCTTCTGCTGCAGAAGGGGCCAGGGCCAGGTTTTTGAAATCATTTGTTTAGATCAGCAAATAAAAATTTGGCCCAAATCATTTTAATTATGTACAAACTAAATCGTAATTTTAAAAAATATATATTTTACTAATTTTGCAAAAAAAAACAACTAAACAGCTGCGTGGTTCAAACTGAACAGCTCCATTGGGTGACCCGAGACCCTAAACAGAATCCAGATAAACACGATATGTTCATACCAATTAGTATTCACCACAGCAAGTTCCACATTTATAGCTGCTTATGTTATGACTTGGGAGCACAGGATACTGATTAGCTTTATAGAGGTGGATTAAAGGTACTAAACACTCCCCACACAGTTTAAAATGAAATATAGACTTCTTATAACAGAGGGTACCACACAGACTCATATTATAATAGCATTGCCCTAATAATCTAACATATAAGCATGTATTACTCACTGACCTTTCACATGTTTAAAAAAACTACAACTCTGCAGTAAGTTTCTCCTTTAAGCTCCATTGGCTAATGAATGTATACAGATGCAATAGAGCCTAATAATATAGAACATGGGTGTTGAACTTTTCACGTGTTTAAAAACTACAACTCCCAGCATTCTCTGGCTGCACAGAGAATTTTTTTTCATACATCCTAGAATAAAGCCATTTATCATGCTTTAGCAATTTCTACCCAAGGCCTCAAATATGCAAGTGATCCATCTGCCCTTCTTTTACATCCATAGCTATAACAAGGAGTCATGAACCTTACCAAACATGCCCTCCCTTTTCTATTGCATCTACCTGCCAGCTAGAATCCAGAGGGTCTAAGTGTAATAAACCTGCAGGTCTGAGAATAGACCCAGACAATCCTGCCACAATGTGCAGTTCAAACTAAACAGCACCATTTGGTGACCTGTGACTCTAAACGGGATCCAGATTAACATGCTATGTTCATACAGATTTACAGTTGCTATTGGATTAGGGAGCACAGGATACCAATTATCTTTATAGGTTAAGGTGAGGTGGGGTTAAAGGAGCTAAAAGCTCCCCACAGAGTATAAAATGAAATAGAGCCTTCTTATAACAGAAGGTACCTCACAGCCTTTTGTTATTATAATATCATTGCCCTAATAATCTAACATATAAAAAAATGTTTCTCATTCCCAGGTTACCTAGAGAAATGAGCAGGGGCATGCAATGTACTATCCTTAAATATCCACTTTTATACAGATCTGGTTGGAAAAACTTGCTTCAGAGTACTTTTTAAATAACTTATAACTGCTTTTTATTTTAGTATTAAATTCATGGTATACCTGCCTGGCTTTACCACTAAGCAAAAGTCTAAGGACTTGCAAGCGAACACCTTCATTCCAACCATTAATAGTGGCTGCCAATTCAAATTGTTCTAGCCAATCAGTCCATTCCCTAGTTACCCCATCAAATGGATCAGGTTTAAAAATAGGTTTGGCAATTGGGCCTGGTAGAACTACAGAGTCTACTTGGGACATTTTATCTGCAGGTACAAGGACAGGAGGATTTAAAAATCAATACAGGAAGAATAAATGGTATTACCAGCACCACTGCCACCAATTTGTACCAGATCACTGCTTTATGGAATTATTATAGCATGGCACACAGTGGGTTACTCTTGTTGTCTGGCACAAAGCAGACAGTGCACTTACTTTCTTTAAACAAGATAAACCAGTTTTAATTACATTTACCAGTGTATTGCAGTGATTTAATAACAAAACATAAACAGTTTCCCCACATAACATATGCAGTGATGGAGTAGTCCCTGCCTATGGTGCACCACTTTGAATATTGATCACGCCTGTATATTGTGTGTCCTTGTAAGTTGGTGTTCACTTATCTGTTGCCTTAGAGATTGTATCCAATAAGGTAAATTGTCTGTCCAATAATCTGTCCTTCCAACAGGTGGTATTATACACATTAAGTTGTGTTGCATTCAATCAGGACATCACACTGTGCAAGGGATCACAACAAACAGATCAGTCTCATCAGGAGCACACACCACGCACTTCTATCTACTTTCACTTTCTCTCCTCCTAGCCATAGAGAGCTGGGATGTCTTGTCTTTTATTACTCACTGATACCACCTGCAGGCTGGAGGGGGTATATAAGGAGCCTTGGTGTATACGTCCATTACAATACACATCATGTCCTGTATAGCTTACAGAAACTTTTTTTGTATTGGCTATGACTGCCACATGTTTTAAAAACAGCACATCATTTCATGTTATACTGACATTACCATTTCCGTTCAGTATTCACATGGATAAATGATTAAACCACACCCAGGGGTGTGGTTTAACCTCCCATGTTGACATTTTAAAATAGGAATCTTAGCTCTGCAAGTAAGTTTATATATTTTGTATAAGTTGTATTTTGTCTTGTACCTAATATAAGTCAGTGCTATACAGTTTCTGACAAAAGTCCTGTCGCTTGTGTACAAATAGACCTGAAGTGCTGCTTAACAATAATTCTAATGCAGATTTTGTTTCAAGAAATGGTTAATTTTACCCCAAACAGCTTTTGTAAGAATATTTCAATGCAAAGCGAAACAAAAAGTATTCTAATATTCACAGCTTGGTAAAGCCCATTGAGTCAATTTTTGCAAAGACATAAGTGTCGGATTCTGTCTCCAAATGGCCTCCATGGTCGAATCAGTGCCCATAAGCCAGCACTAAACAAAAGATATTTGAAAAACCGTGTGGCATTTGCCAAGTCCCACAGCCTGCTAAAAGCATGGACGCTGGAAAAGTGGCAAAAGGTGGATCTTTCAGATGAATCTTCTGTTGAATTACACCACAGTTGCCGCAAATATTGCAGGAGTCCTACTGGAACCTGTATGAAGCAGAGATTTACCCAGAAAACAGTGAAGTTTGGTGGAGCCAAATCATGGTCTGGGGTTACATCCAGTATGGGTGTGTGCGAGGGATCTGCAGGGTGGAAGGCAACATCAATAGTGTAAAATACCAAGAAATCTTAGCTACCTCATATATTCCCAACCATAAAAAAGTCAAAATTCTGAAGCAGGATGGTGCTCCATCGCATACTCCACATCATTGTTCCTTAAGGCGAAGAAGATAAAGATGCTCCTGGATTGGCCAGCCCAGTCACCTGACATGAACATCATTGAGCGTATGTGGGGTAGGATGAAAGAGGAAGCATGGAAGACTAAACCAAAGAATGCTGAACTCAGAGGCATGCAAGACTGTTTTCTTGGCTATTCCTGATGATTTCATCAATAAATTGTATGAATCTTTGCCAAACCGCATGGATGCTGTCCTTCAAGCTCATGGAAGTCATACAAGATATTAAATTTGGATCTCACAGCACCACTACTTAATTTGCTGACATATTTTTGGATTGGCTGTAAAGTAGATCATTTTCTGTATAGGCGACTACACTTTTGTCTTGCAACATTTTGACCTTTCTGTCTTGATTAAATGATTAATCTTTTTTCAGTGAAACTACTTTTTACCAATACATTTAATATTATTTGGGAGGGCTTTAGCTTTTCATATGAACTATTTGATCAATTAAAAATTAGGTTAATAGCAGGAGTTACTGCAAAATACACAGGCGACAAGACTTGTCAGAAACTGTACTTTATATACATTTATTGATGGTCATGGCAATAGTGAGATAGTACACACATACACCTTTCCTACATGTAATATCCTATACCCCCCCTCCCCCCAACCTCATTGGTAGCTCCTAAAAACTCAATGCAATCTCCTATGAAGTTATAAATATATTTATACAATATAAAGGAGATATCAAAATTCATATTCCTACTTTCAAAATAGGGTAACTTGTTCTCCACTTCCTTTATGGTTTCAGCATTTTTAATCTGTGCCCAGGTCTTCCAAAATAAAGCTCCTTCATCTGGTTTAAGAGTACAAGGGAAATCTGCATTCTTTTGCAGTTGAAAATGCGTTTCGGATGGCGAGCACTGTAGGCCTTGAGACTAAATAAGCAAAGAAATGATAACATTTAGAAATATTAACATACCAGCTATGATAAAACAATGAATGCAGTTTCAATATTGAAGTAAATAAACAATGTTAACTAACTACTTCATATCTGAATGAATAAATCAGAGGACACCTAGTAACCTTTTTAAAACATTAGACTTGTACTCAATAGTGCACACGATACCCAACACGTGTGTGATGAACGGACGTTTCCGAGAATAATTTCACTTATGTATATGTTTGATTGGCCGTTATTCATTGATCCGTCCGGTCGCCACACTATCAGTCGTGTGTACAAGGCTTTGCTCATAAAAGGTGGAAAACTTTTTTTTTCATGCCAGGAATGATACATTTAAAAAACGTTTTTTGCAGTGAAAATTCCCCCCCAATATATTTAAAAAAATCAAACTAAATTAATGAATTGCTCCAAAAATCAAATTTGGTCAAAATATCTACATGAGTGTACCTGGACAAAGGTGCTTCACATAAATGCTGGGAAAAGGAGCAAAGTCTTATGCAAAGTGCCCAGCAGGTAATCTCAAAGTTCATGTGAGTGGAACACAGTTTATTGTCTAGTAGTATGCTGGCTACTGCTGTTAGCAGGCCATGTAAATGGCCTGTGCTCATTAGGGAGCACATTCCTGAAATGCCACCACCACAACATTTTCTAAGCCAAGAATGTTCATTTTTATAGTTAATAGCCAAAATACCACAGAATTAAGGCTCGCGCACACATGCGGGTCCCGACCCGCGATACACGATGTGTACAAACAAATGTTTCGGACGATAATCGACCGGTGTGGGCACTTTATCGTCAGAAACGGTTGTTCGTTCGGACATCCATCAGGTCGGTCAACGATCCCCAAGCGATCATCCGCTTCGGCTGATAATGTGTCTACACACAGGCCAAAACATTCATTCGTACACATCGTGCATGTGTACGAACCTTTAGAAGCAATAAGATACTATATGGTTCCAGACCTAACAATTAACACAGTATAAAGAGAAGCTATTTGGCGCACATAAATCTTTTGTCAACTTTCTGTTAGTAACAATGGAACTTTTTATAAAATCTTTTAGTATTGAAATAAAGTAGTGGACAGTAAAAAAAAAAATTCAATGAAGGAAGCAATTACATTTTTCCTACAGAGCAGAGCATTCTTTAAAAAAAACATCTATTTAAACCTATGTATCTTTTTAGCCATATTCTTTGAATATGAACTGAAAGGAATTAGTCAAGAGTCACTTAGCATAGCAGCAGAATACACAAAAAAGCAGCATGTTTTTCTGCTGGTGTGCAAACTCTCCACGTTTGTGTGCTATTTTTGTTTGCCTGAACAGAGGTGTAAGTATGAGCCCACTCTCTATTCATGATGCCGAGACACAGGACTTTTTCTAGTGAGTAGGGTCTGTGAATATTTTTATCCTTTTTATTTTATATAACTGTTGTACCTATTGTTTGTCATTTTATTATAACACCATTTTCTTTTCTTTTTGTATTAGATGCACTGTCCACCTTTTGGAATATTAAATCTAAAATTTAATGTTTTGTCTTTGATTCTCTAAAAGAACTCAGTTAGCCTCTGATAAGTTTGTATGCGTCTATATAGAGTGCTTGGCTAGTGTAAATGCTAATTAACGCTGTGACTGCTTGAGAAGGACTGATGCTAATTAACCAGTTAGTTGCTGGAGTGAATGGTGTAGTGTTAACCATTTAGCTTCCAGGACAGGGGTGTGCATAGTCAGAGAGAGTCAAGTGTGTTTTTGGGGCGTCTTCAAGGTGGTGTATTACCAATTGATTAGTCAGATCACATGCCCAGCGAACTGGCGTTCGTGACAGTTCCTAACAGTTATTTCAACTAATTGGCTGCAGGATGGGTCAAACATGCTCAGATCTCTACTGAGCAACTGAATTAACACAGGCGCTGGGTCAAGGGAAAGACCATAATGGCCCCTATTAGGGATCCTGCAAAGAGTCAGTGTTCGGAAGCATTTATTTATACACAGACAAAATGCTGACTGGGCAGGTTAAGGTCATTAGGATGGAAAAATACGGTTCTTTTTTCTTAAAAGTATATGTATTTGCACTGAACTTTCCTTTTAAAACATTATTAAAGTAATAATAAAAAATATTTATAAGTATTTTTGTGAAACAGCTATGCTCCCATGACATTTCTATTTGATGTCCTCATGTAACTACTTAATTGTGGAAGTCTAGGTTTCTCCAGTGATGGTTAACTTTTTATATAAGAGCACCCTTTGTTGTGACTTTAGTTAGTATAGTATAGTATAGTATTTGAGGTTGAATAAAGACATACATCCATCCAGTTCAACCCATCTAGCAATATCCTCATTTCCTGCCTAACTGTTGATCCAGAGGAAGGCAAAAAAAACCACCAAATTTATGAAGGGGGAAAAAATTCCTTCCTGGCAATCGGAAATTTCCCTGGATCAACTCTACTTTATGTATCAATACCAGTAACTTGTAACATTCCTTGTTTGCAGAAACTCATCCAGCTTTTTTTTTGAAAATGACCAATGAACATAACAATGCCATAACAATGTCCACTGGAAGACAGTTCCATAGCTTTATCGTTCTCACAGTGAAGCCTAAACCTTTTTTCTTTAAGTCTTAAGGGATGTCCTCGTGTCCTCTGACAAGTTCTATTGGTGAACAATGTCCCAGATAGTTTATTGTATGGCCCGTTAATGTATTTATACACAGTAATCATATCCCCACGCAAGCGCCTTTTCTCCAGCGTACATAATTGCAACTTTTCCAGTCTCTCTTCATATTCAAGCTCCCCCAATCCAATTATTAATTTAGTTGCCCTTCTCTGAACCCTTTCCATTTCAAAGATGTCCTTTTTGAACACAGGATTCCAAAATTGAACTGCAATCCCAAATGAGGCCTTACCAATGCTTTGTAAAAGAGGGAGAATTACATTTTCCTCCCTTGAATCCATACCTCTCTTTATACAAGACAATACCATGCTGGCTCTGGCTGTTGCCGCCTGGCACTGCTTGCTACCTTTAATTTTGTTATCCACCAAAACTCCAAGATCCCTTTATAACAGGGATTCACTTAACACAGAGCCATTTATAGTATAAGTAGCACAAGGATTTTTAAGTCCAAAATGCATCACCTTACATTTATCAACATTGAATTTCATCTGCCACTTAGCAGCCCAATGTGACAATCTATCTAGATCCCCTTGCAACGATTGCACATCCTCTGAAGTTTTTAATGGTCGACAAAGTTTTGTGTCGTCAGCAAACACAGAAACCTTGCTGACAATACCCACTTCCAAATCATTAATAAATAGATTAAATAGAAGCGGCCACAGCACAGAAGCCCCATTAACAACTACTCTCTGCATCCTATTCATTAACCAATCTATCCATGTACAAATGTGACTCCCCAGACCAACAGACCTTAGCTTATACATTAGTCGCCTATGGGGGACTGTATCAAAAGCCTTTGCAAAATCCAAGTAAACTACATCTACTGCTATACCAGAGTCTAAATTTCTACTTACTTCCTCATAAAAGCCATGCAAGTTAGTTTGACAAGATCTATTCCTCCTAAATCTATGCTGGTTACTACTTATAATGTCAGTCCTTGAAACATACTCTAGAACATGTTCCCTTATTAAACTTTCCAGGATCTTCCCCACCACTGAAGTTAAACTTACACGCCTGTAATTACCCGGCTGTGAACGACTACCCTTTTTGTAAGTATTACTACCTAATTGAACCAGTGGGAAATATGAAATGAAATAATGTCTTTGCAATGTTAATAGAATACTACAAACAATTCAAATCTTATCTCAATCACTAAAGGATAAATGTAATATTGTAGCCCTTTGCAGCATGTGAATGCAAAAGTCAATGGTGAATTAAACAGATTAAATCAGAAAAATTAATTATAATTTATAATTACAAAGTGTTCTAGGTAAATTATACCTGCACTTGCTGATCCCAATATTTTGACTGATACACTCTTCCTGTAGTTTGTATGGACAAAGGAACTTGGACATTCCCATTCATGCTTTTAAGCTGCATAGGGAAAGCTGACGTACAAGCTCCGTGCACAGCTTTATCTACCATACTTTTTTTTTCTTCAAAGCTCTGTTTGTTTTCCTCTAGTTTAATGCTACTTGTAGAGGCTGAAATCTTTTCCATTTGGACACCACCACAACTTTCTTGAGGACCAGAAGTATGCACAACTGCCTGAGGCTCAGGACATGTAGCATGAGCAGAATAAATTGCCCAAGATTCTACATTGGGTAGTTGCCCAGGCACAGACGTACATGCAGGTACCAATCCATATAGTTGGCTGCTATCCACTGTTAAAAGCTCTTGGCGAACTGGAATGTAGCCTTGTTGTTGGTTCTGCACAGGCAACGTTAATACTGTAGCAGATGAATTTGCTAGTGGTGTATGGTTTACAGGATAGCTGTCCTGGAGAGGCAAATCAAATTTTCTTTTTTTCACTGGCTGAGATAACCCTGTTGAGCAAGTTCGTCTTTCTTGGGGATTGGATAAAATAACAGAGCTATCACTTTGTCCATCAGGAGGGCCTTCTACTTGTTGCTGAGGTGTCTTAGAAGATTGATTTGACTGAATATCTAAATGGTTACCCTGCCGTAGCTGAATATGGTGAACAGGAATGTGATGCTGATCCATGGGAACTCCAGGGCTAACTGTAGTATGAGGCAATGGAGATGCAATGGGTCTAGCAAGCTCCAACAAAGAACCTGCAACATCTGTGTTATCCATATAAAAATAATGATTCCTTTGCTGATATACTGAAATTGGAGAATGTACAAACTGTTGCATTTCTTCACATCCTTTTCCACCTAGAGAATCCAAAAAGTCTTTCATGCGGTGTGGTGGTATTGCCTGGGCTTTCATCCTCAAATAATCTTCATAGGGAATGGAATTTTCTAATGAATGGTTCATCCTTCTGGCAACTGGAAGAAAGCCTTCAAAATAAAAAGAAAAGCTATAAAAATTTAAAAAATAGTGAAACAATTGTAGTTTTTGTTGTTACATCAACAACACTCACAATTAAGCAGTAAACATTTATCAATTTATAATACAAAGACTAGGTGTATATGCATGTGTGGCATTTCTCACTATTACTATCTATATGAACATAAATACATGCATATAAAGTATAGTCCTCACTTCTATAAGGTACGGTACATAACAAAATATATAAAGTTTATAAATGCATTGCTGGTACCCTTATTTTAATATGCAATACTCAAAATGTAAGGGTTAGCCACACCACTGTTACTGCTCCATGTGTTTAAAAATTAAAGGAAGTTCCTGTATTATAACCAATTATGTGCAGTTAGTAAAACATGCAACAGTCTAAGCCAATCAAAACATTTTTAAATGAAAATTAATTGGGTGGGTAAATAATGGAACACATAATTAAACAATTCTAAAAATTAGCTCCTTCTGGGCGGGTAAATAATGGAACACAGTTTGTAACGTTCTAGCATAGAAAGATCCAATAGATCTTCTCTTCATTCATGTACTACTGGATAGAAGCATAAGGGGAAAGATAGAGTGAAGCTCTGCAGAGCAGTTGTATTTCACTGTGGTGTTTGGACTGACCTAAAACACTTTATACAATGTCATGATAAATATATCAAGAAAATTCAAACTCCTGGATTTAATTATGTTCCTGCATAAAACCATTAGAACAAATGTATAAACAGGATAAACAGAATAAAGTGATACAACAAATAGAAGATGGATAATGTCTGCCTTATCTAGATGTTAGGTTACACTTGTATATTTAACACATGTATTTCTAAAGCACTTTAAAACACTTAAGCACTATAATATTTCCTTGTTTTCTATAATTGATATTTAGATAACTTCACTAAGACTGACACTTCAGTACCATCCAAAAGATGGCATTGTTGGGTATAGAGATGCTTGTTTTTAAATTACTCTGCATACATATGGCGAAAATATTTTAGTTTATTAAATCACATCAACGCGTTTCAGTCCAACTGGGACCGTCATAAGGATTACAGATACCTCAGTTCCTGTAGAATTTAAAGTAAAGGGACATACACAACAATTAACCCAATTAACTCAGTTAACACTCAATTGTCCACATCCCAAACCCACTGTGATTGCACATTTCCCTAGACTATGCAATAAATATACTCAAATAGATAAGAGTAATCGGCATCAACACCCTAATAGCGTAATATCCAATATATCAAACATAGTTAGAATAATTAGGGTATTAAATATTAGACTAAAGTGCCTTTAGTTCCATTTTAAGCGAAATAATCACAAAGTGACTATAGGTAAAAAATATACAAAGTGTCAAGTGCTAGATAAAAAAATCCAGAGGAATCCTGGAATCGGATAGAGTAACACTACCCAGAAGTGACTATATAGTGACAATATAAATATTAATATAGATAAAGTGTCTCAAAGTGACATGTGCTAACAATATTACAATCTTATTAAACACCCACTAATGTATAAAAAACAGGCAAGATCTATAAAGGTAAAACACCTGACGAATTGGAATAACAACGAGGATAAATCAGAATAAAACATTAAAAACAATAAAATCTGCATTTACAAAATATATTCAGTGTATCCAGAGCCTATCAGTGACCACACCTATCATAGAGGCAACTAGAAGATATATATTCTAAATAGCGAAAGATTATAAACATTCTATATAGGTAGAACTAGAATTAATGGAAAACAACAGTAAGGTAGAATACGTCCTAATTGTAACAATATTATTTCTATGTTGCTTTATCATAGAAAGCAAGACAGGGGAAGGATTTCATTAAGTCCTTTAGGGGAAACAGTGTCCAGACGTTTTATCCACCATGCTTCCTTTTGCAGTAGCCTCTTATGTCTGTCAATGCCCTCAGTAGGCTTAATATGATCGATAGCCACCCAGTGGAAATTGGCTAGGGAATGTCTAGCTTCCTTAAAATGGCGAGCTACAGGTTGTTCGGTTATCACTTTGTTTTTCCCTTTTAGTTTGGGTTCATTTATATCCATCTCTTTTGTATTAAGGACTGATCAGATGGCTTGTCTGTGATTCGCTCTCTTATTGATGTGGTCGTTTTTCCTACATAATATAGTCCGCAGGGGTATGATATGAAATATACGACATATGAGCTAAGGCAGCTCAATTTGTAGTTAATGGGGGATTCTTTTTCCACTGTGTGGATGACTAAAATCCTTACCTGTCAAAGCATAACTACAAGTAAGGCACCCCACACATTTGTAGCAACCATGTTTTTCTTGGGGTAACCAATTAGTTCTAGTCCTAACAAAATTCAGATTTTGAAAAGGCATGCGAACAAGCCCAGATCATGGCAAAAAAATTCCATGATAGAGGATACGACAAAAAGTTAATATCAACTCAATTAGATTGTGGCATCTCCAAATTTGCTGAACAAACCGATAAAGGCAACATACACAAAGGTGAGAGACTTCCCTACAGTACGAGCTATACGCCTACTACTAATAAGATTTGTAAGAGTGTTACTCAAAATTGGTCCATACTTACCAAGGACTTATCTCTCCCATTTACAGAAGCAACCCCAATGTTTGCTTATCGAAAGGGCAAAAATCTTCATAATTATTTGGTCAAAACTGACCTGAAACCTAAGGAAATTAGGACTAGAACTAATTGGACATTAGACAATCCTGCCAGAACCGCCTGTCGGTGGCATAGAAGAATGGGAAAGGTGGTTCTGGCAAGATCAAACTAATATTGCATGAGCGCTTGGTTGGATAAGTAAAATCGGATATATGTATAGCCACCTTAAATCCTATACAGTATCCTGATTAACATGCAAGGTTCATATTTATTAGTATTTACCACAACAAGTTCCAGATATACGTAACTAACCTCTGGGGTTAGGACTTGGGAGCACAGGATACTGATTGAATATACATGTTAGGGAGAGGTGTGGATAGAGGAGCTAAAAGCTACACACAGAGTAAAAAATGAAATAGAGCCTTCTTATAACAGAAGGTACCTCATACCTTTCACACGTTTGAAAACTACAAATCCCAGCATTCTGTGTTTTGCAGTTAGTGTCTTCTTAATGAACTTTTCACATGTTTATGGTTTTTAAAAGATGTTGAATAAAGAACTTTTTATGAAGTAACGGTGGTTGTCATCGGCTTGACTCCTCGCCCGTCTGACTACTTGATCCACATTCGGGAGGCTGGCACCGATCATAAGGCCTGGAGGAGACGCCGCAACCAGTTCGGATATTTGTATACACGGCAAGTGCAGCTCCCCGCAGTAAGTGTGTATTGTTTGGCTTGCACTAATACAATTAAACATGGTTGAAACAGTGTAGGGACAGTGAGTCCATAATGGGATCTCTGAATTCTTACTGTGATCATTTTTATACAGATACTCTGGGAACAGCTAGGGTTAGAAAGGGAAGAAATGTGGGCTCTCCATTGACTCCCATTAAAGTGGTGTCCAGTGGGTTTTCTCCTGATTTGTTGGACATAGCCTGAAGATTAATAGAGAAAGATGGTCTTGACCACCCAACGGCACAGATACCGTATATCTCCTCCCAAAGCACAGAGTTATTTATGGGGTAGGTGGCACAAGGACTATTAAACTCCAAATGCATCACCTAACATTTATCAACATTGAATCTTATCTGCCACTCTGTTGCCCATTTTGATAATCGAACAAGGTCTGCTTACAGCATTCATTTCAAGTTTCGAAAGCTCTGCATAGTTTTGTGCCATCAGCAAACACTGAGACCTTTCTCTCGGTGCCCCCTTCCAAGTTATTCATATAGCAGATAAATATTTATTATAATCCACCCCCTCATTTGAGAACATCCCAGGCCCCTGTGCAGGGATGATGGGGGGAGGGAGAGGAATAACACCCCCCTCCTCACTTCTCCCACCTCCATTTTCTCCCCCCTTCAGGTTTACTTTCGGTTCCATTGCCTCCAGCAACACTATGGATGGTGTGGCTCCTCTTATTTCTTTTACATACTGCACAGTGATGAACAATTGTGCAATGATTCAAAATATTTAGCCAACTCCGAATTTGAAAAGTCTCCATTTTTTTTCACAAAACAATCCCGTAACTCAGAAATACCCCCCCACAAACTATATATTCCAGAAATCTACACACTTTTAGCAATGTAATAGTGTAGTTTGTTCATTCATACCATCAATTGTGCGGTCACAGTTCTTCATAGACGTTCGCACTTTTCTGAAAAAATTAACTTAAAACTTCAAAAAGGCAGAAATCATGGCAAAACCTCATGGAATGTAAAAAAAAGTTACCAAATATCAATCCCCCAAATGTCCTAAATCAAATGGTATGCCATATGTGTGGTTACACGCGCAGACGTGGAAGCGAGTAGCCACAAAGCGAGACAATGCATGGTGGCTCAGAAACAGCGCAAATATTTAGCCATCTCCGAATTTGGACAGTCTGCAGTTTTTTCCACAAAACAACCCCGTAACTCAGAAATACCCCCCACAAACTATATATTCCTGAAATCTACACACCTTCAGCTATCTAACGTTGTGGTTCATTCATTCATACCATTAATAGTGTGGGCGCAGTTCTTTGTAGAATTTCTCACTTTTATAAAAAGAAAAAATGAACAAAATACTACTTCAAAAGGTAGAAATCATGCCAAAACCTCATGGAATATAAAAAAAAAGTGACCAAATATCAGTCCCCTCAAAAACAGCAAAAATAGTCAGCAAACTCCAAATTTGAACAGTCTGAAATTATTCCTACAAAATACTCCCCTAACTCAGAAATACCCGCCACAAACATATATTCCTTGAATCTACACACCTTTAGCTATGTAATTCTGTAGTTTGTTCATTCACACCCTCAACTGTATGGGTGCAGTTCTTCGTAGAAGTTCACACTTTTCGCAGATTTTCTGAAAAATTAACAAAAATCTACATTTGAAGGTAGAAATCATGCCCAAACCCCATGGAATGTAAAAAAAAAAAAAGTTACTAAATATCAATCCCCCAAATATCCTGAATCAGACAGTATGCCATATGTGTGGTTACACAAGCGGACGTGGAAGCGAAAAGCCACAAAGTGAGACAATGCATGATGGCTCAAAAACAGCAAAAACATTTAGCCAACTCTGAATTTGAACAGTCTGCAGTTTTTCCCCACAAAACACCCCCCATAAACTATATATTCACAGAATCTACACATGTTCAGCTACATAACATCAATGGTGTGGGCGCAGTTCTCCGTAGAAGTTTCGCAGTTTTACACGATTTTCTGGAAAAATAGAGAAAAATACATTTCAAGGTTACAAAATCACGCCAAATTCCCATGTAATGTTAAAAAAAACCTTACCAAATATCAATCTCCTAAATGTCCTGGATCAAACAGCATGCCATATGCATGGTTACACACATGGAAGTGGAAGCGACTAATCACAAAGTGAGCCAATAACAGTATTTTTCCAAATATTTCAAACTAAATACCCCTCTAACTTGGATATCCCCCCAAAACTATATATTTTCAGAATGTACAAACCTTCAGCTACGTAACACTGTAATTCATTCATTATACCATCAATGGTGTGGGCGCAGTTCTTCATAGAATTTCTCACTTTTCAAAGATTTGCTGAAAACATAACATTCAGTAGGTAGAAATCATGCCAAAACCCCATGGAATGTAAAAAAAGTTACCAAAAATCAATCTCCCAAATGTCATGAATCAAATGGTATGCCATATGCATGGGTGCACACAGAGACATGGCCCCCAACTGACTCAAATGGGAAGCATGCACAAGTGCAATTACAAGAAAACAATCAAAGCGCTCTGTAATTTCAAACAGCCCCGAAACTTGGAAATGCCTCCCATAAATAAAACCCCCCACATGTCCTGAATCAAACGGTATGCCATATGCATGGGTGCATGCAGACACAGGGCCACCAACTAACTCAAATGGGACCCATGCACAAGTGCACTTACAAGAAAAAAATCAAAGTGCTCTGTAATTTGAACAGCTTACACATTTTTCAAAGGAAACAGCCCCGAAACTTGGAAATACCCCCCACTAACTATATATTTTTGGAATCTACACACCATCAGCTATGTTACGGTTCCAAGATTTCATACATACATGAAAAATTCCAGACGCGGTAATCCAAAGAACTCTGTGTTTTTAGGAGATTTTGTGAAAAATAAAATAAGATGATTCAAGGGTTGAAATCCTACCTAAACTCGCTTGACATGCAAAAAAACCCACTAAATGTCAATCTCCCACATGCCCTGAATCAAACGGTATGCCATATGCGTGGATGCACACAGAGACGTGGCAACCAACTAATTCAAATGGGACCCATGCACAAGTGCATTTACAAGATATAATAACTTCCCAAGAAGTGATTTTTTATTCATTGGCAAAGATCAATAATTTGGTGATCAGAAGTGATCACCAAATTTTGATCTCTGTCCCAATTTTTTGCTAAGTAGCAAAGACTATTTGTGAATGGAGCTCTGAGCCCCATCGGATTTGGATGAAACCGATGGGGGATCGAGGGGGCTAGGGGGGCACTTGAATACTGCCCCCGATCGCCCATAGCTGCCTTAAAGGGGCAGGCAGAAATGAAAGTGTCCTGATCGTAAATTTTACAATCTGTGGCACTTAAGAGGTTAAGCCATTATCTTAACAGCTTACAACCTCATAGACCTAAGCCCGCTACTATACTGCACCAGAAATGTTTTCTCTTCTGTTAAATAATAATACGTGCATTGAAGTGCGCATGGGAAAACAGAACGCAGCACAGATGTTTGGCATGGACATCTTAGTTTTCCTTGTGATCGCAGTATCCATGCAATGCACAAATCGGATGCAATCTCAATAATGGATTGCATCACACAGAATTTTGGAGTAGAGGGGCCCTAGCCCTGTGCACGTATTTTGGAATTGTAGGAATAACTAAAGCTCACAGGTAGACCACACAAAAACCCTCACAGATGTGGCATACAATGGCTTATGCTGCACAAACAGTACTGTATGGCATCAGTGCTAGCCAATTAGCCACCATAATGTCAAGAGAGGGCAGTAAATATCTATTGTCGACAAGCCCATAGCAACTGCAACTAAAATAAAATTCCCAGGAGCCAGAGAGCAAGGGCACCTAGAAATATACTCCTGCTGGCTATCATTTTAAAGGGGATTCTATTTTCTATGAAACTGATGACCTAAAGGGTATTTCCTCCTAGATTTTTATGACTGGCTCCCAACGCCATTTTTGCAGATGGTCTGGCTGAAATAGCGCCTCGAGTGTACCAGGCATTAAACAATATACGGAATCTTTAGTTTTAAAGGGGAAGATCGTGGAAAAAAACATTTCAATCCTTTGTTTATATTACACACTAGACAGTTAAGCCCGATAAATAATGGGCGCTAGTCATTAAGAGTCTCTCTCTCTCTACTCCGGGAATGAAAATGTCCTGTAAGTTTCAGATGCCGATGCACGCACATGTTCCGGACATTCGGTAAAGCCAACTCCTCTAACACTCTGCCGTTTCCGTTTCGGCACTTCGGCAGTTTTTCACGGTCTTACGGACGCACACTTGGGCTTTAATTATATTGGACGCCTTGTTATTATACATATTGTCTTCTATTTTGAAAAAACAGTTGATTTCATATCTTTTGCTGTGGAGAGTACTGATCTGCCATTTCAGGTTCTGTAACGGTCCTTCTTCCCAGAATGCACACTTCCTTAAAAATCCCCTTTAGCTAGTAATGATAACAATCAGAGTGGACACCCAAAAAAGGAGAGTAGAAGAAATGGCTTCTCCGCTTATTAGAAGTAAACAAAATATGTTGACCTACCCAAATTGACAACACAGAAAAGGGGCGATGAGTTCCTGAATTTGCTGCAGGATAATTTTCTTTCACAGGTGGTTGAAGTTCCTACTAGAAAAGGAGCTCTGTGGATCTGGTAATATCTAACTTTGTGGAGCGTATTATAGATATAAAGGTAACGGGAGGCTTAGGGAAAAGTGACCATGAAATAGTTTAATTTAGTGTATGTTATCGAAAGAAAAAGTGCGCTGGGTTAACAAAGACTTAATTTCAGGAAAGCAAACTTTCCCAAGAGTTAAAAGTAGCTCTACAGCATGTCAGCTGGGATAAAGTATTCTCAAGTAAAGGTACTCAACAGAAGTGGACTGTGTTTAAGGGGATGTTAAGAAATCTAAATTTCTACCCTTGGTAAATACTGTATATACATATACAGTGAGGTGAAAAACTATTTGCCCCCTTCCTGATTTCTTATTCTTTTGCATGTTTGTCACACTTAAATGTTTCTGCTCATCAAAAACCGTTAACTATTAGTCAAAGATAACATAATTGAACACAAAATGCAGTTTTAAATGATGGTTTTTATTATTTAGTGAGAGAAAAAACTCCAAATCTACATGGCCCTGTGTGAAAAAGTGATATTAAAAAATAACTTAACTGTGGTTTATCACACCTGAGTTATGGTTATAAAGCCATTTCTAAAGCTTTGGGACTCCAGCGAACCACAGTGAGAGCCATTATCCACAAATGGCAAAAACATGGAACACTGATGAACCTTCCCAGGAGTGGCCGGCCGACCAAAATTACCCCAAGAGTGCAGAGAAAACTCATCCGAGAGGCCACAAAAGACCCCAGGACAACATCTAAAGAACTGCAGGCCTCACTTGCCTCAATTAAGGTCAGTGTTCACGACTCCACCATAAGAAAGAGACTGGGCAAAAATGGCCTGCATGGCAGATATCGAAGGCGCAAACCACTTTTAAGCAAAAAGAACATTAAGGCTTGTCTCAAATTTGCTAAAAAACATCTCAATGATTGCCAAGACTTTTGGGAAAATACCTTTTAAGTGGCAAATACTTGCAAATAGGGGTAAATCCTCCTATATTTGTACATACAGTATGCACAAATAAAGAAGGTTTTACTCTTATTTGTAAGTATTTGCAACTTAAGATGTTTGAAAACTACAACTCCCAGCAATAAAGAATGCTGGGAGTTGTAGTTTCCAAACATCTTTAGTGGCAAATGCTACCCCCTCGGTTTATACTCGAGTCAGTGTGGTTTTCCTCCTTTTTTTACCTAAAACTAGGTACCTCGGTTTATACTCGAGTATATACAGTATAGACGCTGCACACCAGAATTTCTTCTTTAAAACATTATTGCATTTATTTCACCTTAGTAAACATGGCAGTGTTTCAGTTCCTGTTGAGAACCTTTATCAAGCCATTAAGCTTGATAAAGCAAACAATACTTTGGGAAAACCACTACTTTAAAGGTTCGTACACACGTGTAATGGCGGGTGCCGACCCGCGACGCACGATGTGTATGAACAGCCATTTCGTGCGTTAATCGGCCCGTGTATGGGCACTTTATCGGACAAAATGCCCGTTTCTTTAGAGATTGTTGCCTAATTCGCCAGGTGGATCTCTGAATGAGGGTCTGTTTCAGCCGATAGAGTACCCATACACGGGCTGATTAACGGCTGAAATGGCTGCTCGTACGAACCTTAAGTCATTACCAGTAAACCAGCAGTAATCTTGTCGAAGCCTATATAATAGTTAGTAATCTTTTTGAAGCCTATATAGTAGTTAGTAATCTTGTTGAAGCCTATATAGTAGTTAGTAAATCTTGTTGAAGCCTATATAGTAGTTAGTAATCTTGTTGAAGCCTATATAGTAGTTAGTATCTTGTTGAAGCCTATATAGTAGTTAGTAATCTTGTTGAAGCCTATATAGTATTTAGTACTTGTTGAAGCCATATAGTAGTTGTAATCTTGTTGAAGCCTATATAGTATTTAGTAATCTTGTTGAAGCCTATATAGTAGTTAGTAATCTTTTTGAGCGCCTATATAGTAGTTAGTAATCTTGTTGAAGCCTATATAGTAGTTAGTAATCTTGTTGAAGCCTATATAGTAGTTAGTAATCTTGTTGAAGCCTATATAGTAGTTAGTAATCTTGTTGAAGCCTATATAGTAGTTAGTAATCTTGTTGAAGCCTTATAAGTAGTTAGTAATCTTTGTGAAGCCTATATATAGTTAGTAATCTTGTGAAGCCTTATATAGTTAGTAATCTTGTTGAAGCCTATATAGTAGTTAGTAATCTTGTTGAACCTATATAGTAGTTAGTAATCTTGTTGAAGCCTAAGTAGTTAGTAATCTTGTTGAAGCCTATATAGAGTAGTAATCTTGTTGAACGCTATTAGTAGTTAGTAATCTTGTCGAAGCCTATATAGTAGTTAGTAATCTTGTCGAAGCCTATATAGTAGTTAGTAATCTTGTCGAAGCCTATATAGTAGTTAGTAATCTTGTTGAAGCCTATATAGTAGTTAGTAATCTTGTTGAAGCCTATATAGTAGTTAGTATATCTTGTTGAAGCCTATATAGTATTTAGTAATCTTGTTGAAGCCTATATAGTAGTTAGTAATCTTGTTGAAGCCTATATAGTAGTTAATCATTTTAAACACGAGAGATAAAGAACAGTTTTTATTTTACACAAAATGTGCAATGTCAGAATTGTTTCTGAAGCAAACATCAATGAAATATAGAAGTAAAGTCTTTTGCTGGCATTTAATATTCTGACGAAAATGCAGTAAGGGCTTTTTTATTCTCTAAAAACATGCACACACAAACCGTTGTTGGTTTTTTTTGGTTTTTTTAAATGACCCTGTCTTTAAATTGACTTTTTCCTGCAGCTATATACGAGCTTTTGCCAGTTTTCAACAGTGTTAAGTCTTACCAAGCATGTCTAGTGTACTAATGGTTCCTGCAAATCTATTATTCATTGCAATAGCATCTATTATAAACTCTGAGCAAAGATGCCTTGTGTTTTAAGCTTCTTGCTCCATTTTCACATTGGAAAATACCTTTTAAAGAAACATTTTTCAAAAAAAGACACACATAGGCTTGTAGTCTGTAGTTTCTCTGTGCGCCATTCATAAGCAAAAATTAAAAGACAGAGAGACCCAGAAGGGATACAAGACTTGATAATTTAAGAAATGAATGCACTTTAATATGTTCAGACTATTACCATCTGCTACAGTACTAGTGGGAGGCTGGTTTCTTTCTCAGAATACAAATAGATACACAACTCTGTCTAAGTACAGTATGGTTTGCACAATCTTAGTAATAATTATATGTGGGATATCTTGATAAGGAAACATGGCACTTCACAAATATGACCACAAGCATATATATTGCTTCTTTTTGCAGTTATTTCTGAATTTCTGAAAAGAAATAGGAAAAGAGCAATATAGAAGAGATGACACTTTAATTTTTCAGCAAACAGCTCATTTCACAATTGGTCTTAAATATAAGAGTAAATTTCTGACTCTTTTTAATATGGAGACAGACTTTTACCTAAGGAAAACTAAGGAAGAATCTCTCATTCACTGGTTCGCTTTTACATAAAGAGCCTAATATAATTATTTCATGAATCAGAAGCGATGCACAGGATATCATTTTTATTTGTGGTGTAGCAATAGGTGGAAGTTAGTAATTTACCTCAAGGTTGTAATCTTCTACTGTCCTTTTCAGGGGATCAACGATTTGCCAACAAATTAAAATGCACAGGTCAATCAATAACATTCCTCCAACAATCACAAGCAGCTTTTGATCCTTAATAATCTGAAGGCAGACAATTAATAAAACTATAATTAATGTGTATAATACAACAGCCTTTGAAAAGAAGAAACTTTTTTATGCAGCTGATATACATTTATATTTCTTTTCCTATTTGCTAAAACTCTGTAAGCCACCATTGTTTCTCTTATTATCTAGTCACAATACAAGCACATTTTGGAAGATATACAATGCACAAATAATGATTACAATAACTACATTTAAAATGAACATCTATTGTATAAATTAGATTTGTTACCAACTGATAGGGAACATTTACAGTACATAGTTATAGATCTAACAAAGTTTCTACCTTTTATATTATCTTTAATTCATATGAAAAGCTGATCCAAGGAAAAGAAAAATACTCCATACAAAACCACATACATTTTACACAAATTATTTTTTTCCAAAAAGCGACTAAAGCAATCCTTGGGTAAACTTAAATCAATCTATTAATGCCAGAAGCAGTAAATTTCTGTAAATAACAAAGAAGGTGTCTATTGGGGAATATACTGAGAGACACAGCACAAACAAAACTGCTACCCCATAAGGAGCTCAAACTGGATACCATTATGGTGAGCTGCCCAGGCTCTAATGCAACAAAAGTAGCTACAAAATTGTAACATTTCCACCTCAGTGCTTTACAATTGCTATCAGACTACTCATGTTGCCTTTGTTTTTTTGCCAAACATTGTTTCTGATACTGTGTTTACATAATTCCTTCTTAGCTTCATCTTCTTAAAGAACATTTTTTTAGAAGTATTGGTGCTGGTCTACTGTACTGTATTCATAAGTAAACTTTTGTTTTGCTGGTGTGTTCTCTACAGTAAAAAATTCTTCCTTTCACGTCTCCTTTGTAGATATAATTAGTTCCCAGGCTTATTTAATAAGAAATTTGTCTGAGCAGTTAATTTTCCTCAACTAATCTGATGTTACCTTTTTACTGGTCTACTACAGTTAGAAAATATTTTATAACATCTGATTGGCTGCTGCACCTCTTAAGGTGGCCATACACATGCGATTTCCATCGCAATGTGCTGTCAGATCACATTGGTATCTGTTGGCACATTGCGCTTGTAAATGACCGATCCCCATACGCGGTATGGGGATCAGTCAGTCGTATGGCCATACACATAAACAATCGTATCGGCTCCCTTTGCTAAAGTAAAGGGAGCCGATAACAGCCAACGGAAATTTTTCGTCTTTCCTGACCAACCGTAGTGGCGGCTATGGTCGTTCGTTGGCACTATGGTTGGTCGGGAAAAGCCTATACACTTTAACGATAATGGGTAACAACGGGATTTACCCATTATCGTTCATATGTATGGCCACCTTTAGATAGGCCCTTCTGGCAATGCATTTACTTTCTGTGGTCCTCTGTAGATTGTAGATGGGGTAGTCACCATTTAGGAATATGGGGCTGGTGCAAAATAATGATTTGGCTGGCTAGAGTGTTTTGCAAGCTGTAGAGATACTGCATAAAAAAATGGTGGATCAACACCCAAATTATATTTGTTATTGCGAATATTGACCTTCTGCAAAATCTCGAAAAAAATCAAAAGTCAAACTTAATGCACAGCAATTCACAGTCTATTTGTTATTAGTACTCGATTGATAACTCCCTGCATGTTTTTATTTTATGAAGGTTTAGTGTCCTTCTTACAGTATTTTTTCAACACAAACCGGAATGATACACTATTACTGTAGATCTTGATACACTATTACTGTAGATCTGCTCACAAATTTTCCATTTGAAGGCCTACATTATCACTAGATTTTACATTTATTTATTGTTGCTTCATTCTGCAGTTTTGCCTATAGAAAGGTTTCCTTTGCATCATTTCTACATACTTGCTCACACTAACGTTGTAACTTATTTACACATTAAAATGGGCTAGAATATAATATAGATGAGGTGACAATATGTGTGACACTTGCATTTCCCTTGAAGCTGATAAAAGAGCATGTACATTTTCAAGTTCAGAAGTTAAGTGGAAGAAAGAGGGAGCCATATGATGAGAAATTACTATTAAGGGGTGGGGGAGAAGAAAGAGATTTGTGGAAATGAGAGCTAAATGGAAGAGAAAAAAAGGAGATCTGGAAAAGTGAATAGTTGAATACACAGTACAGGCTATTATTTAAAGGGCAACTGTTAGGGTTGCCAACAAGTTAGGGTTAAATAAAAGTCTTTCTATCATGCTTTTAAAATTAACCCTGGATCACATCTCTAGGTAAAATTTGTAATAGGTTATTTTGCTGGAAAGGTGTAGCAATATAACCTCCTGAACAGTGTGCTTTCAATAACTCATAGTCATGTGATCAGCCTCTGTTTGTATTAATAGGCCCCCCTTTCTACTGTAAAGTCTGTGCAGATCTTTCCCAGCATTAAGTAAGCATGCCCTGTCTCTGGGGCAGAGGGGAAGAGCTAGTGGCACACTAAGGCAACCCGACAATTAGTTTTTAGAAGCAGTAAGTGGATTGCTGTCAATTTTTAATGCCGCATTGGTGAGTTATTTTACTATCTATCCTACCTCCCTGGGATCTATAGGTCAAGATGGCAGCTATAGTGACTTTAGTTTCCCTTTAAATATTTGGGATAATGCTAGATAGATAAGGATAAGAAAATAGCTCACCTTCTTCTTCATTTTTACATTTTTAAAAATAGCATGAACTCTCCATGTTTTTGCAAACATTGCACCAAATGCAGTTGTGTAACCAACAGTCAATATCCACGTTCTTACCTTTAATAGAGAAAAGAAATAAAAATGATATACAAGTGGCACTAATATTTAATTTGCAACATATGTACAATTCATTACTACTCCTCCCAATAAAATACATTTGAGGAAAAGGAACATGTATATTAATGAAGTAGATCAGTGCTAAATATTTGTAATTTCTTTGTTTATATATATCTTTATATATGGTAATAATCTTGTGTACTTCATGTGTCTATAGATTAGAACATATACGGTAACTGTCTACATCGAGTGCTCATCAAGCTAATGCATTTGCTTACAGATGGTTATAGATAAGTCCTAATGAGATTAAAATGGAATTTTGCGATCTCACGCAAAATATTATACAACACTGAATCTCATTCACAGAAGTGTTGCCTTTTCTAGCATTATTTCATAAACGTCCTTTTGTACATTTTAAATAGTTAACCACACAGTTATTAAATTCTGTCAAACTCAAACACCTATTTTCAAAAATTAGCGAAAATTTGTTAATTATCTAATCCTCGCATCAGTAATCCTTGAATGTAGCGTTTGAATTTTATAAACCTCGAATGTAGCCTTGAGTTCGGTAACCCTCGAATGTAGCCTTCAATTTCGATATCCCTCGAATGTAACCTTCGATTTCGGTAACCCTCAAATGTAGCCTTCGATTCCAGTCACCCTCGAATATAGCCTTTGATTTCGGTAAACCTCGAATGTAGCATTCGGTAACCCTCGAATTGCCCATAATCCTCGAATGTAGCATGCGGAAACCCGACAATTGACCGATTGTTGGGGAAGATAGTGTATGAACGATTTTTGGTGCTATGGACATGTTCACCAGACCATTTTCCAGGTGCCACAGTAATTTACAGTAAGTTACCAATGCTATTTTTACTGTATTTACCGTAATCTGAACTTTTCCAACAATTTTTTTACATTCACTTTAATGGGTTAATTTTCAAACTACCATGAAGCAGAAACATCAGTTAACATTTCTGGATAACCTTATATCTTTTAGCTTTCTAACTACAGCAGTTTTGCAGAGTGTTACCTATATACAATATTTCATTTGAGGGGTTGAATTGCCCTTTAAAGTCCACTGTCTATAATGCAAAAATTTATTATGTACAGTAATTTATTAAGGGTGGAACGGTGGTCTCCATAGAAGTTCCCTTTCTTGAGGAGAGCTTTCTCATACCGTTCGAACAAGCCTAGGATGTTTCTACACTTTTTAGGCTGCCCTATCTCTGTGTCTTTTTTACAGGCCTGTGTTATAAGCTGTGTCATAAGCCCCACCCCCAACAATAAATCTTTTATGAATTTAATTACAGACAACCATTTGCTGTCCATTTCTCTACCTTAGGGAGAAAAAAACAATATTTTCAGGCTTGTGGCTAGCTTAAAAAATGATTTAGAATATCAGGGTGGGGCTTATTATGCAGCTGATGATGCTCTGTCTCAGCAGTGGACATGCTCCAAAGTTAGAGGCAGACTCCAAGTGCTAGTGAGTAGGGATGGCATAGAACTCGAACCCGAGTTCGAGCCGAACTGTTCGAGTTCGAACGGACCCGGACTTCTCGAACTATCTCGGACGCGGACTTTCGATATTTCCCGGACTTTCGATGATTTATCGAATGTTCGAATGTTCGAACGTTCGAATACGCGAGTAAAATGTCCATGGTATCTAGGTGCGAACATCGAATCTGCGAGTAAAGTCTCCATTAAAGCCTATAGGCGAGCATCGAATCTGCGAGTAAGATGTCCATGTTACCTCGAACGTTCGAACGCGAAAGCTCGAAAGTAGCGCGTGTGAGAGTAAAATCGATTTTACGAAAGTCCTGGATATTGGAACATGCTCCCCAGACCATTTCCCAGGTCCCACAGCCATTTACATTAGTTACCATTAATATTTTAGTTGTATTTGACTCGAACTTTTCAAACTATTTGCCTCCCATAGACTTTAATGGGTCCGTTTTCGAACTTTCGAACTTTTACAATAGTTCGAAAGTTCGAAAACGGACCGAACTTTCAATAGTTCGACCATCTCTACTAGTGAGCTCATAGTGCTAGCAGGAAAAAACACCCTTTATACTGCTGAAACTTTGGATAGACTGCAGCAAGGAGCATGATGCCTGAGACATTTTAAAGTTAGGAGTGTGCTCTTTTTAATAAAGGCCACTTGTATGGAGACCACAGTTTTTTTTTAAATAATAATTTCAAATAATACTATGTTTAGTGAAATGTTTTTGATCCCAGGTGGGAGAAAAGTCTTAAAGGGCATGTCCACCCCCAAACCTAAATTCTCCCCCACTACTGGCCCCACTGTGTAGTGTTTAAAAATCCTTACCTTACCTCTCAGCTCCAAATGGTTCTCCTGTAATGTCTGTCCAAATTCCTAGAAAGTAAAGAGTAGGAGCCTGGCTGTGAGGGAGAACATTTCCGCCTCTTAGCTGTCCACTGAGAGGTCTCTGGCTTGCTCAGTGCAGCCCTTTTCCCCCTCCCCCCCCCCAATTAATAAACACTTCAGGTAGCTCATTAAAGCACAGTCAAGGCATAAACTATGCAGATATATAAATGACACTTTGCTTATATACAGTAAAGAAGGAATGTCCCATGGATCATAATGGGGAAATACCACTACTATTCAGCAAATACAGCCAACAGGAGGCAAACTGAAGTATAATTTATACATTAATAAAGCAAGCAGATATCGGATTAGCAAAGCACAAGGTAATTTTGGCTTTTTATGGGTTCACTATTATATTGTCTAAGTATATGCCATTTGTACTTCATTTACTAATCTAACTGCCTATCAATCCAGAGATGGATTAAGATCATATGGGGCCCTAGGCAGGGCCATCATTTAGGGACCCCTTTTTTGCTAAATATACAGGCTAACAGATATATGTATTTGGGCTTTTATATGACAAGGTGAGGTCATGTTGGTACTTCAGTTCGTGTAAATATGTGATTCTCTACATATAAATAGTGTATGTCCACAAAGCCTTTGGGCATAGATCTTGATGAATAGGTTTTAGATAAAAGAACATTGACCTGCTGCTTTGGGCACCCACACCTGACTACAATCCAAGTAGTGTTGTCAGTTGCTGTCAACACACAGTAAACTATATTCATTTGGGACAAGGACATGAATCACCTCTGGGATTTTCACCAGTCATGAAGCTGAAAAGACAAACACACAGAAACCCAAGATAAAGCTTCAGCCACACTTGGGAACAGCATGGGATTATGCACTTTTGCAAGAAGAAAATAAGAGCAATACACAAGTCTTTGTAGCTCTTAGTTAAAAAATATTTCATGAAGTCTATGAAATGAACTGAATGTTGTTGGCCAAATAAAATAAGAGACTGTACTAAATTATCAAAACATTTTGCGTTATTGCTGTATCATTTCATTATGTATCAACTGACCGCATACAGGACATAATTATATATATCCAATGGTGGATATAATGAGCCATCAGGGATTTTCAATAAAAGTTCTTATCGTTAAAAATGATGCTAATTTTGTTTCAACCAATCAGATCTGATTTAACATTTGAAAGCTAACATTTGATTGGTTGGGGCACAATTATCACCATTTTTAACGATAAGAACTTTTATTGAATCTCCCTGCTATTTCAAAGCTTTAAAAAAAAAAAGGTGTCCTTTTGCAAAGCAACAGTGTAAAATAATTCACAGATATATTGTAGTCAAACTCCAGCTGAAATATAAACTAAAGTAAACATTAAAGTATTCGCTACTATTAAAGAATCTTTATTTTAGGCTAGAGTGATGTCTATGTCACAGTGCACTTTGTAATCATTACTGTATATTAACACATTTGCTAACTGATATCAGCTGTACTTAATATGACATTTAAAGATTTAGTCAAATATTATGTAGCTCCTCCCTACTTTACTGTTCTAACTACAGTTTGTAAACCTTCACCATGTACAGGTTAAAGTCACCTACTAGATGTACATTGCATGCCTATCATTGATTTGCATTTAATCCACACTACTAAGAACATAGTCAACTGTAAAACCAGACCAAAGGCTGTGGCAGAAGTAGAACTTCTAAAAAATAAACCTTATATGTCCTTTCCTTACCTTTGTTTTCTACTGCAAATAATATTTTTGTGACACTAAATTAGCCTTCTCTATACAGACATAAACCACACCAGGGGTGTGCTTCTTGCATCTTCTTGTTTTTCCTATGACAGATATAGCTTCCTTACAGAAAACTACTGTGGATAAAGCATGGATAGGAGCCCCATCATGTTGCAGAGAGGTCCAGTGATTCCTACTTATGCCACTGATCCCCACTCTATAATATGCTCACTTACTGTACAGTATGTGCAGGTGTGAATTGACCCACATTACTGAAAACACTGGCTGCAAAAAACATGAATGCCACTTGTAAGGTTCAAACACTCATACTGAACCCAATCAACATATGTTTCACAGTGTGAGGCTTTCCTTGGATAACATCTACCTTGTTTTAAATACATTTGTTCTTTGAACTCACATTGGCTTCAGTTATTATAGTTAATTTAGGCACTATATTTGCAATAATCTACCACCTGTGCTGTGGAGACAAGTTATTCAGCAGTAATGAGGTTTAACAAAGCCCAGTGGATGCTGAATATTTAACTAATTAACAAAAAATCCCCAGAGACTGGACATACAGTACATTTAATGCTTTTTTTCATACTATAAGTCTTTAGTTTTTACAGTACTTGATATATCAGAACATAAAATGTATAATTTATTTTAGTTATAACACACATTTGAAAGGTACTTTCAAACAGGTAGGTTATATCTAAATCTACTGTGCTGTATCTAGTGATAGGTCACAAAATATACCTCTAATCAGGCACCAACTGTATTAAGTGTCCATCACTATGGTTCCAAAAGAGCCTTCCATGATACTCTCCTCTTCTCACTAACTTATGTACCCAGAGTGAGGACCTGAATTGCTAAGTCCTCACCTATGGGTACACTTTATAAGTCAAGTAATACTTACCCAAAGTTTCCTTCGTTCCCCTGGTGTAGTCCCGCCTTCCAAACTGTCCGCGATTCGGCCAATGGGAAGACGCGCTTCTTGCATAGTGGGTCTTCCCATTGGTCCTGTCACTGTCTGGGAGGCGGAGCTACACCATGGGGGAAAAAATGAAATTTTGGGTAAGTATAACTTGACTTATAAAGTGTAGCCAGGGGTGAGGACTTAGCGATTCGGGTCCTCACTATGGGTACTTGTAAGGGGGAGGGGGGTGATTTTAGGACTATAATTGTTCTTTAAAGAAAAAACCCTAAAATGGGGTATTAAATGGCCATTTCAGCATCCTCTTTTCTATTTCTTCTCTTTTAAATTCACTACTTTCTTCACAACTGTTGGCTTTAAATGCATTTCTTTAACATCACCCCAAAATCTAAATGGTTTTCATCCAATCTGATTTTGAAGTGGCCAAAAGTAAAAGAAAGGGGAGGACCAAGAAGAAGAAATACAGTAAGATAAGAAGATAGAGGAGGATCCTAAGTTGGTTCTTGTATGAGCCACAACACTTTTTAAGAGGCACTTTCTGTAAGAGCCAAACAGGCCAGAACTAGGTTAGGGATATTTAGCAAACATTGTTAGATCCAGCTATCTGTCAGTATTTAGATATGTTGTGAAGAATGCAAGCCTGTGTATATACATCAGAAATGTATATATATATATATTACTTTGTTTTCAGGGATAAAAATCCTTTATTTTTTCAATTATTTGTTATTAAAAATATTTCCATTTTTTTATTCATTTACTTCTATAGACCTAATGTGTTCTATATTTTTTTAACCCATTTGTGGGCATTGTGAACAAACTAACTGTACCATCCAAGACTACGATCTCCCTCAAATGCACAGAAATACTATGCATCATAAGTAACAATAATTATAACAATAAAAATATAATTTGTAAAACTTTATATGAGGTGTAATCATGTTATGATGAATGTCTTCAAGAGATAAACCTCAAATCCAGTTGATCTGAGCTTGAGCTCAGCTTTGTGCTGAATACAAATTCCAAATATCAGCCTAATGTAATATACCTAGTGGTGACTAATACAATAAGAAAGGGAAAGACTTGGATAATAATTTCAGAAACTGTAATTTATTCTACCAACATCCTTATATATTCTTGGAAGATGCAATTATTTGAATGTTCTTCATGCTGTATTTGCAGGGGCATTATGTAGAGGAGGTCACAGTAAGAGAGAAAAACCTGTTTTATAGATATTAAAAGATGGTATTTGACAGATGGCAGTAGGAGGGCTGGCAAAAGCATTTAATATAGATCTGAATTTGCAAATGCTTGAGATCGAATCAAAGCGGCATATTTAAATTCTACTTCCAATTTTCCTTCTATGCTTAAACGGGAATGATGTTTTCTTAGTAAGATTAATTAACAGAGGTTTTTTTTTTTAAAGCACTTAAAGTACAATGACTTCCTGTAGTATTACAACTTCAAATCAATAATTTAGTTGGGTTTTCTGGCGTCACTCTTTCTATTAAAACCAAGGCATACTATAAAGGCATTATGTTATACTGAGACTACATGATACTAAAAATACACTTTAGCACCTTTTACGCTAATGACATATTTGTTTAGACATTAATTGGCAGGGATAGCCGCAATGTGTCTACAGGCAGCTTTGCCTGTAAGCGTTTACTGAAATCAATGCAAAACCAAATCACGTAAGAAATACTGCAAGCTGCAGTGTTAACTGGTTGTTACAGTTTGAATACGTTCAAGGTGATTCATGTTATCATCAACCATTTCAGTATAAATGATATATACCATTCAATGGCAAGTTATAAGCAAAGAAAATGTAAGCTAATCATGTGTATGCTTGGATTTGATGCAAAGCTACTGCAGGAATATACAATTAAACCTTCGGGTACAGCTTTAATTAAATCTCTAACCATACAACAGACAGTGAATATAAGCAGTAATATTCTTATGATTATTCCTTGTTTCTGAAGTTAGCAAACTCTTTTTTCACAATCCTTTTATTAGCAGAAATCAAAAGCATTTGGTGTGGTTGGCACTGATGCCTTTTAGTAATGTGTTCAAATTCTCCCATGGACACATCTGCAAGGAGTACGTATGTCTCCCATGTACTTGCAGGTCTTGATGTGAATATACATTATCAATGTATTTTTATGTAAAGCGCCATGGAAGATGTTGGCACTATATAAATTTTAAGACATAAGTCTACCTAGATGACAACACAGCCTCCTTAGCAGCTAAGCCACACCGTAGGATTTTTGCATCTTGCAAATGAAAAGTAGAGAGTTTAAGCAGACTGATGAAAAACAAAATGCAAAGACTGCCTTTGCATACAAATATCAGGAGAAAACATAAACAGGTTAAGTGTAATGGACTGTATGTTTCAAATTTTGCTTTTTAATTTCCAGATATGTAACCTATGATAAATTTTCAGCTATTATTAAATTCGAATTGTCCTGTCCCAAAAAAGACATAGAATTTGACATTTTTTTCAAAGTTAGTCATACACTTAGAGCTTCCCATTGTTCTCTGGGTAAAACAAATGTTTGACAGCCCCAACACTCCTGCCAATGTACATATGTCTTTTTTGGGGATTTTTTTTATCATTATTAATAACAGTTAGTCTAAATGGCTAAGAATTAAAAAAACAGCAATGCACTAACTATACTCCAGGATCCTAGTGAGAGATATTGTAAACAAAGTTTATAGTACATTGCATAATTTAATGTTACGTCATCTAATTTTATCGCCCCCTCAAAGCCCCATCGATAAATTTACTAAGCCGCCCAATCTCCACCAGTCCTCTAGTCCACTAGTGCTGGTGTCCTCTTTCATGGTAGCAGCTGTCAACATAGTTGTGACAGTGACATAACAGCCAATGACATACAGCTGCTTACTAGCGCTCATTTAGGTGCTCATTGAGCTAACAGCTCAATAATTTCTTGCCAGTGGAGATCAAAATGAATAATTTGCATCCGGGTCCACAGGTCTCAGGGTGTGAGGGGGTACTTAAAGGACACGTCCAGTCAAAAATAACTTTAGCCAGAAATGTTCTCCACCCCCAAACCCTCATTTCGCATTACCAATAATTTCCAAATATTCCCCTGAAGTTCCTTACCTGACCTATTCCCTCGCCGCTCATCCAGCGGCTGACAGCCACTCCAATGGTTGCGGCAGCCTGTAAAGGTGCGACATGATGTCATGCCTGATCGCCTGATACCTGCAACCAGGAAGTAGAGAAGCTGTCAGCACAGAAGCCCTCTGCTCCAATGTTTGCTTGAAGGGGCCTAGGCGGCGATGCACCAGGTCAGGTAAGTCCCTTCAGGGGCATATGGAAATTATTGATAATGCGAAAGTGGGGTTTGGGGGTGGAGTAAATTTATAGCTAAAGTTATTTTGTGACTGGACATGCCCTTTAATATAATGTCCTTTAAATGCTGTTCTGCATCTTACCACAATGTTCTTTGCTGGAGCCAAATGTTTTTTCTGTAAGTTAGTATTTTTGAATTGGAATCTGGGTCTTTATAATGATACAAGCCTATGTTTAAATATTTAAATCTACATATGTTATACAATCTACATATGGTATACAATTTTGGAAATCATATCTAGATAATGTTCAATTAAGCAGCAATTTATGTACAGAAATGTATTTCATGGTGATAGTTTTGGTACCAACTTAAGGCTACTTTCAGACGAACAACTGTTCGCCATTCTGGTCGCAGACGAATGACTGTTCGCCATTCTGGTCGCATTTTACAAGTGGTACTAGATCTAAAGGTTGCATGCAGCATTTTTCTAGCAAACAGTTGTTTGTCTGAAAGCAGCCTTTAAGGAAGGGTATTGTTAGTTGGTTTTAAAGGAAGAGACTTCAGTGGGCATACCTTGTTAACATTCATTATTTAAATATAGAAATAAAGCCAAATTATAATAATATCCTGTGAATGTTAATATAAAGATTGTATGTACAGAATACTTACAGGGAGATGTAATATATGTCTTAAGAGGGAGCTAAACCCACACTTCCCAATTTAATATTAGGTTAGTGTGGGTTTAACTCCATTTTTCCGGGACTTGTGCCGTTAATACAAAACCCGATGTAAAACACCAAACGTCATTTTTTACGCTACCTAGTAGCGCGAAAATGAATGTTGTTTAAATGAAGGCGATTACCTCCATGCTCCTTACCTTCCGTGTTCCCACAATGCAGTAAATCACGCTAAGTGAGTACTGCATCGCAAAAACCCGGAAGGAAGAGGAGCACAGGAGGTAAGTATTCATCTCCTCATAAGTGTCTGTTTAGTTATTTAAATTTAAGACCACTTTGTATAGTGTTGATACATAATAGAAGATCATTTCTATGAATGATGATGTTGTTATTGTATATAAGTAGTTACTTACAGTGCATAACGTTTCAAAAGTATTTTCAGAGACAAAGGATCCATCAAGTCCAAACAAAAATATGGATGCATAAGAAAGCATCCCCCCAAGAATAATAAGATTATTCATATAAGGACTGGACATCTTAATCATTCTGGCAAAATAAAATAAAGAATTTAGTAAACGTACCATATACGTTAACAAAATAAACATTCATAGGCTTTCACTTACCATTTTATTCATATAAATAAAATGCATTTTTAACCGTAGATATCAGAGCTTTTGAAATGTGTAGTTGACTTAATAGGATGTATAGCAAAATAAGGTAATGTAGTGTAATAGCTAAATATAACTATTTTTGCAATAGCTTTTTAATGAATATACAATAGAAGGAACAATGTGCCCCTCCTCCCCATTATTAAGTCCCATTCTACAAGGCAAGAATTCTATATATATATTAATGTATGGCCCCTCAGAATCTCAACATATATAATATATTCAAAATGATTTCTAACAGCACCAAGTGCTGGTAGGAGTCACTTACCTACAAACTGTGGTGCTAGAAAAACTTATTGTCCATACATGATTAAAGGACAATTATACTGAAATTACAACCTTGTCTACCTAGGTATTATTCCTTCCAAGAGATGAACAAAATAGGTGAGTTTTGATCTGCGGAATGTGTCGGAACTCCAAAAATTCACCTCAAATCCACTGATTTGGGACTTTTCAGATTTAACTACAATAACTTTTGCCTTTTCTATACTGATTTTTTGACTATTCATCACCAAATGTCAACACAGTTCCACAAAGTTCTGTTCCTTAAAATAATGAAAGTTTAGACAGATTCATGACATTTGGAATCTGGGGGGAGGAGTCTAAAATAACTATTTTAAGTGCTGTATATTTGGTATAAAATAGCCTTTTAAAAGGACAGTTCAGTGGAAATTACTGTATATACTCGAGTATAAGTCGATCCGAGTATAAGTCGAGGTACCTATTTTGACCTGAAAAATTTGTAAAAACTGATTGACTTGAGTATAAGTCGAGGGTAGAAATTATCACCACTACTGCCTTTTGATTCTGTGTTGTTTTTAGACTTTAGTTGCCCTTTAAATGGACAGCAGCATTCCCATACATGAATCCCATACAGTAATAGCCAAATCCAGTACCAGTAACCTCCAATTCCTTGGTACTCCAGATATTTGGAAACTACAACTCCCAGCATGCTTTGTTGCTGGGAGTTTTAGTTTCTAAACATGTGGAGTGGCAAGGTTCAGTAAACTTTTAATTAAACATACCATCTATCTGTTGTATTCAATTAGATCAACTGGACTTGAAATGTAGTTCTTGAAGACGTTTCGCTAGTCATCCGACTGGCTTTCTCAATTCAGAATGACTTGTACAAGAATCTGTGGCAATTATGTACCCTGGAAAATCCCAATTAGCACATCACAGCCAGGTGTTAAGGGTGTGATTAGATAGTGGCTAAGAGGTGTTATAGGAACGCCCAGAGTAAGGTGTTAAAACAGCATTGTACATGGCAGACAGTTGGTGTCGAACCCCCCCACCTCTATTTAGGCTTGGTTTCTTTATTTTCACATAAATGGCCTCCTTAACACCTCTCTTGAACCAGTCACGTTCCTTCGCCAGTATGTTAACATTACAATCTTCAAAGGTATGTCCTTTATCCTTAAGATGCAGATACACGGCTGAGTCCTGACCCGAGGTATTGGCTCTTCTGTGCTGGGCCATACGTTGATGCAGTTGCTGTTTGGTCTCCCCCACATACAAATCAGAGCATTCTTCACTGCACTGCACTGCATATATGATGTCGCTTTTCTTGTGTTTTGGTATTGGGTCTTTCGGATGTACCAATTGCTGCCTCAGTGTGTTGTTCGGTTTAAAGCAGACAGGGATACGATGTTTTTTGAAAATTCTTCTTAATTTCTCGGAGACCCCTGCTACATATGGGATGACCATGTTCTTCCTCCTGTCTTGCTTTTCCCCTTCACTGTTGGTATTCGTGTTCTTTTCTTTCCTTCTACTTCTTTTGACAAAGGCCCAGTCTGGATATCCACAAGTTTTAAGGGCTCCTCTGAGATGTTTCATTTCTTTAGCCTTCGCCTCTGTGCTAGTGGGGATGTTCTCAGCTCTGTGTTGCAGGGTTCTGATGACCCCCAGCTTCTGATCTAAAGGGTGGTGGGAGTCAAACATCAAATACTGATCTGTGTGTGTTGGTTTTCTGTAAACCTCTACTTCCAGTTTACCATTTTCCTTAACTTCTACCAAGCAGTCCAAGAAAGCCAGTTTGTTGTTTTGTACCTCTTCCCTTGTGAATTTAATGTTTTGGTCCACCGCATTAATGTGTTCTGTGAAAGCTTGTACTTCCTTCTGGTGGATTTTAACCCAGGTGTCATCAACATATCTGAACCAGTGGCTGGGTGCTATGCCCTTAAAGGTATTAAGCGCCTGTGTTTCTACCTCCTCCATCTAAAGGTTGGCCACAATAGGTGAAACTGGAGATCCCATAGCACATCCATGTTTTTGCTTATAGAACTTATCCCTGTATTTGAAATAGGTGGTATTCAGGCACAAGTCCAACAAGGAACACACCTGTTCTGGGTTGAGATCAGTTCTGCTGGTAAGAGTGCTGTCTTGGCCCAGCCGTTTTCTCACCATGTCAACAGCCTCCTTGGTGGGTATACAAGTGAAGAGAGATGTCACATCATAGGACACCATAGTTTCTTCTACACCGAGTACTATATCTTCAATCTTGTTGGTGAAATCCTGAGAGTTCTGGTAGATTCTTGTACAAGTCATTCTGACTTGAGAAAGCCAGTCGGATGACTAGCGAAACGTCTTCAAGAACTACATTTCAAGTCCAGTTGATCTAATTGAATACAACAGATATACCATGACCTGGATGAATGAGAACCTTCACAAGCATAAACATACCATCATTTACAATTCTCCTGACCCCCATATAGTAAAGGGCCCTCTGACCCCCATATAGTAAAGGGAACTCTGACCCCCATATAGTAAAGGGCCCTCTGACCCCATATAGTAAAGGGCCCTCTGACCCCATATAGTAAGGGGCCCTCTGACACCATATAGTAAAGGGCCCTCTGACCCCATATAGTAAAGGACTCTTTGACCCCATATAGTTAAAAATGTCACCTGAGAGTTGTAGTTTCAAGCTGTCATTTGCACTGTACTAGCAGCTGTTTTTTGCCCCAAACTGAAGAAACCCATCAGATTTACAGCATACAGATGAGCAGTGACAGTGCTGAGTGAGTCCAGCAGCCAGACTACAGGAAGCAGGAAGTGTAAAGGCAGATCAGCTCCTGTTACTTTCTATGCAGGTTAACACAGCGCCACCTACTGGTTACTATCTGCAATTGCAGAATTTGGATCTAAATTTCGACTTGACCCGAGTATAAGTCGAGGTTAGGTTTTCAGGCTAATTTTAAAGCCTGAAAAATTCGACTTATACTCGAGTATATACGGTATCAATATTTGTTAAATTGTTAGTTTGTGTAATGCATACTTAGTTATTCTACATAATCTCTTACATTTTGAAAAATCGGTTGATTTCATACCCTTTGCTGTTCCCTGCTGTTGACATTAGTGAGCTGACATTTCTAATGGTTCTTTTTCTTCCCATCCTTGGAATGTTACTAACAGTAATTTCTACTGATTGGCTGTTGGATGGGTCAAAGATGCTCAGATCTCTACTGAGCAACTGAATCAAACCAGGCGCTGGGTCAAGGGCAAGGCCATAACGGTCTCTACTAGGGGTCCTGCAAACAGGAAGTCAGTATTTCGGTTGCATTTATTTATACACAGACAAAATGCTAAATTGGCAGATTAAGGTCATTGGGATGGAAAAATACTGGTCTTTTTTCTGAAAAGTATATGTATTTGCACTGAACTTCCCCTTTAAAACACTTTTTTGTTTTATAAATTGGCACCGGGGGCATCTTTATGTTATATTGTATGTTTATACAGTATGTGTTCTGGCAAAGAGAAAATGTTCCTTTAAGAAAAGAGAAAACTACTAGGGATATTTTCCCTTTTTTTTGTTTTGTTCCTTTTTACTCCCCGCAATCTTTATAGTATTCTTTATAGTTTAACTTGGCGATAGGATTAAATGCTTACTTCTGATTTCGATTTTTGATGTTGAAGAACAAAAAAGTGCTGGCCATTATCATCCCTATGATTGTTATAGTGGAAAGAATACTGTACAGTGGTAGATAAATCTGCCGACGTTGCAATATGATGAATGTTCGATCTTTCGGAGGTTCTACACCTAAAACATAGAATTTTAATAAACCCAGTAAATATGACATGTTTTTAAGTTTCATATAAATACCATCTTGAAAACGACATTGTTATTGGAAGAAGCAGTTTTTTTTAACACAGACTTTGTCTTCACAACTAACCCGACAATCCTCAACATAAAACTAGATCCCTACTTAAATTTCTTGCTTTTATAAGGTAAGGCATCTATACTATAAAAAAAAGTTTGTTTTTTAAAAACCATTAATGGAAAATAAGATTCTATCACTTTACCATTTTTTGTTTATCTGTCCCCTATTTCTTTACATATCCAATATGAATCATGTCACATTTCATCAAGTGCCTTATTATCATGAACTAATTTGCTGTGTTTATTTTGCTGTAACTGGAATGGCGACAGTTGGTATGTGTGAATAGCATGGTTGGAAATTTCCTGTGCCTCATACTGATTACTGAGCATGATTTGCCTGCACAGAAAGTCATGTCAGTTGGAAGGAGGAGTCAGTTAAGTGTGGGAAGGGGATGCTTAACCTGAACAAAATAATTACTTAGTTAAAGACACGCAGCAACACACATACTTTAGAATAGGGGCTACATGTATTTATTTATAGATTAATATGAGATAGAATTTTTTACCAGTATAGTTGCCCTTTGACTTTCATTTTTACATCAGTTACTGGAAATTCTCTAAATTGTTCTCTAAAATGTGCTCTAATTATGATATGCTCTCATAAAAACTTCTAAAAAGTGTGTATCATTCAGCTGTTGATGTCAATGTTATTGGAAATAACCTATGAGTTTAAGGGTATCTCCATCCATAAATAAAAAAACTGGTCACTTGTCATTTACCTGCCCCCATAACCCCAAATGATATATTCAGCACTTTCGTATGACATGCATAGGAATATGTGGGGGGACCAGTCTAGTTTTCAACACCGGTAAATCTCAAGACTGTGTTTTTAACACTGTTAAATCTCTGTTCTGTGTCTGAGAGGCAGGATCTGCTGTAACATGATATGTGACTAAAAGAGACGGGTCTGTATGCTGTAATATGATTAGTCAGGATTGGCTGCAGCTTCATTGTTTTAGTCTGCTGTGCACTAGAAAACATGTGAGGTGTACTGCTTACAGACTTCAACTAAAACAAAGAGGTGGATTATGAGAGCTCCCCCATAGAACCCACAGGTTACTTTCATAAATCAAAAACATTTGTGGCTGCTAACATCACAGCAAATAATTCACTGCTGTAAACAGATAACTGACAAGTCGCCAGATTTTTGTTTTAAGGGTGGACATGGCTATTTAAAGTCGTGCCCACCTTCCCCACAACCCCAAACACTTGTGATTATTATACTTACCTCACATCAGTCCCTGAAGCTCTTTTTTACTGCTTGTCTCCTCTATGGTATTTCTCTGATGCCCGCATTCTTTCTAGTTGCAACCGCCAGGCATGGCTACAAGCTCATTGAGCTTGCAGAGAAGGTGACAATCTGAGAGAACAATGCCAGTGGAGAAAAGCAGGTAAAATAAGCTTTGTGGGGAGGAAAGTACTAGTATCATAGGGTTTGGGGGTGGGGACGGTAAGTAGAGATTTTATTGTTCTGGTGGACACACCTTTTAAAATATTTGATAAGGAATATATAGATTATTTAAAAAAAATACTGGGCCTAAGTACACATTATACTTAGTTCCCCATTACTCCTGTTTTCCCGAGAGAGTCTTTAGGTAAGTTAAAAAGCTGGCTGAGAAACATCTAAATGGAGGAGGGGAATGAAGGGGGTATCATTTCTCCTTAATGGTATGTAGGTAATGTAAATATCTATATTAAAGTAAATCCTTCCTAAAATTAATTTATTGAATACCCCTATCTCCATGCATGTGGTTAAACAGAGGAGCAGTTGGAAAGTTACAAGGAACCACTCACTCTCACTTTTCTTCATCCAGACCCCTTCTTTCATTTTCACTTCTGTACCTCTCATTTTCTATTGCTTACAGGGAGGTGGAAATAATCTTGTTTTGTTCTCTTTTTTTTAATGATTGTTTTGTTAGTATATTTTGTTAGTATATATCTGTTGTATTCAGTTAGATTAACTGGACTTGAAGTTTAGTTCTTGAAGATGTTTTGCTAGTTATCTGCCTGGCTTTCTCAGAAAATCCATTTGATCTAACTAAATACCACAAATATACCATGACCTGGATGAATGAGAACTATCACAAGCATTTTGTTTGTATATAAGTATTATACAAGTATTAACAAGTATTAGTATAGTATAGATAATTCTTAATGCCTAAGCTAAAATCTGATTGATCATTTTATTAATTAAAGGTATATTTATATTTTTACTTTTTGTACTTAAATACATTCCATAGAGTTCATTTGCACCAACTGTGAAAACAAGTGTGTATTTTGCCTATTTACTGTGCTTAAACTGTTAGATATTTAACTTAATTTGCAACTTTCATTAGACTGTAAGTAAAACAGAAGTGTTTCTATAATTCAACAGTTTTGTGATGACTTTTATTGACACTCAACTAATTCCGAAATTGCCACTTGAATCACATTTCATAATGTTGTTTGAACACATTAATATGGTGAAGACATTAGTCATACGAGTTAAATATATATAATTATGTGGGAATCTGCTATAAATATGTTTCTGCACATCACTGTATTTATTAGAACACTGTGTGAAACCTATGTGAAACCGGCAACTTTCATTTTGTATAGAACTTTTAAAAAAAAATACTTTCTGAATCATACGTACTCGTGCTTCTTTAATACCTTTCTTTTGTTTAATATTATGGCTTTAAATTAATTCCAATAATACTAGTAGTATATAGTGCATATTAATTATTTAATATGCATTATTAATTAATTAATTGGTACCGAAAATGATTTAAGAATTTTAGCATTATTCGTATTAATTGAAGTAAGCATTCAAATTTACAAATGTAAATTAACAGCCATATCTCTCACCTCTGAAATCTAGCATTGCAGAGTGGTACATGCCCCCAGCACATTCAAAGCGAATTCCCTAGCCCCTCCCTCTCCCTCCTTCCAGAGCTGTCCGTGGGGGTCTGTTACATAAGGACCATTTTCACCTTTTATTCAACCATCAGATGAATTTTTGTTAGACTGTCAGTAAAGCAGTACACAGTGATTTTACATATAAAACACAAAACAGTGTATCATACCTCAGTCCGCCTACAACGGGTCACACATGGGACAGCCCATACCCCAGGAGGACCGGCACCCCACAATTCATATGAAAAAGACATATAGTATCCAAAACAGGAAGACTCTTGTACCGATGTGGTAAAAAGAGCTTTATTTCAAACAAGGGCATCAAGGGGGAGAGTGAGTGACACACTTTCTCCCCCTTGATGCCCTTGTTTGAAACAAAGCTCTTTTTGACACATCAGAAGAAGAGTTGTCACATTTTTGATGCTGTCTTTTGTTTGTACACATTGATATTGCATGTTTTTTTTTAAGACTGCACAATTGTTCTATGCGACCAACATGCAATCTTAAAATGCAGGGTTGCAAGGCATCCCTATTTGGACGAGATTGTCCTGACAAAATCCAGAGTCCCACAGTCAGGGCCAAAATGCCATCCAAACACCAGCCATGGCAGCCCTGCCACTGGAACACCCACTCTTACCCAGTTATGCCCCAAACCCCACCTCCACTTGTGGCCCTGCCCTAGCTCCGCCCCTGCTGCCCGTCCATCCCACATGAGGGGGGGGGAAATCTGGGAAGCCTGGGGCCATGGTTCTTACCATTCGACGTTTCTGTGACTATAAAGGAACAATTTTGTGAGTTCCATTCTGTCAGCGTTTGTCAAACTAACTGAAATTTTGTTTCAAACCTAAATGAAGCTGAACTTTTCAAATTTTCAATCTTGAGTTTCTATGTATCAAATTGATTTTTTTAATTTTTAAATTCAAATTTTTGAGTTTTGATAAGTTCTGGCCAGATCAATGGATTTTTGTAACCTTAAAGGAGAAGTAAACCCAATTTTTATACTCTAGAATCTGAAAACAACCCCCCTAAAAACACCAATAAGCTATAAAATACCACTCCAGTAAATTGTATTAAAGTAAATGTAAGCCTGGTATGAAGTATTTGTGTGTATGTGCAGTGTCAGACCACACCTCCTGACCTCAGTCACATGCTTCCTTGCTGCATCTGTCCAGTAAAAGGATTGGCTAGTGATTATTAATGGGTGTGACCAACTGTAACAATTTCTGCCATAGCTAAGGACTGAGCATGTGCAGAACATAATGGTCGTTGACCAAACTGTGTGATACTAGAATACTGGGAAGTAAAGCACAAACCATATGTTATTAAGGTACATTTCCCAGCTCCCGTATCAAAATGAGAGGTAAGACACAGATTACTGGCTTTATATCAAGGTGTTCTGCTTTCTGGTTCAGTGTTGTTCTGTGGCTTTAGTTGTCCTTTAAAGATTGTTTCAAATCCAGGACTCTACCTGACACCTTTCTACATGGGCCATTTATATTACAATCGTGAGTCAATCACAATCACTATCCTTTTTTTGTTTTTTGTAAGGATTTCAAGTTTAAAAGCAATTGTGCGCATGACACATTCTATTTGTGTGCCAAATGTGTCTCCTATTATTGTGGGTATGCCATATTTACAATATTTTTTGTGAGAAAGCTGTTAATTGCCTAATAGAATACATTGTTATATAAATGACCTGATAATTATATACACCTTACCCCAATACATTACAATAAAGTGTTGTGTTTAGGATGTATGCTGATAATAGTTTCTTGGTTGGTTAGCTTAGCTTTACCCATTTGTATGAGAAAATACAGTACCTTGAAATCTGATTGAATCATTAACCAATTCCAGGCTGTCAGCAACTGCATTGTATTCTCCCACTTTTACTTCCTTCCCATCTATACAAAGAGAAAGGAAAAATAAGTTAACAGTATATGGAATAAGTGGATAGTTTGACATTATTTCATGTGATTTTGATTTTCCAAAATGCAGAAAACAGTCAGCAACACAATGCAGGTCTATTTTGTTCTGTTAAAGGGGCTTCTCCATACAATAACAATACCTTATCTCTAATCAATATTAAAAAAAAAAATGAAAAAAATTAAAATATTTAGGCATTTATATAATATTAACCAGGTGATGTTGAACCTGCGGCACGCAAGATGTTTATGAGCTATAACTCCCAGCATGCCTTGGTTGCAGTGGCAGACATCCCACCCTGCAAAATCTGGCTTCTGGTTAGGGTGGGAAGAAGGGGGCATATCGGGGGTGGGATGTGACGGGGTGGGATTAGGGCATGGCAGATGCATTCCGGCACGTGGTGGTCGAAAAGGGTGGAGAATGCAGGTAAGTGTGTTCGCGGGAGTGTGGGAGATCAGCCCAAAACATGGGAGACTCCAGCGACTGCAGTGGTAGTTTTTAAACATCTGGAGTGCCATAGGTTTCAGATCAATGCATTTATCTCTTATATTACAAAACATTTCTACATTTTCCTTTTTTCATTATTTTTTCAAGCATATAGTATAAATAATACCATTATACTGTATATAAAACAATGTCATTTTTCAATTGATGCTCCTTTGCAATCAACTCTTCCAGCTTAGCCAAAGAATCAGACTAATTCCTCTATTCACTGTAAGTTGTGTTACACGTGACAAAGCAAAAAGAAAGAAATTCAGTTTAAATGCTGTGTCCCCGCCTTACTTATAAACCATGAAAACAATATGAATATATATCCATAGCTCCATCAGGGATTACTGTTAGTGTGGCAGTAGGTGATACTGCAGCAGCAAGTTGCTTTTAAACATTAAAGCCTTCTTAATGCAATATACTCTAAATGGCAGCTAATCCATTTATGTAGCAGGAAAGCCTAAATGTAGACTGTAATAAACACCAGAATGAAGAGGCTAAAGTGAGGCAACACAGTTGTGGCTTAGACAACAGGGGAGTTTCAACAAAGTCAATATATTTTATTGACCGGATGTTAAGGTTTTCTATTTGTGGTCATTAAAAGTATTGAAAAAGGAAGATGGTCATTAAATTTTTATTTGGATTCTAGAACATTCTGGTTTCATGCTAAAGCATTTCCTGAGCATGTTTATATGAAATACATCATCTGTACAGTTCGCATTTCATAATATTCTCTTTTTATTGTGGGTTAAGGGAAAAGTATGATGTTAACTGTATCTAACATTGCAAAGCACAGATGCCACTTTTTATTTCACATTGGGACATTGTTAGAATGTAGTTGGCAGCTCAAAGACAGAATACTCAATTCAAACAGAATATTCTTTTAATGTCACCAAAAATGTTGTCTGATGTAGAGAAAATACCATTGGGCTGCATGAACCATAACTTGGTCTCCACCATGCAAAACTGCACAAACTGAAAAGTACACCACACGGTATCACATGTCTATATATGTTTTTTACTTACACCAACTTTCAAAATCAGGAAAAATGCATTTTAACCCATAGTTCTCCTTTACAGGTTTCAAAGGTGAGAGATACAATGGTATTACAAATTTATTGAATCCAAACAGGCAAGGCTAGGCTTCGCCTTAAAAAACATGCAATAAATTCAATTAATGGGCAATTTGCAACCTTAAAGTCAGGGGAAATTTTGTTTAAGGATGGGCTTCGTCTTGAACAGTTCCTTTTAAATCATCACCCATACAATTTACTTTTAAACCCATTTTAATTATTGTATTATGGTAATAACTGGTAAATTTTGACCTAGAATATAGGTCATGTGTATATGCCTGGTGCTACCCTGGAGATTTTGTGTGTGTGTATATATATATATATATATATATATATATATATATATATTTATTTATTTTTTTAAATAAATATTTATTTATTTATTTAATGCGTGTTACTTTTTATTGCATCTTTTTTCTGAAAACATATCTTGTTAGACTGGCAGCAAGACTAGTTCTAGAGAAACAGTTTTTCCCCTTTTATGCCAAATTTACATGATTACAACTATTAAATGATTACAGTAGCTTTGACATAGTCCTGACAGCAGTCTGACATCCCATTGGAATTAGTGACAGCATACAGCATTGTCTTCTATAAAACAATACATGTTATTCAATTTCTAATTCATGTGACAGCGATATTTTTTTTTTAGTCTGCAATTACCCAGGAATTTGCAGCAGCATTCTTTATGTTTTGACTGTGCCTAACATTAATGATATACAGTCTAGACCTGACAGGAATTAATCATTATAACAAATAAAATGATAAAGAAGTAAAGTTAATATTATTAGATTTTTTTTTTTTAATAAAACATTATTATAGTGCATAGTTTTGTTTAAAATACACATTTTATTAGTCAGGCTATACAGGCCTTTTAGGACTGTTCTTTTCACTGCTAGACATTAACATTATTTTACCCCATGTACATAGCGCAGATTATTTCTGTAAACTACAAAACCTGCAAAATACTGTAGGCTGGTGTTTGGTTAAAGTTGGATTAATGTTAGCTCAGACCTACCCTTAAAAAGGGTAACATTTTTTTATAGCTATCAAAAGCCATACATTTAATGGAGAACACCCTGTCTGGTCAAGTGATTTGCTGCTAGTGATGACTAGCAACAGTCAGACTTGTATTTCCAGCAACAGTCCGACCATTTCCAGTCTGCATTAATATGCAATGGAACCAGCAGGTGACCTGGCAGGGTGATAGTTCAGATCCAGGGTGCCTCTTAGGCAAGAAAGTAATAGAAATTTGTTTTATAAATTAATAATTTCTTTTAAAGGATATGTCCACCCCTAAAACAAACTTTTAGGATTAGGCTAATTGCCCACCAAAACCTCAACCTTTGCAAGGTTCAAAGGTATTCCTTAACCTACTTACCAGCCATGTAAAGTTACTTAACTTCATTTAAATATACAGTAGAAACCATGGAGGAAAAATAAGCCGCAATGTGTCAAATCCCATGCAACTTTAGTACTAAAAATCAAGGTACGTTTTTAATGTGACTTTCTGATACAAACCCATTTAATATCTATCGCAAACACTTTATTGAATACAAGTAACAGACATTAAGCTGTTATGATAAAGGCTCTCGGTACATAGCCCTGGTAGTCTTTAAAGAGCCTTGTGAACATGTGCACTTTTGGCCACACCCCTTGACCCCAGTATTCACTTTTCTCTATACTGATGTCTCCACACCAATATGGTAGTCTCTGATAATACTTTGAAAGCTGCTTTTTATTCTGCAGTTTTCAAACTACAAGAATAAACACAAGCTAATGACATCTCACAGACACAGTTTATGAGCAAATGATATGCATATATTGATTTATTTTTATAACAGAATACTAAATTCTATATTTGTATGAGATCCTGTGGAATTTGCTACCTAATGGCTGGATACATAGCAATAAAACAACCAAACTCGCAACCGATTAACCACTGGTTGTGGCAGTGGTACGACAATTTCTATGCTAAAGTATAGAGAGCTAATTGCATCCTGTGTGGTAAACTGAACAATAACTTTACATAAAGAATATAGAAAGATAAATAATTAAATTGAATTTATTAATCAATGCAAATCAAGAGCACATTCCAATGGAAATGGGTAAGTTTTATGATTACAGTGTATTACTTAAAAAGTATTTTAGTATTAAAACCCCGATAACTATCTTTATGTAAAATTTTAAGGACCATTTTAATTTTAATTATAAACAGAGATTCAGTTTACTTGGAGGTTGTAAATGTTCCCGGGCCTAAAGTCTTGTATAAATGTTAGATAACTATTCATAAATACCGTATATACTCGAGTATAAACTGTCCTGAGTATAAACCGAGGTACCTATTTTTACCTGAAAAAAGGAATAAAAGTGTTTGACTTGAGTATAAACCGAGGTTAGAAAATATGAACACTAATGAAAACCTGTAATTAGTAAAAATGATTAAAAAATTACCATAAATAGCAGAGTCCAGTGACCAACTACGTTATTCAAACATCATTTAATTTTTAATGAACATTATTACATGTCACGTTGCCATCCGGGATGAGCCTCTGATACACAATGGCTCTGAGATGACTGAAAATAAGGTGGTTGGCAAGTTGATGGCAGTAATTAGTTGTACAAACAGAAACCAGTAATCTGGGACCATGTGGATAATTTCTAAATATACCCCAATACCCTACCTTTCTTTCTTCTTTCCCAGACCACTTTAATTATTTGGCTCCTATGCATGTCTGTTTGCTGAGTGCTCATTACCTTAATTGATGAAGGGAGAAACTAAAGGGGAGTTATTTTATACCATGTGGGATATTCATCTTTTGACTGTCGTATCATATACAGTATATAAGATGCACAATAGCAATCGTGGTTGTGAAGGGCACATAAAGCAGTTAAAGTTGAAACTGTTAAAAGAAATTCTCCTACCTTGTCCGGCGGCCACTTGCTCCTCGCTCCACATCCTTTGCGCTTCAGGATGATGTCACTACTACGCAAAGTAAGAGGCGCCGGGTAGTGAAGTCATCCGGAAGCGCACTGAGGATGTGGATCGCGTGGCCGCCGGACAAGTTAGGAGAAAGATTGACTCGAGTATAAACCGAGGTAAGATTTTCAGGCTTTTTTTAAAGCCTGAAAACCTCGGTTTATACTCTAGTATATACGGTACACAGATCTCAACCAGTTGGGGCTTTCACCTGATTTTTGTGGTACTGCCACTATCACTAAATCAATAGTTCAAAATATACATGAACAAATATCAGGGAGCCAGAGCAATTCCTTCAAAGATACATTTATTTAACTATTGTGTATAAAGTTTATTTAAAAAACAGTTAAACTGATAAGTACATGGGAAATATAGGATTGGTAATTCCTAACTCCCGAAATTATCTGTTGTATTCAGTTAGATCAACTGGACTTAAAGTGCAAGTCCAGCCCTAAAATGAAAACTTACATACAGGTAAATCACCCCCCAAAACCCTAAACGGTAATAGTTTAAAACCTGAAATATATGTCTTACCTGAAATCCTGCACAATATCCTGTTTCCCCTGTTTCTACTTCCTGGTTCTTCCAGTTAACAACTGTCAGTTATGGATTTGACAGTTGACATCACAGACAATGACTGAATGTTAATCCCCTGTCTGCCTCTTCTGAGCATGCCCAGGCTCAGTACAGGCTCAGTACAGGTTTCTAAATTGCTCAGTTTCCATGAGACATCCAGAAGCATAGTAGGCATACAGTAATGAATTCATAGGACAAACTATGATATATAAACATATTTTAAAGAGGCCATTCTGTTATTATGGGGGTGGAGTTGTCCTTTAAAGTTAATTCTTAAAACGTCTTGCTAGTCATTCAACTGGCTCAATTCAGAATGCCTTGTACAAGAATCTGTTGGCAATGAAGTAACCTGGAAAGTCCCAATTAGCATATTATAGCAGTTGCATCAATGTATGACCCAGCACAGAAGAGCCAATTCCTCGGGTCAGGTCTCAGCCGTGTACCTGCATCTTAAGGATAAAGGATATACCTTTGAAGATTGTCAAAGGAATGTGACTGGTTCAAGAGAGGTGTTAAGGAGGCCATTTATGTGAAAATAAAGAAACCAAGCCTGAATAGAGGTGGGTGGGTTCGACACCAACTGTCTGCCATGTACAATGCTGTTTTGACACCTTACCCGGGGCGTTCCTATAGCACCTCTTACCCACAATGCAATCATGCCTTGCATCCAGAAGGTCCTTAACACCTGGCTATGATATGCTAATTGGGACTTTCCAGGGTACTTAATTGCCAACAGATTCTTGCACAAGTCATTCTGAGTTGAGAAAGCCAGTCTGATAACTAGCGTAACGAACTAAACTTTAAATCCAGTTGATCTAACTGAATAGAGTATAGATGCCATTTAAAGACCTCAGGATAACATGTTTTGGATATATCTTATATCTATAACTACACCTGATGAAGAATAAGATATATCCGAAACATATCGTGCTGAGGTCTTTGTATAAATGTTAAATAACTATTGGCTGAAGCAGCTATCAAAATACAGTTTCAGATGACAACCTAGCATGTGTAAAGATGCTCAACATTTAGTGATCTGTATTGCCCGATTTGTAAGCAATGTATCCAATGACACTTTAAAGTGCAGCAAAGTTAACTGACTAGACATGAGACCTCTAATTATATTTAATTATAAAAATGTCAAGTTGAATATGTCCAGGGTTTGTAGCTTTATTCTTAGCATGTTCACCTTACCCGTATGTCTATGCAGTTTAGGACTGTAAAGGCATTGGTGGTGCAGCATAAGAATGTCCTTGGCAAGTATTAACGTTAATCTGAACTTTAGTTCCCTACATGCTGTTATTGGGGTTAGGGTTTGCTCAATTATCTTAGTTATAAAAAGAAAAGGATGTGGTAGAGATATGTCATACTGTATAAATACATTACCATGAGGCTAGGTATAACGGACTTGTGGATACTATATTATGAATTGCTGAAAAAATAACTTGATTGTACCATATTTACCTCTTTAAAGGGGAAGTTCAGTGCGAATACATATAGTTTTCAGAAAAAAGAGCAGTATTTTTTCACCCCAATGACCTTAATCTGCCAATTCAGGATTGTGTCTGTGTATAAATAAATGCAGCCGAAATACCGACTTCCTGTTTGCAGGACCCCTAATAGAAAGCGTTATGGTCTTGCCCACGACCAAGTGCCTGGGTTGATTCAGTTGCTCAGTAGAGATCTGAGCATGTTTGACCCATCCAGCAGCCAATCAGTAGAAATAGGATGTAGTGCATCCTGGGAAGTAGAAGGATGGTTAGAACCTGATATGTCAGCTCACTAATGTCAACAGCAGGGAACAGCAAAGGGTATGAAATCAACTGATTTTTCAAAATGCAAGAGAATATCTAGAATAACTAAGAAGGCATTACACAAACTAACAATTTAACAAATATTGATCATTTCCACTGAACTGTGCCTTTAAAGATGACCATACATTTACTTGCAAATGTTCCCATGGCCAGGAAAAGGTTTAATAAAAAGATAATAATATTCTTGAAAGTGGAGAAAAATAAAATACATTACAGACATACAAATTTTCCCCATACATCTCTTTGGGCTTAATAAATTAGGCAGAGAGAGAATAAGAAAAGTTGTAGCAAACCACTAACCATTATTGCTGCCCAGTACTGTTCTACATATAAAATAGTAAGTGTGCACAGTGCTACATAACCATAATTAGAATAGCTGTATGTGCTTCTACTGGTTAAGGAATACACAGACTTTCTTTTCCTCTTAAAAAAACCAAAAAAATTTCTTTGTTCAAGTTCATTTTCAGTTTCATGTAAGACGTAAACATGGTTAAAATCTGCATTATTTAAACAGTCCATTCCTACATATCTCTCTTAATTCCTGACAGACCAAAAATAGAGATCTTTAAAAATTTTCTTTCTAGGAATTTTCTGAAGGAATGGATGCATGGATTTTTAAAGCCATCATTTTCTAATCAAAACTAGATTTGTTTTGAGACCGGGATTCACAACTACCCATAAAGTGCTAAATAAAATGATGCATCAGTTGCCTTTTTAAAGCAGTTTTTTTTGGAACTAGAATCTTATAAATGTAATTTTTCATCCCAACAGCAGTTTGTTAACAGTGCCCCCCACGGGCCAGGCTTGCTTAGTGTGCTTCATACGAGGAAAGAATTCAGCTTTTCAATAAGCAACTTTTAATTCTATTGCGCTGATGGAAGAGGGGAGTGAGTAAAAAGGAGTTTAAACTGTTAACTTTTGTGAAAGATTTTAATTTTTTTAATGCAGTATTTGTGTTTAAAAAAAAGGCCTCTGAGGAAGCGGAAGTCTCCGCAAAACACGTCAGTCCACGCCAACTTTCCCCCCCCATGGCGGTCAGTACTATGTCTTGTCCTTTGTGTGTTATGCAGTGTTTTATATACTCTTGGAATAAAAGCTACGTTTTACTGCTACCTCCCAGCGTAAGCTTTGTATTTGAGCCTCCATCTTTCGCCTGTGTTTTGTAATATTTGTGTTAAAACAAAACAAACTCAATAAGTCAAATAAAAATTTGATTTAGTCTCAAAATATAATTTTAAGTGATTTCACAGATATAAGAAATTAAATTTCTGTAGTATCATACACAATAATTTAGTATCTAATTACTAGTTACAAGATGTGGCAAACAACTCCCAAATAACATACCACCAGCTCCACAAAACCTTCCCTTATAATTCTTTTTTTTGTTTTAATGTCTTTACTAAATCCCTGAAGTACAGTAGGGCTTATGCAATAGGTTAAAAAGTCACCCTTGTGTACTAATCAGTTGTAAGCTATTACTGGTCTACCACAAAAACAAAAATCTGCCGATTACTATTTTATCTTTTGCCCTTCATATTACATACACCCTAGTACTGTATGTGGTAGAACGAATGTGCACTGCCACTAATAAACTGACGGGGAGATCCAATTCTGGCCGCCGCGTTACTTACCTTACCCCGATCCTGCGATACAATAAATGACGTAAATGAGATGACGTCAGTTATTGCATCGCGGGATCGGGCTAAGGTAAGAGCATGGGTTTAACGCCTCCCACAAGCTATCGTTAAGTGGCGCGCTACTAGGTAGCGCAAAACTTAGCGTTAAGGGTTTTAAATCTATAGCACGCCGCTATTTCCAAAAACATTTGGAAATGGCGCTGTGCTCTAAAATCCATCTAAAACCCACGTTAACCCGAAATTTCTTCGAGTTAATGTGGGTTTTAGACAGAAAAGCCCTATATTGAATCTCCCTCTGAATGTCTAATCAAAGAGCAAATGAATGTACCTTGTCTTCATAAAATGCCATTTTTTAGGTTCATAATAACCCTTTGCCATGCACAGGATACCTAAATACAGTATACTTGACAATGTTCATGTGCATACAGTAGCAACAACACTATTAGGTCGCATTGCTAATTACTAATTAATAACTATATCTAGATTTACTACAGTCATGTTTTGAAACAACCCAAAATGCTACCAGTCTTAAACCCAAATCTTCGGATATTTAGTTTTATAGTAAGTTTTTACAGTTTTTTTACTTAAAAAGTAAATCAAAGACCCTCCACCTTTATATAAGTATATACAAAATATGCCAACTCTTTGCATCCCAGTAAAAAAAAATTAATTATGATAGATGCATCTTTTTTTGGTCATTTAATGGTTAATAGAGATGGAACCGAAACCAGTTTCCGAAGCGAATTTCACAGATTCACAGAAACTCACACTTCCGAACTGTGAAATGCCAAAACAGGAAGCGTATGAAGATTCTGGTATTGCACAGTGTTTTTTTTTTTTTTAAAGATATTGGGCATTGATACGTGTTCCCCAGACCATTTTCCAGGTCCCTAAGCTATTTATGCAGGGAATAATAAATATACTGCGTTACCACCACAGAAGCTTCTTGTTGAACTATTTAATGGATTTCAAATGTCTGTAGTGCTGCAAAAGGTAATAATTAAATGTTTATTCATGTTTATTAAAAAATAGTCTTGCTTAATTAAAATGTGCTTTAGTAATAATGCCTCTTGAAGGAATATTAGCTTTACTTTTGAGAAATGCTGCCATCTCTGTAATGACTGGGAAGGGATCAGTAGTAAATGTTAATAAAGTAATATACATAGTAATCATAATAAGTAGTAAATGTTGATATAGCAATGTGCCAGGTAGATATAAAAAGTAGTAAATGTTAATATAGTAATATACATGGTAGACATAATAAGTAGTTAATGTTAATATAGTAATGTGCAATGTAGACATAATAAGTAGTTAATGTTAATACAGTAATGTGCAATGTAGACATAACAAGTAGGTAAATGTAAGTATAGTAATGGCAATGTAGACAAACAAGTAGTAATGTTAATATAGTAATGTGCAATGTAGACATAACAAGCAGTTAATGTAATATAGTAATGTGCAATGTAGACATAACAAGCAGTTAATGTTAATATAGTAATGTGCAATGTAGACATAACAAGTAGTAAATGTTAATATAGTAATGTGCAATGTAGACATAACAAGTAGTAAATGTTAATATAGTAATGTGCAATGTAGACATAACAAGCAGTTAATGTTAATATAGTAATGTGCAATGTAGACATAACAAGTAGTAAATGTTAATGTAGTAATGTGCAAGGTAGACATAACAAGTAGTAACTGTTAATATAGTAATGTGCAATGTAGACATACCAATTAGTAAATGTTAATATAGTAATGTGCAAATGCGAACTAAGTGTGGTTGTTGCTACTGTAGCCATGAACATTGTCAAGATACGTATTAGGGTATCCTGTGCATGGCAAAGGGTTATTATGAACCTAAAAAATGGCATTTTAGAAGACAAGGTACATTCATTTGCTCTTTGATTAGACATCAGAGGGAGATTCAATAAGGGCTTTTCTGTCTAAAACCCACATTAACTCGAAGAAATTTCGGGTTAACGTGGGTTTTAGATGGATTTTAGAGCACAGCGCCATTTCCAAATGTTTTTGGAAATAGCGGCGTGCTATAGATTTAAAACCCTTAACGCTAAGTTTTGCGCTACCTAGTAGCGGCCCACTTAACGATAGCTTGTGGGAGGCGTTAAACCCATGCTCTTACCTTAGCCCGATCCCGCGATGCAATAACTGACGTCATCTCATTTACGTCATTTATTGTATCGCGATCGGGGTAAGGTAAGATACGCGCGGCCAGAATTGGATCTCCCCGTCAGTTTATTAGTGGCAGTGCACATTCGTTCTACCACATACAGTACTACTAGGGTGTAGGTATATAAGGGCAAAAGATAAAATAGTAATCGGCAGATTTTTGTTTTTGTGGTAGACCAGTAATACTTACAACTGATTAGTACACAAGGGGGACTTTTTAACCTATTGCATAAGCCCTACTGTACTTCAGGGATTTAGTAAAGACATTAAAACAAAAAAAAGAATTATAAGGGAAGGTTTTGTGGAGCTGGTGGTATGTTATTTGGGAGTTGTTTGCCACATCTTGTAACTAGTAATTATACTAAATTTTGTGTATGATACTACGAAATTTAATTTCTTATCTGTGAAATCACTTAAAATTATATTTTGAGACTAAATCAAATTTTTATTTGACTTATGAGTTTGTTTTGTTTTAACACAAATATTACAAAACACAGGCGAAAGATGGAGGCTCAAATACAAAGCTTACGCTGGGAGGTAGCAGTAAACGTAGCTTTTATTCCAGAGTATAAAAAACACTGCATAAACACAAAAGGCACAGACTAGTACTGACCGCCATGGGGGGGGAAAGTTGGCGTGGACTGACGTGTTTTGCGGAGACTTCCGCTTCCTCAGAGGCCTTTTTTTAAACACAAATACTGCATTAAAAAAATTAAAATCTTTCACAAAAGTTAACAGTTTAAACTCCTTTTACTCACTCCCCTCTTCCATCAGCGCAATAGAATTAAAAGTTGCTTATTGAAAAGCTGAATTCTTTCCTCGTATGAAGCACACTAAGCAAGCCTGGCCCTGTGGGGGCACTGTTACAAACTGCTGTTGGGATGAAAAATTACTTTTAAGATTCTAGTTCCAAAAAAAACTGCTTTAAAAAGGCAACTGATGCATCATTTTATTTAGCACTTTATGGGTAGTTGTGAATCCCGGTCTCAAACAAATCTAGTTTTGATTAGAAATGATGGCTTTAAAAAATCCATGCATCCATTCCTTCAGAAAATTCCTAGAAGAAAATTTTTAAAGATCTCTATTTTTGGTCTGTCAGAATTAAGAGAGATATGTAGGAATGGACTGTTTAAATAATGCAGATTTTAACCATGTTTACGTCTTACATGAAACTGAAAAGAACTTGAACAAAGAAATTTTTTTGGTTTTTTTAAGAGGAAAAGAAAGTCTGTGTATTCCTTAACCAGTAGAACACATACAGCTATTCTAATTATGGTTATGTAGCACTGTGCACACTTACTATTTTATATGTAGACCAGTACTGGGCAGCAATAATGGTTAGTGGTTTGCTACAACTTTTCTTATTCTCTCTCTGCCTAATTATTAAGCCCAAAGAGATGTATGGGGAAAATTTGTATGTCTGTATGTATTTTATTTTCTCCACTTTCAGAATATTATTATCTTTTTTAAACCTTTTCCTGGCCATGGGAACATTTGCAAGTAAATGTTATGGTCATCTTTAAAGGCACAGTTCAGTGGAATGATCAATATTTGTTAAATTGTTAGTTTGTGTAATGCCTTCTTAGTTATTCTAGATATTCTCTTGCATTTTGAAATCAGTTGATTTCATACCCTTTGCTGTTCCCTGCTGTTGACATTGAGCTGACATATCAGGTTCTAACCATCCTTCTACTTCCCAGATGCACTACATCCTATTTCTACTGATTGGCTGCTGGATGGGTCAAACATGCCCAGATCTCTACTGAGCAACTGAATCAACCCAGCACTTGGTCGTGGGCAAGACCATAACGCTTTCTATTAGGGGTCCTGCAAACAGGAATTCGGTATTTCGGCTGCATTTATTTATACACAGACACAATCCTGAATTGGCAGATTAAGGTCATTGGGTGAAAAAATACTGCTCTTTTTTCTGAAAACTATATGTATTCGCACTGAACTTCCCTTTAAAGAGGTAAATATGGTACAATCAGTTATTTTTTCAGCAATTCATAATATAGTATCCACAAGTCCGTTATACCTAGCCTCATGGTAATGTATTTATACAGTATGACATTCTCTACCACATCCTTTTCTTTTTATAACTAAGATAATTGAGCAACCCTAACCCCAATAACACATGTAGGGAACTAAAGTTCAGATTAACGTTAATATTGCCAAGGACATTCTTATGCTGCACCACCAATGCCTTTACAGTCCTAAACTGCATAGACATACGGGTAAGGTGAACATGCTAAGAATAAAGCTACAAACCCTGGACATATTCAACTTGACATTTTTATAATTAATATAATTAGAGGTCTCATGTCTAGTCAGTTAACTTTGCTGCACTTTAAAGTGTCATTGGATACATTGCTTACAAATCGGGCAATACAGATCACTAAATGTTGAGCATCTTTACACATGCTAGGTTGTCATCTGAAACTGTATTTGATAGCTGCTTCAGCCAATAGTTATTTAACATTTATACAAAGACCTCAGCACGATATGTTTCGGATATATCTTATTCTTCATCAGGTGTAGTTATAGATATAAGATTATCCAAAACATGTTATCCTGAGGTCTTTAAATGGCATCTATACTCTATTCAGTTAGATCACCTGGATTTAAAGTTTAGTTCGTTACGCTAGTTATCAGACTGGCTTTCTCAACTCAGAATGACTTGTGCAAGAATCTGTTGGCAATTAGTACCCTGGAAAGTCCCAATTAGCATATCATAGCCAGGTGTTAAGGACCTCGTATGCAAGGCATGATTGCATTGTGGGTAAGAGGTGCTATAGGAACGCCCGGGTAAGGTGTCAAAACAGCATTGTACATGGCAGACAGTTGGTGTCGAACCCACCCACCTCTATTCAGGCTTGGTTTCTTTATTTTCACATAAATGGCCTCCTTAACACCTCTCTTGAACCAGTCACATTCCTTTGACAATCTTCAAAGGTATATCCTTTATCCTTAAGATGCAGGTACACGGCTGAGACCTGACCCGAGGAATTGGCTCTTCTGTGCTGGGTCATACATTGATGCAACTGCTATAATATGCTAATTGGGACTTTCCAGGTTACTTCATTGCCAACAGATTCTTGTACAAGGCATTCTGAATTGAGCCAGTTGAATGAAGCAAGACGTTTTAAGAATTAACTTTAAAGGACAACTCCACCCCCATAATAACAGAATGGCCTCTTAAAAAAATATGTTTATATATATAGTTTGTCCTATGAATTCATTACTGTATGCCTACTAGCTTCTGGATGTCTCATGGAAACTGAGCATTAGAAACCTGTACTGAGCCTGTACGGGCCTGGGCATCTGAAGAGGCAGACAGGGGATTAACATTCAGTCATATTGTCTGTGATGTCAACTGTCAAATCCATACTGACAGTTGTTAACTGGAAGAACCAGGAAGTAGAAACAGGGGAAACAGGATATTGTGCAGGATTTCAGGTAAGACATATATTTCAGGTTTTAAACTATAACCGTTTAGGGTTGTGGGTTGATTTACCTGTATGTGTTTTTCATTTTAGGGCTGGACTTGCACTTTAAGTCCAGTTGATCTAACTGAATACAACAGATAATTTCGGGAGTTAGGAATTACCAATCCTATATTTCCCATGTACTTATCAGTTTAACTGTTTTTTAAATAAACTTTATACACAATAGTTAATAAATGTATCTTTGAAGAATTGCTCTGGCTCCCTGATATTTGTTCATGTATATTTTGAACTATTGATTTAGTGATAGTGGCAGTACCACAAAAATCAGTGAAAGCCCCAACTGGTTGAGATCTGTGTACCGTATATACTAGAGTATAAACCGAGGTTTTCAGGCTTTAAAAAAAGCCTGAAAATCTTACCTCGGTTTTATCTCGGTCAATCTTTCTCCTAACTTGTCGGGCGGCCACGCGATCCACATCCTCAGTGCGCTTCCGGATGACTCACTACCCGGCGCCTCTTACTTTGCGTAGTAGTGACTCATCCTGAAGCGCAAAGATGTGGCGAGGAGCAAGTGGCCGCCGGACAAGGTAGGAGAATTTCTTTAACAGTTTCAACTTTAACTGCTTTATGTGCCCTTCACAACCACGATTGCTATTGTGCATCTTATACTGTATATGATACGACAGTCAAAAGATGATATCCCACTGGTATAAATACCTCCCCTTTGTTTCTCCCTTCATCAATTAGGTTGAGCCACTCAGCAAACAGACATGCATAGGAGCCAAATAATTAAAGTGGTCTGGGAAAGAAGAAGAAAGGTAGGGTATTGGGGTATATTTAGAAATTATCCACATGGTCCCAGATTACTGGTTTCTGTTTGTACAACTAATTACTGCCATCAACTTGCCAACCACCTTATTTTCAGTCATCTCAGAGCCATTGTGTATCAGAGGCTCATCCCGGATGGCAACGTGACATGTAAATGTTCATTAAAAATTAAATGAGTTTTGAATAACGTAGTTGGTCACTGGACTCTGCATTTATGGTAATTTTTAATCATTTTACTAATTACAGGTTTTCATTAGTGTTCATATTTTCTAACCTCGGTTTTATACTCAAGTCAAACACTTTTATTCCTTTTTTCGGTAAAAATAGGTACCTCGGTTTATACTCAGGACAGTTTATACTCGAGTATATACGGTATTTATGAATATTTTATCTAACATTTATACAAGACTTAGGCCCGGGAACATTACACCTCCAAGTAAACTGAATCTCTGTTTATAATTAAAATTAAAATGGTCCTTAAAATTTTACATAAAGATAGTTTATCGGGGTTTTAATACTAAAATACTTTTAGTAATACACTGTAATCATAAAACTTACCCATTTCCATTGGAATGTGCTCTTGTTTGCATTGATTAATAAATTCAATTTAATTATTTATCTTTCTATTTCTTTATGTAAAGTTATTGTTCAGTTTACCACACGATGCAATTAGCTCTCTATACTTTAGCATAGAAATTGTCGTACCACTGCCACAACCATGGTTAATCGGTTGCGAGTTTGGTTGTTTTATTGCTATGTATCCAGCCATTAGGTAGCAAATTCCACAGGATCTCATACAAATATAGAATTTAGTATTCTGTTTATAAAATAAATCAATATATGCATATCATTTGCTCATAAACTGTGTCTGTGAGATGTCATTAGCTTGTGTTTATTCTTGTAGTTTGAAAACTGCAGAATAAAAAGCAGCTTTCAAAGTATATCAGAGACTACCATATTGGTGTGGAGACATTCATTTAGAGAAAAGTGAATACTGGGGTCAAGGGGTGTGGCCAAAAGTGCCAGTTTCACAAGGCTCTTTAAGACTACCAGGGCTATGTACCGAGAGCCTTTATCATAACAGCTTAATGTCTGTTACTTGTATCAATAAAGTGTTTGCGATAGATATTAAATGGGTTTGTATCAGAAGTCACATTAAACGTACCTTGATTTTTAGTTAAGTTGCATGGGATTTGACACATGCGGCTTATTTTTCCTCCATGGTTTCTACTGTATATTTAAATGAAGTTAGTAACTTACATGGCTGGTATAGGTTAAGGAATACCTTTGAACCTTGCAAGGTTGAGGTTTTGGTGGGCAATTAGCCTAATCCTAAAGTTTGTTTTAGGGGTGGACATATCCTTTAAAAAGAATTATATTTATAAAACAAATTTCTATTACTTTCTTGCCTAAGAGCACCCTGGATTGAACTATCACCCTGCCAGGTCACCTGCTGGTTCCATTGCATATTAATGCAGACTGGAAATGGTCGGACTGTTGCTGGAAATACAAGTCTGACTGTTGCTAGTCATCACTAGCAGCAAATCTTGACCAGACAGGGTGTTCTCCATTAAATGTATGGCTTTTGATAGCTTATAAAATGTTACCCTTTTTAAGGGTAGTTCTGAGCTAACATTAATCCAACTTTACCAAACACCAGCCTACAGTATTTTGCAGGTTTTGTAGTTTACAGAAAAAATCTGCGCTATGTACATGGGGTAAATAATGTTAATGTCTAGCAGTGAAAAGAACAGTCCTAAAAGCCTGTATAGCCTGACTAATAAAATGTGTATTTTAAACAAACCTATGCACTATAATAATGTTTTATTAAAAAAAAAAAATCTAATAATATTAACTTTACTTCTTTATCATTTTATTTGTTATAATGATTAATTCCTGTCAGTTCTAGACTGTATATCATTAATGTTAGGCACAGTCAAAACATAAAGAATGCTGCTGCAAATTCCTGGGTAATTGCAGACTAAAAAAAAAATATCGCTGCTCACTGAATTAGAAATTGAAATACATGTTTGTTTTATAGAAGACAATGCTGTATGCTGGTCACTAATTCCATGGGATGTCAGACTGCTGTCAGGACTATGTCAAAGCTACTGTAATCATTTAATAGTTGTAATCATGTAAATTTGGCATAAAAGGGGAAAAACTGTTTCTCTAGAACTAGTCTTGCTGCCAGTCTAACAAGATAGGTTTTCAGAAAAAAGATGCAATAAAAAGTAACACCATTAAATAAAATAATAAATATTATTTAAAAAATAATAATATATATAATATATATATATATTATATATATATACACACACACAACAAATCTCCAGGGTAGCACCAGCATATACACATGACTTATTTCTAGGTCAAAATTTACCAGTTATTACCATAATACAATAATTAAAATGGGTTAAAAGTAAATTGTATGGGTGATGATTTAAAAGGAACTGTTCAAGACGAAGCCCATCCTTAAACAAAATTTCCCCTGACTTTAAGGTTGCAAATTGCCCATTAATTGAATTATTGCATTTTTTTTTTAGGCGAAGCCTACCTTGCCTGTTTGGATTCAATAAATTTGTATAACCATTGTATCTCTCACCTTTGAAACCTGTAAAGGAGAACTATGGGTTAAAATGCATTTTTCCTGATTTTGAAAGTTGGTGTAAGTAAAAACATATATAGACATGTGATACCGTGTGGTGTACTTTTCAGTTGTGTGCAGTTTTGCATGGTGGAGACCAAGTTATGGTTCATGCAGCCCAATGGTATTTTCTCTACTCAGACAACATTTTTGGTGACATTAAAAGAATATTCTGTTTGAATTGAGTATTCTGTCTTTGAGCTGCCAACTACATTCTAACAATGTCCCAATGTGAAATAAAAAGTGGCATCTGTGCTTTGCAATGTTAGATACAGTTAACATCATACTTTTCCCTTAACCCACTAAAAAGAATTTATGAAATGCGAACTGTACAATGATGTATTTCATATAAACATGCTCAGGAAATGCTTTAGCATGAAACCAGAATGTTCTAGAATCCAAATAAAAATTTAATGACCATCTTCCTTTTTCAATACTTTTAATGACCACAAATAGAAACCTTAACATCCGGTCATAAAATATTTGACTTTGTTGAAACTCCCCTGTTGTCTAAGCCACAACTGTGTTGCCTCACTTTAGCCTCTTCATTCTGTGTTTATTACAGTCTACATTTAGGCTTTCCTGCTACATAAATGGATTAGCTGCCATTTAGAGTATATTGCATTAAGAAGCTTTAATGTTAAAAGCAACTTGCTGCTGCAGTATCACCTACTGCCACCTAACAGTAATCCCTGATGGAGCTATGGATATATATTCATATTGTTTTCATGGTTTATAAGTAGGCGGGGACACAGCATTTAAACTGAATTTCTTTCTTTTTGCTTTGTCACGTGTAACACAACTTACAGTGAATAGAGGAATTAGTCTGATTCTTTGGCTAAGCTGGAAGAGTTGATTGCAAGGGAGCACAATTGAAAAATGACATTGTTTTATATACGTATAATGGTATTATTTATACTATATGCTTGAAATAATGAAAAAGGAAAATGTAGAAATGTTTTGTAATATAGAGATAAATGCATTGATCTGAAACCTATGGCACTCCAGATGTTTAAAAACTACCACTGCAGTCGCTGGAGTCTCCCATGTTTTGGGCTGATCTCCCACACTCCCGCGAACACACTTACCTGCATTCTCCACCCTTTTCGACCACCACGTGCCGGAATGCATCATCTGCCATGCCCTAATCCCCCACCCGTCACATCCCACCCCCGATATGCCCCCTTCTTCCCACCCTAACCAGAAGCCAGATTTTGCAGGGTGGGATGTCTGCCACTGCAACCAAGGCATGCTGGGAGTTATAGCTCATAAACATCTTGCGTGCCGCAGGTTCAAACTCACCTGTTAATATTATATATGCCTAAATATTTTAATTTTTTTCATTTTTTTTTTTAATATTGATTAGAGATAAGGTATTGTTATTGTATGGAGAAGCCCCTTTAACAGAACAAATAGACCTGCATTGTGTTGCTGACTGTTTTCTGCATTTTGGAAAATCAAAATCACATGAAATAATGTCAAACTATCCACTTATTCCATATACTGTTAACTTATTTTTCCTTTCTCTTTGTATAGATGGGAAGGAAGTAAAGTGGGAGAATACAATGCAGTTGCTGACAGCCTGGAATTGGTTAATGATTCAATCAGATTTCAAGGTACTGTATTTTCTCATACAAATGGGTAAAGCTAAGCTAACCAACCAAAGAACTATTATCAGCATACATCCTAAACACAACACTTTATTGTAATGTATTGGGGTAAGTGTTATAATTATCAGGTCATTTATATAACAATGTATTCTATTAGGCAATTAACAGCTTTCTCACAAAAATATTGTAAATATGGCATACCCACAATAATAGGAGACACATTTGGCACACAAATAGAATGTGTCATGCGCACAATTGCTTTTAAACTTGAAATCCTTACAAAAAACAAAAAAGGATAGTGATTGTGATTGACTCACGATTGTAATATAAATGGCCCATGTAGAAAGGTGTCAGGTAGAGTCCTGGATTTGAAACAATCTTTAAAGGACAACTAAAGCCACACGAACAACACTGAACCAAAGCAGAACCCCTTGATATAAGCCAGTAACTGTGTCTTACCTCTCATTTTGATACGGGAGCTGGGAAATGTACCTTAATAACATATGGTTTGTGCTTTACTTCCCAGTATTCTAGTATCACACAGTTTGGTCAACGACCATTATGTTCTGCACATGCTCAGTCCTTAGCTATGGCAGAAATTGTTACAGTTGTGCACACCCATTATAATCCCTAGCCAATCCTTTTACTGGACAGATGCAGCAAGGAAGCATGTGACTGAGGTCAGGAGGTGTGGTCTGACACTGCACATACACACAAATACTTCATACCAGGCTTACATTTACTTTAATACAATTTACTGGAGTGGTATTTTATAGCTTATTGGTGTTTTTAGGGTAAGAGAGGGAAATAAACTAATTACAGGATTACCGACATTTCAGAGGTTTTTGAAAGTAATTGTTGGAGGGTATGTTCTAACCTGGGACACACAAAACACGTGCCTTTGAGGTATCTCCACCTCCAAATACAAACTTTCACATAGTGTAGGGTACCCCCAGACCCCCCAACCATAAACACTAGGGTTTTAACTTTAAAAAGTGCCCAGAAATAGACTTACCATTCATTCTGCCTCTACATGCTACTTCCGGGAATGGAAGGAGCGGCTGCCGGTTATTGAGAAGGCTGAGGGAACAAGTTGGGTCTATTTCTGGGAACATTTTTAAGTTAAAACCTTAGCATTTAAAGTTGGGGGGGGGGGGTCCGTTCACTTTGTGAAAGATAGAATTTAATAACAGTTAACCCTACTGCTTCTACCTTCACACAATTTTATACAATCTAAGCCAAGCAAATAATAGTAAACATGGGAAAGAAATTATTATTCTTGTGCTTTTGCCATCTGCTTGTGTCTGCTTTTACATGGGTTTGTGCTTGCGTTTTGCAGGGTTTGTGGGTAAAACAAAAATAGCATTTAGTTGATTGTGTCCACTTTGATTAGCTATGTCTGCTGTGTCAGCTTCTCTAAACACTTCCATAGACTTGTATTAAGTGTGATTTTGTGCTGCTGCGCATAACCTAAAGGCCCGTTGCAGCAGCAGAGGAGGTGGAGCCTGTGGCGGTGGATCATGAAGATTGTGAGTCAGAATCCTCACCCTCAGGAAGCAACCAGAAGAGACTCATTTGTCATTTACTCCTGTGATTGGCTGAGACATCACGCCTTAGCCAATCAAAGGAGCAAGTGCTGGTCGAGCCCCTTCTGGTTGCTTCCATGCACAGAAAAGTCACGGAAGGTAGGCAGATAAATGTGCTTAGATTGGGCGCTATATGAATCCATAATAATAATAATAAAAACCGTTGGAAGGGGTGATGCATAGAGTCACAAAGCTGAAGTAACATGGAGAATTATTCTCAGGTTATGTCAGGTAGCAACTGACATCTTTCTGGATCCTCCCATAGTAATTTTCTCTGATACTGGAGAACATTTGTTAATGAAAGGGGGAAGAACTTAAAAACTGTCAGCTACTGCCAGTAAGCAGTCAGTTGCTGCATGAGTATAATTCTCCTTTAAAGATGCCTTTAAAAGTTATTTTTCCCTGCTGCTTTATCAAACAGCTGCTGTCAATGCTGTTAGGGCTTACAAACAGGTGCCTCATCCCCTTAAAGTTTTTCTTGTTGCTCAATTTTCTATTCCAATGTTTACTCTATGTTCATTCTGTGCAGACTTTCAGTATATGGCAGGATAAAAAAAACACTGAAATGGAAAGTTTAAGTATAAAACTTTGAATTTGCTTGAAAGACCGCATTTTGGAAGGGAATGTGTGTGTTTTTGCTGCAGATTTAAAACTCAATAATGCCAATGATGAGACATTGCTGTTTATTACTTACCCTTTAAATAGGTTGTCACATGAATTAAAGGCAGGTCAGTTGGTGTGTGTACTCATGCCAGGTTGGGGGATAAAAGACATAGGGGGATATTCAATACAAGTTCTTATCGTTTAAAATGGTGCTAATTTTTCCCCAACCAATCAGATGTTAGCTTTCAAATGTTAAATAAGTTCTGATTGATTTGGGCAAAATTAGCACCATTTTAAACGATAAGAACTTTTATTGAATCTCCCTGTAACTTTTTTGATGATTGGTCAAAATGTTTTTTTTTTTTTTTACTATACTTACCCTTTAAATATGATTACCACATGAATGAATGGGTACCTCAGTTGGTGTTTAGACCTGTGTCAGGTTGGAAGTTAAAAAAAACAAACTTTTTTGATTATTGATCAAAATTAGTTTTTTGACTTTATTTACCCTTAAGTATGGCTGCCAAAGGAATAAAGAGTAGGTGGGTGTACCCGTGTGAGGTGGGGGTATATGTTTTGCACGCATGACCATATAAACTACTTTTATTGATGATTGATCAAAATTAGTTTTTTGACTATAGTTACCTTTTAAGTATGGCTTCCATGGGAATGGAAAGGTAGGTCAGTAGGTGGGTGTACCTGTGTCAGTGTGGGGGGTTGGGGGTATCAGCCTTTGATTTATGACCATGAAACAAACTGTTTAAAATATCCACATTTAAGGATTGTTACGATTATACTGTAGTCTATGGGAAAAATGTTCAGTAATTCACCGATAACGACGTAACGCTTCCGTGAATTCCTTAGCTAGAAGATAGAACACTTCTCTATATGTCCCGCACGTCTGTACCGAATTTCATGTCTCTAGCTCGAAAACTGTGGGGGAGATACAGTCCAAAAAAGCGGAGATAAAACGGAAGACGAAAAGAAGAGAAGAAATAGAAAAAACAGGAATTTGGCTTTTCAAGCCAAATTAATTAGTAAGGAAAATGTGTGGGGGAAAAATAGAACAATCGGGCCAATAGTAGTATTTTCTGTCTACACACTGAATAATAGCCACTATTGCACCCTCACACCAGGTATGAAAAACCTCTTCTTAGGTTTCCAAGTAATGTTCTGAAGTCCAGAAATAGACTTCCCCTTTGGAAGGGGATGGTGTCCCAATAATGATATTTTCTTTTAAAGGGCATGTCCACCCTAAAAACTATCTTTAGTATAAGATAGGTGAGCCCTGCAACCCCTAACCTCTGACTTATTTCTGTACAGCCCCTTCTCTCCCGCGTTGTCTCCGATCTGACTCCCTGCTTGTGGAAGTTGCAAGCAGGGGCTGGACCGGCAGCCGCGTCAGTGATTGAAGACGTGGCCAATCACAGACATGGTGACGTCATTAAAGATGTGTTGGGAGTAGAGAATTGTTCGTAAGTAATGATCTAAGTTTTTTTTTAAAGAAAATATTACAGCAGTTGGGGGTGGCAGGGGGAATTCGTAATACTTGTGTCTCATACGGTGTTAGCTAGTATCTGTCATGAGTTTCATGACTACAGATACAAAAGGAGTGGCCAAACCGTGAGTCATAGGCACTGGGAGTTCTCTGGGGTTTCCCTGGGAGAACGAATTGTCAATTGTAAGACGCAATTGGACAGTGGCTACATCAGCTGATCGGGAGGTGCGGACCGCCAATCAGCTATTCAAGGAGGCAGATCCATAGCCGATAGCTGGGATTGGATAATGGCAGACCAGCATGATCCTTGTGCATGAGAAAACATGGTGGGGTGGCCTAGCCCTTAAAGGAGGAAATAAACTAATTACAGGATTACCGACATTTCAGAGGTTTTTGAAAGTAATTGTTGGAGGGTATGTTCTAACTGGGCACACAAAACACGTGCCTTTGAGGTATCTCCACCTCCAAATACAAACTTTCACATAGTGTAGGGTACCCCCGACCCCCCAACCATAAACACTAGGGTTTTAACTTTAAAAAGTGCCCAGAAATAGACTTACCATTCATTCTGCCTCTACTGCTACTTCCGGGAATGGAAGGAGCGGCTTGCCGTTATTGAGAAGGTGAGGGAACAAGTTTGGGTCTATTTCTGGAACATTTTAAGTTAAAACCTTAGCATTTAAAGTTGGGGGGGGGGGGGGGTCCGTTCACTTTGTGAAAGATAGAATTAATAACAGTTAACCCTACTGCTTCTACCTTCACACAATTTTATACAATCTAAGCAAGCAAATAATAGTAAACATGGGAAAGAAATTATATTTTGTGCTTTTGCCATCTGCTGTGTGTCTGCTTTTACATGGGTTTGTGCTTGCGTTTTGCAGGGTATTGTGGGTAAAACAAAAATAGCATTTAATGTTGATTGTGTCCACTTTGATTAGCTATGTCTGCTTGTGTCAGCTTCTCTAAACCACTCCATAGACTTGTATTAAGTGGTGATTTTGTGCTGCTGCGCATTAACCTAAAGGCACGTTGCAGCAGCAGAGGAGGTGGAGCTGTGGCGGTGGATCTGAAGATTGTGAGTCAGAATCCTCACCCTCAGGAAGCAACCAGAAGAGACTCATTTGTCATTTACTCCTGTGATTGGCTGAGACATCACGCCTAGCCAATCAAAGGAGCAAGTGCTGGTCGAGCCCCTTTGCTTGCTTCCATGCACAGAAAGTCACGGAAGGTAGGCAGAATAAATGTGCTTAGATTGGGCGCTATATGAATCCATAATAATAATAATAAAAACCGTTTTGGAAGAGGGTGATGCATAAGTCACAAAGCTGAGAGTAACATGGGAATTATTCTCAGGTTATGTCAGGTAGCAACTGACATCTTCTTTCGGATCCTCCCATAGTAATTTTCTCTGATACTGGAGAACATTTGTTAATGAAAGGGGGAAGAACTTAAAAACGTGTCAGCTACTGCAGAGTAAGCAGTCAGTTGCTGCATGAGTAAATTTGCTTTTAAAGATGCCTTAAATGTTATTTTTCCCTGTGCTTTTCAAACAGCTGCTGTAATGCTGTTAGGGCTTACAAACAGGTGCCTCATCCCTTAAAGTTTTTCTGTTGCTCAATTTCTTATTCCAAGGTTTACAGCATGATCATTTGTGCATGAGAAAACATGGTGGGGTGGCCTAGCCCTTAAAGAGAGGAAATAAACTAATTACAGGATTACCGACATTTCAGAGGTTTTTGAAAGTAATTGTTGGAGGGTATGTTCTAACCTGGGACACACAAAACACGTGCCTTTGAGGTATCTCCACCTCCAAATACAAACTTTCACATAGTGTAGGGTACCCCCAGACCCCCCAATTAGGTCGCATTGCTAATTACTATTAATAACTATATCTAGATTTACTACAGTCATGTTTTGAAACAACCCAAAATGCTACCAGTCTTAAACCCAAATCTTCGGATATTTAGTTTTATAGTAAGTTTTACAGTTTTTTTACTTAAAAAGTAAATCAAAGACCCTCCACCTTTATATAAGTAATACAAAATATGCCAACTCTTTGCATCCCAGTAAAAAAAATAATTATGATAGATGCATCTTTTTTGGTCATTTAATGGTTAATAGAGATGGAACCGAAACCAGTTTCCGAAGCGAATTTCACAGATTCACAGAAACTCACACTTCCGAAATGTGAAATGCCAAAACAGGAAGCGTATGAAGATTCTGGTATTGCACAGTGTTTTTTTTTTTTTTAAAGATTTGGGCATTGATACGTGTTCCCCAGACCATTCCAGGTCCAAGCTATTATGCAGGGAATAATAAATATACTGCGTTACCACCACAGAAGCTTCTTGTTGAACTATTTAATGGATTTAAATGTCTGTAGTGCTGCAAAAGGTAATAATTAAATGTTTATTCATGTTTATTAAAAAATAGTCTTGCTTAATTAAAATGTGCTTTAGTAATAATGCCTCTTGAAGGAATATTAGCTTTACTTTGAGAAATGCTGCCATCTCTGTAATGACTGGGAAGGGATCAGTAGTAAATGTTAATAAAGTAATATACATAGTAATCATAATAAGTAGTAATGTTGATATAGCAATGTGCCAGGTAGATATAAAAAGTAGTAAATGTTAATATAGTAATATACATGGTAGACATAATAAGTAGTTAATGTTAATATAGTAATGTGCAATGTAGACATAATAAGTAGTTAATGTTAATACAGTAATGTGCAATGTAGACATAACAAGTAGTAAATGTTAATATAGTAATGTGCAATGTAGACATAACAAGTAGTAAATGTTAATATAGTAATGTGCAATGTAGACATAACAAGCAGTTAATGTTAATATAGTAATGTGCAATGTAGAAATAACAAGCAGTTAATGTTAATATAGTAATGTGCAATGTAGACATAACAAGTAGTAAATGTTAATATAGTAATGTGCAATGTAGACATAACAAGTAGTAAATGTTAATATAGTAATGTGCAATGTAGACATAACAAGCAGTTAATGTTAATATAGTAATGTGCAATGTAGACATAAAAGTGTAATGTTAATATAGTAATGTGCAATGTAGACATAAACAAGTAGTAAATGTTAATATAGTAATGTGCAATGTAGACATAACAAGTAGTAAATGTAATTTAGTATGTGCAAGGTAGACATAACAAGTAGTAACTGTTAATATAGTAATGTGCAATGTAGACATAACAAGTAGTAAATGTTAATATAGTAATGTGCAATGTAGACATAACAAGTAGTAACTGTTAATATAGTAATGTGCAATGTAGACATACCAATTAGTAAATGTTAATATAGTAATGTGCAACGTAGACATACCAATTAGTAAATGTTAATATAGTAATGTGCAATGTAGACATAACAAGCAGTAAATGTTAATATAGTAATGTGCAAGGTAGACATAACAAGTAGTAAATGTTAATATAGTAATGTGCAAAGTAGACATAACAAGTAGTAAATGTTGATGTGGTGTATGTATATATGTATGTATGTATGTATAGTTTATTTATAAAGCACCACTTTGGAACGCAGCACTCTACAGTAATAAAATACAATAAAGTCATACAAGGGGGATAAATACATAGATAGTTCAGTACATAAATATATAAATTCTATAAATAGAAGTGCTAGAGCTTTGCCACAAGAGGAAAGGAGGTCCCTGCCCCGTAGAGCTTACAATCTAGTTAGGTGAGTAACACACAGATACAATGGAGTGGGGATAAGTGCTGGAGTTGATATAGAAATGTGCAAGGTAGACATAATTAGGGAGATTCACCCAGAGCCTCAACTGCTCTGGGCAAATCTCCCATACGGGATTTACCAGAGGCTGCGCTGCTCTGGGTGAATCTCACCCCAACCTAAGTATTTAACGCTAGCTATTAGTGGCGTTAAATACTTACGCCTTAAGAGCCACTCAGCCTCTGGTAAATAGGTTTGCGATGGCTGTGCAAGTTCCTGTTCCGGATCTCGCGCAGCCGCCGCAAAGCAAGCCTTAACGTTGCGCTAACTTAAGAAGGGTCAGCAGCGCTGCACACCGGCAGTGCTCCTGGGTAAATTGCCCCAAATAAGTAGTAACTGTTAATATAGTAATGTGCAAGGTAGACATAATAACTAGTACCTGTTAATATATTAATGGGCAAGGTAGACATAATAACTAGTAACTGTTAATATAGTAATGTGCAAGGTAGACATAATAACTAGTAACTGTTAATATAGTAATGTTCAAGGTAGACATAACAAGTAGTAAATGTTGATATAGTAATGTGCAAGGTAGACATTAGTAGTAACTGTTAATATAGTAATGTGCAAGGTAGACATAATTCAGGGATTGTGGTTCAAATCACATATGTAATTGGTTTGCTTTGCAATTCTATTCTATGACATGAGTATCACAGATGGGGCTGCCAGTCTGGCCCCTGTTTGGTAGTTCTGGCAAGCAGGGAGCCAGATCAGAGCGCCGCAGGAGCAAGGGGCTCAGGGGCATAACTAGAAATCAGTGGGCCCCCAAGCAAAACTTTGGATGGGGCCACCTCTGGCTTCCGGACCCGGTCCTCCCACAGAGAAGTTCATACCAAGGTCACGGAACCGGAGGTCCCAAAAGCAATGTTGGTAAAGCACAGCTAAGACATCCCCCCCCCCGGCGACGCAAGTTAAAAAAAATAGAAAATTAAACGATGAAACAAAATTTTTTTTTTTTCAAAAATGGAAAAAAACAGCTGCTTAACTAGAACTGGAACTTTGCCCCGGGTGGCGGATGGTAGTAGTTATGCCACTGAAGGTGCTGTAAGTAGAGTTCTAATTCATTTTTTAGTAATCTGACATAGCAGTTTGGGGTGGGCAGGGGTAGCCTACATTATACAAAAATTTGGTGATACTCTTTAAGCAGTAACAAATAACCAGTAATAATAAAATTAAAACACAAAAGTTTTACTTAAATATGCATTTATCCACATGTTTAACCACACACTGCTTAGCGAAGTCTTTCATTTTCAGATAAGCATAGTTTCTGCCACTGGTAAAATGCTTGGGGCTCAGATGTCAGTTAGAATGTGTGTCACAGCTAAATGGTTACAAAGAAAGAAGGATTCATTCTTTGTATTGTGCTTTGCAACAAAATATAAGGCATATACCGCAATAGAGCAAAGTAATTTAAAGGTGAGAAGGAAGGATTTATGAAGTATGAGGCAGCTAGCCATTTAGAACAAATGACAGCTTTCAAAGATCCCTCAGAACTTACTTACCCGACCCCGTACCTCGTCTAAGCGCCGCCCCCTGCTCCTGTTTCGAGCTTGTTATGAGCAAAAACAGGAGCAGGGGACTTCTGCGCTGACAGCCGCTTCACTACCTGGTAGCGGCTGTCAGGCAATTGGGCGCAATGTCAACTTAACTGACAGCCGCAACCAGAAAGTGGAGCAGCTGCGGAGTGGCAGCAAGGGACTGGGTTAGGTAAGTAAGTCCTGGGGGATCTTTGGAGTGAGGTTTGGGGGGTAATAAACATTTTAAAGGCAAGTTATTTTTAGGCTGGATATTCCCTTTAATATTTGTTTTACTATAGTCCGGTTTATATAAACAAGGATATAAGCAACTGTCCACAAGGTACCGTAACTCTATTAACATGTCTGTGACTGCTTAGATAATTTTACTTCACATATTTATATTCATATTGTTATCATATTTGTGCAACAAACAAATAACATGGCAAAAACTTGCTAGCCCTTCTGGACCATACGAAACAATGTTTTTCATAATGATTTGCTGTAGTGGACTGTGCATCTTTATGAAAAAAACTGCTAAGTTAAGTTCTGATTCATTGGTCTTTGTATTGGTTCCTTCACAAAAAGAATTAGTTTTAAGATACAGTTGCAACATATTTTTTAGACCAGGTTATCCAGTCATTTCTTCCCAGCCCCAGCCTACTTCTTTCAGGGAAGATGGAGGAGCTTATAGTAGCTCAAAAAATGGACTCAGTCCAAAATGGTATCATTGACCATGAAGTCAATTTAAGTGAAAGCCAAAAGGTTTGACATTACTTTAAACTCTTTAGCCTTTCATAAGGATAATAAAAGGTTTACTACAAAGGGGGATGGCGAGGAAGAATTTGGGACATGAATAAAATCCTTTCAGCCTGATGCCCCGAGAGCCGCTATCGGCAACCCAGTGCAAACACCGCCGTTGATGCTATATGCTGATAGCATCTTTCGATGCATAGCTAAGTGCCAGTATCTATTTTGGCACTTTTAACACAAGCTATTAGCTGGCGTTCAAAGTGCTGCAATAGAATGCTGGGATGTATGCATGTCGTTCATGAATAAAATAGTCATTTGGCTGGAGCAAATCAAAATAAATTATGCATATACTGTACATGAAGGAAAATGTATTTTATGCTTCTTACTGCCTTCACTTATAGTATGTTAGGGTACTGTTTTCAAAATGGTTTCTATATTGGTATGTTTTACATTTTTAATTAAAAATATTATTTTTGTCTGTTTCAGAGTATCCAATTACATCAGAGAGTACTATTGTCTGGAATTTTATATGTTAGTCAATGAACTAAAAGTCCTGTGCATTATTTTAGGGGGGTCTAGCTAAAAAATGTTTAGTAAGTGAAGTATAAAGGGTATCTCCACTCGTAAAATAGAGTTTAGTAAGTTTTTTCCATTAAATTGAAGAATAAGAGGTAAAGAAGCTATGTCTTACCTTCTGTTCTTCAATTAAATGATCAGGAGCAGGCAGGGAAGTTAGAGTGCTTACCCTCGGTTGCGCTCCTCCGATGTTCCTCTGACAGACCTTTGAAATGTATGCAGACCAGAGGAGCATGATCAAGGTTAAGTACTCTAACTTCCTTGCCTGCTCCTGATCATTTAATTGGAGAATGGGAGGTAAGATACAGTTCCATGACCTCCTGTTCTTCAATTAAACTGAAAATAGCTTAGTCTATTTTACTAGCGGAGATAGCTTTTAAATACAATTCTGCAGTGTTTTAAAATGAGCCATGGGTCATATATCTAGCTGTAAATAAGTTGTGACTGTCACTCGATCTCCTGCTGCTTTTCTCCTGCACTGAGCATGTGCCAACCACAGATTAGAAGAGGAAGTAGTATATCTGACCGCAGATTCAGAACCTCCCACCCCATAACTTTCTTATCAGTGATTTCTTTATATCTTGGGCTCTGCAGCACTTAGAGATGATGGCTCATTTTAAAGGTAAGAACCTGGCCTTTCATTTAAAATCAACTTGCTTGGAGACCGGTTCCCCTTTAAATTTAGGGTAGAAATAGCAATTGTAAGTTAGTGTAAATGGCTCAGGGACCTGAGAAATGGTCTGGGGAAAACATACATCTAATCAAACCTTATTAAAAATCTATCTCTTTTCACTTTCAAGCTATTTTCCATATTGGGATTTTTACTGCATGTCACAAATCACAGCTAGACAGATTAACATTCCGCTAACGCAAAGCTCTAAGCACTCGCAACATAGTATCTTCTGCTTCTGGTGTGGATTATCACCTGAATAAAAGATACACGGTGGTGAGTTCTTAAAGCTTTGCTTCAGCAGAATGTTAAGCTTGGATACCATTGTAAAGATCTTTCAAAGATGACAGACAGAGTCTTTAAGATTCTGTTTGTCATTTTTTAAAGATCAGGCTATGTACAGTCCTGAACGTTGTTTCCCTTCAGCCACGGCTGAGGAGCGACTGCGACAATGGAAATGTGGCTGTAACAATTTAAAAAAATTCTAAGATTTTGAAATTTCCAGAACTTCAGATCCATCAGATCTGATTCAGAACTGGATTTTAATCGAACCCGAACCTTATCTCTATCCAGTGGTAATGTTTTTATCTGGTTAGACAGATAATTTATTTCATCACATGCAGACTGTGATTGTGGGGGATAAAGTGACCCAGAGGCTAATTTCTTTCTGGTGGGTCCAGAGATGAAAAACTTTGGGGACATTATTTCTGGGAACACTTTATTGATAAAGGGAGTGGGTGTAAGCCACCCAAGGGTGTCTGTGGCTAAAGTTTACTTGGGGTTTGGGGAGAGGTCTAAGGGAAATGGGGATATCCAATGAAATCTATGTTGATGGCCACCCACTAAAATTTGTAAGTGGAACAGGTAACAAGGGGCAAAGTAACTGGCAGGGAGAGACCAGAGCAGATGTCTAGGAGTGCCAGATTCAGCACTGCCTACATGGGTGAATGGAGAGAAGCCGTAAGTCATTAAAACAGTTGGAACTCAAACACGCTGTACGCATTTTGTGCAATTAAGCACATCAAAAGCTTAGCACACAAAATGTGTTTGAATTTTTAACATGTTCCAATAAGATCTTTATGTTTTAATGACTTACGGCTTCTGCCGCCTTTAATGGTGATGTGGACCATATTCTTATGTTCTAATTGACCAGTTATGGAGGCTTGAGCAACAGGCCTGGGGCCATTGCACCTAGGCCAGTGAACATTGAGGGTAAGTGTGATTTATCTGAGGAAGCAGCAGAAGAGCGAGGGATCCGGTAAGTTGCTTAACTTTTTTACTGGCTCCTGAACATTTAATTGAAGAATGGAAAGTAAGCTCCTTTAACTCTCGTTCTTCAATAAAAGTGAATAGTGAAAAGTGGTTTTAACCATTGGAGATACCGTTTAAGGGATTAGGAAGTCTTATCTTATACAGAATACAGAACTGTATCTGTCAGTGATGACCCTATATGTAATGAGTCTATAATCCCAGTCACTCCATCATACTAGTGCTGGTACAAATATTGTTGGGTTGTTACAATGATGTCAGTATCAAATGGTGTAAACACTGGGCATCAAAAGGTTAACCAGTCTACTTGTGTGAGTGAATACAAACCAAAATTCTCATAACCACAGTAGAGAGGATAGTGGTTTAGTAAAATTGTGTAGGTGCAATCACATTTTGGAGCAATATGATTTACATTCACAGGACAAAGTGAACGCAGGTGGGCATGGTCTATTTGTTGTATTCGGTTAGATTAACTGGACTTGAAGTTTAGTCTTGAAGATGTTTTGCTATTCATCTTTCTCAATTCATTGGCATTGATAGATTCTGTTACAGCCTGACTTTATATAGCTTCTCCCCACCCCTAAAACTCTTCAGATTTACAATAGCTTAGACAGACAAAGGAGACTGCCTCTGCACACATGTGGAGGGAAAGGGCTGGAATAGAAGTAGAGCAGAGTGGAACATCACAATGAAGGCCCAAGACAGTTACATTTTGGGCCTAGTACAGGAGTTCCTTGTGTACCCCTCTGATGGTTGTATCCCTAATATGGAGTCACTTAAAGCCTTAGTTACCTAATTCCAATCCACTGTACATTATGGAAACATTTTAAATGCTGAAAAATAGAATAGCAGTTCTTTCTGATATTCAGATACAAGTGAAGACATACCCAAGGCTAAAAAATACTAAGTCAGCTGGGAAATAATTAGTATTTTTTTTTTTTTTAACCTCGAACAAGCATTGTCTAAATAAATAATAAGGCAAATAGACCTTGAAGAAATTCCTACCTCTTATACAGTAGCTTTGAGTTTAGCATGGGTTTGGTAAACACAAGAAGCAGGCAGTGTAAATTCTATTGAATTTTAGATCAAAGTAAAAGAGAACAAGAAAAAAAGTTCATCTATTACTAATCACTAGAAGAAATGCTGATTGATGTGCAGTAAGCTTTAACACTCAACAGGGTTTTGGAGCAGCTTTATTTTAACTAAGGAAAAGCCACAGCCTACAACAGTATTTATATAAGATGATCTTTACAATTTAGTGTGTTTGGGGTTTCACTGATTTATATGTTACTAATTAAAAAATTGTTGCAAAAAGGCATTTTAAATCCCTAGCAAACACTTGCTAATAATTCAGTTTAATCAATCTGAAAGTACCCAATATTATTCAGTGTTATGCACATTACCAAGGGCCATTTAACTGTAGCTACAGGGTCAGCTACCTCTTATTGAATTAGAGGTGCAAAAGTTTACCCATGTTTTTAATCTGCAGCATGTTTTTAATGTTTTTAATCTGCAGCAACTAGCCATGGTTTTCCAATGTGTCTGTTTACCCATTTGTCCGATTTCGGGAAAACGAATGGTTGGACGTCAGTAGCGTGCCCCACAAAATCATTCTTTCATGCCCGATCAACCACTACACTAAAATACTGGTCAATCGGGCCAAAAATTTCATTGTGTGTAAACAGCATTAGAGTCATTGATTAAAAATGTTAACATGCAATACAGCTCTTTCACCAATGCTATCTGCCAGCCTTTAACATTTGTTTCCCTTACTAAAAAATATTATTAAACATTTATTACTGGTATGGGCTGATTTAGATTAACAGTTCACTGGCATATTTAAAAAGCAAAATCCCACTTCAATATGATTCTGATATGGGGACAATTTTGCTGCTGCTTAACTCTATACGCAAACCAGGTAAACCTGCAAACCGTGCAATAGCCCGAAATTGGAGCACGTTCAATACACAACAAATGGTGATCGAATGTGCTCAGAAAACCGAAAACATGCAATCTGGCCACCCACATTGACATGTACTGCTCTGTGATCCTCATGCTTGAGAAAACACGGCAGTGTGGCCTAGCCCTTAAGGTCCAGCTAAGCATGAGGTTTTTCTGTCAAATTCGCTCTGATCATTGCATTTCACAATGATTGAATTATTATATAAATTATTTTGCATTGTAATAAAGAACAATTCCCCATTCCTGGGTTTGAAACAAACCTGGTTTCGATTCAAAACTGCTGATTGCAAAAATCTGATAGAATTTTCGAAATTTGGAACTTAATTCAATTGGAAAATCAAAATGAGAAAATCCAAAATTAGATAATTAGATTGAGTTCAAATCAGATTTTCAGATTTTTTTAAACTTCAAAAGGTTCTGTGGATCCATGGTCAGAATGAAACTTGCCAGTTTTGTTTACCTTCAGTCTTGACAAACCAAAATGCTGCACATCTGATTCAATACTCTATTCTGACTGCTCTATACATAAGCAGATGCATTTCCACTTCTCATTCACCTGATCTGTTAAAAATCCTTAATACAGTACCATTTTGGATTTTTAATTTGCAGCAACCAATCAAATTTTTTTTTACTAGGTTATGGATGATATCTTCCAACCAGCATAATGTACAAACAACAATCATACAGCATCTACATTGCAGAAATAAAAGTTTCTTACCTTGAAACTGAGTAAATCTGATGGTACCCATTCTTTCTCCATTTCTAAACACAACTTGACCCTACAAAAGGAGAAAATGTTTCAATAATGTATATTGGGTTTATTCACAAAGCATTCTTGTCAGTAAAAAAAAACACTTGCTACAATACCTGCTTTCATTTTTTCTACATATAGCCAAGCTTAAACAGGGGAGACAAAGTCCAGACAAAATTACCCAGATAGAAAGAGGACATTCACATAGATACCAAAAGCTGTGTCTCACCACTCCCTTTGCTATGGCTCCTGGGTGATTTATGAAATTAACCTGTGGTTCAGCTCTTATGATCCACCTTAGTTGGGCACACCCAGATAAGTTTATGCAGTACACTTCACAGGAAGCTGCAGCCATGCTTCCTGGAAGCTGATAATAATGTTACATATCAGAGATCCTCCCTGTCACTGACACAGAACACAGATTTCAGTGAAGTTTTGATAAAATCCTTTACTTTTTATACAAAAAGAAAAGTAATCTTTGCAGTTTATTTCTTAGCTAGCATGGATGTAAGAAACATGATATTAACATTTTAGAAAAAATAAAAGTAAGTCTGCAACCTCATGTTCTGCTTCTTGCTAAAAGGAAAGCATTCTACCACAATCCCAAAGAGCTACTAGGTAGAAAATAGATAGAAGTAGAATCTTTCAAAATAGAAACAAAATAAGTAAGTGGGAATTGGTCTGTATGTCTAAAACCAGCACATTAGCAGTGAGCCACCACTGCTCATGCAGCCGGTTTGTACATAGAAAACAGTGCTGCTATAAATAAAGTTTGTACATACAGAAACTTTATATTTTTCTACAAACGTAATACAAACAAGCAGTAAAACTCAGGAAGTGGAAAAGCAAGGCAGGGAATTTGAACCTGTGTGTTTCTAAAAACATGAGATTCATATGATCTGATCACAAGACACCTGTGCACATAGGGAAATATACACAAGAAGCAGGTGCAGTTTCTCCCATAGTGCTCCCCAGGGTCCAGAAATCCAATCTAAAGCAATTAATTTGGGGAATATGCACAATGCAAATCAAACTTTAACTCTTTATTCAAACGTTGTACACATGTGATGTTTTAAATAAAGAGTTCAAGTTTGCATTGTGCATCTTCCCCAAATTTGTTGTTTTATATTTATATGATGCGCCACCAAAAATACAACTAATACAAATACATTTAAAAACTTAATCTTTCACTAGAAACAGAAGCTAGATAGACATTGAGTACTGGGGTCAGAGAGTGTGGCTCTTTGATGACTACATGGGCTGTAAGTTGCACCGTCAACAACACGGATACAGAATCTATTACTTACGTTTACTAAATGCAACTCACTAGAGAAGAATCTTACAATGTGTACGTGTTCTGGGGAGAAAAGTTTTTACATTAGGGTTTTGAAAAATTACGTTTAATTCTACTTTAAATGCAAAGTTTCATTACCTAAGGCATTAAATATTACAAGCCATTTAACAACTTGTATTTTGTTAGTTTTAGATACAGACTAAGGCTACTTTTACACAAGTGGCATGTTTACTCACAATCCAATAATCACTTTGCAAGATTTACTACATCACAGTATTGTAATCAGAGAAAGCTTATGCCTACCTTGAGGAGATGTAAAGTTTCAGTAGGTTAACTAAAAATAACAGTAGTTGAGTGCACAACTTACTAAGAATTTAAAGTAGTAAAGTGAATTAAAAAAGTGATTGTTATGTTGTTTATTTTAATAATTAATAAGTGTTTCCTACTCCTTTAAAGTTCTCCTCTCTCCTTTATTATGCAATTTGTATAATAATCTAGTTTTTTATCTGAAAACTCTCAATAGCAACAGTAGTCTCCAGTTGAGCTGCCTTTTTAATGATTTTACAAACAGTACAAATTTTAAAGTGCACATTTGTTACTTTCGTTTAAAACCAGATTACAAATACTTTCTGCATAGCATATCCAATATTAGGATAAATAAAACTACATTTTTAAACTAAAATGAATTATATATGGAAAATAAGTTCTGAATTTGAACTTTATATTTTGTTTTCTTATATTATCCTAATTCACCCCCCCAATCTTTAATTAAAAGAGTAAAACATGGTTCCAAAATCTCTTTAATTGACAGATTTTATTTTTCTGTGCTGCATGGCAAATAGTATAGAGGCGACACTTCTAATATAATGTTATTTTTCTTCTATTTATTGGTCATTAATAATTAAGTGCATACCACATATATACAGATATGCAATCTCCTTAGACAAACATTTGCAATAGCCTGATGTTAGTGGCTTTAAATAAGGGTCTGCAGAAAGATAGCTAAAGGTCATCTTTGTAGTAACTGCAAATAAATACTTTACAAAAATACCACAAAGGTGAGATATATACAGTACTTCAACAGATTCCCTGAAAAACCTTTCTAAATATAGTTGGCTAAGTAGTGAGTTTTATATGCACTTTCAATGGCATTATTATATTTATGAAAAAAGGAGAGGACATTCAGTTAGAAAATGATAATTATTGTAAAGAGACTATATACAGCAGCATATTGTAAGGGAAACACTGTTTTGAGCATCTTGGCAACAAATCTATTACCTTTGCACAAGGAGGAAATGGACATTTAGAAAAGGGATAGCAGGGGATGGGGTTTATCTATTTTTCCTCATATTTTGATACAGACCTTCACAGACGCCTTTTAGGTAAATCAAAGAATATAGGGGCGAATTTATAAAGGTGCAGTATTGTGGAATGACAATGGTATATAATAACGATCACGTTTTTGTGAAGATACAACTTTTATACATATGTTTAAAGGGCATGTTGACCCCCATAAATAAAATTTACCCTATACTGGCCCAACTGTGTAGTTTAAAATAATCCTTGCCTTACATCTCTGCTCCTCGTGGTTCTCCTGCAGTGCCTTTTCAAAGTCCAGGAAAGGGAAAAGTAGAAGCTGTGATTGAGTCATCGATTGCCTGATATTTCTCTAACCTCAACAAGGATTGTGAAATGCACAGGGGACCCCCCCTCCCCACCAGATCCATCCAACCCAAATCGCTGAAATATTTCTTTAAAAAAATATTTAGATCGATACTTACAGTTCCTTCTCGCCCATGGCATCTCCATTGAAAGCAGCCAAGTCTGTGTTTGCTTGCCTCTCAGCCAATCACAGGCACAGCTGCCAGTCCAGACCCTGTTTGTGACTACCTACAAACTGGGAGCTGGGAGGAGATGCCACGGAAGTGTAAGGGCTGATCGATCTAAACATTTTTTGGAAGAAATATATTGGCGTTTGGTGTTGGGAAGGAGGTACCTGTTAAAAGTAAATTTTCAGGGTATACATGCCCTTTAACACAATTATAAAGCTTTAGATGGTAATCAATCAATTTCATGGCAATACAATCAATTTCAATCACTTTTTAGCTTGCTAATATTTCTCTTCCGATTTTTAGTGCAGTTTGCTAGCTTGAAAGTTTAATATCTGGGTACATGTTAAAATCCAATACAAAAATGCATATATTCTATATGTATGTGAGCCACACTTAAAGTGAAGTTATATACTTCTAACCCCCCTCCCCTCAAAGGTACCAAAGGTGAGGACCAAGCAGTATAGGTGGGTTTTGCCCAGGTCCCCCTTGCTAGTGTGTTAAAGTCACACTAGTTCTTTTAGTCTGGCCCTGTATTTTTCCCCTTCCTCTTCCAAGGCCTTATCAATTTTCAATCACGTCTTCCCTATTATCAGGCCCTGGACTGAGAGAGAGAGCGGGGGAAAACCATGAGCACAAGAACAACTTAAAAGCATTGGTATGAGGATCGGGGAAAAACCAAAGAGGTTGGGTACTTTTTAAGTTGTAAAATATTTTTTATGTTAATCAATATACACATAACCGAACTTGTTTGATACCAAGTACAAATAAGTAGACATGCACACTTGGTTCCTTTCTGTGGAACAAAGCCTTGTTTTAACACATAATTTTGGTAGGGAAAAAAATCTGTAGCAAAATGATTACATTTTGATTGTTAAAATATTGCAATTTATGGTGGCAATTTGTAGGTAGGTTGGACATTGAAATTTGGTTGATGGAACCATTAGATTTGACAAAACTATGTCCCTACAAATAAACCTTAATGGAGTAACCCAGACACTCCATTCTGTTTTTCTGAACACTGGTTCAAGTTAATTGTTCATTGGTTACTTTAGGCTATTGGGCAGGTTAAATTTGCACTGAATATTACAAATTTGGGAAATATTTCCATATGTAGGGAAAGGGTTTATGAACAAAAATAACTACTTAAAGGTGGAATTGCATTTTTATTACGTTATTTAATTGTGATTTTAAAAAGATAAAATAAGCTGTTAATCTATTTATTGAAAACACAATTATTACATCAATATGATGCTTTACATTTTTAGATTTTTGCACATGGAGGAAATACTGAATTACCAAGCAATTTTCAAAAATACTCCAGTGATTATTTTCCCATTTTAGTTCTTAGATTTTATTACAGGTTTTGAACTAAATGCAAGAGGAATTAGCTTTCCTTGTAATTACTTTGACAAATAGCAAATGCGTAACTATGTATTATGGCACAGTGCCCAAAATTCTGTTTATGAGAATTAGAACACAGATTTTCCTTGCAGAAAACAAAGCTACAAGTATACAGGCATTTTGGATTAATCACATTGATCTTTAGTATCATGTTCTTTTTTATTTTTTTTTTACTATACATTCTTTTCTTCTATTTTTTCCTTAATAGCAGTACATTTCATCTTCAATCCAATGTCTTTTCTCTTGATTTGTTTCATGGTGTTTTCTAATATTGGTTATGACAAAGAAACTCATTTAGAGTAGAATCAACATGGTTTGGTAAGACAAAAGTACCAATACTATAACCCCAGTTACACAGAATGTTCTCTCATCCAAAACATCAGCGTTTAATCAATGCACATTTCTGATTTCTGTTACTGCACCCCAAAGAGTTTTTAATACAAACATAGTATTAAAATATTTGCACTGATGCCCAAGTGGTTCAAATGTATTACAGTAGTTGCCTGATATTTTGAGAATCAACACAGACTCAGTACCTGATTCATAATAGGCTACAGTGTTCCAGTAGAAATGAGCATCTGCAATTCTCTGTTATCATCTAACATTAGCAAATCCTTTTGTTTTTTTACATTTAAAATTTATTTTAGCTTTTCAAATTGTAGATTGCATGCCTATTATTTGAACTTATTTTCATGAGCATCATACTTTTACCCCTAGAATATTTTGATTTTCTTTCTTTTATGTTTATTCTGGGCACTGATATGCCCTGGGCCTTAGTTGATGATTTTTGCTCTGTGATGCTCTGTAATTTAATCTTTGAAGAGACTGTAAGCCCCTAAAGCCCCCTAAAGAATTTCTTCCAAAACAATGTTTGATGATAGTCCTTTTGTCGTGAGATTTAGTTGGAGTTTTTTTTATCTTACACCATTAATTGGAAAGTGGTAGTTTTTATTGACATTTTCTATTTTTGTATTATACAATCCTTCACTATGTAGTAACATACTATGTATCGGTCTATAAATATATAAATATATACATTTCATTAGGGCTTAATATTTTTTATTAAGCTTTTCTAATGTCATGCATGCATTATCAGTCCAATTGAGCTATTATAAGTAGTGAAAACTGGAATGTGAGAATTTGCCACTACAATGATAGCCAACCTGCAAACATACCACAAACACCACATAACTTAATCCTCCCCCCTCAAAAAACAATACAATGGTGATTAACCAATAAAAATCATAGCTAACTGAGGAACAAAGCACCTGACTTGCATTTAATGCATGCTATGGCTGTTTAAAGGACACATGTGGATAAGTACCCCAAACCCAGAAATCCTAATACTCACACTGCCGTAAAGTGCTGCTAGAAGATGTTATTGAGCCCAATGCTCAGGATCTCTGTCTCTTCTGGGTACACCCAGAGTCTCCGCACTCAATGAAGGCAGGGCAATGTTTATTTTAATCTATCCCTATGCACCTATTAAAGGTAACTATCCACTTACTGGAAATGCTTCTTAAAATAACTACAGTGACTATAATATAAGAAACAGGTACTGGGCATTAGAGATGGGCAAAACTAAAAATCTGTTTAAAAAAATCTGCTAAAATCTGTTCTGCCTGCGGATTCGAAAAATTTGAAAATTAACGTAAAAACCCATTTCAACCCCATTTCAACCCAAGTCAACGGGAGAAAAAAATCTGCACATATATGCCTAAATATGAGGTGAAATAACAATGGTAGCTTACTGTATATGGCTCTGGGACCTGGGAAACACGTACATATATCGAGAACTTTAAAAAAAAAATTTTTTTCACTGTTTTTCGAGATTCCACATTTTTTTTTGAGTTCCAAGGAATTTTCTAATTTTTAAGAAATTTTCGACTTATCAAGGATTTTTTGAAAATTTTGTAAAAAAAGATACAGTAACAGTAACCTACTCTGGGGAACAGACCGATTTTATTGTAACCAATTGTGATTGAAAAAGAATCTTATTGGTTATTATACGAATCAGATTCTTTCTGAAATAATTTTAATGTATCCAATCAGAATTGCTTACAAATAAAGGTGTTTTAATACCCTCCAGCTTAAAGCACGTTTTTGCTGTGTATATGTTTTCAAGTACTGCGGCACCATGCTGAAAGGCCACAGACATGGAGCTCTGCTAATGGAGGGGGTAGGTGAACGCTCCCCTTAGTCTATTTTCTGTATAGGTTGGGGAGTGCTAAAGTCGATGAACATTAATTCGAACATTCGACAATTCAATAATTATTAAAAGTTCGGAACTCAATATCCAGAATAAATAGTGTTAAAGCTAGGGTTCAAGTTTGGGTCTAGTTCATCTCTAGTCATGAACTTCCTACTGTGCTTGTTCAGAAATACCCCACCTCCTTAAAAATCCTTTGCTTGCTCCTGGATTTGAAGCATTCCAGTGAGCACCAGGCACGTACAGCACCAGACATGCACTATAATGAAGGGGCTACATAGCTCTGGCTGGCACGTCATTTTGGCATCCGGACCACTGTCTTGGCCCACCAGAATTGGCTTGTTAATTAACGAACATTCATCGTAAATGTACGGTCATACATTATTTATAATGCGCTGTATCACTAAATTGAGATACCGCAAGTTTTTAAATAGGGCCCATAGACCTCTAAAAGGCCTAACACTAAATTTGTCCCCAAAAATTATGGGGGGGGGGGGGTTTGTCCTTAAAATGACTTTTGGGTCCCAAATTGTGAGAATACAGGAGTGGTTAAAAAGTGTTAGTCCACCACACTAAAATTCACACACAGAAAGATTAAAAAGCAAACTCTCTTCAACTCCTACACTGTCAGGTCTCCATTAAACTCACTTTAACACTGACAAAATGGCGCCTGTCTATCTGCCTTTAATACCCAGGGGGCACAGATAAAAATAGTTGCCATTGGTGAATTTGATACATGAAAATTGAAAATTATCGAACGTGGGTTTCAGAAAATCTGGAAAACGGAATTCCACGAGTTCTGCTGATTCGCAGATCTCTGAGATCCACCATGGAACCGGGTTTGGATATGCGATCCGGTCTATCTCTGGTTAATATGCCAATCAGATTATTTCTGAAATAATTTTAATGTATCCTATCAAAATGCCAATGGGCACCAGGCACATACAGCACCAAGAGTGCACTATAATGGAGGGGCTAAATAGAACTAAATAGTTCTGGCATCCAGACCACTGTCTTTGCCCTCCACAATTGGTTCATTAATTAACAAAGTTCAGCTTAATAAAACCCTTAGACCTCTAAAAGGCCTAACACTAAATTTGTCTGAAAACTTATAGGGGGGATTAGTCCTTTAAAGGACTTTTGGGTCTCAATCTGTGTGAATACAGGAGTGGTTAACAACAATTGCTAGTCCACCATACTAAAATTCAAGTACAGAAAGCTCAAAAATCAGAAAAAAAAACTCTTCAACTCCTACACTGTCATGTCTCCACTAAACTCACTTTAACATGCTGACAAAATGGCGCCTGTCTAGCTGCCTTTTATACCTAGGGGGTTGGCACAGATAAAAATAGCTGCCATTCGTAAATTGGATACATAGAAATCTTCAAAAATTTTCTAATGTGGGTTCGGAAAATCTGAGTTCCGCAGATCTTGGGGGATCCACCGTGGAACCTGGTTCAGATCCGCAATGCGGTCCATCTCTATTTAGTATGCCAATCAGATTATTTTTGAAAGAATCTGATTGTATCCAATTAGAATTGGTTTAGAAACAAGGGTAAAAATGTTGGACTTGATGGGCGTATGTCTTTATTCAGCCTCATTTACTATGTAAGATGGGTTTTGCAGTGGCTGCACAGGTAACTCAAAAGACTCAATAACATTTTTAAACGCCTCTGGCTTTATGGTTCTGCAAAATCTTTTCAGCGAACCACAATGCAGAAGGAACATACATACCGGAATGTAACAGGTTTCTTTTCCTTTCTTACTATACATAAAAAGTAAGCAGATTGCTTTGGTTAATTCCTATAGGCAGGCACAGGTGTTTAATGTAAACAGGGAACTACAGGATATATTTCACTGCACCTCCCCATTCAAAGACCAGAGCCGTATGTATTTATATATATATTTATACTAGCAAAAGTGTGCCCATTGGTGCATAGTGGAAATTATTTGTGTATGTTTTGCAATGTGTTAATACAGTTAATATAAAATCTTTACACGGGATATTTTAAACTATTATTCCTACAATAATCAGCATCCAGGAAAAACAAATAGGCTATACCTACAGGTCTGAGAATAGACCCAGGCAATCCTTCCACAATGTGCAGTTCAAACTAAACAGCACCATGCTAGGTTCATACTTTTTAGTATTTACCACAGCAGGTTCCCCATTTACAGTTGCTATGGGGTTAGGAAGCACAGGACACTGATTAGCTTCAAAGGTTAAGGTAATGTAAGGTAAAAGCTTCCCAAAGAGTATAAAATTAAGAGGCATCTTATAAAAGTAAGTACCTCATAGCCTCATGTTATTATAATAGCATTTCCCCAATAATCTAACATATAAATACATATTTCTCACCCCCAGCTTACCTAGAGAAATAAGTGGGGACATGCAAAGTATCTCATTTATAGCCTGTACCTAATGCATGTGTCCAGATGTAATATAGTATAATGGTATAGAGCAGGGATGTAAAACCTGGGACCTTTCACATATTTTAAAACTACAACTCTCAGCATTCTCTGTTTGCAGTAAGTTTCTTCTTAATGTCCTGTAGCTAATGCATACGTTTAGATGCAATACAGCCAAATGGTATAGAGCAGGGGTGTAAAACTTGGGACTTTTCACATGTTTGAAAACAACAACTTCCAGGATTCTCTCTTTGCAGTAAATTTCTTCTTACTGTCCTGTAGCTAAGGCATGTGTCCAGATGCAATACAGCCTAATAGTATCAAGCAGGGTTGAACTTGGGACCTTTCACATGTTTGTAAAAACTACAACTTCCAGCATTCTCTGTTAGCAGTAAGATTCTTATTTATGCCAATGTATACAGATGCAATACAGCCTAATGATAAAGAGCATGGATGTTGAAGTTTTCACATGTTTAAGAACTACAACTCCCAGCATTCCCTGCCTGCACAGAATGCTGAAAAATTTAGTTTTCATACATCCTAGAATAAAGCCATTTTTAATTCTTTAACAATCACTTGAACATGCAAAGGATCCATCTGCACTTCCCTTACATCCATAGCTATTACACTATTAAAATACAAAAGGATTATATAGGCCACTTTAGGCAGTAGGAGTCATAAACCATCCAAAACTTGCCCTCCCTTTCCTACCTGCCAGCTAAGTGGAATAAGACTGCAGGTTTGGAAATAGACTCAAGCAATCCTGACAAAATGTGCAATTCAAACTAAACAGCACCATTGGGCAACCTGAGACCCTATACAGGATCCAGATTAACCTGCTAGGGTCATACTTATTAGTAATTACCACTGCAAGTTCCAGATTTATATTTTGCTATTGGTTTAGGACTTAGGAGCACAGGATACTGATAAGCTTTATAGGTTAAGCTGAGGTTGGGTTAAAGGTGCTAAAAGCTCCCCAGAGAGTATAAAATGAAATATTGCCTTCTTATAACAGAAGGTAACACACAGCCTCATCCTATTAATAGAGACATGCAATATCATTTTATCATAAACAGACACCACTTCCTGTCTAGCAAACATAAACTGGATTGCCTCAACTAAAACTGAATGTGAGAGTCTAAAGATTTTTTTTTTATTGGCTAAGACTGTCACATGTTTTACAAATAGCACATACTGTAATTGGGTGTAATACAGAAACTTCCTTACACTTCCTGTCTAGCAAACAGAAACTGGATTGTCTACTAAAGGAAGTTGTATTTTCTTCTATAGACAAGGGAGGGGGAGAGTTGATGTGCAGTCCATATGGGACACCCTTTAGCAGTCTTACTATTTTGAGTTTTCCATTTAGCCTTAGGGGTGTGAAGTAAAGTAAGTATACTTTATTAAATGTATATCATTTGTTTTGTAATTCAAATATGTCAGTAGTAGTACTATAGTTTGTATAGTGCTATTTGTTATGGTGATTTTAATCCTATGTGTAATAGTGTTATATCCCCCTATTAACTTATAAATATATTTATACAATATAAAGGATATATAATAAGAAAAAATGTCCAGCTCTTCTCCTTTTGAGCAAAAGGCAACAAGGACATATGCAGCAGTATCTAAACATATGGAAATCTATAGTGCAGGTTGACTAAATGATATGTGTTTTTGATTCTTAAAAAAGTAAATCTATATATTTTTGCATTTTTAAAAACCCATTTTATTTAGCAACACTGCTGATATGTAGATTAAATTAGTGTTTTCTGAAAAAATATATGGTTGAACTTTAATTATATGTAGTCCCAGACAGTTTCCTTACAGATTTCTTATACACAATGTGGACACTGATCAGTTTTACTGCTGATTAAGAGATATAATTACAGAACTAAGCAGCAGTACAACTGTTGGGCGATATAAGGGGTGATAATTAGAGATGTCCGAACTTCGCAAAATCCGGTCCGCTCGAGGATCCGCGAATTTTCCCAAAAATGTGAAGATTCGAAAATCCACGAGCGGACCCATTAAAATGAAAAAATCCTCAAAAATACGAGAAATCCTCGTAATTTCGAAAATTTTCGAAAATACGTATTTTCGCGCATTTTCGAAAATACGTTAAATCCCCGTAATTTCTAGAATTTTCGAAAATACGTATTTTCATGCATTTTCGAAAAAATGTGAAATCCTCGTAATTTAAAATTTTTCCGAAAATACGTTTTTCCGTGCATTTTCGAAAATACGAGAAATCATCATTATCTGTAACACAGTACTAGTAATTTTTTCTTAAATTTTGTCTAATTTGTAATGAGAACTATAAAAGTATGTACGTTGATACAATAAACAAAAATTCAACATTTTTAACTCAAGTGTTTTTGCCTGTTTTTTTTCCACTAAACTCTATTTTAGCACTGCAGCTAAAATAAACTCTCTTGAACCAGTCCTGTTCCTTTGCCAAGATGTTCACATAACAATCTTCAAAGGTATATCCTTTTTCCTTAAAGGGTATGTGCACTGGCAAATTTGTTTTTTTAAATTGCCCATTAATGGAAACTATAATTCATCCCAACTATCACTATCATTTGTTGCTCTCCCCCCTATTTATTTAGATATCTAATCTGAAACACCTTACATTTCAGCATTTCTGTAAGCAGTTTTGCTGTAGCTGGAATGGTTTGACAGTTGGTGTGCTGTATACTGTATGCAGTATTGACAGTTGGTATGGGGAAAAATACAGTAGTCAGGTTAGTGGTCAGAGTCTGAACAAAAAAAGTACTTTATTGAAGGCATGCAGCAACACACAATTTATTTATAGATTAAGACGACGCAAAGTCATTTTTTTAGTATACATACAATTTAAGGTGCAGGTACACGAGTCCTGACCCGAGGAATTGGCTCTTCTGTGCTAGGCCATACATTGGTGAAGTTTCTGTTTGGTCCCCACGACATACAAATCAGAGCACTCTTTACTGCACTGCACTGCATATATGGTGTCGCTCTTCTTGTGTTTCAGTATCAGATCTTTTGGATGTACTAATTGCTGCCTCAGTGTGTTGTTTGGTTTATAGCATAAAGGGATACAGTGTTTTTTAAAAATTCTTCTTGATTTCTCGGAGACCCCGGCTACATATACGAAAGTGGTGGGGGTGGGGGGTTTGACACCAACTGCCTGCCATGTACAATTCTATTTTTACACCTTACCCTGGGCAGTTTCGATAAAACCTCTTAGTCTCAATGCAATCAACATCTTGCATTCAGAAGGTCCCTAACACCTGGCTGTCATATGCTAATTAGGACCTTCCAGGGTACTTTTTTTCTTTTAAAATTTGTTTTATTTTGCACCAATATATTACAACTTTTGTTTATAAAATACGGTGTAGTAGTTTGGTATGTATAGATACAGTTGTAACATCACTGATTGTGTATATTCCTTATTGGTTCCTTTATACATTTGCAATTATTTAAAATTTTATAAATTGGTAATAAAAATAAACAAACAAGAACTATGCTGTTGTCTGGGTCATTTGTACCTTTGTTTTGTTTTGCCTTCGTCCATCTGACCGCCCAGGTCCTGCACCAGCTGCCCCCTCCTTTTTTTGGACTGAGTCATTTATTGGGTAATACAGGGGGATCCACCGAGCACCGGTGCAAAGAGCCCGGCGATGTTATATGCCGATAGCGGTGCTTGGAACATCGCTACCTGGCACTGTTCTATTTCGCCACTTTTAACGCAAGCTATTAGCTGGCGTTGAAAGTGCCGCAATAAAATGCCGATTTTGGCATATAGCATCGCTTGCGCAAGGAAGGAGTTAAAGTCACACTAACCAATAAAACATCGGTTAGCGTGACTTAAACTCCAAATCAGGAGCGATGCGCCCGTTGGTGCATCGCCCTGATAGTGTCTGGGAAGTCCATCCCAACAGGCACATCAGCGGTGTGGGTTGGATAGGGTGTGGGGAGAGGCTGCTCAGTAGTTGTGTTACCTCTTTCCAAAATGTGGCCACCTTTAGGCAAAACCAGATTAGGTGTGTGAAGTCTGAGTCTGGCTGGTGGCATTTCGGGCAATCAGCATTTTGGATGTGTAGTATGCTTGGTGTAAGATATTATATTGTATTAGTTTATTATTGGTGGATGGGGAAGCTGTGGTGTGTGAGTTGACCACTTCGAGTCATTGTTTTTCACCTATGCCCATCAGGCAGTCAGACCATTTGGCCTGTATATGTGTTTTGTTTGATTGTGATTTTGTTTGTATGAGCTAGTTTGGAGATCAGTCCCCGTGGGCCCTGGGCACCCTGGGTGCGCAAGATACTAATTATTGGGTGGTTGGTGAGAGTTGGAAGGTGATTTCTAAAGTTTGTTCTTAGAGTGTCGCATAATTAAAGGTATTTATAATGCATTATATTGGGGAGTCGGTTTATGTTCTGTAAGTCCTTGAGGGGTATTAGGGATCCGTTTTTAAGTAGATTTGCCAGTGTATTTATTCCGTAAATTTTACCATTGTAGGGATCTGTTGTTCTGGGATTCATTTGTTGTTCCATAGTGGTGTATGGTCATGGTGGAGATATTTATGAGTGTGTTTGTGAGATGCCAAATTCTGCTTGATTGTTTGTGGAGAGGGGTGCCTTTCTCGATAATATGGAGTTCCAGGGTACTTGATTGCCAACAGGTTCTTGTACAAGTCTTGTACAAGTCATTCTGAATTGAAAAAACCAGTCGGATGACTAGTGAAACATCTTCAAGATCTAAACTATAAGTCCAGTTGATCTAACAATGCAACAGATATAGCATGACCTGGATGAATGAAAACCTTCACAAGCAAACATGTAAAGATATAAAATATTTATTTGGTTCACTGGTCCATGAATAAAACTACCTGTATTTACACTACCAGTCCAATATGGCCTATTATAAATAGATAAGATTAAAATAATGATTCAATAGTTTACTTCATTTGCACCAATAATTTGTGTTGACAAAGTGACTAGATTGAGTAAATTAGATCGATATATGAATTAGTAGTCCACAATCCACCCCCGATTGGTCCACCCCTCCTCTTTTGCTGCATGTGCCCTTTACATGCACGAGCAGCAGCAGCAGAGGCTCATTTGGTAATGGCCATCAGCCATTGGCCGTAACGTCACCATGACGGCTGTGACTGATGTCTGTCTCCAGAGAGTAGAATGGAGCCGTGGCTGTGGATTGCTGACTTGTAAGGCTTTTTTCTTTGTCTGGAAGCATCATTGCGAAAGGTGTGAGTAAAACAGAACTGGGGTTTTGGGAGTTCTCTATTACAGGTTAAATTTTGTACTAGGGGTGGAAATGCCCTTTAAGAGCATGCAATATTCTACCTTTTGTTAAAATATTTTTAAGACCTTTTGTTTTACCAAAAAAAATGTATTCAAGAAACTGAATTTGCATGGAAATACTTTATAACCTGTAAATATCACTATTCACTAAATATTCACTTAGATTTTAAGCTCTTCAGGGCAGGGCGCTCATTCCTAATGTGTCAAGGCATGCTAAACGTACATCAATGTATCCATAATTTATATATATATGTATATATATGTTCTAAACCGATGTTTTTTTATCTGTATAGTTGCTTGCACTTATCCCCTTGTTTGTATACTCTGCATTTTATAATGTACAGTGCTGGGTACCGAAGTGGCACTTAATAAATAAAATTATACATACATACATACTATCTCACACTAGTAAAATAGCTTTAGCATGTGACTTTTGTTTTTACCAGATAACTTGTGAATGTTACATTATAGAATATTTCCTAATTATACAAATAACAAGTCTGTACAACTTGCAAACTGTATATGTAAACCAACATAATAATCAATATGTTATCCGCTAGTGATTCTGCAATCACTCATGACAAGCACAGCTGAAACAGGCACTAAGTTAAAATCAATGTAGATTTTCACATTTATGGTAATTGACTCTGTGTCACAATCAATTTCTACATCTATCCATCTATTTATATGTGTAAATGGTGACTAGAGATACTAATCCACTTTGCCACAATCTTTTGGGTGCCTATAGGCATAAAATGCATTAGAAGGAAATGCATTTCTCTTACTGAAGGCGTTCGATCTGACAGCAATCTTTGTAGCTACATAAGTGTATTTACAGGGAGATTTGGAAGACAGGTTTTCAGGGCACAAGTTATATTGTCTAAGACAACAATACAATAAACAATATATTGTTTTTTTGTCTATCTGCCTATAAATTAAATGTGTATAGTGAATTAGAAAGTAGCCCATTTATTTAAATATTTGTATTTTGTATAAGTAAAAGACATTTTAGAATCAACTTTTGTTGCCAGATCCTCATAGTTTCAAAACCATGCGATTTATCTGTTAACAGGGCTCAAACGAATGATTACTCTCTCAGCCTTAAACATTGTGGTCCCATACTTAATATTCTCCTGATGGCTGGGATTCTAATATACTTACTGCCCTAGGATCCAGAGTATACCTTAGGACCCCCAACCTTTTTGATTCCTTATGGTTCTGTAGTGATTGGTTCTAATTTGAACTCATTTGATTAACTTTTATATACCGTGCACTTTACCTTACATTAATAATGAATCAGTATATGTTTTCTAAATATTAGAATTTAATTTGATTTCATTCATTTACTAGTGTCCTCATGAAAAAGGGCCTTGTAATTAACAGAAATCAATATCTAGATGTAAGTACTCATTGAAAGGTTAAGCTAACGGGTTAACTTTACTGTTGGGGAATAGAGATGGCCAAACTTTAGAAAGTTCGGTACGTTTTCAAACTTTCGAACTATATGGAAAGTTCGAAAGTTTGAAAACGGACCCACTAAAGTCAATGGGAGTCAAATAGTTTGAAAAGTTTGAATTAAATACAATTAAAATATCAATGGAAACATTAATGTAAATAGCTGTGGGACCTGGGAAATGGTCTGGGGAACATGTTCGAATATCCAGGATAGTTGAACTCTCTCAGGCGCGCTACTTTCAAGCTCTCATGTTCGAACATTCGATAATTATCCCATGAACGACTCACGGATTTGAGAATTCAATATTTACTCACATATTGGTATAATAGACATTTTACTTGCATATTCGTTAATTCGATATTTACTCGTGTATTGGTATAATAGACATTTTACTCACAGATTCGATATTCAATATTTACTTGCGTATTGGTATAATAGACATTTTACTCACGGATTTGAGAATTTGGTATGTACTCGTGTGTACAGGTATAATAGACATTTTACTCGCAAATTCGAATTCCGTGTAGGTATATTGTATGCTATAACAATCACCTAGTATATACCACTTCATTTATGGGAATGAATAGTAGTCTGAAAAATGTTCATCTTGACATATTACATCTGCCCAAACATTGCAAGAAGCCCTGTTATATCTGTACTGTATGACCTAAATTAGAAACTTGTTTTAGTATTTTCTATGGGGGTTTAATGCTATCCCTTTTCTGAGTTTGCTTTTAACATACATATTTTATGCAGCAAGTTGACTTACAATTCCCACCCTTTTCCCCCCATTTCAAATACTAATAATAAATGTAATGAAGGCATGTTGGACTGTATTTATAAAGGATCAATATAAGCAAATACTGATATAGATCCTTTTACCAGCCGCATCACCATTTTTATGGCAAAGTTGTAAGATAACACTGTGGCCATAAAATACAGATAATTAGTTGAGTGTAACTTTACCACTGCGTTCACTTTGCTATTAGCTGTATTTTCCAACCTTGATAAAGAATTGATTTTAGTAATTACCAATATTAATCCTTTAAAATGAACATTCCTTATTCCTATAAAGACTTTCATACCTCTGAAGACAATTTTGGAGATGGAAGGCATTACAGGGTGTATAACAGGTATGTACACTGGGAAATATGTTTTTTTAAATTGCCTTCATATTGAATATGATGAATTTTACATTTCAGCTGTCAATCAAATGCCTTATTATCAGAAACACTTCTGTTATGTCAGGGGCATAACTACCAGGGGAGTAAACCCTGCAACTTACATGTATTTGTTTATAGTCTAAAATGAGTAAGTAATTTTCTTCCATGTACATACCCTTTGTCTATCTTGAAGCTACTAAACTTAAACAACTATGTTGTACACAGTTAATTGTAGAATGTAAATGCCTTTTGTATGGGCATAAAACGATTGTACAGTTTCAAGCAGACTTGCGCAGCCAAGTGAAATTCACAACCTTCCTACTGAAAAGCTATGGCTTTAAAATTTCCCTGATGCTGTGGATTGATGAAAAGATCCTGATGTTCAGCCACTAAAGAACTACAGGGTTAATACATATGACAGCTTTAAAATAAGCAGTATAAGTGAGAAGTTTGTAAAAAAAAATGATATGGTAGGGGCTGAACTTTTAAATGTTTCTTGTTTCATGTATGTTGCATTTACGTACATGTTATAAGCAGATTCTGTAACTAGGAAGGCTTCTATGTTGTTGCCAGTACAACTCACAGACCATGTAGTCTTTAAAGAACCTTGTAAGCATGTGCATCTGTTTGTCATGCCCCAACCCCACTATTTATGGTCTCTATGCACATATTTTCTATATAGACTTCTCCACACTAGAGATGTCCGAACTTCGCAAAATCCGGTCCGCTCGAGGAACCGCGAATTTTCGGAAAAATTCGAAAATTGGAAAATCCGCGAGCAGACCCATTAAAACGAAAAAATCCTCGAAAATACGAGAAATCCTCGTAATTTCGAGAATACGTAATTTCCTGCATTTTCGAAAATACGTGAAATCCTCGTAATTTCAAAAATGCATGAAAATACATTAAAAATGCATTAAAATATTTTAAAAGCTTCTATTACCCTGAAGTTTACTTTACAACCAGTATGCATTGTAGACAGCCTACCAAAAACAGTACAAAATAGTCAGCTGATTTTAATGCGTTTTGTGTGTGTTGTTGTTGATAGGAAATACACTGCAAATATAACTTTTTGTTGTTTTATATGAAAAGCAAGAGGGTATTTTTACACTGTTAGTACTCTGTTCGATCTATTTTGTGTCTGAAGGACAGGATCTGCTGTAACATGGTCTATGCATAACAGAGTTTCTTGTCTGTGCTGTAATCTGATTGGATGTCAGATTCTAGGGGGCAGGGCTGCAGCTTCCTTGTTTTGATCTGCTGTATACATCAAATAGGGGAATTATGGGAGCTGTCCCCTAGTGCCCACAGGTTAATTAAAAAAAAAAAAAAACAGCCAAAGCAAAGGGAGAGGTGAGGCACAGATTATTGTATCTTTGTGAATGTGCTATTGGGAGAATTTTGCCTGGTGACTTTAATTTCCCTTAAATAACAGTCTGTAACTTTAAAGGGTATGTCCACCCTTAAAACAAATTTTTGTTATATGATTCCCCCTGTCCCCCCCAGCCCCAACTGCTCCATTTTTATTTTTAGAAAGTGCCCCAAACTGCCGGCCCTCTGCTTGCGAGAAAATGCAAGCAGAGGGGCGGGACCAGCAGTCGCGTCTGTGATTGGCTGAGCGGCAGCCAATCACGGACGCGGCTGCCGGTCATTCTTTGCGGCGGAGGAAAGAGGGAAGGTAAGTAAAGTTTGGGGAGCTTTCTAAAAATAAAAATGGAGCGGTTGGGGCTGGGGGGACAGGGGGAATCCTATATTTAAAAGGTTTTACACTAGGGGGAGGGAATCCTGAGAGGGAGAGGGAGGGGGAGAAGGGCTGCAGTACGCATGCCAAACTTCTCCCGGAGGCCAGGTAGGAGGCAGATTCCTATATGGACTCTGCTATCCTCCTGGTGGGCAGTTTTTGGGACTTTGGGGGGGGACTACAGGAGAACCTTATGGAGCTGGGCTGTGAGGTAAGGATTAAACTACACTACATGATGGGGCCAGTAGATGGGGGGATTATAGTTTTGGGGGTGGACATGCCCTTTAATGTTTAGCCACTTCCCTGTCCTAAAATCAGTATTTTGAAAACAAAAGTGATTTATTGTAAGGATTTATATTTAGAAGGATTTCAATTTGAATTAAGTAATAGGAATAACAATCACTACAGTCTACTTGAAACATGAGAATAGGCAACAGGATTGAAAATGATTTACAGGTAAATAGTGTGATTTTAAAACCGAATTATAAAATGTTTTTCATTCTTCATAACACGTGTTATCTAGACAGGCATTTTCTTCATTTCTGAAAAAACCCTTGCCATCTGTGACTAAGCCAGCTTGTATACTTATATGCATGTGCGATCACCATTGCAGCAGGACATAAATTACTGATCAGAAGAGGGTAGAGGCAGAATGGGAAAAATTATTTATTTGCTTAAAATATAGCAATAAGGTTACAAAACAAGGACCCTATAAGGAGACTGTGCATTTCCCTAGTTTATGACCACAATGTTTTGACAAAATGAGAGTAAGTATAGTATGCAATACTCTTTTTATTTGCACTAACAATAGTTTTCTCAATAGATTAGCTTTCAGAGCTTCCTCCCTTCTTCAGATCTTTACATCATCTGGCTCTCATCTTCTGGTATTCTACAAGTGCAATAATATGGCTACAATCCATTTAACTTGACAAAAAGAAAATTTGAACCGATTTTTAGTAGAGCTTTCAGCAATGCTTATTATCTTAATGTGAGCCACAGTAAGATCCATCTGCTCTACAATACCTGCAAATAAGCAGAATCAAATTATTTTGCTTTCTGCCATACAGGCTTTTGTTAAATAATATTAGGAATTCTATGCATTAACATTGTAGCACATAATCTCTTTGTATTTAAAGTCTTCTCATCAATGGATCTTTGGGCTACTGTCATAATTCGTTTTGCCATCTGCTCACAATTAGTTAATCTTCCAAGCTGATAATCAGTCAAATGTAGAATCTGGAACCCACTTGATACGTGACAGAGAGCGTGTTTAATGAGCAGTTACTGATTCATTTTCAGAAAAAAGAAGGCCATGGAATGCTGTGCTAAGCATGATCAATTCTCACTGTTTACTTACCAACTGCTGTTACAGAAAGCACGTGTAACTGCATCTGAGCATTTCATAAATATATTACATGTTAAAATAAAGTCATGTAAATGCAAAAAATATATTTTTAATTCATAATTTCATTAAAGGACAAGTTACTACAGTACTAAATCAACATTTAATAGCCTGAAGATATTTTACATTCTTTATTTTTTTTCCTCATAAAAGTACATGCTGATCCAAATCTAAAGGGAAACTAAAGTCACCAGACAACATTGTCTCAATAGACACTGCACATTTACAAAGACAGAAGTTGTGTCTTGCCACTCCTTTACTGTGACTGCTGGGGGATTTATGAAAATATCCTGTAGGTACTAGGGGTCCGATCCCATAATCCATATCTTTGTTTTGGTAAACAAGGGTTTTCCGGGGTACACTGGTGGGATTGCAGAGACCCAGAGGTTTGCCTCAGAATTTAGGTAGTGGAAATATTTTTACCAGTATAACTTATATTTTTGTTTTTTATGTACTTTAAAAATAAATATTATGATTATGATTCAATTTCCATACAATCAATGTAGTTTAATTTTACAGGACATTGATTTAAATACAATATATACTGTAAAGTGCACTATATATGTATATATGGATAATTTCAAGTCCAACTTGAACAACACACGTGTGCTTCAAGAAAAATTTGCATTGCCAAGTATGCCATGATCTGAAAAAGTTTGGGAACCACTGTTCAAAATCGCTGTGACACTAGTGCTAATTCATAGGTTATCAGTATAATTAGAAACTTTCCTAGTAACATACTGAAAAACAAAAAAAGGCATTGAAATCTGGTGACTATTACCAGCATGAGTTCTTTTTGCCACTCATGCTGGTTGAAAAAAGAAAAAACCTGCAGGGGCTTCCACATTGGTGACAGTGAGTTCTTTTCGCCACTCATGCTGGTTGAAAAAAGAAAAAAACTGCAGAGGCTTCCACATTGGTGACAGTGAATACTGGGGTCAGAAGATGTGGACCATATGTGCACAAGCTCACAAGAGTTTTTGAGGACTACATGTACTATGAGTTGTACTGGCAACAACATGGAGGTCTTCTTAGTTACAGAATATAAGGCTATATTTATAAAGGTGTGGTATTGCCTTTATAAAGGCATGGTATTCACAATACCACACCTTAAAAGTTTTTAACTATGAATGTACATTTGTGAACATTATCGTAATTGTACAATCACCTATACAATACCATGGGGTAGTCAACTACTACTTTACAAAGGGAAGGTAGTAGATTTGTATGCTTGGGATTGACATGCCCTTTAATACCTACAGTAGATGAAAGGGCAGCAACAGCAAAATTCCATCTATAAGGTTATTGCTGATGTCTAAAGTTTTTGACATTGTATTAACACAAACCTAAATGCTTAAAGGTAAAAATGGGAGTTAGGAAGTGTGTACCACCAGGGGCTTGTCTCAGCCTTTATAAACCTAAGACTATGGAAGATTTAGGATTTTTAGGTTTCCATTCAGAAACCATGAAAGAGTAAAGGGATGGGTACAAGTGAGATGTTTGGTAATAGTGAGATGTAGAATGCTATCAAACAAGCAGTACTTCCTTTATGTTCAATGTATTTCATTGGCTTAAACAAACAGTACAGATATTCTGGTGCATACTGGAAGCATAAAACCTACACTGTTTAAAAAACCTGCACCCAGACTTGCCTGCACCCAATATTCCCAAATATATATTATTTATATTAATTATTTTAAAGGAGAACTATAGTGTGTATAAATATCTGTTGTATTCAGTTAGATCAACTGGACTTAAAGTTTAGTTCTTGAAGATGTTTAGCTAGTTAAGTACCCTGGAAAGTCCAAATTAGTATATGACAGCCAGGTGTTAGGGACCTTCCGAATGCAATGTGTGATTGAAGTGTTATCAAAACTTCCCAGGGTAAGGTGTCAAAATAGCAATGTATATGGCAGACAATTGGTGTCAAACCCCCCCACCTCTATTCAGGCTTGGTTTCTTTATTTTCACATAAATGGCCTCCTTGACAACTATCTTGGACCAGTCCTGTTCCTTTGCCAAGATGTTGACATTACAATGTTTAAAGGTATGTCCTTATTTCTTAAGATGCAGGTACACGGCTGAGTCCTGACCTGAATAATTGTCTCTTCTGTGCTGGGCCACACGTTGGTGCAGTTGCTGTTTGGTCTCACCCACATACAAATCAGAGTAATCTTCACTGCACTGCACTGCGTATATAATGTCGCTCTTCTTGTGTTTCAGTATTGGGTCTTTTGGGTGTACCAATTGCTGCCTCAGAGTGTTGTTTGGTTTATAGCAGACAGGGATATGGTGTTTTTTGAAAATTCGTCTTAATTTCTTAATTAAGAAGAACTTCTTAATTTACATATGGGATAGAGGTGGGGGGTTCGACACCAACTGTCTACCATGAACAATGCTGTTTTGACACCTTACCCTGGGCAGTTTCAATAAGACCTCTAAGCCTCAATGCAATCACACATTGCATTCAGAGGGTCCCTAACATCTGACTGTCATATGCTAATTAGACTTTCCAGGGTACTTAATTGCCAACAGATTCTTGTACAAGTCATTCTAAATTTGGAAAGCCAGTGGGATGACTAGTGAAACGTCTTCAAGAACTATACTTTAAGTCCAGTTGATCTAACTGAATACAACAAACAACAGATATACCATGACCTGGATGAAGGAGAACCTTCACAAGCAGTGTGTATAATTTCTTTTTTTTTTTTTTAAATAACAGTTAAAATTAAAAAAAATTGGGACATGGATTTAGGCCTGGTCATTTCTACTTCCCAATATTGTTTCTGTGAGGAGCACCATACGAAAGAAAACTAACTCTGCCAGTCTTCCTCCTGGCTTTAGCACTATATTTAATAGTACTAGTCAAGGACTAACCCAGCAAATGAAAACTGTATGTGTTATTTCTTTTAAATGCATAATACTACTAAAGGCAATTTAATTTAGCTTAAACTATTTTTAAAATACATGCAATAGTAGATGCTATTAGTTTATTGGGTAGTTTATTTTACCCAAAATGTGATTGTAACTGTGATTTCTGTTCCTTATTTTCTATTGTCTTTTATTTTTTTCTAAATTTTAAAAAAGTTTTAATATTACCTGTTCTGCCTAATCTAACTGTCTGATATTAGTTATTTTTTAAGTATTAGATAATTAATGATTATGAATTTACTTTATTCACTATACTCATCATATTGTAGTTTATGAATTGGTATTAAATGGCTATATAGATATAGGTATGAGGTGGAACAAGGTGGTTGGACCTTGGAAAACAAATGGGTCCGTTTGTGGCTATGAAAGAGTTAAGTGTTTTATATACTTACAGAAATTCATCTGCAATTGGGGCACCTCTCTAAGGAAGTAAACTAGTTTAGAACTGAAATTCTGTCTGCCAGAAGAGAGATGCAATGATGTATGAAAAAATGATTCAATGAACAACATTAGACCTGACAAGTTTGGAGCTACTCCAGGCTAAGCAAGTTAATACCAGAGGTTTTCCAACTGCAGGTACAGACAATCTATTAAGTGAGCCTTTTTTTGGTCAATTTAAAATATTTATCTAATTTATTTCTGAAAATATTTTAACATTTTTTTAACAGTACATATACCCATATAACATGTAGCAATAAAAAATGGAAAACATGGAATATTTGATAGCAAAAAGTGTGTTTCTTCTTCCTTCAGTGCTGTTCCTTGATCTTCACTACAGGGGTGTTTAAAAGAAATTCCATATAATTTGAGATGGCCTTTTCAGTGTTTGATATGCATTTATAAAGGGGCCTAACTACCAGGGGAGCAACTGCAACTGGGATGGGGGGGCATTTTCTTATTTTTCCTATGTCAAATATAGCCTCCTGTCAGAAAAACTTTGTGGATGAAGCACGGATAGGGGCCCTATTATAGTTTTGCAGGTGGCCCCAGTGATACCTAGTAATGCCACTTTATGTACAGTCATGCAAGTAAAAATATTGTAAACTAAGAATGATTTTTATGAATAGAATTGCTAGTTTATTTTTTTTTTATCAAATACCAATGCAAACTGAATAAACAAAAGAAAAATAAGAGAGAGATCAAGGCTCTGTGTGGGTCATACCATCACTTCTAAAATTCTAACTGCAGATAGTTTAAAATGATTTTGACTGTTTGTCTGAGGTTGATGATGCTTGTATTTCTTAACACAGAGGACATCGTTATTCCTGACCATATCTCTAACCATATTTAAGCCTCCTACACAGCTGCATTTGTTTCAGTTAATAACTGTTTGGTAACATACATATGAACATAATTGCCACTAGTACCAGTTTGGTATAATTGCTAAAACACACACCTCAATATAATCCCAAGCAATGGTTAGTGTAATATTTGATACTGGTTTGTTCATAAGGAATATTCACACCTAATATTGATTTGATTTTATGTCAATTGTAAAATAAACAATTATTTTTGAAATAAATGTATAAACAAATTAAACCTTAGAAATATTTTGTTAAAATAGAGTTAAAGACCCCCTCTTATTGTGTTACAAATGTGCAAAGATGTAGATATGCCAAGATGTAGACTTTACAAAATCAAAAAGATGCACTACATATCTTCCTTGATCCTGCAATGCAGAGCATGAATTTGTAAGTTGTTAGCCCCTGTACCTATACCCATGCTAACCCTTTATAACATCTCCACAATAGAGATGTCCGAACTTCGCAAAATCCGGTCCGCTCGAGGATCCGCAAATTTTCGAAAAAATTTGCGGATCCTCGAGCGGACCCGTTAAAATTCAAAATACCCTTGAAATAACGAGATTTTTCGTATTTTCGAAAATTTTCGAAATTGCGCGTTTTCACGTATTTTCGGGAATTTTCGAAATTACGAGTTTTCATGTATTTTCAAAAATATGTATTTTCGAAAATACAAGTAATCCTCGTAATTTCGAATATTTTCGAAAATACGTATGTAAGGAATTAAGAGAAATCCTTGTATTTTCGAAAATTTTCGAAAATACATGTTTTCCCATGTTTTCGAAAATACGTGAAACTCGTAATTTCGAAAATTTTCAAAAATACGAAAAATCCGCGAATCGGAAGTTCGGAAGGTGGAAAATCCGGAAAAATCCGCCGTTGGTGAACGGGATAAATCCGCGGCGGATCCAGGTTCGGATCCGCGAACCGGCCATCCCTACTCCACAATGGTATTACTGTAGGTTTTGGACTAAAAAAAGCAATATCACTGGATACTGCATTTCCCGTTATGTGTCAATAAAAGTTAGTTTTTTGGAATAACTGCAAATGTTTCGCATTTGCTAATCTTTTATCTTATCCAATATTATACTTCACTCCAATGTGAATAAGCAACTTTTCAATCTCATTCTTGGATCTCTCTCTTGCTCAAACAAATACTTAAAGCTCACAGCACAATTAATAGCTAAAAATCTGACTACCGTATATACTTGAGTATAAGCCGACGCTGCTGTCCATAAAAAAGCCTCATTCCTTGGCACTCCAGATGTTTGGAAACTAAAACTCCCAGCATGCTTTAGCAGCTGGGAGTTGTAGTTTCCAAACCCTTCAGTGCCAAGGAAGGAGGCTTTTTTATGGGCAGCACCCCCCTGGAAGGGCCCAAAACATTCCCTCCAGTTCAGTGAGTGAGGTGGTAATTACAATTGGAGGTAAGTCAGGGTAAGGTAAATTTTCCCTCCAATCTGCTGCTGTTACTTGCTCTCTATGTTAGGTTCTGGTAAGTTAAATCCATGGATCCACTCCAGCTGGCACTCTGCTGTCTGCGGTAAATTTCCCCCCCAATCTGCTGCTGCTACTTGCTCTATATGTAATGCACCAAGTAAGTTAAATCCATGGATCCGGCTGGCACTCTGCTGTCTGCACGCTGCACTGATGTCCATACTCAGCGGCTGTCTTACTTACTGCCACACAGTAGCACAAATGTAAATTTAGCATTTGCATGCTTATTTTCTCAGGTAACATATTAGTTGACCCCTTTAGTACAGCTGCTGCCCACACAACTAACCACAGACCTTACACACGCACAGAATTGAAAATTGATTTATATAACAATTGTGTTTACATTAAAATGAGGTTTGCACCTGTAAAAAAGAATTTAAAACCTTTTACATTTTGAGATTTACTATATAAATACCTACGCCTCATATGGCCATGGAGCTCCTTGATGACTTCAAATATCCTTATATTTTATAATAAAGGGGAACATTATTCATGCAACAAAATGTCTAGGTGCAAGAAAGGTATACATTAACATGGGTGTGGCCTTTAAAAGTGGGCATAGCTAAAATATTGGTAGTGTGCTGAATTCATCATTGTCCAAAATTTCAGGAATCCCTCCCTCTGAACTCCAATGCTTGCCACTGTTTGCAGCACTTTTGCAGGTTTTTCAGGTTATCCTAAAAAATATCTACCATACCCCTGATTTAAAGTTAATATTTTAAACAGTATAAATATAGACAATATGATCACTGTGTATAAATACAAGATACGATCTGGTGCATTGTTCACCAATGGAACATGGCAGACATCTCTTAAGACTGAAAAAAAAGAAGTTTAGTCTTTAGTACGGAAGGTTTTTTTTTACGGTGAGAACAGTAAAACTATGGAACTTTATTCCATTGGAAGTGGTAGTGTCACGTCCGATTTGCCACACAAACATTTTTGCATGCTACTGGTATTAATACATAATGTTGATCAAGAAATATTTCCGATTCCCACTTCCTGGAGTAATGAAGGATTTTCCCCCCTTCTTCCCCCCCCCCCCGCTTTCTCTGGATAAACTATTAGGCAGGAAATGTAGGCATTGCTGAGTAGGTTGGATTAGATTGATATATGTCTTTTTTGAACATCAAATACTATACAGTTTTTCCCCCATAAATAAAAATTGGTTGTGGCTGTGGTTAAGGGTAAGTTGGTTAAAAAATAAGTTATATGCCCTATATTATTATTATTTATATCATTATGGATTTATATAGAGCCAACATCTTCCCTAGCGCTTTACATATATATTCACATCAGGCCCTGCCCCGAAGAGCTTACAATCTAAGCAAATTTATTTGACACATACAACCTATCAGTATGTCTTTATGATTGTGGGGGAAACCGGAGTGCCGGAGGAAACCCACGCAAGCACGGGGAGAACATACAAACTTCTTGCAGATGTGTCCAAGGGTAGATTCGAACTCTGGACCTCAATGCTACAAGGCAGCAGTGCTAACCACTGAGCCACCGTGCTGCCCTTTAATCATATTATATGCCCTATATAGTCACTATATGTAGTTATTAAGCCATATACCTATATCCAATTAATTATACAAATGAAAACACAATATAAAAGATAAACTCATGTTCTCCAGTAAAAATGCCATTCAGGATTGTGTCAACTACCTAAATTAATATAAAATATTTACCAAACAAATTGTATTGCATCAGAAAATAAATCAGTTAAAAAATAAAAAAAAAGGTGTCCTTTTCACAGATTCTAGCAATGCAGGTTTACTGTAGCGGAAAGATTAAAAACATGAATCAGTGTTAAGCACAAAGGAATGTGGATTATTTAGAATATATATTAAAGGAACCAATTGATATTGTAACACAAAATGCTAAAAAAAACCTTAATAAGGTCAGCATAATATGTACAGTATGTCATCAAAGTTAAAGAGATTTTTGTTGCCTGCCATGGTAGATGGCATGCAGCATTTTTCTGAAGGCTTTTCTATAAACAAAAAAAGTTGGGAAACAGCACAATGTCACATTTACGGAATGACTTTTAGACTGGTATATTGACTGGTATATCCATAGACACCAGTATGCCTATGTTTAAAAAAATATAAATACATAAAAAAATTGGTTTAATTCAGGTATATAATTCAATTCAGTTATATATAAGAAATACATAAAGGAGTGTTAACATAAAGTAACATTTTACATTTAAAATAACTTTTCAAATAACAAATTTTGCTCTTTTATAGAGAGTAGGTTACCACTAGTGATGGCCCAGTTCGCGAATCCGAACCCGAATCCGCGGCGGATTTACCTCGTTCGCGAACGGTGGATATAGCAGATTTTCCAGGTTTTCAGCCTTCCGAACTTTTCCGAACCGCGTTTTAGAAAATTTTCGAAATTACGAGGATTTCACGTATTTTCGAAAAATTTCGAAATTACGAGGATTTTACGTATTTTCGAGGATTTTTACATTTTAATGGGTTTTAATGGGTCTGCTCGCAGATTGTCTCGAAAATTTGCGGATCCTCAAACTGACCGGATTTTGCGAAGTTCGGACATCTCTAGTTACCACCAGCGATATCTTAAAATAATGACTGATTTTGGTCATTATGTTATGATAATGCACATATGCCTGTACTTAGCTGCCATTAAAACTACACTTTTTGGCCTAACCACGCCAATGTCTTTTGTATACTTCTGACTTCTGCTAAAAAGCCACAACAGTAAAAGCCTGTAAATCAATTCATATACTATAAACCTAACAGCACTTTTCTGTTTTGTGCGTAGTGTTCTGTAATGAGATGTAAAAAGGAAACACATACATTACTTTGCAATATCTTCTCAATATCTCTTCAGTAACACATTTCTCACTTTTGCTAATTATGTCATTCAAAACCCCTGAAATTTTTCCCAAAACAAACCTTTATATAAGATTCATAAGAAATAACTTGTTTTCAGAAAAGCCTGTGATAATGGCTGTCAAATAAATGAATGTCAAAATTAGCTAAGAGTCTGTCTATAAAAGAGGCAGGCCTGCCAAAAGGCATGTATAAAACTGAAATGCACGGAACATTTTCAAATAGGATAATTCCCTACGGTCTGTTGTAAAGTCAACTTATTAAAGTGACTCCCTTGGCAGCCTTACACTACAGTGAGTAGAATCCTACAGATTCAACATTTTAGTTACATATGAAAAGATTAAAAGTTAAAAAAAATTATGTCTTGTGTTTTAGAAAATTTAGTTGTGCTTACTAATACTACATTTGGAACAAAATCTTAAAGAAGAAATGTTTCCTAACATTTACTATAAAATTACTTTTAATTTTGTAAAGAGCAACTGTCTGACCGTAAAAATTAATTTAATTTTCAGATGAAACGGAAAGTGATAAGAAAATGTGGACTTCTAATGTCTCGGGGCTTCTGATCATCCTGTTTCCTTTTTAATGTGTCAATATTGTAATGGGTCAATATCCCTGGGGCTCCTACCATCAATGGACCAGGCTTAAATGCAGCTATTTAAAGAATTTCAATAGGATTCTAAAATTGACAGTTTGACCTTACTGAATGTGTTTTATTAATGTAAATAGAATAAAAAATGTATAAATATATCTTTAAACACACGTTCCTACACAAAGATTCTTAACCCTTAATGTATTAGTGGACTTACTGTCACTCCAAAAAAGTTTGTTTCATTCATTGCATCCAAAAAGATTTTTCCCAATTTGTGGTCTGTGTAATTAAAATCTTGAATTCTTGCATGTCTGTTGGTTGAATGAAGATATTCCATGGCTCGTTGCAGTGTTTTGGCTATTACCCATATTCCATCATAAGCATACCCATGAAATTTACTTGGCTCAACATCAGAACGCTTTTCATTATATTCTTTTTCATACTGTTGGGGTGTCTAAATAAAAGAATGTTAATGTTAATAAATGTTCTCTTGCTCAAAAGAAAAAGATGGTTGTCAAAAATAAAATCTAATAAATTAATTCATGTTTTTACAAAGCTGTTTATCTAGATATACATGTTTTTATCATAAAATGGGCTTTAGACCATAGACCTCATTTAAAAGCTCCAAATTATTTAAAATCTCCAAATTTTAGTGTTATTAATTCAGTAATGAAATCCAAAAATATCGGCTTTAGATTCCTAAGGAAAATTTTACGACTAGATTACTGAGTTCTTTTAGATACTTTCCATTGTCAATATATGCACTTACATAACAGGGCTCATAAATAGGGATGGCCGGTTCGCGGATCCGAACCCGGATCCGCCGCGGATTTATCCCCTTCGCGGATTTTCCGCCTTCCGAACTTCGAACTGCGGATTTCTCGTATTTTCGAAAATTTTCGAAATTACGAGATTTCTCGTATTTTCGGGAATACGTATTTTCGAAAATTTTCGAAATTACGAGGATGTCTCTTATTTCGTAAATACGTATTTTCGAAAATTTACAAAATTACGAGGATTACTCGTATTTTCGAAAAGTCCATTTTTCGAAAATTTTCGAAATTGGGAGATTTCTCGTATTTTCGGAAATTTTCGAAATTACGAGATTTCTCGTATTTTCGGGAATACGTATTTTCGAAAATTTTCGAAATTACAGATGTTGTATTTTCATAAATACGTATTTTCGAAAATTTACGAAATTACGAGGATTACTCGTATTTTCGAAAAGTCCATTTTTCGAAAATTTTCGAAATTGGGAGATTTCTCGTATTTTCGGAAATTTTCGAAATTACGAGATTTCTCGTATTTTCGATTTTTTTTTCGAAAATTTGCGGATCCTCGAGCGGACCGGATTTTGCGAAGTTCTAACATCTCTACTCATAAATTAATTCTCCTTCATTACTGCTGATGGCAAATGTTATATTATAGGTTCTGCCACCAGTATAAGCTGCCTTATTGTATGGATGGCAGTATTTAACACATAAAAAGAAAAACAACCCAACCAGTTTTAGTTCAGTTTGGTTTTTATGAAAAAGTGTCTTAATTAAAACAAAATGGCAAAGAAACATATTTAAAGATATGGATAACCATATTGAACCATACTTTAAATACAAACAAGTTTCCCTTATTTACCACTTGTTTAAACAATGAAATTTGAAATGAATTATCTTAATATTCAGAGCACCAAAAAGTAAAAATTATTCTCTCAGCTTTCCTAAATGCAATAGTTTTTAGTTAGATTCCATTAAAATATTAAATTAGTCTCTTTCCTATGGTAAAACTAATCTATTTACCTTAAAAACCAATTGAAAGTATACAAAACAATGCATGCACTATAGCCAACAAAAATAACTTAAAAATAAATTATTGATGTGCACTAAGTTCATAAACTGTTTTCATCACACTCATGATATTTTTTCAATACTACACATTAAAAAGTAATGCTTAAGCTGTCATTACTTACAGTATATATTAATATTTTTAGTAAACTATGATACAACGCAGATTATGTTGCGGGGTTTACTTCTGTTTCTACTGTTCTATTTTGGCCTCTGTAAAAGAATACCTACGATATCCCCAAGTTATGAATTTATTAAACACATCTTTTACCTGAAGACATTTTAGACATTTTGTTGCTTTTTTTCCTCACTGATCTTCTTTTCCTATATAAGTAGAGATCTTTTTAAATATGGATCAAAGGGTTTTTAATTGGTTTAAAGATTACTGTATATCTACCCTAAAATTAAACGTTTTCTGAAGTATAGCCTCCCCCCTCCCAACCCTAACCACATTGTCTGTTTGTAAAAAAAAGTCCACACAAACTTACTTACCAGACCGGGTTTCCTCAGCTTCAGCCTCTAATGCAACTTCCGGGAACAGAGTTGCATTGGGTGCTTGGCTGGCAGTCGCATCTATGATTGGCTGAGAATTAGCTAATCACAGACATGGCTGTCAGCTATTGGTTTAGCCAAGGGATCCTGGTCTGGTAAGTAAGTTTGTGCAGACCTTTTTTTTTTTTACAAGAAAAATGTGGTATGGGTTGGGAGGAGGGAAGCTTCACTACAGAAAAAGGGTTTCATGCTAAAATAAAAGTCCAGTGGTAAAATAAAATTCTGATGGATATGGATGGAGGGGGGGAGGGAATCAGCTCCACAGCGCATGCCTGAGTACCTCCTGGAGGACAGGGAAGAGGCAAAAAACCTTTTACACACAGGAAGGCTCCTGCTCTTCACTTTCCTGGAGTTTGACTAGACAATGCAGGAGAACCATTTGCAGCAGAGGGGTAAGGTAAGGATTTTTAAATACTACACAGTGGGGCCACCATGGGGTTAAAATTTATTTTGGGGGTGGACAAGACCGTTACCATCTAAAAAGAGTATGAAGTAAGCATTACATACTAAAGTAAAGGATGTGGAGAGACGGAACTTAATTAAGCTTTGGTGGAACTTTAATAGGGTCCCAATGTCACCCCATCAAAGAGAAAGACGCCAATAATATAATTCTCCTAAAAACTCAATGCAATCTCCTATAAACATATAAATATTCTTATACAATAGGATGATATATACACACACACACATATACATTCATTCTTTTAGCCGATTTTCTAATATTTGAGTGTGTCCCATTGCCATCATTTTATACAGTATATGTAGGTTATTGATATTTTAATATAATCAATTAATTAATTGTATGCATTATTATTATTATTATTATTATAACGGTCCCTTTGAGATATGCACCCACTATTTAAGTAACTTCGTCTTCACTCTGGCACACAGCATTCAGAAGCAAAAGTTTCTTATAGTTTACAAAGTATGTATGAAGTTGTATGAAATACTACTTATTGAGAAAATGTTAGCAGAAGGTGGATCATATAATAAAATGCATTTTAAATTATTTCTGATTGATAACATTTCTTAAAGATAGCTAATTTAATATTTTCTTCTAATATTTTAAGATATCTGCTTCTCTAAAAAGCCAATAAGACTAGCACATGCACAGACCAGATCTTCCTGCTTAGACCCAATTAGGCAGAGATTAATGCAATGCAATCTGCGCTGCATAATATTTCTCCTCTGGCCCAACCTCTAATATTAGAAAAGGGGGTCTATTAAAAGAATAGATTTTTATCTTAATCCAATTTTAGTATTACTTAAAGGGCAACTGTGGTCTCCAAACAAGTTAAGGTTGAATAAAAGCCTGCAGTGTTTCCTTTAAAATGAGCCAACAATCACTGGGTGGAGCCTGTGAGAAATTATATTGGCTGAATTTTAAAATTTCCTGCTTTCAATAGGTTGAGTGACATCACCTGACTTCTGCCCCGCACCTACGCCCCTGGGGGAGAAGTATTCTCAGTTAAGACTTAATGCTGGGGGAAAAAGGAAGTACCTGGGGGAAAAAATTGACAGTTGAGATGGGTAGCCTATTAATGCAGGCAGAGGCTGGTCACATAATTACAAGCTGGTCACATGGCTGAAAACAGGAAGTGTTCAAGCAGGAAGTAATATTGCTGAACCTTTCCAGCAATAAAAAAAAAAATCACACCTTTTATCTAGAGATGGGATTAAGGTTTTATTTTGAAGGTACGGTGGGAGGATATTTTTACATAATCCTTACTAGTTTGGAAGAATTGGAGACCACAGTTCCCCTTTAAGGTGGAACTGGGAGGGTGTATGCAGAGTTCGAATTGTTGCATGCTGCTGTGGCAAACTACCAAAGGGGAGAACTACCGGTAAACTTAATGTAAAAGCTGTAAAATTCTAACTAGTTTGGAAGCATTTGAGACCACAGTTACCCTTTTAAGCAATAAACTGTTTAGTATTTTAAAATGTCCTTACCCGGCCTGATATTGTTTTTATTTGTTTTGTGCTTAATGGTTCAAAATCCACTCCAATGTATCCTTCCATAGCTGTGAGAAGATTTTTACTTGAACATGTGGATGAATTTGCCTGCTGCCACCAAAGTGCTTGATACCATCCAGGTATGATCCACTGGTATTTACTGCCAAACATTTCTTCATCATAAGCCTATAAAGAAAAACACGTTTTATATCAAGTATTACTGCATGGTGTATCTTATTTACTAAGGAACATTCAGGACATTGTAAAAATTGCAGATATTGCATCTATATAACTAAAGTGTGGGTATTTATTTAGTATATTGGGTGTAACTAAGACTTTCGCTCTACTGTTAATTTTTACCTTGAAAAAAACATTTTTGATTTAAAGGGTAACTTTGGTCTCCATAAAAGCTTTCTCTGTTTAAAAGAGCTCTCTCTTACTGTTCAAGCAAGCCTTGTTAAACTTAGACAGTCAGGATAAACAAGGAAGTGTAAAACACTGTACTGTTTTAAGTAACCCCATCCTGTAAAAATCTCTTTTCTGAAGCTATTTAAAGACCTGCAAAAATGCTCTGACCATTCCTCTACCTAGTTTTCTTTTCAGCCTTGTGGGTAGCTTTACAAATGGTTAAGAGGTTTGGGGGTGGGGCGTATGATGCAGCAGATGATGCTCTGTTAAAGCAGTAGGATACAACTGGGCATGCTCAGTGCCTTAGATGGGGGGGGGGCAGAGCAATGGTGCTGGTAAGGTGCTAGCTGGAAACACCATCTTTTCTACTGCTCAAACTTTAGAAGCATGATCCTGGAGTCATTTTAAAGAAAGGAGTGTGTTCTTTTTAATATAAAGCACTTGTATGGAGACCACAGTTACCCTTTCAAATTCTAAGGTTATTTTTGTCTGTTTAAATTGATGGCTTATTTCACCAAATAGGTATTATCTTGAGAATCCCCTTAAAGGGGTACTAAAGTTTCCAAACAAAATTGCCCCAATAAAAAAAAGCACATTCACAAAGATGCAAAAAGCTCAACTCCCCCTTTGCTGTGCAATCTGGGTGATTCATGAAAATAACCTATCTGTACTTGGGGTCAGCTCCCATAATTCACATTATCTGCAAACACCAACCTATGTGTAAGCAGTACACTTCACAGAAAGCTGCAGCCTTGCTTCCTGGAAGCTAACAGCCAATCATGTTACAGCTCACCCCTCCCTCTAAAACAGAACACAGATTTCAATGCAATTTTTGTGTAAACACATTAAAAATGCTCCTGTCCCTAAAAATTATAAATTCCTTTGTTTTTCATAAAAAAAAGAAAGCTAAACTGCAGTTATTTCTTTGTTAACATGGATGTAAGAAACAGAATATTAACATTTCGGTAAAAAAGTAAGTATGAGGATTCGAGCCTGCAACCTTTTAAAAAGAAAGCTTTCTACCACTATGCCACAAGGGCTACTTGGTGGGACATGTAGAATCTCTATCTTTTGCTAGAAATATAATAGAAACAAAAAAAGGAAGCCTGGGGAATTGAACTAAGAGATAGGCCCCACTTTTTTTACACCGATTTGTGATCCGCTTCCGATTTGCGATGCACAATGACACATACATTAGAATGTAAAGCGCAACAAGTATGCCCCACTATGAGCAATGCATTGCGATCCGTTGTCACAACGTGCGCGTTCACCATTTTTGGTCCGTTTGTGTCTGCAACGCGCAACAATGAAAATCTATGGAAGCGCAAAAAAACCGGACATCTACGCGATTTTACTCCGTTTTTTCCGCGTTTTAACCAGAATTCTTCCAGTGATGTCACTTCCGTTTCCTGTTTAGGGCGTAGTCGGGCTGTGGAGGTTGTAGCAGGTTTGTTATATATAAGACATAAACTTGTCTGGATGCTGCCGAAGATCTTCGTAAAGGGTCCAGAACTGTCCCTTCTCCTCCCTCTCCAGCAATAAAGGGTGCACCCAGAATCTTCTTCTGCTGCTTCTGCGTCTTTTATACTCTAACATCACTGAGAGCAGTAACAAAGTCACTAACTCCCAGGAGTAATCAGGAAAAATCTCAGGAAACATCATTGCCAGCTCTCCTCTCTCACAACACCAACCGACAAAGTGACAGGAAGTAACTTCAAAGGAAGTGACTAAAATGTAAAAATCTTACAAAAACGCAATGGCAAACGCAATGGCAACGCACAAAAAACTGACTTAAATCGCACAAAATTTAAATCGCAGCGCATGTAAACGCATATAAAAATCAGAAGCAGCACATCAAATCGTTTGTAAAAACGCCCGCAATCGCTTTTGCGCTTTTACATGCACATAAGTGGGGCCTAGCCCTAATGGTCTGTTTGTTTCCAAAACCTGCACCACCGTGTACATTGCAGTAAATGGCAGTAAAATCAGTTGACTATTTTTTATTGATCCAGGAAGGCTGTTACGCTGGTTGGTAAATAAAAAACAAAGCTGCTATATATAAAGTTTGTACATATATAGAAAATGTATATGTTTATAGACACAGGATGGAAAAAAACAAACAAAATAAAGCAACAAACTCAGGATCATAGGATCATACATGATCCTATGATGCAATACCAGACGTAATCTCATTTACATCTGGTATTGTATTGCGAGATTGCACAGAAGTAAGTAACGCACACCAAACATATTGAATCTCCCCGTTTATCTTTCGCTAGAAACTCTGTGCATAGAGACAGTGGGCCATATTTATAAACCCGCGGGTAGCGATACCGCGGGTTAGTTAATTTATGATTGCGGTCGTAAATGTACGATCGCGATCGGACATTTATGAGCGAATGTTTGTTAATTAACACATGTTCGAACATAGAATACCGTGCGGTAGTAAACTACCGCAATGGTATTCTATGGGGATCGTAAATCTACAATTTCGTTATCGTAGATTTACGATCGATATCGTAAATTGATCGTTGAACCGATCGTTAATTTCTGATTAGTTTAACGATTGTAAATTTACGATAACAATCGTTAAAGTCTCTGTATCGCTAAAAAGCATTAAATATGACCCAGTGAATACTGTTGACAGGTCAGCAGGCGTGGCTCTTTAAAGCCAACATGGGCTATGAGCAGTGCTATGTATTATCCATAAAACAAAAAAGATGGTCTATTCTTAAAAGGGTAATTTTTGGGAAATGCTATTTATACAAACTGCAAAAAAAAAAAAGTATGTCTGCAACCCAATGTAGATAGCAAAGCATAAACAGTGTTGAGAATCAAAATTTAATTCCTTATAGAATGCAGTTTGAAATGTGAAACATTACTTTGCACTTTTTGTACAATTAGATGTTTTTTTATATAAAGGGGAACGTAACATCGTCCCAACAGAGCACATCAACAATAATATGACAAGCAGAGTTTCTCCTCTCCCTAAAATGGGGCTGTTGTTTGATTTGTTTAATTAACCTTTGGGTACAAAGGGTCAGCAGCAATAATTCATCTCTCTGTGTTTCTAAAAATGTTAAAGTATGCTGTACACCTCTACACAGTTCTACACTTGCTCTCTACACTACAGAAAATCAAAATCCCTTAAAAGCTGTCAGCAAATCACGTTACAGCACATAGAAAAAAAGCACTTTATCAGTTGCTATTACACTGTTGTAAAAAAAAGAAAAGTAATAATTGCAGTTTATTTCCTAGCCAGCATGAATGGCATAAGCAAAATTACAAAATTACCTCATGGATTTTGTCTTGATAAAAGTAGAGCAATGATCCACTAAACCACCAGACATAACACATAGAGAATAGGTGCATTTAAAAAAGAAAAGTAGTTAAATAGCTATTTAGCTATGTGTAGGCTGGCTGCAATTTCCCAAAAATATCTGCCATGCTGGCTCATGCTCTCATGGGCTTCAATATTGGTGAGGAGATATCTGTATAGAAAATGCTCAATGAATAGAAACAAGCAGAGTTTGTGAATACTCTCAGGGGCATGGTTAATAGGTGGACATGCTCACAATGCTGCTTGAAGACTACATGGACAGGGGATGTACTGGCAAAACAGGGAAGCCTTCTTAGTTACACAATCTAGTTCTTACGTGGAAGTAAATTTCAATTTACTGGAAAAGTATCTTACTATGCATGGGTGTTCTGAGGTGGAAAGCTTTCCAATTATGCAAACAGTAGGTATAGACAAAACATTTTGTTTTCTGATTTATAGTACAAAATTGCCAAGTTGGCATAGTTTTTTAGTTAGGTATAAGTTAGAAAGTCAAGTAACACATTATTTTATTCAACATTTGCTGCTGTCTTATTGTTTATTGCAATAATTATAGTCTGGAAAATGGCTACATAGAGTGGGCTTTTTGTGTGACCTAAAACAAGTACTATTTATATGGATATGCTTCTTAATGAGACAAATTTAATATATTTTAATTAGCATTCGGGGTAATGTTAGCAGTAGACGTTCACTTACACAACAGAAGACTTTTGCTGCCATATGCTCATCAAACTGTCCAATTATAATCCGAACATCATTGCCCTGTGATAATGGAACAGAAGTAAAATTACCACATATGACACAACAAAAATACATTTATTTAACTCCTAAAAGTGATAAATGTGTTTAATAAATAGCCATAAACAAGTGCTTATCCTTGTCAAGAAATTGAAAATAGACTCTGTATTGTATTGATTACTAGATGCAAATGCACTCTAGTGTGGATGTGCAAAGTATACTTATTAATATTTCGGACCTTGATCTTGGACCTTTGTCAAGCCTAGTGAAGACGATCCTTGAGTGTACTGCACTTTTGTTTTGGATTATATATAACTATAAACTTTCTGTTCAGGTAAGCATTAGAGCATTATTTAACTGTGAGTGTCCTCTTTCTCGATTAAATATATATATTTTTTACTCTTTTTACTTCACACAAAACTTGGTCATGTGCTCATTAGGACTTTTTTTTTAAATTTATTGTGGAGGCACCTGGTAGTAATTGGATGGATGAGTGCACATGGAACTTTTATAAGATTTTGAAATTCTGAAAAAAAAACCCATTTGCATCATGGTAAACAGCACTTACTCTGAAGTGTGTGTGCTGCTACATGTTAATCCAGAACCTTTGCTCAGCTTGATCTCCCCCTTCTGATTAAGACAAATTGTGAGGGCAAGCATGCTCAGTAATCACTACATTCCAGCACTGGGGGAGGGGATTTTCCAACACATTATTCCCCATTGCAGCTACAGCAAAATTGTACCCAGCAGTTTTTGATAAAAGGCACTTTAATGACTTAATTTAAGATGCTCTAAAGAAATAGAGGACCGATCAACAATTGCAGTTAAGATACCCTTACACAGTTTGCAGTTTAGATACCCTTAAATGGGGTAGAGTCAGCTTCTAGCACATATCAGAACTGATTAAAGAAAAGTACAAATAGTTTAGGACCCTGATGAAAGAAGCTACCTTTGTGTGCTTTATGGACTTAATAAAGGTTATAGTAAAGGCATTTGTTTACTTTAAATAATTTAAAGAAAACTCTCACTAAACATGGCGCTCACTCTTGGTAGATCAATTACTGTTGATCAGAACAGCAACATAATGGAAATATAGTACTGTATGTATGCAATCTAAATTGAACTGGATGTGCTCTAGTATTCCAGTATTCACAGTTGCTGATAGTAACAGCAATCACTGTTTTGTATTTGTTTACATCATTGATCATTTCTTTTACAATTGTAATATGTGTGGTAATGGGTCCATTTCTGTTAGTGAAAATGATCTTGTCTATATTTAGTTCTGTAGCACCACTTTACAGTTTGCTAACTTAATTCAAATCTGAAACTTATTTTTCTCTTGGTGTATTTTAATAAATTAGCTAGTAATGCCATATTATAATTGGAAATACTTATCCAGGTACAATTTTTGGAAGACACTAGCTGGGAGATGCAATAAATACGTGCAAAACCCATGCTAACTGGTGTAATATAGGGTTAGCAAGTGTTTTTACTCATTTTGCAATGCAAATGCAATAAATTTAGAGATGATAATTGCACAAGTTGCTTGCACGAAAATTAAAGCCTTTTCAATTGTGGCTTTAAAGCCGTGCAAAAGGTTGCAACTTACCTCTCGCATTTACACAATGCTATAACAGTCGCAAAGTGGTTACTACATCGCAGGAACAAGAGCAGGTCAGTTGCGATACTACAATTTATTGCATCTCCCCCCAAATTGTTTATTAACTGGCATTAAATTATCACAGTAGTTAGCAAGGAAAGAAACAGATAGACATTCTGCTCATTCCTTGTGCACTCTCCTGGACTGCTATCTCCACCTCATATCCTAATGTCCTATGGTTTTCACCTTAATCAATGTTTTTTTCTTAAAGGGAATCTCCACCCCTAAAACTAACTTTTTCTGTAGTGTAGGGTTTTGGGAGTGGACATGCCAAGTAATCATTAAAAACAAAATCATGTTTAAATGTGAAATTTTGTTTGCTGCTAAAATTTACTTGCCTTGACTCTATTTGAAACAATTCCTATTATCTTGTGTTTGTATAGTATAGTTGTATTGCACAAATTCCTGTAAACATTTCATGTGTTTTTTTTTTTTTTGCTTTGTTTTCATTTAAATCCATTGGTTGTATTAATCTAGTCCATTAGGTTATTGTGCAGAGATTATTTTAGTAATCTATATAACATCTGTCTCCTCTCATGAATAAAATATATAAATCTTTGTTGTATAGTTTCCTCACATTCAACTGGAATATATTTTATAGTAATACAACTTAGAATTTTTAAGAATATCTGTCAGTACATGTTTATAATAAGTGCAAATATAAAAATTTAAAGTAGCACAAGAGCCTCTTGCACAAACTTTTACATTTTACTAGTAACCACATGTAATTAGACTAAAGCTGCCCACATACTTCATAATCTGACTATGCAATCTCTAAACAAAAAAATGTGTATTGTGGAATTTGAGTAGAGCGTAAAATCTATTCCACTCTACTCGTATTTTATTAAAGGGACACTATACTGAAAAAATTACTTTGCCTCATCTTAATCTATTATTGAATATATTTAAGTAGCACTTACTCTAATTTCTGTGTGTTGCTGCATGCCTTTAATCCAGCACACTTTTTGTTAAGGAGCAGTATACCTCCTCCCTCTTTTAACCAATCCCACTTTCATCCGACCTGACTTTTTTCCCACAAACCAACTGTCAAGCCTGTACACAGCATCCTGCATTCGAACTGTCAAAACTCTGTCACCATTCCATCCACAGCAAAACTGCTCACAGAAGAATAGTTTTTAAGAACAAGGAACTTGATTAACAGCTGAAATATAAGAAGTTTTAGATTGGATATCTAAAAAAATAGGGGGCAGATCAACAGTTATGGTCAATTTAAAATAACCTATTTTTCAGTATAGATGACCTTTAAGTTGGTTGGGTCCTCATGTTGCACAGCTTTGGTAAAATTGTATAAGGTTGAACAAATTGTAAGGAAAATTCCTTTTAAATACAAATTGACAGATAATGCATGAAATACTGTAATAATAAACTCATTGGTAGATTTAACTATTATTTTGCAAATAATTAGTTTCTTAAAGTGTCAATTAATTCTCCCTAAGTTTCTGTTATGTATGGGGAATGCTTTATTTAAAGATAGAGAAGGCAAATGCAAAATATTGTTTAACCTATTCAACCTATTGCTTAACCTGTTTAATGTAGGTTAGCATGACTTTAAAAAAAAGGGTTTGCATCGCCTGCATCAGATTCCAAAAGCAATGGAAGCAGCTGCCACAACCCTATTTATTATAGAGTTAGTGCGGCTCTTGTATGAAACATGAAAGCCAAATTATCGAGAGGCACTATTGCTATACGGAATCAGTACAATAGTGATAGTGGCTATTGGTAAATGAACCGGATGTTTTTTGCTGATTAAGTTTGCCAATTACATAGACCACAAGAAGAAAAAAGACATCATGGCACTCTCAAATGCAAATGTATTTTATTACACATATAACCAAAGTCACTACATAGAGCAAGGCTAGTAAACAAAGGAAAACACAATCCAAAAAAGTCACTGTGCTATACAAAGTGACCTAGTGCCTATTAAAGTGAAAATAATGCTAAAGTGCTGAAGTGCTGTGTAAACAGAACACCCCATTAAATACAACAACTGATAGGACTCATGTAGGGCTCTGCAAGTAAGTAAAATATTTTAAACATAATAAGCGTTATAATATTGGATCAGAGAAGTCTCATTGGAGGTAGGTATGTATCCGTAATCACATGTGTATAACCATAGTACCAAACAATTCTTTAGGTCACTCCACCAAGAGCAGCGCATTGACCGGACGAAACTTACACCGGAGTTCAAAAAGGGTTACTTTATTTATTTACAAACATACATCAGTACTACATGCTCGTCTCGCCTTCGCCTTTGCGGAAAATTATCGCTGCGGTGATTTGTGATAGTTTTCGCCTTATTCACTGCGAAAAGAGAAATTGCTCTCTAGTGTAATTTCAGAGCTATTTTTGTCTTTTTTTTATTTAAAGCTATTTGTAAATAGGTGAAAATTCGCCTTTTTGTCCCTTTTCTCCCTTTTGTTGCATTTTTTGCACTCTTACCAGAATCTTCGCCAAACATCATTACTTACTGGAATTTTCCATTAACATGACTATTTCTTACACAGCACTATGGTATGTTCCCATATTAATGGAACTGGTTTGATAATTAGCTGCAGTTTGCTGAAAATAAGCAATACTAAAAAATTAGTCCTATTAATAAAATAAAGAAAATTCGCCTTTTAAGTTTTTCACTATCATCCTTAATAAAATATAGAAAATTCGCCTTTTGAGTTTTACACTATTTATTATATCTTTGGCTGAAAAAAAACACCAAATGTGTTAGATGGTTTTTAAATAACAAAGATAGGTGTTCAGTGTGTATTAACCAATTTAATACTACTTTGAAAAACCACCAGGGAGTATTACCTATTTACCATCATATGTGCTGAACTTTTTCAGCATTATTAATGCTACTTTTTGCTAGATAATTTTTGCTTTTGATGAAAATTCGCCTTTTTAATAACTGATGAAAAGAAAAAGTTGAAAGTTTAAAAAATTGTGGTAAAGGCTAGTGGGAAAAGAAAGCAAAAATAATGTCCTTTATAAATATGTCCCTCAGACCCCCATTTGACTTTATTGGTAAATATAGAAAATCAGAACCTTAAAAAAAAACAACGATCGCAGATCGTATTACAGTAAATGCTTGAAAATAGTCTAACACCCCCCTGAGTACTTATTAGTATTGAGAAACACTCCACAATGTACTGACAACTTCCATGGACCAATGGCAGGCTAAATAAATGTCCACTTATGCGTTTTCGCCACCTCAGACTTGGCGAATTGGAATGGCTGAACTTAACACAAAAAGCGAAAAGTAGTGGTAATGACCTCTCGCTACTGGTTATTGCTGCTTTATAAATAGTGAATAGTCCAAATTTGCCGAAAAAGCAGTGGTAAAGTTTAACAAAACTTTATAAATATGCCCCCAAGTGTGTGGAAGGTACTGTTTCTTTGTAGGGATTTAGATTGAAGGGACAAAACACTGGTATAGAATGTGCAGTGCAGTGTTAGAACCCCGTATATAAAAGGGACATCTTGGTAAAGGAAAGAGTTCAGAGAAGGGCAACTAAATTAGAAAACAATTAAACTCACATTTTCCCCATTCCATATCTCCGTAGTACCCAGGTTGAGGACCTAAATTACTAGGTCCTAAACCCTGGGTACTTCACCTAGCTGCTGATACAATTACTTAAAGTTTCCCTCTGCTCTCCAGTCCATTCCTTGCGTCTGCCACTGTCAGAGACAGTCTGCAACGTGAAGACAGGCTTCTTTGCAGAGCGTTTCTTCAAAATGGTTACATGGGTAGCACAAATCTTAACCAAGCAAATTTTGGACTGCAAGCATGCCCTGTAAAACCCAAGCTTACACGATAATACATCCGGTATTGTGGGTTTTTCATTCACTTTTACAATATTTTATTTTATTTATCCATAAAAATAGACTTTTGGTGAATAGTAAGCATGACGGGGCTGTTGTATTATACCTTTCTAGAATGAAGACAAACTACTCTCACCGTAAGAACTTTCATATGTTCACTGATAGAAAATATATATACACTGGGGGTTTTATCCAGGGATTTGTGATAGAATGGGTGTCCCAGCAATAATGAGCTTATTATTTTGGCTCTGTGTTATACAAATACAGCTGAAATATTAACATGCCTTTCCTGCATTGAGTCATGCTCCCATTAGAAATGCAGTTCTTCTGGTGTGAGCATATTATAGAAACACTGTAAATCATTTATGTGCCACAGTTATTATTTGTTTAGGGAGCAAGCAGTGGAGCAGAAAATGGAGTTCTTACATTCAATTACATGTAGCTTATCGTTTGATCCCAATATGAAACTATACTTATGGCTGCAACTCTGCTCAGTAAACATATCAACTACAGCCATAGCTTAAACTGCACCCCTTCCTGGGAATTCGCTTTAATCTTTTAATTGTCTTGGTTCTTTAATTAAAAAGAAATGAGGATGTGTTTTCACCAAGGGCACTTTAAAAATGTATATTAAGGGCTAAGCCACTAGCATGTTTTTTGGCGCGTTTTTCGCATGCGACTTTGGTTAGAATAGAAATCGCGGGAACACAAAAATTCACGTGATTTCTGATGCGCTTGGGATTGCACATCCGCTTCCGTTTTGCGTGCACCATTTTTTTACACAATCACATTTTCTCATTGAAAATAGTGAAATAGCATGCGTAATAATGCGCTGGAATCATACATGCAATCCCATGCAATTCTGGTGCGTTTTAGTGTGGCCTCAGCCTAAAAGAATAGTTTTACTGCACCTATAGGCATATTAAAAGGAGTGTTAAAATGGTGCCAAAAATCAACCATTGTGTTTTTGCAGGATTTGTATGTGCACTAAGAAATAGTTTACTATTACTAGTAACTATGTATTGTTATTTTAAACTGGGTACTGTAAAGGAGCTCAAACACTTATACAGTACTTCACACAGTCTAATTAAGTTTTGCATACCTTGAGCTTTTTCACACTGCTGCATGGATCATTAGAAAAACTTGCAGAGTCTGCAATTTGTATATTGGAAACTTCCAGTTCACCAGTTAGGTCATTTCTTACCTGTTAGGAAATGAAAAGTAAAGTGTAAAGAGAGAATAAAAATGTAACAGGTAACAGATGAACATATGTGTATCTCTTTGATAATGTACACAGATACAGAATTCAATGTCTTCATTTTCCATTTACAGTACAACCATTTAACTGCCATTTTGTAGACATTATATCATTCTACCCAGTGCTAGATTTACATCTTAGGAGGTACCCAACTAATGCAACCAGGTTTTGTTTCAGGCAGTGAAATCAATCTGGTAGACAGAATATTACACAATTGATTTTATTTAAACACTCATCAAAGAAGAACAGCTCCATATCAAATGAAAGAATTTACTGTAAGGTAAAAGGACAGCAATTTAACATATTGAAAATATAGATCTAATAAATATGTTACTATTTCTAAAGCAGTTTATCAATGTGTGTATATATATATATATATATTTAGAACGTTGCTAGTTTTCTTAAAATTCTCTCTCGAATTGAAAATTACTAAAGCTCCCTACAGATACACCAGCTACTCTTTCTTCATGAATAAATAATAAAGACATAGAAAATGAATGAAAAGAACATAATGAAATCTGCCTATGCATGCATGCTTTGTCATTGATCATTCAACTAAATCATTCAGGATTTTGTAAGAAAGGCTAGAGGGGAAAACAAAAATTAGGTTAACAAAGAAAGAAATCCACCTACACTTGCAAGCATACTGCTTATTGTTCTTCATTTTCAAGAAAACACAAACACAATTTCCTAAATGAAAAACTTATTTTATGCAAAGGGGAACTGTAGCCGGAAAGAAAATGAGCCTGAAAACAATGCGCCTCATGTATAGAGTGCAATGGGCATGCGACCAAATGATAGTGAAAATCCATCACAGTAAAGTTGTAGAGGTACCCAACAGGACTTGGACACAACTCACTAGGAAATTGCTAATGTCACACTTGATAAAGGACCCTGTCCGAAACATGTTGTGTGAATAAAAGCTTTCTAGCAATTTCCTAGTGGGTTGCGTCCAAGTCATGTTGGGTACCTCTACAACCTTTTTCTGTATCTGTATCTGATGTTCCAGGGCAGAACACTGGAGGAATACACCCAAGGCAGCTATCAGCAGGTGGAAAAAGATGATTTTGTGATATCACAGTAAAGTTGTTCAGTATATCTCCCCTACTTTTGAATTAGCTTGAATCTCTGCCTGGTCTGAATCAAAGGAAGGTGGGCTAGGGAGCAAGACTAAATGGAAATTGTGTAACTTTAAAGTTCACCCCTCAAATTAAAAAATATTTATAGGTAAATCCCCGCTCCATAGAAACTTCTTTTTACCTTTCTAAACAAGCAAGCACCAAAGAAATTCCAAGGCTACGAAGAAGAGCTACAAAAAAGATAGTGACCTGTAAAAATGTTATTCATTTTTAAAATGGTTTTATGCAGCATCATGCAAATGAAGAGACATTTCTAGCCTACAGTATGTCATTTTCAGGCTTTACTTTTCTTTTAATTACAGTGTTTTCCATGTGTTAAATCTTTTTTCTGTGTACTTTTAAAATGATAAAAATATATTTTTTTGTTGTATGGCTTTTTTGCAGGAAAGCCTTTAATTAGTATTCTTCACGTACTTGCATGGTGTATGTATGCATCTATGCACAAATCATCAAGAAAATATTTCCATGTATCTAATGTAAGAGCAACAAAATATAGGCTCATTTTTCCCCCGAAAGCCAAAATAACTATCCAGCTCTTATTGCCTTCAACAGCTCCCTATAATCTAGACTAGTGCCATTAAAAATGGAATAAATCAGAGGGTGGAATACTTATCTACAGATTGGTACATAGTTATTTTTTTATTTTTCAGTACATCAGTCACAAATGGCAACTGTGTAAAGTGTTACATTGGGCTAATAATGACACTTTTATTGTTGTTACAAAGAAAACAGAGAAGCAGCACTTAGGAGCTGGATAACTATATATACAGAAAAAAGTAAAACAGCATCATCCGATCTGTTTTGGGGACCGCCATGGATGACATGGGCGTTACCCAGCCATTTGACTCTTATCATTAACCCATAATTTATAGAAAGAAAACAGGCACAGAAGTGGCAGCACTCCAATCATACAAACTGAATGGAAGCCACGTGGTGTGTCTACATCAGGAAAATTGCCTCTCAGCTCTGGTGAATAGAAATGCATATCAATGTAGAAAAGGATGCGCTACTTACGGGCAATTGTAAAATAAATCCCCGCTGGGGTCACCCACCTGACGCTTTTCATGGGTGTCCCACTTCCTCAGAGGGGTAACCCCATTGGGAATGTTTTCACAATTGTGTTATTCCATGTTTTTAACATTGCAACAATAAAGACTTTCATTTGAGCCCGTAAGTAGTGCATCCTGTTCTACATTTACAGTATATGCATTAACCCATAATTGGTCAATAATACATTTTTTCATAACATCTTGTTTTTTTGGTTTACAGTTCCTTTAATGCTCTGTTCTCTCTTTTGGAATGTGCTGTTCTCCTTCAACCTTCAAAAAATACTACCAGTTATTATTGTGTATGTATATAGGTCCAAAGTCTTCCATGGTGCATTACAATTACATTGATAACATTCACATCAGTCCCTGCCCTGAAGAGATTACAATCTAATCGCTTAATTTCACAGATACAACCTATCAATAAGTCTTTATATTTGTGGTGGAAACCGGAGAACCATGAGGAAACCCAAGCAAGCATAGGGAGAACATAAAAACTTCTTACAAATTAGTGTCCAAGGGAGGATTCAAACCGAGGACTTCAGCACTTCACTCTTCCATATTGCTGGTTTAACATACCACAGATACATTTTAATATTCTTTGTAATAATTCTAAAGCACAAAGTCACAAAAGCAAAGACTCTAAAGGATATTCTGTACTAACAAATATACCACGACACTGGAGGTTATAGTACATTTAGGTCAATAGTCTAGGCCAGGGATGTCAAACTCGCGGCCCTCCAGGTGTTTGAAAACTACAACTCCCAGCATTCCTTGTTTGCAGTGCGTACCTGTGGGATTCTGGGAGTTGTAGTTTTCGAACATCTGGAGGGCCGCGAGTTTGACACCTGTGGTCTAGGCTTTCTTTTTACAGGCATTTACATTTTTTCCACACAAGGGCTAGGCCACACTGGCACATTTCTCATGCACTATTGATCATGGTTTGCGATCTGTTAGTGCTTGAGAATTGCATGTCAGTGCATTACAATGTGGGTGGCCACATCGTATGCGCTGCAAACCATTTTTGGAATGCAATAACCATTTTTCGCTAGCGATCTGGAAACTTAATAGCACTTTCACAAGCATTACTGTGCGTTTTGTGTGGCCGCAACCTGAACAGATGTAGGGAACTGGTAAACTAGTTACCCTTTAGTCTTCTTGTTCTGGCAGGATTTGGCCAGTAGGGGTTGCTGTGTAAAAGTATAAAAGGGAGATTAGCTATGTGCTCTTTCTTTCTGACTTCCTGGGGTTTCCCCAGAGGACAGGGGATGAGCCTAGGACCTAAATTACAGGTAGGCCCAGTTAATGTGAGATTAGATTTTGTTAGAGATTATTCCAGGAGTGATAGATAGGTGTAGGGTAGCTAGTGAGCAGCCTGAGCACCAACAAGGAGATTTAGCAAGGACTAGAGTCCTGAGCATACCAATCAAGAATAGGGACAGATATAGGGGTAGAAGATTCCACTACAGTGACTTGAGAGCTGGGGTGGTATTTACAAGCTGATTGGTATTTATGCTGTTTCTGATTCCTCTGGTTTGTGAGTATGTATGTTAAATGCCATGCTATTGTTCTAATTGCAAGCCCTACTAATATTTGTTAATTGTTAATAAATAAGCTACTGTTTAAGTTCTTTGTTATATCATTATGTTAAAACAGAAAAAATAAAAAAGGTTCTAAGAGTTGCTAATTTAACCGGAACATTGAATGGACTTTCCTATTTCAATTGTTTATAGAGACATCATAATGAAATTAATGTGCTAATGTTGTTCCTGATTATTGCAGAGTTGGCAAGCTGAATTAAAAAGTTAAAACTTCACAGACGAGCTAAACATGATTACATTTGAAGAGGATTGCCTGATAATCAGTCTACTGGCAGAGTTATGTACTGAAATGCATCTGTCAGGCTTGCAAACCTTAGTCATCTAGTGTATTATTATTCCCGCTTAAAAGGTTAGCCCATTCTGAGAAAGGACTAAAGCTGGGTACAAGCTGGGTATTTCGTCCGATCGACCGATAGTTCAGTGTATCGGTCGATCGGACCGAAATTATCGAATCCGAATGTGCCCATGCGGATCGACCGTTCGTCCGAATCGACGAAAGGACGATCGGACGGGTGTAAAACCTCGTCCGATCGTGCGGTCCTCTATGGACCGCACGATCGGTCGCGGTGACTATCGGACGTGGCTGCTTTTGCCGCGACCGACAGTCCTTCCTCCTGGCCGACCGTTCGAAAGTATCGAACGGTCGGTCAGGAGGAAAAATCGCTAGGTGTGTACCTAGCTTAAGGATGAATAACAATACTCTTCAATATCCAAAAACAAAACACCCATCTAGTTTTTGGATGAACATATAAAATGTGTGTGTGTGTGTGTATATATGTGTGTGTGTAAGTTCAAATAATCAATATAAGCGTGCACTCTCACTCATGAGTTTTCAGGCCTGGTGCCACCAATAAATATAAATACAAATGCAAAGTCTCAAATGCAATGGATTGGTGCACTCCAGGGATTTCTTTTGAAACCTTTATTGGGTAAAAACACAAAATCAACGTTTCGGTCCTTTCACTATGACCTTTTTCCAAGTTATAAAATTGCTACACAAAAACTCACCATGATACAACAAGCAATGTCACACCTCACTTAGCCGGGATTGTTGGATTTAATTATTTAACTATCCTACGAGTACTAGAATTCAGCTCTAGAGATGGAATAGAACTCAAACTTTAATTTAATTCGGATTTTACAAGTTCAAATGAACGCAGACTTTTCAAACTTTTTGGATTTCAAACTTTTTGAACTTTCGAGAATTTTAGATTTTTAGAATTTTTTTTTTTAAATTATTAAAATTTTTGAAATGTATCAAATTTGGGGGAAAAGATACATCCACATGTCCCAAATTCACCAATGACAGCTAGTTTTAAGCAGTGCCAACCACTTGGGTATATGCCCAATCAGCATTTTGTCTGTGTATAAATAAATGCTTCAGAAATACTGACTCCTGTTTGCAGGACCCCGAATAGAAACTGTTATGGTTTAGCCCGACTCATGTGCCTGGGTTAATTCAGTTAGAAATTGCTGTTAGGGACATTCCATTTTAGTGTGCATTCTGGGTAGAAAGAACCTGAAATGTCAGCTCACTGTCAACAGCAAAGAACAGCAAGGGGTATAAATAAAAATTATATTTCAAAATGGAGAGAAATATAGAATAATAAGAATTTAACAATAATGATATTTTCCATGAACTTTCCCCCCATGGAAGGTTATTAATAACCCTTGTTTGAGTTTACAACAAGGAATCATTGCCATTGCATGCTGGGCGTGATTCCTTTTGTATAATAATGAACACCCCTTTTTAAGAGATTCAGAGCCAGATTCTAGAGACGAAATTTGAAAATTCTCGAATTTCTGGGATTACTATCAAATGTTGAATGTGGAAGTTCGAAAGTAGCACAAGTGTTAGGGTAATTCATTTCAAATTCTGGATATTTGTATGTGTTCCCCAGACTATTTCCCAGGTCACAGAGCCATGTACAGTAAATTACCATTGCTATTTTAAGTTTATTTTATCCAAACTTTTCAAACTATTTGTCCCCATTTACTTTAATGAGTCTGATTTAAAATTTTTAAACTTTTTCAGCTCCCATAATTAAGCTCTTTGGGTTTTCTGGGTGTCTAATAGAAATATTTGCCGTTTATTTCCTATCCAGTATGGACTGGATATCAGAAAGGTGGCAAAACTATTAATTTTGGGGATTTGAACCTGTACCCGTATGGATTCTGCCTTTATAACAAAAATGTAGCATTAGCCCACAAACCCACCTGAGCTAACACATAGAAAAGTTGGTACATTTAGAAACTGCCTTGAGCAAAAAACAGAATGGCAGCAAAAAACAAAAAGGCAGGAAAATCATCTGACTATTTTGTATTGTTCCTGATAGCTTGTGTGCAATTTATACTTTCTAAAAACTAATGGGCTCAGAGCCGCTGGGCAATTTTACGGAGTTAAATTTGAGCTTACCGATTCATTATCGGTTAGCATGTCTTTAATTTAATCTTTGCACCGGCTGCACGCGATATTGAATTTGCGTTAGGAGTTTTACCTGGAGTGACTGCGGCTCTGGGTAAATCACAGCCTAAGGGGCATATTTATAAAGGTTAAGTTTTCATGGCCGTTATTCCCGCCATTTTCGCAAAAAAACGTGTTTTCCGTGATTTATAAATGGGCGGAAAACGGCCACGAAAAGTTAATCCGCATCGCTAATCTCGGCCGTATTACTTCACCACCTTGAAGGTGGTAAAAATGGCAGAGGTTCCCCCTGGATCGCGGTGTGTGGTCGCACGCCCACCTCGCCATGGGTGGTAGCCGCTGCGAAGGGCCGCAGCGGGGCATTCGCCCACCTCGCCCTTGCCTCCTGCGGCGTGAGCATGGGCATACGCCCACCCCTGTCCTCACCACCCGTGGCGACCTCCCGCCACCCCTTCCCAGCAGCCCCTTCCAACCCCATCCCCGCTTGCAGCGAACATATGGAACAAGAGGCTAGAAGGGGCTGTGGGAAGGGGCCGCAACAGGTGGTTGCAACCACCCACCGCGCACCCCCTCCCCAGCAACCCCTCCAAGCCCCCTGCCCCACCACTGACCTGCGAAGGGCCTTTTGGGGCTTAAGGGGTCCCGCAGCTTGAGCCGGGACCCCCCTCCCTGGCCCTATCAGGGCCCTTGTGGCACTTAAAAGTGCCCTTGCGGCCCTAAGAAGGTTCGAGCTGCAGGACCCCCTTCCCCGGCCCTTGTAAGAGCCCTTGCAGTACTTGCAGCCCAAACTTGGACCCCCAGTGAGCGGCTCTTAAAAGAGCCCTTGGGCAGCATCTTCTTTCTTCCAGCCCTGGCGACACCAGCTCTGCTGAGGCCGCCGACCCCAGAGAGGTACCCCTGTGGCTGCCAGGGCCGCCCATCGCAACATCTTTGGGCTGGTGATACCAACCCCACTGAGGTCGCCAATGCCAGGCAGGCTCACCGCGGCCAGATTTTAAGTACCTTCACAGCGATATTGTACTTAGCGCATTGCGCTAAGTGCAGTATCGCGGGGAAGGGACTTAAAATTACCGCTGGACATCGCGGCCGCGATACATATTGCGGCAATGTTGCTCGCCGTTATAAATACGGCGATATCGCTATTTTCGCGGGCGCGATGTGCAGCAGTAATTTTTGGGTGCTATTTTCGGTCCTTTATAAATATGCCCCTAAGTCTTTTCAGGGACTTTCATATTGGTTGGGAGACATTTGTATAGAAATTATTTTGTGCATAGAGACAGTGAATACTGGGGTCAGAGGGTGTGGCCAATTGGTACACTTGTGTTTGAAGACTACGTGGACAGAGAAGTAGAGGCAACAACATGGAAGCATTTTTAGTTACAGAATTTGCTTCTTTCATTTACAGTAAATGCATCTTTCTAGAATAATATCTTAGATGCTTAAGTGTTATGGGGACAAAAGCTTTCATGTTAACAGTAAACAAAAAACAAGTTTAGTTCTACTTTAATATGCTTTAAAAAAAATGTTAACCTTGAAATTTAATTTTTGCTGGATGTTTGTAAGTCAGTGTCATACAGTATCGTGTTTATATAGCTTAATCAGTTTATGTAAGTTCTTAAGCATGCTTAGTATCATTAAATACTAGATGTAAATAACCTTGATTTGCCAGTGCCTGAATAAAAGTACATTTAAATATCTACTAAATAAATATGTTGATATTTTACTATATTTTTTTGATATTGAATATACTGAATGAATATTTCCGAGTTCTATTTTTAACAGTTGGAGCTAAACCTACATGTAAGCACTGTATAGTAAATCCTTCTGTCATTCCCAGGAGTCCCTAATCCCACCAGATGTTGATCATAAGAGATTCCTAATGAGAACTGGTCATGGCAGATGGTTTGGCTACTCTGACATTGTCATACAAGTAAATATATTTACTACTGGATCATGGTTGTATGAGTTTGTTTTTATTCACACTTTTAGTACTAAAAATATCTATTAACACAAAAAAGGGTTGTCCTGATTGATGGGAATAATTTTCTAAAACAGTTTAAAGGGCATGTCCCCCCCAAAATTATAATTTAACCCACTACTGGTCCCACTGTAAATTTTAAAATGATCCTTACCATACATCTCAGCTCCTTAGGGTTCTTCTGCAGCGTCTTTCCAAAGTCCAGGAAACCGTGGAGTAGGTGCTGTCTTCCTGTGGTAAAGGTTTCTGCCTCTGATGCATCCTCTGGAGGGGTTTCTGGCATGCACAGGGGAGCCATTTCCCCCTTCCTCCCACCATCCAGATCCATCCTCGGCAATGGATAAATCTAACGTGTTATCTTTTTAATATGATGTAGCTCCCCCCGCCTAGACCCAAACGCTTGCATTATTTTTCTAAAAAAAATGAACCATACTTACATGCTTTCGTTCCCGTGGCACTCTCCATTTCCGCCAGCCACGTCTGTGCACACATGGCTGCCAGTCCGGCCCGTTTGCAACTTCCTGTAAGTATGCTTTGGATTTGTTTTTTAAAGAAAAAATACGGCGTTTAGGTGTGGGCAGGGGGGGGCTACATTATATTAAAATTTTGGTGGACATGCCCTTTAACTCGGTTAGTGATTCATTTACAGAAAGCAGAGGTGAGCAATTCTGCTGCACTTGAGGTTTCAGACCTCCCTAAGCTCATCTTAGGATTCCCATATTTTAGTTTGTACTACCACAATCAAACTCCCAATATAAACTTTGAACTTTGCCGTGTAGTGTGTGTAATGTGGTGTTGCAGAGTACAATATAACCAAACAGACTTCATTGGTATGAAAAGATCAAGCATGCCAAGCATGAACAACTAAATTGGAAAAGTCACATCTGAATCAGTTATTTGGTAATCATAGAAGCACCATTGTTGGATTTGGGATATAAATCTATAATATATATTGTTAAGATTTATGGAATAAAAGTAATATATAATATATGAAGTGTTATCCCTTCTGTGAAATAAACTGTAGATAGTAATAATGGTGCTAGGTTAAGTTAAGATAATGTGGAGCCTTGCTAGTTCATATAAAAAGGTAGACAGTGTAAAGACTCGTACACACATGCGATCGAGGGTCCCAACCCACGACGCATGATATGTCCAAACGTTCATTTCGGCCAATAATTGGCCCATGTATAGGCCCTTTATTGGCTGAAATGGCCGGTCGTTCGGAGATCCGCCCAGTTGATCGGCCAAACGAACGTTCGGACACATCATGCGTCACGGGTCGGGACCCCTGTGCAGCTTACAGTTTGGAAATTCTCTTGTGGCTTCTTCTCTTCCCCTCCTCAAACATCCAGCCAGACTATTCTAGACTGAAAGTAAGGGTTACTTTTGTATTATGTGCAATACCTACAGTGCCCTTCTGCTTAATTGAGTCTTCACCTGCTCCTGATGTGTATAATAGTGACACAGATACATGTTTATGAGGGCCTGGCACCTTGAATATTTATCTATTTTGGGACTGGTGGACTAAGAACTTGGATCTTTATGAACAACCTAGCCAAAGTTGAGAGTTTACATCCCACATTATATTGTTGAACATTCTGTGTAATCCTTGGTTCACCTTTATGCCATATTCAAAAGTCCTGCCGAACCCTCCTGGTCACATGTTCTTTTAAACACATTGATGTGGGAAATTTGTAGGGGTATTGTGTTATATGACAATTAAGAAACATTATTTATGTATAAGTTGTTGGAATAAATATGGTATTTGATATATTGAGAAAATTTGAGAACTGGATTTACTAATTATTTTATGGGTGGTATTTTCCAATACTATGTATGTGGGTTATTATATAGCATTTTTTTCGACTAAGAGTGCCATTGGCAGATGCTATTTCTTTTTTAAATTTATACAGGTATGGTCTTAAGGAATGACTCTAAATTTAAAGAACAATTATACCCACCCACCCCTTATTAAAAACTATAAAAGTAACCCGGATAAGGACCTTTAACACTAGGAGGCATATTTTTAAACAATCGCTATTTTCACCATTTCGCTATCGCAGGACATCGCAATGACAAATATTGCTATTTTTGCCTTATTTATAAAACCACCTTTGCAGAAAAGTATCGCTGCGGTGATGTGTGACGGTATTTTTTGTGTTATTCATTGCGTTAAGTGTGGTATCACTACGAAAAGAGAAATTGCTCTCTAGTGTAATTTCAGAGCTATTTTTGTCCTATTAATAAAATAGAGAACATTTGCCTTTTGAGATTTACGCTATTTATTATATCTCTGGCTGAAAAAATACACCAAATATGTTAGGCTATATTTATATAACAAAGATAGGTGTTCAGTGTGTATTAACCAATTTGATAAACCACCAGAGAGTATTACTTATTTACCATCATATGTGCTGAACTTTTTCAACATTATTAGTGCTACTTTTAGCAACATAATTTTCGCTTTTGATGAAAATTCACCTTTTTTTTATAACTTTGATAAAAAGAAAAGTTGAAAGTTGAAAAAATTGTTGTAAAGGCTGGTGAGGAAAAAAAAGCAAAAATAATGCCCTTTATAAATATGTCCCTCAGACCCCCATTTAACTTCGCAAATCGTATTACAGTAAATGTTGGAAAATAGTCTAACAACCCCCTGAGTACTTATTAGTATTAAGAAACACTCCACAATGTACTGACACCTTCTATGGACCCATTGGCAGGATGGATAAATTTCCACTTATGTGTTTTAGCCACCTCAGACTTAGCGAATTGGAGTGGCTGAACTTAACACAAAAAATACACTTTTCATTGTTTTATAAATATGCTTGAGCAGTAACCGCTCAGTGATATATGGCAAAAAGGCCAAATTTGGCAAAAATTCAGCTTAAAGAAGGTTTAACAAATCTTTATAAATTTGCCATTAGGTGAGGACCTAGCATTTTAGGCCCTTATTCTGGGCACTTTTATTGGGAGAGAGTTGGGGGATAAAGACTTCAACTGACCTTTAAAATTCTTTATAAAATATTTTTTTTCCTGGAAAATAGAAAAGGAGCGATACAATTACCGATCCTGGCAATCATTATTTTATGGCAGTGTTGTTTAAAAAAAAAATCAGGAACTTTAAAATAAGAATCGCTAACTGTATTTTCAGACTGCGAAGTTTGCGGCCACAAACTACTGCGTGCCATTAGTATTTTTTGGTGTCGTCAGGTTTTACGTAAAATACAGACATGCTACCATCAGTATTTTGCATCCATCGTAAAGGATGTAAATATCTGCTGTTATTTCTGCAACCTCATATGATCAGTTATATAGAATACTCAATACAGAACATAAACCGCTTACGTTGGGAAATTTTGGGGAACTTGAGTAGGCTCGGTAAAAGGAGAAGTGACATTGAGAGCCCTTGATGTGTACACTTAAATCAAAACAGAACAGCTCTTGCACCACAAGGTGCATGTGCTCAGCAGTACTGTCGCTCGCATTTTTAGGAAACCATAATTGCTTAAATAGCTACTGTGTTTAGTTTAAAGCAACAAAATGTTAGAATGGATCCCACATTTTATATTAACAAAACATGTTTAGAACTTCATTTTGTGAAAGCTTTAAAATGTATAGTCATGTTCTATTATGGAGAGCTTATGTACTAGATTGTAAATTCTATGGGGCAGGGACCTCTTTCCTCATGTGGCATGGTTCAATCACTTGTATACTTGGATCTTTTAATCAGGAAAAGCAATAAACAATTCTGTTGGACAGTTATAATAAAAACATTCACACAATTTTATTAAGACATGACCTTGTATTTATAGCTGTGTCACATCCCTAATCTGCTAAACTCCACCTTTCTTATTAATCATAGGTATTCTAGATTTCCCTTTATTAGGTTACTGTACTTACACATGATCAGGATCTATGGCAAATTTAGAAGAAAACTTTCTTTCAACATGCCCCATGGTCTACTTCAGCTATATAGACGACATCCGGATCATCTGGACTGCAATGAACCATTCACCAACCGAAATTAGCTTTCTGGACACCATAATACAGATTAAAGGAAACACATTACAAACATCCATCTATTGCAAGCCTACAGACCAACCCACATACCTCAGTAATAACAGTTTTCACCCTAAACACATAAAGAACTCCATTATCTACAGTCAGGGTATAAGATACAACAGGATTTGCTCTGACTCTACAGACAGAAATCTGCACCTGGAACAGCTTAAAAAAGATTTTACAAAACAGGGATACAGTCAGTCAATTACAGAAAAACAAATCAAGAAAAGCAACCAGCAAACATATCCAAAAGGAGGACTATATCCCACTGGTTGTTACATACCACCCCCAAATGAAAATACTCCATTTGGGGGGTGGTAAGAATGCATTTCTCATCAGTGTACCTTATTAAAGAGAATGTTGGAGGTTAGGAAGAGTGTGTTTTTGATTCAGCTGTCTGTATAAAAACAACAAGCTAAGAAATGCATTACACAGAGCTGTGCTGACACCAGGGTCATTATATTATCCTCCACCTGCAGCACTGCACCATGCTCTATAAGTGTATGTATTAAAGTTGAATATTGGAGGGTATGCCATTTGCAGCTCTGCACCATGTTGTTTATATAAATGTGCATATTAATAGGACTTATTGGAGGGAATGCCAATTTAAGGGGCACTGTTAGAGGGAATGCAAACATGTTCTATAAAATTAATGCAGCAGAAAGGCTGTCTGTGGGAAGTTTAGCATAAAGAAAATCACTCTTCCAACTAGGGTTCCCACCTTTGCCTTTAAGACCTGAACACATATACAGGCCTATGTATTAAAAGTTTTTATCGTTAAAAATGGTGCAAATTTTTCCTCAACCAATCAGATTTTAGCATAAGAACTTTTATGACATAGGCCGGATAATATGTACACAACAAAAGGTTGTTAGTATTTTCTTTAGAAGCATGATGCAGGCTGATACAGTTTGTATTTAATGCAATGGTACTTAGCACTGCAACATGTATATTTAATATGTGTTTGGGTCTTAAAGGCAAAGGTGGACTTTTTACTTCCAAAACTACTTCCAGGCTCCAACATTCCCCTTTAAAATGCATTGCACAGAGCTGTGCTAAGACCATGTTCACGTAAATATGCTGCACCTTGTAAATTGGTCAGTTCAATTCTACTGGGGTTGCCACCTTTCCCTTTAAGATTCAAACACTTAGGGTTACTCCCACTAGTTTTGGATTGTGGTTTATGATCCGATTGTGCTAGTGGGAGTGCAGGCATGCAAGCCCATGCACAGAATCAAGCACAATCGAGCATTATTGTGACCGTGTGTCCTCCCTTGCACTTAAGTGGGGCCACAGCCTCAGGAAATTGCTAAGTTCCATTGCGTTTAATACATGCTGTATGGCTAAACTGAAATCAATGCAGCTTGCATTACACTTCTAAGGGCTAGGCCACACAAGCACATTTTTCAGGCGATTGCAATTTTATAATTGTATTAAAATTGCAGCAACGCACCAAAATCTTGCAATTTCAGGTGTGTTGCGATTCACGCATACGTCAGTTATTTGGCAACGCATGTGTTTTTTGTGCAATCACATGCGTTTTCATAATGACAATGGACAAATCGCAAGCGCAAAGGCATGTAAATCCTGTGTGATTCAGGTACGTTGCAGTGTGGCCGTGCCCTAAATGTACATTTCAGCAATACACACACTAATATAAATGGTAGAGTGCAGAAATAAACACATACAAAGACACAGTCTTGCAGAAAGGCTCACAAATATAAAGGGTTAACAAGTTGCTTCCTAAATACATATGAAACACCTTCCCCCACTCTGTTTGAGCAGGAAAATCTGCTAATAATATTCACTGCTACCTCTGATGATTGGCTGGGAGACACTGGCAGGTGGAACTCTGAGTTCAACTGTTACATGCAGCTTAGCATAAAGGGAGTGGGAAACAAACCCAAGGTAGCTAGTTAGCATGTGCAGAAGGAATTTTGGTACCTGGACCACCAGGAAGAGGCAACACTAGAAGCCAGCCGTGACATCATAGATTGCCAGTACTCAGAAATGTTCTATAAATGATTTCTACAGTAAGAAGCTGAAAGACAAATGGTTTTACAAACTGACAGTTATAGGGTCTGTGGAGCTGCCTTTGTATTTTGGGTTTAGTTCTCCTTTAAATAACAAAGATAGGTGTTCAGTGTGTATTAACCAATTTAATACTACTTTGAAAAACCACCAGGGAGTATTACCTATTTACCATCATATGTGCTGAGCTTTTCCAGCATTATTAGTGCTAATTTTTGCTAGATAATTTTCGCTTTTGATGAAAATTCGCCTTTTTTTTTATAACTTTGATGAAAGGAAAAGTTTAAAGTTTATAAAACAGTGGTAAAGGCTGGTGGGGAAAAAGCAAAAATAATGCCCTTTTCAGACCCCCATTTGACTTTATTGGTAAATAAATAAAATGTAAATCTTAAAAAAAATAATCTTAAAAAGCAAACTCGCAGATCGTATTACAGTAAATGCTGGAAAATAGTCTCTAACACCCCCCTGGGTGCTTATTAGTATTGAGCAACACTCCACAATGTATATCTGTTGTATTCAATTAGATCAACTGGACTTGAAGTTTAGTTCGTGAAGACATTTCACTAGTCATCCGACTGGCTTTCTCAATTCAGAATGACTTGTACAAGAATCTGTGGCAATTATGTACCCTGGAAAATCCCAATTAGCATATCACAGCCAGGTGTTAAGGGCGTGATTGCATAGTGGCTAAAAGGTGTTATAGGAGTAAGGTGTCAAAACAGCATTGTACATGGCAGACAGTTGGTGTCGAACCCCCCCACCTCTATTTAGGCTTGGTTTCTTAATTTTCACATTAATGGCCTCCTTAACACCTCTAGTGAAACAGTCACCTTCCTTTGCCAATATGTTAACATAACAATCTTCAAAGGTATGTCCTTTATCCTTAAGATGCAGGTACACAGCTGAGTCCTGCACTTAACTCAAAAATATACCTTTCCCCATTTTATAAATATGGTTGAGCGGTAACCACAGCGATGTATGGCGAAAAGGGAAAAGTAGCAGTAATGCCCTTTCGCTACTGGTTATCACTGCTTTATAAATAGCAAAAATTTGTCGAAAAGACCGCGTTAAAGAAGGTGAAAAATATGCCCCTAAATATGCCCCTATGTCTCTAATCTTAATGTCATGTAGAATTAATCAGACCAAATTCCTCTAAACCACCCAAACCCATAAATAACTTATTTATACCAGACCCTCCATTGACACTAGAGTTGAAGTATATCTAATTGTTTGTTTAACCCTTGCTAATTCTTTTATTACTGCCTGTAATCATTGAATGTGTATTTACTGTTTACATTGCCAGGCATAGGGGCAATAGATAACATCTGTATAATGTCAGAAAGTCTTTGTTCTAGTATGTATAAAATAGTGTGCTTCACAAGATTCAGTATTGTATCATGCCTGAGGAAGAGGCCTAAGTGCTTCGAAAGCTTGCATTTTTAATCATTTTAGTTAGCTAATAAAAGGTATTATTTTATATCCAAGATGTCTTCACTTTCATCAATGGTTAACATGGTACAATTCTCTATTACTATGATCAGGATCTAGAAGAATCTTTCATATTACTAATTATTAATGTTGGATGGCACATTTTTAAACCATTTGTTGATCTGCTACCAATTATCATAATTTTAATGCAGTTGTTTGCAGCAGAAATAAACAGTTAATATGTGTAGATTTACATTTTTAGAGGGCTTTTTACCCAGGCTTGACATATATCATGTTAGATTTAGTAAACAAACCAATCATTCTCTGTCCTATTAATACATAGACTTGACAATTCTATATACTACAGATGAATTATTTAAAATGGCAACCCCACCCCCCACCAAACAAAGGGGCATATTTATAAACATTTTTTTAAATTTAAAGCTATTTATAAATAGGTGAAATTTTGCCTTTTTGCCCTTTTTCTCCTTTTTGTTGCATTTTTTTTGCAGTGTTACCAGAATTTTTCGCCAAACATCATTACTTACTGGAATGTTCCATTAACATGACTATTTCTTACACAGCACTATGGTATGTTCCCATATTAATGTAACTGGTTTGATAATTAGCTGCAGTTTGCTGAAAATAAGCAATACTAAAAAATAAGTCCTATTAATAAACTAGAGAAAATTCGCCTGAGTAAGTTTTACACTATTTATCACATTTTTTTGCTGAAAACAACACCACATCTGTTAGACTATATTTAAATAACAAAGATAGGTGTTCAGTGTGCATTAACCAATCTGATACTACTTTGAAAATCCACCAGGAAGTATTACTTATTTACCATCATATGTGCTGAATTTAACTTTTTGCTGTATTTTCAGCATTATTAGTGCTTTTTGCTACATCATTTTCACCTTTGATGAAAATTCGCCTTTTTACTAACTTTATAAAAGTAGAAAGTTTAAAAAATTGTGGTGAAGTCTGGTGGCAAAAAAAAGCAAAAATAATGCCCCTTTATAAATATGTCCCTTAGACTCCTATTTAACTTTATTGGTAAATAAAGAAAATCGGAACATAAAAAAAAAAAAGTGATCTTGAAAAAGCAAAATAAAAACCTTTAAAAAAGCGAAATCGCAGATCATATTAAAGTAAATGCTGAAAAATAGTCTAACACCCCCCTGGGTACTTATTAGTTTTGAGAAACACTCCACAATGTACTGACACCTTCCATGGACCCATTGGCAGGCTAAATAAATGGCCACTTATGTGTTTTCGCCACCTCATACTTGGTGAATTTGAATGGCTGAACTTAACGCAATAAAACACTTTTCACCATTTTATAAATATGTTCGAGCAGATACCGCAGCGATGTATGGCGAAAAGTAGTAGTAATGACTTTTCACCACTGGTTATCTCTGCTTTAGAAATTGTGAAAAGTGCAAATTTGCCGAAAAGGTTTGCCGAACCTTTATAAATATGCCCCTAAAATACTACAGGGAAAACAGAAGCACAAATCTTGACTATTACAGTTCCCCTGTAATTCTGAGATGGCACAATAAGCACTGCATTAGGTGTATAACTTCCAGTATAATTCTATATACGGTTTTAGTTGCCCTTTTAATTTATATTTATGTTTGATCAAATTCCATTCAAACTTTTGGTGAAACAAGAACATGCACTTCAAAAAGGCATGTAACTGGATAGCAATGTGTAAAAAACAATGTAAGTGAAAGGAGAAATATGGACTGCTGGCATGGGGTCATCATTTATACGCCAAACATTAGTAGGACATATGTCGGTGACATCTGGAGTAAACTTTTGAAATCAGATCTTTGTCTATGGGTTGTGATTTGAATGTCCACATACCACACACCAAAAAGTCCTATTCTGGTAAACTACATAAAAGATATTTTCCTCTACTAAAGCCTTTTTTAACTTTGGTGATGTACAACATTCCTGATTTGAACTTGTGCATACAGTACACTGGCATGAACATTTATAAAGTATTTATACATCTACAGAGCTGACAAAGAGAGAATTTATTATGTACAATACATTCCAGGAAACTTCCTGGTTGCATATGAGCATTACCAAGAAAAAGCAGTGATGTGCAAATGATACATTATCACAGGGGCATTGAGATTAAAAACACACTGATAAAACTTTGCAATAAATATATATAATGAAATAACCAAAGGTTCTGCAAATCCCTTTTTAACTATAATGAGTGAGTCAACAAATGGCTAGTGATGGTCTTGATACCTTGAATACCACCACGCTGTACTAAGTTAGAAAAACCAAAAGAATGCTCCCAGGACTATTTTTAAAATTAAAATTAGTTAAAGGGCATGTGCCCCCAAAAACTCTAATTTCACCCATTACTGACCCTACTGTGTAGCATAAAAAAAACTTACCTTACATCCCAGTTCCAAATGGTTCTCCTGTAATGTCCCTCCAAAGTCCAGAAAACTGGCCACCAGCAACCTAGAAGAATTGTTTCCGCCTCTGAGATGTCCTCTCAGAGGTTTTTGGCTTGCTCAGAGCAGACCTCCCCCACTCCCTCTCCCTCCCACCCGTTTTGCTCTCCCTCCCCCTAGTGTAAAACCCCTTTGATATATAATAGGTTTTCCTTCCCCAGCCCTAACCGCAATAATAGATTTTCCAGAAACTCCCCCGAACGCTACTTACCTAACCTCTCTCCCCCGACATTCTGTGCAGCCAGCAGCCGCGTCTGTAATTGGCTGCCTCTCAGCCAATTACGGACGTGGCTGCCGCTCCGGCCCCCTGCTTGCAGTTTCATGCAAGCAGAGGGCCGGGACAGTACGCCAGAGGAAAGAGGTAAGGTAATTAACGATCCAGGGAAAAACTATTATAGCGGTATTATAGCGGTTGGGGCTGGGGGAGGGAGACCTATTATATATCCAAAAATTTTAAAAAAGGGTGGAAATGATGTACAGAATATCCAAAGGTAAAAAATAAATAAAATAACTACTGTTTAAAGAAAAACGTGCAATTCTCTTGCAGACCTGAGTTAAGGATATCAAGAGCAAATATTTAGTTAAATATTTACAAGGGAACAATAACTGTAAATAATTTTATTAGCAGACCAACCGTGCTATTCTGATATGCCCCTGTTAAGCACAAACTGTGTGTGCATTAATATTTACAAACTCTCAGGCACAAATAAACATTTCATGGGTTTCGGTCCCTAGGTAATTTTGAGTCTCTTTTCATCACATGTGCATATGTAGATCAATAATATAATTATTATTGATTAAATAGTCACTTTGCTTCACATGATTTTACATGCAGGTCGCAACTGCAATAAATGCTTTTTTCTAATGCCAGAAGCCCTTAATTTATTTTCAATTAATATCCAACATAGAAGGCTACACTACAAAATAGAAAAAAATAAATAATTTAACAAACAAGAAAAGGCTTAAAATCCTTTATTATTAATGAGGTTTATATTGGGTAGCACAGGAATTGCCATAGCAACCATAAATGGCTTCTATAGGGAACAGAGCTAAGGGATCTACATCAACGTGCCCAAACCTATAGGATTTACAAGTGGCACACCTTTGCAGAAGAAGCAGTCAATGTTTCTCTGCTGCTCTCCCTAGGATTGACATCCTAAATGTTCGAAACTTGCATATATCTGTCTGGTAGATCTAACAAGAAATGAGTGAAACCGGGAGCAGAGTCCCCTTACACCTTCATGAGCAGCTGCGGTGCTCACATGTTCCACAACCTTCAGCATTGGCCACACAGCAATCTTTATAGTGTACTCCAACAGAAAAAAAAACGGTCAGCTGGAAGGCTAAAACATCAATTTAATTGATAAAGTTAAAAACTATTCCGAGTAAATACCCCATTAAGGGTGACCATCCATAGGAACGGAAGGCACTGGAGGGGGAAGGAAATGGTCTCTCTAGTCACTTCCTCAGAGATTGACGAAAGAATTAACACAGACGCCATTAAATAAACGGCTTCCCACCAAACCCGAAAGAGTTTGGTGGGACGCCGCTTGTGTTTAGGAGGGAGGAGACTAGAAAGAAATAGAACAGGCTGAAAAGGAACAGGTAAGGGATAGAAAATACAACAGGGGCAGGCTCCAAAAAATTAAATAAACCGGTAAGTACTTAAGTACAGGGGTCCGACAAAGGGAGAGGGAAATTTACATGGTCCACACTCCACACTTTGACGATAAAGGAGCAATGAAATCTTTCATTTATCATTAATGTGTGTACCAAGCTTTAGCCATACAGGTCTGAGACTCTTTACAGGCAGTTTTATCTGTTTAGTTTGTAAACACTGACAGCAAAAAGGAGGGGAATTAGAATATTGGAACACAGAATAAAAGAAGTGAGCACAGTGAAAATGCCTACACAATCATTTTTGTGTTCAATCAATTGAAGACCATAAGGAAATGAAAAGAAAAATTGGTAAAGAAGTGATTGGTGATTGGTAAACAGGGTTAAATGTTGAGAAATGCAAAGTTATGTATTTGGACAAAAATAAAATAAATACTAGTTATACCCTAAATGGAATGGTATTAAAGGGCCTCTCCACTCTTCCTCCCCCTACCCAAAAAATTAGGATCTTGTTTTCAATGCTCACAATTTAGACCTCGCTAGGTTAAAAGGTGCCAATTTGCATTCTAAATATACTTACCAGTCCTTGTTTCATTGGTTGCCTTCTGCTGCTTCTTCCAAGCAGTGATTGGCTGAGACTCTGAATTGCCACTGTTTAACTTAGTGAGGTTTAGGTATGGGGACATTTAAAGCATGATCCTTTAAGTTTTGTGCACGAATCAGCAGCAGGAGGAAGGGGAGGAACTCCACTGCGCATGCCAGAAACTTCTAGGAGGAACGATTAGAGGCAGAAATGGATTAAACCAGGAAATAGCTCATATACTTCAGTTTCCTGTACTGTATTTTGGCCAAGCAAAGCAGCAGAAGAGAAAGATAGGGTTCATTCAACACTACACAGTTTGCTCAGTATAGGCAAATTAGCAAATTTCAGTTGGGGGGGTAGACATGCCCTTTAAGAGTTGACTAAATAGAGAAGGAGTTTTTGTGGACAAGTGAATTTGTAACTCTAATCAAAGTCAGATGGTATCTGCTAAAACATATAAAATATTTTCTTGAAGAAGGAGCATAGTGTCGAGGGAGAAAAGTATAATTCTGCCTCTGTATAGAGTCCTTATAAATTCTCATCTTGATTATGCTCTGCAGTTTTGCAGGATACCAATACATTTGAAAGGTTACAGAGACAGGCAACTGACCTGATAATGGAAAACAAGGGAAGAATGAAAAAGAGATGTAAATGAGGATAAGGAGGATAAGAAGTATAGTAAAGACCAAAGAAAAACAGTAGGAGAAAGGTAAAAGGTTCACTAGATTTAGGTGAATTTTTATAAAGGTTTTTTTATAAACATTTTGCCTTCTTTAACGCTGCCTTTCGCTATTATAAAGCAGTGATAACCAGTGGCGAAAGGTCAGTACTGCTAGTGTATTTTTGCATTAAGTTCCGTCATTCAAATTCGCCAAGTCTGAGATGGTGAAAACACATAAGTGCCCATTTATTTAGCCTGACAATGGGTCCATGGAAGGTGTCAGTACATTGTGGAGTGTTTCTCAATACTAATAAGTACTCAGGGGGGTGTTAGACCATTTTCCAGTACTTACTGTAATACAATCTGCGATTTAACTTTTTTAAGGTTTATTTTTCGCTTTTTTTAGATTGCTTTTTTTTAAGGTTCCAATTTTCTTTATTTACCAATAAAGCCAAATGGGGGTCTGAGGGACATATTTATAAAGGGGCATTATTTCCCCACCAGACTTTACCACAATTATTTAAACTTTAAACTTTTCTTTTCATCAGTTATTAAAAAGGCGAATTTTCATCAAAAGCAAAAATTATGTATCAAAAAGTAGCACTAATAATGCTAAAAAAGTTCAGCACATATGATGGTAAATAAGAAATATTCCTTGGTGGTTTTTCAAAGTAGTATCAGATTATTTAATACACACTGAACACCTATCTTTGTTATTTAAAAATAGCCCATTTGCAGGGTTAAAAATGGTGCTAATTTTGCCTTAACCAACCAGATAGGATTTAACATTTGAAAGCTAACATTTGATTGCTTGGGGTAAAATTAGCACCATTTTTAACAATAAGAACTTTTATTGAATAACCCTACAGGTGTTTTTTTTCAGCCAAAGATATAATAGATTTTTTATCTATTTTTTTTAATAGGATGTAATAGTGTAAAACTCAACAGGTGAAATTTCTCTATTTTATTAATAGGATATTATAGTGCAAAGGGCGAATTTTCTCTATTTTATTAATAGGACAAATTTTTTATTTTTGCTTATTTTCAGCAAACTTCGAATTTTTGAGGTAACACCCATTTTAAATACCACTACTGTCATTTTACATTGTTGAGCTGACTACACTGGGTAATGAACTGGAGGGCTGACTATACTGGGTAATGAACTGGAGGGCTGACTAACAGTGGCTAAAAAACTGGAGGGCTGACTACACTGGCTAAAAAACTGAAGGGCTAACTACAATGGCTAATGAACTGGAGGGCTGACTGCACTGTGTAATGAACTGGAGGGGCTGACTACGCTGGGTAATGAACTGGTAATGAAATGTGATTATATGCCGGAGACCCTAAAACATTGCTCTGCTTTCAGTTTCTATCAAAGTGCTGCCCAGACTATCATACAATAATGAATATGCTATGCTACTTCTCTTACTTTAAAGGGTATGTCCACCCCTAATAAAAACATTTGATTGTTACTCAGGACCCCCCAAAACAACAGTTATGTTTTGCTTAAAATGTATAACAATGCTCCTAGAGAGAGAAATTTTACTTACAACCTCCATGATCCACCGCTGTAACTCTCTGCTACTTCCTCTTAAGGCCATAAGTTACGGCCGTGACAGTGTCGTCACAGTCAATGGCTGCCAGACATTACCAGACGAGCCTTCACTGCTGCTGCTTGTGAACGGGAAAAAGCACATAGCAGCAAAAAATGATGACTGCATGTGCTCCGAAAATGGATTGTAGCGTATGCTATCTGGCCACCCACTGCACTGCACATGATCACAAGCATGATCATTTGTGCATGAGAAAACATGGTGGGGTGGCCTAGCCCTAGACGGAAAGAAAAATGAGCCTGAAAACAATGAGGCCTCCTGATAGAGTGCTTGCACATGGCATGCGGCCAAAGATAGTGAAAATCAATCACAGTAAAGTGTAGAGGACCCAAACTAGGACTTAGACAAACTCACAGGAAATCTGCTAATGTCACACTTGTATAAAGGGACACCTGGTCCGAAAACATGTTGATAGTGAAGAAAGCTATTCTAGCAAGTTCCGAGTGGGGTTGCGTCCAAGTCAATGTTGGGACTCTACAAACCTGTTTACTGTATAGTCATTCTGAATGTATTCCAGGGCAGAACACTGGAGGAATGACACCAAGGCAGCTAATCAGCAGGGAAAAGGATGATTGTTGTGATGCACAGTAAAGTTCAGTATTATACTCTCCCTACTTTTGAATTGCTTGAATTCTGCTGAGTCTGAATCAAAGGAAGTGGGTAGGAGCAAGACTAAATTGAAATGTGTTAACTTTAAAGTTCACCCCTCAATTAAAAAATATTTATAGGTTAAATCCCCGCTCATAGAAAATCTTTTTACCTTTACTAAACAAGCAAGCACCAAAGAAATGTCCAAGCGTACGAGAAGAGCCTACACAAAAAAAGATAGTGACCTGTAAAAATGATGATGCTGTTATTTAAATGTGTTTATGCAGCATATGCAAATGAAGAGATCAGTTCTAGGCCACAGTAGTCATTTTCAGGCTTTACTTTTCTTTTATTACAGTGTTTTCCATGTGTTAAATACTTTTGCTGGGTTGTACTTTTAAAATGATAATAAATATGATTTTTTGTTGTATGCTTATTTTGCAAAGAAAGCCTTTAATTAGTATTCCTTCACGTAACTTAGACATGGTGTAGTATTCGCATATAATGCACAAATCATCAAGAAAATTTTACCATGTACTAATGTAAGAAGCAACAAATATAGGCTCATTTATCTCCCGAAAGCCCAAAATAACTATCCAGCTCTTATTGCTTCCACAGCTCCTATAATCTAGCTTAGTGCATAAGAAAAATGAATAAAATCCAGAGGGGTGGAATACTTATATACAGATAGGATTACAGAGTTATTTTTTCTATTTTTACAGACATCAGGACACCAAATGGCAACTGTGGTTACAAGTGTTACCATATAGGGCGAATATGACACTTTTATTGTTGTTACAAAGAAAAACAGCAGAAGCTAGCACTTACGAGTGGATAATATATATACAGCAAAAAAAAGTTTAAAAACAGCATTCATACTCCGATCTGTTTTGGGGACGCCATGGATTGACATGGCGTTACCCGCCATGTTTTTTGAACTCTTCCTCTATCAGTAACCCATAATCTATAGAAAGAAAACAGGCCACCAGAAAGTGGCAGCACTCCATCAATAAAAACTGAATCGGAAGCCACGTGGTTGATGTAAATCAGGAAAATTGCCTCTCAGCTATGGTGCTAATAGAAATGCCATATCAATGTAGAAAAAGGATGCGCTATTAGGGCATTGTAAATAAAATCCCCGCTGGGCACCCCTGACAGCTTTTCAGGGGTTTGTCCCAATTCCTCAGAGGGTAACCCCATGGGAATGTTTTCACAATTGTGTTCATTCCATGTTTTTAACTTTGCAACAATAAAGACTTCATTGAGCCGGTAAGTAGTGCATCCTGTTAAACTACATTTACAGTATTATGCATTATACCCATAATGGTCAATAATACATTTTTAGTCAAACATCTTGGTTTTTTTGGTATTTACAGTTCCTTAAAGCTCTGTTACTCTACTTTGGAATGTGTTGTTCTCCCCCTTCAACCTTCAAAAAAATACTACCAGTTACATTATGTGTGATGTATATAGTCCAAGTCCTTCCCAGGTGGTGCCATACAAATTACATTTGATAACAATTCAATCAGTCGCCGTGCCCCTGAAGAGATTACAATCTAATCGCTTAATTTCCACAGATTACAAACCTATCAATAAGTCTTTATATTTGTGGTGGAACGGCGGGAAACATAGAGGAAACCCAAGCACGCATAGGGAGACAACATAAAAACTTTTACAAATTAGTGCTCAAAGGGAGGATATTCAAACCGCAGGATCTCAGCACTCACTCTTCCTATTCATTGGTTTAACATACCCACAGGATTACATTTTAATAGTTTTTGTAATAATCTTAAGCCACAAGTCACAAAAGCAAAGACTCTAAAGATATTCTGTACTAACAAAATATCAACCCCCCACACCGACACGCGAGGTTGATAGTCATTTAGGTCAATAGTCTAGGGCCAGGGATGTCAACTGCGGCCCTTCCAGGTGTTTGCAAAATACAAAACTAAAATCCAGCATTCGTGTTGTCATGCGTACATGTGGGATTCTGGGAGTGGAGTTTCGAAACATCAGTGGAGGGCCGCGAGATTTTTGACAACCTGTGGTCTAGGCTTATCTTTTTTTACAGGCATTACCATTTTCCACACAAGTGGCTAAGGCCACCCTGGCACATTTCTCATGCACTATTGAATCATGTTTGATCTGATCTGTTAGTGCTGGAGAAATTGAATTGTCGGCATTACAATGTGGGTCGGCCAACATCGTATAGCGCTCGCCAAACCATTTTTGGGATGAATAACCATTTTTTCGCTATGCGATCTGGAAAAAACTTAATAGCCCACTTCACAGCATTACTGTGCGTTTGAGTGTTGGCAGCAACTGAACAGATGTAAGGGAAACTGGATGTTATTTTACAAATAAAACTAGTACCCTTTCGGTCTTCTGTTCGGGCAGGATTTGCGCCCAGTAGGGGGTTTTGATGCTGATTGTAAAAAGTTAAAGAGGAGATTAGGTATGTGCTCTTCTATTCTGACTTCTGGGGTTTCCCACCTTGATGGAAGGGGTGAAGCTACTCGACCTAAATATAACCGGTAGGCCCAGATAAATGTGCAGATGTGGATGATTTGTAGAGATTATTACAGGAGTGATAGAGAGGGTAAGAGGTAGCTAGTGAGCAGCCTGAGCCACCAACAGGAGATTAAAGGCAAGCGACTAGATCCTGAGCATACCACATCAAGAATAGGGACGATATAGGGGTAAGAAGATTACCATACAGTGACTTGAGGTGGGGTGGTATTTACAAGCTGATTGGTAAGGTTTACTGTTCCTTCTTGAACGTTGGGTGCGAGTATGTATGTTAAATTGCCATGCCCTTATTGTTCTATTGCAAGCCTACTAATATTGTTAATTAGTTTAAGTAAAATAAAGCTATGTCTATAAGGTTCTTTGTTATATCATCTATAGTTTAAACAAGCAAAAATAAAAACCACGCCCGTTCAAGAGTTGCATAATTTAACCGCGCATATGGAATGGACTTCTATTTCAATATGTTTATTAGAGACATTCATAAGACTAAGTGCTAATGTTTTCATGATTATTGCCAATGTTCGTCAGGCAAGACAAGAGAGTGAAGAGCAAAAGTAACCTGGAAGGGGAAAAACGAGTGTGACCCGCACAGGACTAGCTTAAATGCATATACATTTGAAGAGGACTTGCCTGATTAATCAGTCTACTGGCCGAGTATGGTACTGAAATGCATCTGTCAGCTTGCTAACTTAGTGCAGTCTAGCTGTATTATTTACCCTGCCTTAAAAGGTTAGCCAATTATGAGAACGACCTTAAAGCTGCGGCACAAGACTGCGGGCGGAGTATTTCGGTCAGATCGAACGATAAGTTCAGTGTATCGGTTCCGATGGAACGAACAATTATGAATGACATGTGCCATGTCATGATCGACCCGTTCGTCCGAATACGACGAAAAGGGGGGTAACGATCGGACAGGCCGTGGAAAACTCGTCCGATACGATGCGCTGTCCTCTATGGACCGCACGACTCGCGTCGCGGAGACGTATCGGACTGTGGGCTTTGCCCGCGAGCACGACAGTGTACCTATCCTCTGGCCGGACCGTATCAGAAACAGTATCGAACGGTCGCGCGTACAGGAGGAAAAATGCTAGGTGTTGTACTAGCTATTAACGGAGTGAATAACAATACTCTTCAAATATCCAAAAAAACAAAACACATATAGTTTCTGGATGAAACATATAAATGGTCGTGTGATGTGTGTGTATATATGTGTGGTGGTAAAGTTTCAAAATAATCAATATAAGACGTGCACTAGCTCATCATGGTTATTCAGGCCTGCGTTGCCTACCCAATAAATATAATATAAAATGCAAGTCTCAATGCAAATGGATGGTGCACTCCAGGGATATTCTTATGGAACCTATTATTCGGTTAAAAAACAAAATCAATCGTTTCGGTCCTTCACTATTGACTTTTTCCAAGTTATAAATGCTACACAAATACACCACATGATCAACAAGCAATGTCACACCTCAGTAGCGGGATGTGATTTTGGATTTAAGCTTATTACTATCCTACGCGTACTCAGAAATGCAGCTCTAGAGATGGAATATAGAACTCAAACTTATTTAATTCGGATTTCTAACAAGTCAAATGAACGCAGACTTTTCAACTTTTAGGATTTCAAACTTGATTGAACTCTTCTGAGAATTTTAGATTTTAGAATTTTATTTTTCTTAATTATTAAAATTTTTGAAATGTATAAAATTTGGCGGAAAAAATGGAAAAGGATACATCACATGTCCAAATTCACCAATGCACAGCTATTTAAGCAGTGCCAACCACTTGGGTAATGCCCAATAGCATTTGTCTGTTGTTAAAATAAATGCTTACAGAAATACTGACTCCTGTTTGCAGGACCCCGATAGAATCGTTTTTAGGTTTAGCACTGACCAGTGGCCTGGGTAATTCAGTTAGAAATATGCTAGGAGGACATTACATTTTCTAGTGTGCATTCTGGGTAGAGAAAGCAGAACCTAGAATGTCCACATGGCTCACTGTCAACAGCATAAGATAACAGCAAGTGGATTATCAATAAAAATTATATTTCAAAATCGGAAGAGAATATATAGAATAATAAGAATTTAACAATAATGATAATTTTACCATGGAATTACCCCCATGGATGTTAACTCCTTTTGTTGGTTTATACCAACAAGGAATATTAGCCATATGCATGCTGGGCGTGATTCCATTTTGTAAAAATGAACACCCCTTCTTTAAGAGATTCAGAGCCAGATCAATTATAGAGAGAAATTGGAAATCTCGAAATTGCGGAATTATATCAAATGTTGGAATGTGGAAGTTCGAAAGTAGGCACAAGTGTTAGCGGTAATTCATATTCATAACTTGATAATTTGTAGTGTGTACCCACAGACTATTTCCCGAAGGTCACAGAGCCAGGTACAGTTAAAAGATAATCCCCCCCGCCTGCTATTTTAGTTTATTTTATCCAAACTTTAAACTATGTTCGTCCCATTACTTTATGAGGTTGATTTAAATTTAACATTTCAGCTCCAAAATTAAGCTCTTGGGTTTTCTGGTGTCTAATAGCAAAATTATGCCCGTATATTTCACTATCCAGTATGGAACTGGAATCAGAAAGGTGGCAAAACTGTATATATTTGGGATTTGAAACCTGCTACCGCTATGGGATTCTGCTTTGATAACAAAAATGTTTAGCCATTAGCCCACAACCCACCAACTGCGCTAAAAAGAAATCAACATAGAAAGTTGGTACAAATTTAGCAACTGCTTGAGCAAAAACAGAATGGCAGCAAAAAACAAAAAGGCCAGGAAAATCATCTGACTATTTGTATTGTCTGCCTGATAGATGTGCTGCAATTTATACGTTCTAAAAAATAACTAGGCTCAGAGCCGCTGGGCAATTTTACGGAGTTAAATTTGAGCTACGGTATTCATTTCGGTTAGCATGTACTCTTAATTTAATCTTTTTGCACGCGCATGCCACGCGATATTGAAATTTGCGTTAGGAGTTATTACTGGAGTGGAACTGCGGCTCTGGTAAAATCACAGCCTAAGGGCATATTTATAAGGTACTTTAGTGTCATGGCCGTTCCCGCCCATTTCGCAAAAAAAAACGGTTTCCGTCGATATAAAGGGCCCGATTTTTTTCTTGAAAACGGCCCCGAAAAGTTAATCCGACCACGCTATTACTCGGCCCGTATACGTCACCACCTTGAGGTGGAAAAAAATGGCAGAGGTTCCCCCTGGATCGCGGTTGTGTGGCCTGCAACGCCAACTCGCCATGAGGTGAGCGCAGCCTGTGCGAAGGGCCAGCAGGGGGCATTGCCCCACCTAGCGCCCTGCCTCCCTGCCCCGGCGTGAGCATAGGCATACGCCACCCTGTCCTCACACCCGTGGCGACTCCGCCACCCCTCAGCCAGCCCCTTCCAACCCCATCCCCGCTTGCAGCGAACAATATCGGAACAAGAGGCTAGAAGTCGGGCTGGGAAGGGCCGCAAACAGGTGGTTGCGAACACCCACCGCCCACCGCGCACCACCTCCCAACAACCCCTCAAGCCCCTTGCCCACACCATGACTGAGAAGGGCCTTTTTGGGGCTTAAGGCGGTCCCGCAGCTTGTACGCCGGGACCCCCCTCACTGGCCTACTACAGGGCCCTTGTGGCACTTAAAAGTGCCCTGTGACGCCCTAAGAGAGTTCTGTAGCTGCAGGACCCCCTTCCCCGGCACTGTAAGAGCCTTGCAGTGACTTGCAGGCCCCCAAATTGCAGACCCCCAGTCGAGCGCTCTTAAAAGAGCCCTATGGGCAGCAGCTATTGCTATTCCAGCCCTGCGACACCAGCTCTGATGCGGCCGCCGACCCCAGAGAGGTACCCCTGTGGCTGCCAGGCCGCCACACGCAACTCTTTGGGCTGGGATACCAACCCCCACTGGTTGAGGTTCGCCAATGCCAGGCAACGGCCTCACCGCCGCCAGTGCTTAAATTTTAAGTACCTTCAAGCGATATTGTATACTTACGATTTTGCGTAGTGACCAGAGTATCGCGGAAGGGGAGGGGGAGAAGGGACTTAGGGATAGGATTAAAACGCTGGACACGCGGCCGCCGATACATATTGCGGCAAAAGTGTTGCGTCGCCGTTATAAATACGGCGATTATCCTATTGTTCGCCAGGGGTCGATGTGCAGCAGTAATATTTGGGGTTGCTATATTTCGTCCTTTATAAAATATGCCCCTAAGTAAACTTATTCAGGGGATTTCATATGGTTGAGGAGAATTGGTGGATAGAAATTATTTTGTGCCTAGAGACAGTGAATGTCATGGGTGTCCAGAGGGTGTGGCCAATTGGTTTAACACTTGTTTTGAAGACTACGTGGACAGGAAGTAGAGGCAACAACATGGAGCATTTACGTTACAGAATTTGCTTACTTATCATTACAGTAATGCATAACTTTCTAGAATAATGATCTTAGATTGCTCTAAGTGTATGATGGGACAAAAGCTTATGCTCTGTTAACAGTAAATACAAAAACACAAGTTTAGTTCTACTTTAATCTGCTTTAAAAAAGTTAACCTTGAATTCAATTTTTGCTGGATGTAATGCTAAACAGTATAGTCATCACAGGATCGTTGTTTATATAGTAATCAGTTATTTAAGTTTCTTACGCATTGTTAGTAACATATAAATTACTAGATGTAAATAACCTTGATCTTGCCAGTGCCGGAAAAAAGTACAGTATTAAATATTACTAGATAATATGTTGATATTTACTCAATTTTTGATTATTGAATATATGAATGGAATATTTCCGAGTTCTATTTTAACGTGGAAGCTAACTAACCTACATGAAGCACTGTATAGTAATCCGTACTGTCATACCCAGGAGTCACTAATCCCACCAGATTGTTGATTCATAAGCAGATTCTAATGAAACTGGTCATGCAGATGGTTTGGCTTATTCGACATTGTCATACAAGTAAATATATTACTATGATCATTGGTTGTATGAGAGTTTTTTTAATTCACACTCTTTAAGTACTAAAAAATATCTATTAACACACAAAAAAGGTTGTCCTGATTGAATGGGAATAATTTCTTAAACACAGTAAAGGCATAGATCCCCCCCAAAATTATAATTTTTTAAGCCCCTACTGGTCCCTATGTAATTTTAAATAAACGGTAGACGCATCCCCGACCATAATCTAGCTCTCTTGAGGTAAGGCAAGGTTCTGACAGCGCTTCAAAGTCCAGGAAACCGTGGGTAGGTGCTGTCTTCCCCTGTGGTAAAGGTTTTCTGCTACTGACTGAGCATATCCTCATGGAGGGGTTTCTGGCATGCACATCGGGAGCCTTTCCCCCTTCCTCCCACCATCCAGATCCATCCTCGGCCAATAGGTATAAAATTAAGTTGTCTATCTTTTAATATGATGTAGGCTCCCACGCCTAGACCCAAACGTTGCATTATTATTCTAAAAAAAAATGAACCATACTTACATGCTTTACGTTGCCCGTGGCACTCTCCATATTTCGCGCCCGTCCACGTCTGTGCACAATGGTGCCAGTCGGCCGTTCTGAAACTTACTGTAAGTATGTTTATTGGATTTGTTTTTAAAGAAAAAATACGGCGTTTAGGTGTGGCAGGGGGGGCTACATATATTAAACATTTGTGTGACATGCCCTTAATAACTCGGTAGTGATTCATTTACAGAAGCAGCAGTGAAGGCAATTCTGTCCTGCACTTGAGGTTTCAGAACTACCTAGTACTCTATTAGGATTCCCATATTTTAGGTTTGTAATACCACAATTCAAACTCCCAAGTATTAAACTTTGAACTTGACGTGCGATGTAGTGTGTGTAATGTGGTGTTGAGAGTACAATTATAACCAACAAGACTTACATGGTTATGAAAAGATCAAGCCATGCCAAGCAAATGAACAACCTAATTGGAAAAATACTCTGAATTCAGTTATTGGTAATCATAGAAGCACATTGTTGGATTTGGGAATAATAAATCTATAGAATATCTGTTAAGATATTATGAATAAAAGTAATATATATATATGAAGTGTTATCCCTTCTGTGAGAAATAAACTGTAGATAGTAATCATGGTGCTAGGTAAGTTCAGATAATGTGGAGCTTGCTAGTTCATATGAAAAGGATAGACAGTGTAAAGACGCGTACCACACATGCGATCGAGAGCGTCCCAACCCACGAGCATGATATGTCCAACGTTTCATTTCGGCCAATTAATTGGCACATGTATCAGCCCTATTATGGGACTGAAATGGCTGGCGTTCGGAGATGCCGCCCAGTATACGGCCCCCAAACGAACGTTACCGGACCCATCATGCGTCACGGGACGTCGGGAACCACCTGTGCAGATATACAGTTTGAGACAATTCTACTGTGTGGCTCTATCTCTTCCCCTCCTCAAACATCAGCCAGACTTATTTCGAGATGGAAGTAAGGGTTTACTTTTGTATTATGTGCCAACCTACCTGCCTTCTGCTTAAATTGAGTATTCACCTGCATCCATGCATGTGTATAATGTGCACACGATACTGTTTTATGAGGCGCCTGGAACCTTGAAGATTTATCTATGTTTGGGAACTGGGGACTAAGAATTGGATCGTTTATGAACAACCTAGCCAAGTTGAGAGAGTTCATCCACATTATATTGTTGAACCTTGTTGTAATCCTTTGGTTCACTTTTTTATGCCATATTCAAAAGTCCTGCCGAACCCATCCTGGTACATAGTTCTTTTAAACACAGTTGATGTGGGAATTTGTTAGGCGGTATTGTGTTATACTGGACAATTCAAGAAATCATATATTATGTATAAAGTATGTTGGAATAATATGAGATTTGATATATTAGAGAAAATTGTGAGAATTGGATTTATAATTATTTTATGGCGTGGTATTTCCAATACGATGATAGGTGGGTTATTATATAGCATTTTGTTCGACTAGAAGTGCCATTGGAGATTGACTATTTTCTTTTTGTAAATTGATATACAGGTATGGTCTTAAGCGATATAGAGACTCTAAATGTAAGAACAATTATACCCACCCACCCCTTATTAAAAAATTAAAAGTACCGGCAAAGGACCTTAAACACTAGGAGGCATATTTTTCTAAACAATCGACTTTATTTTCACCATTTCCTATACGCAGACATCGCAATTGACAAATATTGCATATTTATAGCTTATTTAAAAACACTTCTTTGCAGAAAAGTCATCGGCGCGGTGATGTTGGACGCGGTATTTTATTTGTGCTATTATTGCGTTAAGAAGTGCCTCTGTATCACTACGGAAAAGAGAAATTGACTATCTGTGTAATTTCAGAGCTATTTTGTGCCTAGTAATAAATATGAGAAATTTGCCTTTAGAGATTTACGCTATCGTAATCATTATACTCATTTGGCTGAAAAAAATTCACCAAATTATGTAGGCTATATTATAATAACAAAAGATAGGTGTCAGGGTGTGATTCAGACCAAGTGATTAAACACAACAGAGAAGATTATATATTTACCATATATGTGCTGAACTTTTTCAACACTATTAGTGCTACTTTTAGCAACATTAATTTTGCTTTGATTGAAAAAATGCACCTTAATTTTTTATAACCTTTGGATAAAAAGAAAAGTGAAAGTTGAAAAAAATTATAGTTGTAAAGGCGGTGAGGAAAAAAAAAGCAAAAATAATGCCCTTTATAATATGTCCCTCAGACCCCCATGTAAACTTCGCAAAATGATATTATACAGAAATGTTGCGAAACATAGTCTAACAACCCCCTGAGATTATTAGATATTAAAGAAACCCACTCCACAAGTGTATGGACACCCTTCTATGGACCCATTGGCAGGATGGATAAATTTCCACTTATAGGTTTAATAGCCAACTCATCAGACTTAGCGAATTGGAGTGGCTGAACTTAACAAAAAAATACACTTTTCCATTAGTTTTATAAATATGATTGAGCAGTAACGCTCAGTGACTATATTGGCAAAAAAGGCCAAATTTGGCAAAAATTCAGGCTTAAAGAAGGTTAACCAAACTTTATAAATTGCCATAGGTAGCAGCCGCACCTAGCAATTATAGGCCCTTTATTCTGGCAACTTTTTACATTGAGGAGAGAGTTGGGGGATAAGACTTCAACTACCTTTAAAATTCTTTATAAAATATTTATTATTCCGATGGAAAATAGAAAAGAGCGTATAACAATTACGATCCTGGCAATCATCAATATTTTATGCAGGTTGTTTAAAAAAAACAATCAGGAAACTTTTAAAATAAGAATCCGCTAAATGAATTTCAGACTGCCGAAGTTTAGCGGCAAACACTAAGTACTGCCAGTAGCATATAGTTTCTTGGATGCGCCTCGTCAGGTTTTACGTAAAATACAGACAATGCTACCATACAGTATTTTGCCATCCATCGTAAAGGATGTAAATATCTGCTGTTATTTCTGCAATCCTCATATGATCATGTTATTAGCGAATGACTCAATACAGAACATTAAACCGCTTACGTTGGGAACATTTTGGCGGAACTTAGGTAGGCCGGTAAAAAGGAGGATAGTGAACAGTGAGAGCCCTTGATGTGTACACTTAAATCAAAAAGAAACAGCTACTTGCAACACAGTGATTAGTGCTCAGCAGTACTCGCTCGTGGCATTCTTTAGGAAGACACTAATGTTAAATAGACTACTGTGTTAGTATTAAGCAACAAAATGTTTAGAATGGATCCCACATCTTTATATGTAACAAACACATGTTTAGACTTCATTTTGTGAAAGCTTAACAAATGTCTTAGTCATGTTCTATTATGAGAGAGCTTATGTACACGATTGTTAAATTCTATGGTCGGCAGGAGACCTCTTTTCCTCATGTGGCATGTTCAATCACGTTGTATACTTGGTCTTTAATCAGAAGAAAAGCAATAACAATTCTGTTGGACAGTTGTAATAAAAAACATTCACACCAATTTATTAAGACATGACCGATGTATTGTATAGCTGTGTCACACTACCCTAATCTGCTAAACTCCACCATTTCTTATTAATTCATAGCGTATTCTAGATTTCCCTAATTATTAGGGTTACTGTATCTATACACATGATAGGATATCTATGGCAAATTAGAAAGAAAATTCTTCACACATTGCCCCATCGGTCTTCTGTCAGCTATAAGACGAGCATCGGAATCATCTAGGACTAGCAATTGTAGAACCATTCACAACCGAATAAATCTAGCTTCGAGCACTTCATCTAAACGAGCTAAAGCGAAAACACAATTACAAAACAATCCCTTATTGCACAGGGCCTACACCAACTCCACATTACCTACAGTAGTAATAACAGGTATCACCCTAAAACACATAAGAAACTCATATATCACGTCAGGGTATAAGATTAACAACAGGATTTGCTCTGACTCTACAACAGAAATATGACACCCTGGAAGAACAGCTCTTTAAAAAAGATTTTAAAAACAGGGATTACAGTCAGTCAATTACAGAAAAACAAATCAAGGAAAAGCAACCCAGAAAAAAATATCCAAAGCGCGGAGCAGTAGCCCACATGGTTGTTACATACCACCCCCAAATGAACAAATACCCATTGGGCGGCGGTGGGTAAGAACTGCATTTCTCATCAGTTGTACATTTAATTAAACGAGAATGTGGAGGTTAGGAAGAGTGTAGTTTATATGATCAGATGTCTGATAAAAAAATCAAGCTAAGAAAGAATGCATTACACAGAGCTGTGCTAGACACCAGGGTCATTATATTTATCCTCCACCTGCTGCAGCACACTGCAACCATAGTGCATATAAGTGTATGTATTTAAAGTTGAATATTGGAGGTATATGCCATTTGCAGCCTCTGCACCATGTTTGTTTATAGAATAAATGTGACATATTAATAGGACTATGGAGGGAATGCCAATTTTAAGCGGGCACTGTAGTAGGGAATGCAAAATGTTCTATAAAAATAATGAAGCAGAAAGGCTTGGTTGTACTGTGGGAAGTATTTAGCATAAAAGAAATCACTCATCCAAACATAGCGGTTCCCACCTTGCCTTTAGACCTGTCAACACGATATAAAGGGGCCTATGTATTAAAAGTTTTATCGTTAAAAATGGTGCAAAATTTTTCTTCAACCAATCAGATTTAGCATAGAACTTTTTTGGACATAGCGCCGGATAATATGTACACAACAATAAGGTTGTAGTATTATTACTTAGAAGGCATGCATCGCAGGCTGCATACAGGTTGTAGTCAAATGCAATGTTACTTAGCACTGCAAACAGGTATATTTATATGTGTGTGGGTCTTAAAGGCAAAGGTGGACCTTTTTACCTTCCAAAAAAAACTACTTCCGGCTCAAAATCCCTTTAAAAATGCATTGCACAGAGCGCTGCAAGACCATAGTTCAAGTAAATATGCTGCACATATGTAAATTGGTTCAGTTCAAATTCTCATGGGGTCTGCCACCTTTACCCTTTAGATTCAAACATTAGAGGTTACTCCCACTAGTTTTGGATTGTGCGTATTATGAATCCGATTGTGTAGGGGATGAGGCAGGCATGCAAGCCCATGCACAGAATCAAGCACAATCGAGCATTATTGTCGACCGTGTGTTCATCCTGCCACTTAAGTGGGGCCAAGCCTGCACGGAAAATTGCTAAGTTCCATTGCGTTATATACTATGCTGTATGGCTAACACTGAAAATCCAAGTTGCGAGCTTGCATTACACTTTAAGGGCTAGGCACACAAGCCAGTTTTTCAGGGATTTGCAAATTTTATAATTGTTTATTAAAATTGCAGCAACGCACCAAAATTCTTGCAATTTCAGGTGTGTTGCGATTAACGCATCGCCAGTATCGGTCAGTTATTTTTTTTTTTTGGCCAACGCATTGGTGTTTTTGTGCAATCACATGCGTTTACAATAATGACGAATGACAAATCGCAAGCGCAAGGCATGTAATACTCTGTGGGATTCAGGTCACGATTAGCAGTGATGCGTGCCCTAACAGTACATTTCAGCAATACCACACACTAAATTAAATGGTAGAGTGCAGAAATAAACACATACAAAGAACATTTGCAGAAAGGCTCACAAATAAAGGTTAACAAGTTGCATTCCTAAGAATACATGAAACACCCTTCCCCCACTCTGTTTGAGCAGGAAAATACTGCTAAATAATATTACATAGGTACCTTATGATGATGGCTGGAGACCACTGGCAGGTGGAACTCTGGTCAACTGTTACATGGCAGCTTAGCATAAAGGGGAGTGGGAAACAAACCCAAGCGGTAGCTAGTTAGCATGTTGCAGAAGGAATTTGTACCTGGACCACAGGAGATGGCCAACACTAGCGAAGCCGCAGTGAAAACCCATTTTTACATAGACTTGCCAGTACTTCAGAAAGTTCTATAAATGATGTCTACAGTTAGAAGCTGAAAGACAAATGGTTTTACCAACTGACAGTTTATAGGGACTGTCGGAGCTAGCTTGCCTTTATTTGGTTTTAGTAACTACTTAAATAAACAAAGAATAGGTGCAGGTGTATAACCAAATTTAATACTACTATGAAAACCACCAGGGAGTATTACTATTTACCATCATATGTGCTGAGCTTTGTCCAGCATTATTAGCATGCTAATTTTAGCTAGAAAATTTTTCGCTTTGATGAAAAGTCGACCTTTTTTATTACTAATGTGATGAAGAGAAAGTTAAATGTTTATTAACAGTGAAACAAAGTGGTATAGGCTGGTGAGGGAAAAAGCAAAAAATAATGCCCTTTCAGACCCCCATTTGACTTAGGTTAAAAAAATAAAATGTAAATTTAAAAAAAAAATAATCTTAAAAAGCAAACTAGCAGATCGTATACAAGACAAATGCTGGAAAAATAGTCTCAAAACCCACCCTGGGGTGCTTATTAGTATTGAGCAACACCCACAATGTATATCTGTGTATTTCAATTAGATCAAACATGGACCTTTAAGGTTTAGTTCGTTGAAGACATTTCACTAGTTCATCCGACGGGGCTTTTCTCAATTCGAATGACTGTACAAGGTACATCGGTGGCCAATTAGTGTACCAGGACACACTAACCACATATGCATATCACAGCCAGGTGTTAAGGGCGTGATGCATAGTGGCTAAAAAGGTGTATAGGGGTAGGGGTGTCAAAACAGCATGTACATGGCAGACATGGTGTCGAACCCCCCCACCTCTATTTAGGCTTGGGTTCTTAATTTTCACATTAATGGCCTCCTTAACACCTCTAGTGTTGAAACAGTCACCTCCTTTGCCAATTGTTAACATAAACAATCTTCAAAGGTATGTCCTTTATCCTTAAGAGCAGGTACACAGTCGAGTCTGCACTTAACTCAAAAAAATAACCTTTCCCCATTTATAAATAATGGTTGAGCGGTAACCACAGCGATGTATGGCGAAAAGGGGAAAAGTAGCAGTAATGCCCTTTCGCTACTGGTTATCAATGCTTATAAATAGCAAAAATTTGTCGAAAAGACCGCGTTAAAGAAGGTGAAAATATGCCCCTAAATATGCCCCTATGTTCTAATCTTAATGTCATGTAGAATTAATCAGACCAAATTCCTCTAAACCACCCAAACCCATAATAACTTAATTATTACCAGACCCTCCATTGACACTAGAGTTGAAGTATATCTAATTGTTTGTTAACCCCTTGCTAATTCTGTTATTACTGCCTGTATCATTGAATGGTGTATTACTGTTTACATTGCCAGGCATAGGGGCAATAGATAACATCTGTATAATGTCAGAAAAGTCTTTGTTCTAGTATGTATAAAATAGTGTGCTTCACCACAGATTCAGTATGTATCATGCCTGAGGAAGAGGCCTAAGTGCTTCGAAAGCTTGCATTTTTATCATTTTAGTTAGCTATAAAAGGTATATTTATATTCAGATGTCTCACTTTCATCAATGGTTACATGGTACAATTCTCTATTACTATGATCAGGATCTAGAAGAATCTTTCATTACTAATTATTAATGGGGATGGCAATTTTTAAACCATTGTTGATCTGCTACCCAATTATCATAATTTTAATGGCAGTTGTTGCAGCAGAAATAAACAGTTAATATGTGTAGATTTACATTTTTAGAGGGCTTTTTACCAGGCTGACATAATCAGGTTAGATTTAGTAAACAAACCAATCATTCTCTGTCCTATTAATACATAGACTTGACAATTATATACTACGATGAATTATTTAAAATGGCAACCCACCCCCACCAAACAAAGGGGCATATTTATAAACATTTTTTTTAATTTAAAGCTATTTATTAAATAGGGTGAAATTTTTGCCTTTTGCCCTTTTTCTCCCCTTTGGTTGCATTTTTTTTGCAGGTGTTACCAAGAATTTTCGCCAAACATCATTACTTACTGGAAGTTCCATTAACATGACTATTTCTTACACAGCACTATGGTATGTTCCATATTAATGTAATTGGTTTGATAATAGCTGCAGTTTGATGAAAATAAGCAATACTAAAAAATAAGTCCTATTAATAAAATAGAGAAAATTCGCTTGAGTAAGTTTACACTATTTATCACCATTTTTTTTGCTGAAACAACACCACATCTGTTAGACTATATTTAAATAACAAAATAGGTGTTCATTGTGGCATTAAACATATGATACTACTTTGAAAATCCACCAGGAGTATTACTATTTACCATCATATGTGCTGAATTTAAACTTTTTGCTGTATTCAGCATTATTAGTGCTTTTTGCTAATCCATTTTCACCTTTGATGAAAATTCGCCTTTTTACTAAACTTTATAAAAGTAGAAAGTTTAACAAATTGTGGTGAAGTTGGGGCAAAAAAAAGCAACAAAATAATGCCCCTTATAAAATATTCTTAGACTCCTATTTAACTTATTGGTAAATAAAGAAAATCGGACATAAAAAAAAAAGGATATGAAAAAGCAAAATAAAAACCTTTAAAAAGCGAAATCGCAGATCAATTAAAGTTAAATGCTGAAAAACTAGTCTAACACCCCCTGGTTATTATAGTTTTGAGAAACACTCACAATGTCTGAACACTTCCATGGACCCATTGGCAGGCTAAATAAATGGCCACTTATGTGTTTTCGCACCTCATACTTGGTGAATTTGAATGGCTGAACTAACGCAATAAAAACACTTTTCACCTTTTTAAAATGTTCGAGCAGATACCGCAGCGATGTATGGCGAAAGTGTAGTAATGGACTTTTCACCAATGGTTATCTATGCTTTAGAAATTGTTGAAAAGTGAAATTTGCCGAAAGGTTTGCCGAAACTTTATAAATATGCACCTAAAAATACTACAGGGAAAACAGAAGCACAAATCTGACTATTACAGTTCCCCTGTAATTCTGAGATGGCACAAATAAGCACTGCATTAGGTGTATAACTTCCAGTATAATGCTATATACGGTTTTAGTGCCCTTTAATTATATTTATGTTTTGATCAAATTCATTCAAAAACTTTGGTGTGAAACAAGAAACATGCACTTAAAAAGGCAGAAATGGTGATAGCAATGTGTAAAAAACAATGAGTGAAAGGAGAAATATGGACTGCTGGCATGGGGTCATCATTATACGCACCAAACATTAGTAGGAATATGGTCGGTGACATCTGGGTAAACTTTTGAAACAGATCTTTGCTTATGGGTTGTGATGTTGAATGTCCACATCACCACCACACCAAAAAGTCCTATTCTGGTAAACTACATAAAAGATATTTTCCTCTACTAAAGCCTTTTAACTTTGGTGATGTACAACATCCTGATTTTTGAACTTGTGCATACAGTACACCGGCATGAAATATTATAAAGTATATACATCGTACAGAGCTGAACAAAGAGAGAATTTATTATGTACAATACATTCCAGGAAACTTCCTGGTTGCATATGAGCATTACCAAGAAAAAGCAGTGATGTGCAAATGATACATTATCACAGGGGCATGCATTGAGATTAAAAAACACTGATTAAAAACTTTGCAATAAATATATATAATGAAAATAACCAAAGGTTCTGCAAATCCCTTTTTAACTATAATGAGTGAGGTCAACAAATGGCTAGTGATGGTCTTGATACCTTGATACCACACGCTGTACTAGTTAGAAAAACCAAAAGATGCTCCCAGGACTATTTTTAAAATTAAAATAGTTCGTTAAGGGCATGTGCCCCCAAAACTCTAATTTACCCATTACGGACCTACTGTGTAGCATAAAAAAACTTACCTTACATCCCCAGTTCCAAATGGTTCTCCTGTACATGTCCCTCCAAAAGTTCCAGGAAAAACTGGCCACCGAAACCTAGAAGAATTGTTTCCGCCTCTGAGATGTCCTCTCAGAGGTTTTGGCTTGTCAGAGCAGACACTCCCCCACTCCCTCTCCCTCCACACGTTTTTGCTCTCTCCCCCTAGTGTTAAAAACCCCTTGATATAATAGGTTTTCCTTCCCCAGCCCTAACCGCAATAATAGATTTTCCAGAGAAACTCCCCCGAACGCTAATTACCTACCTCTCTCCCGGACATCTGTGAGCCAGCAGCCGCGGTTTGTATTGGCTGCTCTCAGAACATTAAGGACGTGGCTGCCGCTCGGCCCCCCTGCTTGAGCAGTTTCATGCAAGCAGAGGGCCGGGACAGAAACGCCAGAGGAAAGAGGTAAGGTATTAACGATCCAGGGAAAAACTATTTATAGCGGTATTAGCGGTTGGGGTGGGGAGGGAGACCTATTATATATCCAAAAATTTTAAAAAAGGGTGGAAATGATGTACAGAATATCCAAAGGTAAAAAAAAATAAAATAACTACTGTTTAAAGAAAAAAGTTGCAAATTCTCTTGCAGACATGAGTAAGGATATCAAGAGCAATATTTAGTTAAATATTTACAAGGGAACAATAACTGTAAATAATTTATAGCAGACCAACCGTGCTATTCTGATATGCCCCTGTTAAGCACAAAACTGTGTGTGCATTAATATTTACAAACTCTCAGGCACAAATAAACATTCATGGGTTTCGGTCCCTAGGTAATTTGAGTCTCTTTCACACATGTGCATATGTAGATCAATAATATAATTATTATTGATTAAATAGTCACTTTGCTTTCACATGATTTACATGCAGGTCGCAACTGCAAAAATGCTTTTTTCTAATGCCCGAAGCCCTTAATTTATTTCAATTAATATCCAACATAGCAGGCTACACATACAAAATAGAAAAAAATAAATAATTTAACAAACAAGGAAAAGGCTTAAAATACTTTATTATTAATGGGTTTATATTGGGTAGCACAGGAATTGCCATAGCACAAAATAATGGTTGCTTATAGGGAACAGAGCTAAGGGATCTACATCAACGTTGCCCAAAACCTATAGGATTTACAAAGTGGCACACCTTTGCAGAAAAGCAGTCAATGTTCTCTGGCTGCTCTCCCTAGGATTGACATCCAAATGTTCGAAACTTGCATATATCTGTCTGGTAGATCTAACAAGAAATGAGTGAAACGGGAGCAGAGTCCCCTTACACCTTCATGAGCAGCTGCGGTGCTCACATGTTCCACAACCTTCAGCATTGGCACCACGCAATCTTATAGTGTACTCCAACAAAAAAAAAACGGTCAGCGGGGAAGGCTAAAAACATCAATTTAATTGATTAAAGTTAAAAACTTATCCGAGTAAATACCCCATTAAGGGGTGACATCCATAGGAAACGGAAGGCACTGGAGGGGGAAGGAAATGGTCTCTCTAGTCACTTCCTCAGAGATTGACGAAGAAATTAACACAGACGCCATTAAATTAAACGCTTCCCACCAAACCCGAAAGAGTTTGGTGGGACGCCGCTTGTGTTTAGGGGGAGGAGACTAGAAAGAAATAGAACAGGCTGAAAAGGAACAGGTAAGGGATAGAAAATACAAACAGGGGCAGGCTCCAAAAAATTAAATAAACCGGTAAGTACTTAAGTACAGGGGTCCGACAAAGGGAGAGGGAAATTTACATGGTCACACTCCACACTTTGACGATAAAGGAGCAATGAAAATCTTTCATTTATCATTAATGTGTGTACCAAGCTTTAGCCATACCGGTCTGAGACTCTTTACAGGCAGTTTTATCTGTTAGTTTGTAAACACTGGACAGCAAAAGGAGGGGATAGAATTAGAGAATATGGAACACAGAAAAAAGAAGTGAGCACAGTGAAAAATGCCTACACACATCATTTTGTGTTCAATCAATTGAAAGACCATAGGAAATGAAAAGAAAATTGGTAAAGAAGTGATTGGTGATTGGTAAAACGGGTTAAATGTTGAGAAATGACCAAAGTTATGTATTTCGGACAAAAATAAAATAAATACTTAGTTATACCCTAAATGGAATGGTATTAAAGGCCCCTCCACTCTTCCTCACACCTACCCAAAAAATTAGGATTCTTGTTTCAATGCTCCACAATTTAACCTCGCATGTTAAAAGGTGCCAATTTGCATTCTAAATATACTTACCAGTCCTTGTTCATGGTTGATTCTGCTGCTTCTTCAAGCAGTGATTGGCTGAGACTCTGAATTGCCACTGTTAACTTAGTGAGGTTTAGGTATGGGGGAAATTTAAGCATGATCCTTTAAGTTTTGGCACGATACAGAGCAGGAGGAAGAGGGGAGGAACTCCCCTGCGCATGCCAGAAACTTCTAGGAGGAAACGATTAGAGGCAGAAATGGATTAAACCAGGAAAATAGCTCATATACTTCAGTTTCCTGTACTGTATTTTGGCCAAGCAAAGCAGCAGAAGAGAAAGATAGGGTTCATTCAACACTACACAGTTTGCTCAGTATAGGCAAATAGCAAATTTCAGTTGGGGGTTAGATGACATGCCCTTTAAGAGTTTGACTAAATAGAGAAGGAGTTTTTGTGGACAAGTGAATTTGTAACTCTAATCAAAGTCAGATGGTATCTGCTAAAACATATAAAATATTTTCTTGAAGAAGGAGCATAGTGTCGAGGGAGAAAAGTATAATTTCTGCCTCTGTATAGAGTCCTTATAAATTTCATCTTGATTATGCTCTGCAGTTTTGCAGGATACCAATACATTTGAAAGGTACAGAGACAGGCGAACTGGACCTGATAATGGAAAAACAAGGGGAAGAATGAAAAGAGATTGTAAATGAGGATAAGGAGGAATAAGAGAGTAGTAACAGACCAAAGGAACAAACAGTAGGAGAAGGTAAAAGGTTCATAAATTTAGGTGAATTTTTTATAAAGGTTTTTTATAAACATTTTGCCTTCTTTAACCGCTGCCTTCGCTATTATTAAAGCAGTGATACACCAGTGGGAAAGGAGTACTGCTAGTGTATTTTTGCATTAAGTTCCGTCATTCAAATTCGCCAAGTTGAGATGGTGAAAAACACATAAGTGCCCATTTATTAGCCTGACAAGGGTCCATGAGGTGTCAGACATTTGTGGAGTGTTTCTCTAATATAATAATCAGGGGTGTTAGACCATTTTCCAGTACTTATGTTACATCTGCGTTAACTTTTTAAGTTATTCCTTTTTTTTTTTAGATTCTTTTTTTAAGGTTCCAATTTTCTTTATTACCAATAAAGCCAATGGGGGTCTGAGGGACATATTTATAAAGGGGCATTATTTCCCCACCAGACCTTTACCACAAATTATTTAAACTTTAAACATTTTCTTTTCATCAGTTTATTAAAAAGGGAATTTTTCATCCAAAGCAAAAATAGTATCAAAAAGTAGCACTAATAAGCTAAAAAAGTTCAGCACATATGATGGTAAATAAGAAATATTCCCTGGTGGTTTTTCAAAGTAGTATCAGATTATTTAATACACACTGAACACCTATCTTTGTTATTTAAAAATAGCCATTTGCAAGTGGTTAAAAATGGTGCTAATTTTGCCTTAAACCAACCAGATAGGATTTAACATTTGAAAGCTAACATTTGATTGCTTGGGGTAAAATTAGCACCATTTTTAACAATAAGAACTTTTTATGACTAACCTACAGGTGTTTTTTTCAGCCAAGATATAATAGATTTTTATCTATTTTTTTTATAGGATGTAATAGTTGTAAAACTCAAAAGCGTGAAATTCTCTATTTATTAATAGGATATTATAGGGCAAAGGGCGAATTTTCTATATTTATTAATAGACAAATTTTTTATTTTTGCTTATTTCAGCAAACTTCGAATTTTTGAGGTAACACCCATTTTAAATACCACTACTGTCATTTTACATTGTTGAGCTGACTACACTGGGTAATGAAATGGAGGGCTGACTATACTGGGTTATGAATGAGGGGACTAACAGTGGCTAAAAAACTGGAGGGCTGACTACACTGGCTAAAAAAGAAGGGCTAACTACAATGGCTAATGAACTGGAGGGCTGACTGCACTGGTAATAAATGGCGGGGGCTGACTACGCTGGGTAATGAACTGGTAATGAAATGTGATTTATGCCGGAGACCCTAAAACATTGCTCTGCTTTTCAGTTTCTATCAAAGTGCTGCCCAGACTATCATACCAATAATGAAAGCTATGTACTTCTCTTACTTTAAAGGGTATGTCCACCCCTATAAAAACATTTGATTGTTACCAGGACCCCCCAAAACAACAGTTATGTTTTGCTTAAAATGTATAAACAATGCTCCTAGAGAGAGAAATTTTACTACAAACCTCCATGATCCACCGCTGTAACTCTCTGCTACTTCCTCTTAAGGCCATAAGTTACGGCCGTGACGTGTCGTCACAGTCAATGGCTGCCAGGACATTACCGACGAGCCTTCATGCTGGCTTGCTTGTGCCGGGGAAAAAAGCACATAGCAGCAAAAATGATGACTGCATGTGCTCCGAAAAGGATGTTGTAGGTTGCTATCTGGCCACCCACTGCACTGCACATGATCACAAGCATGATCATTTGTGCATGAGAAAACATGGTGGGGTGGCCTAGCCCTTAAAGAGAGGAAATAAACTAATTACAGGATTACCGACATTTCAGAGGTTTTTGAAAGTAATTGTTGGAGGGTATGTTCTAACCTGGGACACACAAAACACGTGCCTTTGAGGTATCTCCACCTCCAAATACAAACTTTCACATAGTGTAGGGTACCCCCAGACCCCCCAACCATAAACACTAGGGTTTTAACTTTAAAAAGTGCCCAGAAATAGACTTACCATTCATTCTGCCTCTACTGCTACTTCCGGGAATGGAAGGAGCGGCTGCCGGTTATTGAGAAGGCTGAGGGAACAAGTTGGGTCTATTTCTGGGAACATTTTTAAGTTAAAACCTTAGCATTTAAAGTTGGGGGGGGGGGTCCGTTCACTTTGTGAAAGATAGAATTTAATAACAGTTAACCCTACTGCTTCTACCTTCACACAATTTTATACAATCTAAGCCAAGCAAATAATAGTAAACATGGGAAAGAAATTATTATTCTTGTGCTTTTGCCATCTGCTTGTGTCTGCTTTTACATGGGTTTGTGCTTGCGTTTTGCAGGGTATTGTGGGTAAAACAAAAATAGCATTTAATGTTGATTGTGTCCACTTTGATTAGCTATGTCTGCTTGTGTCAGCTTCTCTAAACACTTCCATAGACTTGTATTAAGTGTGATTTTGTGCTGCTGCGCATTAACCTAAAGGCACGTTGCAGCAGCAGAGGAGGTGGAGCCTGTGGCGGTGGATCATGAAGATTGTGAGTCAGAATCCTCACCCTCAGGAAGCAACCAGAAGAGACTCATTTGTCATTTACTCCTGTGATTGGCTGAGACATCACGCCTTAGCCAATCAAAGGAGCAAGTGCTGGTCGAGCCCCTTCTGCTTGCTTCCATGCACAGAAAAGTCACGGAAGGTAGGCAGATAAATGTGCTTAGATTGGGCGCTATATGAATCCATAATAATAATAATAAAAACCGTTTGGAAGAGGGTGATGCATAGAGTCACAAAGCTGAAGTAACATGGAGAATTATTCTCAGGTTATGTCAGGTAGCAACTGACATCTTTCTGGATCCTCCCATAGTAATTTTCTCTGATACTGGAGAACATTTGTTAATGAAAGGGGGAAGAACTTAAAAACTGTCAGCTACTGCCAGTAAGCAGTCAGTTGCTGCATGAGTATAATTCTCCTTTAAAGATGCCTTTAAAATGTTATTTTTCCCTGCTGCTTTATCAAACAGCTGCTGTCAATGCTGTTAGGGCTTACAAACAGGTGCCTCATCCCCTTAAAGTTTTTCTTGTTGCTCAATTTTCTTATTCCAATGTTTACTCTATGTTCATTCTGTGCAGACTTTCAGTATATGGCAGGATAAAAAAACAACTTGAAATGGAAAGTTTAAGTATAAACTTTGAATTTGGCTTGAAAGACCGCATTTTGGAAGGGAATGTGTGTGTTTTTGCTGCAGATTTTAAAACTCAATAATGCCAATGATGAGGACATTGCTGTTTATTACTTACCCTTTAAATAGGTTGTCACATGAATTAAAGGCAGGTCAGTTGGTGTGTGTACTCATGCCAGGTTGGGGGATAAAAGACATAGGGGGATATTCAATACAAGTTCTTATCGTTTAAAATGGTGCTAATTTTTCCCCAACCATCGAGATGTAGCTTCAATGTTAAATAAGTTTCGGATTGATTTGGGCAAAATTAGCACCATTTTAAACGATAAGAACTTTTATTGAATCTCCCTGTAACTTTTTTGATGATTGGTCAAAATGTTTTTTTTTTTTTTTACTATACTTACCCTTTAAATATGATTACCACATTCCCCTTCCAAAGGGGAAGTCTATTTCTGGACTTCAGAACATTACTTGGAAACCTAAAGAAGAGGTTTTTCATACCTGGTGTGAGGTGGCGAATAGTGGCTATTATTCAGTGTGTAGACAGAAAAAACTAACTACTTGGCCCGATTTTTTCTATTTTTCCCACACATTTCCTTACTAATTAATTTGGCTTTAAAAGCCAATTCCTGTTTTTTCTATTTCTTCTTCTTTTTCGTCTTCCGTTTATTCTTCCGCTTTTTTGGACTGTATCTCCTCCCACAGTTTCGAGCTAAGACATGAAATTCGGTACAGACTGCGGGACATATGGAGAAGTGTTCTATCTTCTAGCTAAGGAATTCACGAAGCGTTACGTCGTGCGTTATCGGTGAATTACAATGACATTTTTCCCATAGACTACAGTATAATCGTAACAATCTTAAATGTGATATTTTAAAAACAGTTTGTTTCATGGTCATAATACAAAGGCTGATACCCCAACCCCCCCACACTGACACAGGTACAACCCACACTACTGACCTAACCTTTCCATTCCCATGGAAGCCATACTTAAAAGGTAACTATAGTCAAAAAACTAATTTTGATCAATCATCAATAAAAGTTAGTTATATGGTCAGCGTGCAAAAACATATACCCCCACCTCACACGGGTAACCACACCTACTCTTTATTCCTTTGGCAGCCATACTTACAAGGGTAAATAAAGTCAAAAAAACTAATTTTTGATCAATAATCAAAAAAGTTTGTTTTTTTTTTAACTTCCAACCTGACACAGGTCTAACACCAACTGAGGTACCCATTCATATCTGTTTGCATTCCCAGAGGTGGTCAACCAAGAGAAGTACGGCAAGTAGCCGTGAGGCAAGATGGAATGTGCTTAGATTGGGCGCTATATGAATCCATATAATAATAATAAAAACCGTTTGGAAGAGGGTGATGCATAGAGTCACAAAGCTGAAGTAACATGGAGAATATTCTCAGGTTATGTCAGGTAGCAACTGACATCTTTCTGGATCCTCCCATAGTAATTTTCTCTGATACTGGAGAACATTTGTTAATGAAAGGGGGAAGAAACTTAAAAACTGGCAGCTACTGCCAGTAAGCAGTCAGTTGCTGCATGAGTATATTCTCCTTTAAGATGCCTTATTTAAAATGTTATTTTTCCCTGCTGCTTTATCAAAAGCTGCTGTCAATGCTGTTAGGGCTTACAAACAGGTGCCTCATCCCTTAAAGTTTTTCTTGTTGCTCAATTTTCTTTATTCCAATGTTTACTCTATGTTCATTCTGTGCAGACTTTCAGTATATGGCAGGATAAAAAAAACAACTTGAAATGGAAAGTTTAAGTATAAACTTTGAATTTGGCTTGAAAGACCGCATTTTGGAAGGGAATGTGTGTGTTTTTGCTGCAGATTTTAAAACTCAATAATGCCAATGAGAGGACATTGCTGTTATTACTTACCCTTTAAATAGGTGTCACATGAATTAAAGCAGGGTCAGTTGGTGGTGTGTACTCATGCCAGGTTGGGGGATAAAAGACATAGGGGATATTCAATACAAGTTTTATCGTTTTAAAATGGTGCTAATTTTTCCCCAACCAATCAGATGGTTAGCTTTCAATGTTAAATAAGTTCTGATTGATTTGGGCAAAATTAGCACCATTTTAAACGATAAGAACTTTTATTGAATCTCCCTGTAACTTTTTTGATGATTGGTCAAAATGTTGTTTTTTTTTTTTTACTATACTTACCCTTTAAATATGATTACCACATGAATGAATGGGTACCTCAGTTGGTGTTTAGACCTGTGTCAGGTTGGAAGTTAAAAAAAACAACTTTTTTGATTATTGATCAAAATTAGTTTTTTTGACTTTATTTACCCTTTAAGTATGGCTGCCAAAGGAATAAAGAGTAGGTGTGTGTACCCGTGTGAGGTGGGGGTATATGTTTTTGCACGCATGACCATATAACTAACTTTTATTGATGATTGATCAAAATTAGTTTTTTGACTATAGTTACCTTTAAGTATGGCTTCCATGGGAATGGAAAGGTAGGTCAGTAGGGGGTGTACCTGTGTCAGGTGGGGGGGTTGGGGGTATCAGCCTTTGTATTTATGACCATGAAACAAACTGTTTTAAAATATCACATTTAAGGATTGTTACGATATACTGTAGTCTATGGGAAAAATGTTCAGTAAATTCACCGATAACGACGTAACGCTTCCGTGAATTCCTTAGCTAGAAGATAGAACACTTCTCCTATATGTCCCGCACGTCCGTACCGAATTTCATGTCTCTAGCTCGAAAACTGTGGGAGGAGATACAGTCCAAAAAAGCGGAAGAATAAAACGGAAGACGAAAAAGAAGAAGAATAGAAAAAACAGGAATTTGGCTTTTTCAAGCCAAATTAATTAGTAAGGAAAATGTGTGTGGGGAAAAATAGAACAATCGGGCCAAGTAGTAGTTATTTTCTGTCTACACACTGAATAATAGCCACTATCTGCACCCTCACACCAGGTATGAAAAACCTCTCTTAGGTTTCCAAGTAATGTTCTGAAGTCCAGAATAGACTTCCCCTTTGGAAGGGGATGGTGTCCCAATAATGATATTTTCTTTTAAAGGCATGTCCACCCTAAAAACTATCTTTTAGTATAAGATAGGTGAGCCCTGCAACCCCTAACCTCTGACTTATTTTTGTACAGCCCCTTCTCTCCCGCGTTGTCTCCGATCTGACTCCCTGCTTGTGGAAGTTGCAAGCAGGGGCGGGACCGGCAGCCGCGTCAGTGATTGAAGCAGTGGCCAATCACAGACATGGCTGACGTCATTTAAAGATGTGTTGGGAGAGAATTGTTCGTAAGTAATGATCTAAGTTTTTTTTTTAAAGAAATATTACAGCAGTTGGGGGTGGGACAGGGGAATTCGTACATACTTGTGTCTCCATACGTGTGTTAGCTAGTATCTGTCATGAGTTTCCATGACTACAGATACAAAAGGAGTGGCCACAACGTGAGTCATAGGCACTGGGAGTTCTCTGGGGGTTTCCCTGGGAGAACGAATTGTCAATTGTAAGACGCAATTGGACAGGTGGCTACATCAGCTGATCGGGAGGGCGGACCGCCAATCAGCTATCAAGAGAGGCAGATCCATAGCCGCATGCTGGGATTGGATAATGGCAGACCAGCATGATCATTTGTGCATGAGAAAACATGGTGGGGTGGCCTAGCCCTTAAAGAGAGGAAATAAACTAATTACAGGATTACCGACATTTCAGAGGTTTTTGAAAGTAATTGTTGGAGGGTATGTTCTAACCTGGGACACACAAAAACACGTGCCTTTGAGGTATCCTCACCTCCAAATACAAACTACATAGTGTAGGGTACCCCCAGACCCCCAACCATAAACACTAGGGTTTTAACTTTAAAAAGTGCCCAGAAATAGACTTACCATTCATTCTGCCTCTACTGCTACTTCGGGAATGGAAGGAGCGGTGCCGGTTATGAGAAGGTGAGGGACAAGTTGGGTCGATTTCTGGGAACATTTTAAGTTAAAACTTAGCATTAAAGTTGGGGGGGGGGGGTCCGTTCACTTTGTGAGAGATAGAATTTTAATAACAGTTAACCCTACTGCTTCTACTTCACACAATTTTATACAATCTAAGCCAAGAAAATAATAGTAACATGGAAAGAAATTATTATTCTTGTGGCTTTTGCCTATCCGCTTGTGTCTGCTTTTACATGGGTTGGCTTGCGTTTTGCAGGTATTGTGGGTGAAAACAAAAATAGCATTTAATGTTGATTGTGTCCCACTTTGATTAGCTATGTCTGCTTTGTGTCAGCTTCTCTAAACAACTTCCATAGACTTGTATTAAGTGTGTTTTGTGCTGCGCCATTAACCTAAAGCACGTTGCAGCAGCAGAGGAGGTGCGAGCCTGTGGCGGTTGATCATGAAGATGGAGTCAGAATCCTCACCCTCAGGAAGCAACCAGAAGGACTCATTTGTCATTTACTCCTGTGATTGGCTGATGAGACATCCGCCTTAGCCAATCAAAGGAGCAAGTGCTGGTCGAGCCCCTTCTGCTTGCTTCATGCACAGAAAGTCACGGAAGGTAGGCAGATAAATGTGCTTAAGATGGGCGCTATATGATCCATAATAATAATAATAAAAAACCGTTTGGAAAGGGTGATGCATAGAGTCACAACAGGAAGTAACATGAGAATTATTCTCAGGTTATGTCAGGTAGCAACTGACATCTTTCTGGATCCTCCCTAGTAATTTTCTGATACTGGAGAACATTTGTTAATGAAAGGGGAAGAACTTAAAAACTGTCAGCTACTGCCAGTAAGCAGTCAGTTGCTGCATGAGTATAATTTCCTTTAAGATGCCTTTAAAATGTATTTTTTCCCTGCTGCTTTATCAAACAGCTGCTGTCAATGCTGTTAGGGCTAAAAACAGGTGCTCATCCCCTTAAAGTTTTCTTGTTGCTCAATTTTCTTATTCCAATGTTACTCTATGTTCATTCTGTGCCAACTTTCAGTATATGGCAGGATAAAAAAACAACTGAAATGGAAAGTTTAAGTATAAACTTTGATTTGGCTTGAAAGACCGCTTTTGGAAGGGAATGGTGTGTTTTTTTTTTGCTGCAGATTGTAAAACTCCAATAATGCCAATGATGAGGACAATTGCTGTTTATTACTTACCCTGTTTAAATAGGTTGTCACATGAATTAAAGGCAGGTCAGTGGTTGTTGTGTACTCATGCCAGGTTGGGGGATAAAAGACATAGGGGGATATTCAATACAAGTTCTTATCGTTTAAAATGGTGCTAATTTTTCCCCAACCAATCAGATGTTAGCTTTCAAATGTTAAATAAGTTCTGATTGATTTGGGCAAAATTAGCACCATTTTAAACGATAAGAACTTTTATCTATATAACAGGGAAGTTTAAACAATCTCCCAAATAGTGAATATCCCATCTAGCGTAACTATAAGGGGCGTCGCCTAAGACGGCCTTCCAGACTACTGACGAGATTGGTAAATGTGGGACCAATGAGAGAATGATTCCAAACAAAGGGGTATGATAGGAGGGTCTCTTTTCCTAGCCACTTCACTTATATTATAGCTGCTGTTAAAGAGCGCAACGCGTCAGGGGACTTGACTGATCAAATTTTACTATATAGGACCACCTAATACATAATTCTTTGATTACCTTGTGACAGTGAATCTAACTGCGCCTACTTGTGGCATTTTATGGTCTATATTATTATAGCTGATTTAAGCACACATGGGACTAGCATTAGTAGGTGTCCTGTAATTTTCTTTCGATTTTTTATTCACCTCTGGCAGCTGTTATTTCATATACAGATGCGGCGGTTCTAGATTATTTAAAATTGATTAGGATGGGCACAAAACTGCCTAGGGACCTTGTTTCCCTCTGTGCAGGATCAGTGGGGTGGGAGAGATATCTCCATCTCCTGTTTCCTAGGGTTGTGAGTTGATTTGCCTTCTTACCTACCCTCCCTCCTTTTAATACTTATAACTCTCTTTTTTATAACCACTGCCATGATGGAATTTTAAAAAAAATGTGTTTATGTGTGATCTTGTAAGTATATGTATTAAAAAGTTAAATTTTAATCACTTCCCTATCTTTGTGTGTTGTGCTATGACACTCTATATTTGCTGTTGCACGTTTAGATGGTTAATTTTCCTATTTCAAGTCAATATAACTTTATTTAACCTCCAGCATTCAGTTCCATGCCAGGGGGGAGTTAGCGAGCAGTGCGTCACTATTTGCCCTTTTTATGAGGTTAGTGAAGAAACAAGCACGGATGCATCACGTGACGCTTATGCTCCTTCACTTCCTGGACTTTGAAAAGGCGTAGCAGGAGCTACCACCAAGGCGAGAGATCAAGTAAGGATTTTTAACACCCTTCCTGGCGCACAGATCGTATATTCACGATCTGTGGCGAGAACAGCAAAGCTTAACCAGTCGTGAATAGATCGTTTTTTGGCTTCCCCTCTTAAAAATGAAAAAACACCGCGCGTCTAGGCCGACCGGGGCAGCATTCAGTCTGCCCCCCTTCCCCACTCGACCCCCCATCGGTTGTGTACAAATCCGAGGGGGGTCGGGAGTTACTAATCTTACCTTCTCTTCTGACTCTCGTGACCGTACTAGAGCAGCATCCGGTCCAACGTGGATCCACGGGAGAAGTCGGAAAGGGAGACCGTGCGTCACGGGCTTCCTCCTTCACACCGGGGTCTCCCGTTGAAGTGGTAGGAGGACTGCCCTGGTGTCTAGTTGAGGGTACTGCACTGATCATTGGATATGCTGCTACATTAAAGTGTACGCGCTTCGATACCTTTGCTGAGACTAGATGAAAGGTCCTTCAATGATTTCTGCCACGCACTTTGCATTAGCAAATTTTGAACATGCGAACGCCCCCCCCCTCACCAGGCAGTATCCAGTCAACAAATGTTTTTTCTAGTCCTACCTTAGCGAAAGATTAAAAAAAATGGGGGAAGAGATCAATATTTGGTGATCACCTTCTTGTCACCAAATTTTGATCTTTGCCAATGATGAAAAATCACTTCCTGGAAATGATTTGCCGGGAACGTGATTTTTCCGATCGGATTCGAATTGGAAAACGCGGCATTTATGCCCGTATTCCCAGTCGTATCATTCCCTAAGCTTCTGATTATCTTGAAGTACTCTAGTTGCGCAGAAAGCGGCTTTCAGAAGAAGAAAAGGGGGGAACAAAGGGGAAATACACCACAAAAAATTCTTAAAGTATACACACACACTTTTTTTTTTTTACCCTAACTTAAATAGAGAAAAAAAGTTGTCTTCCGCAAGCCCCAATGTCCCCCATGAGTTGATTCGTTTATTTTACATTTGTAAGAAATTGTTTATGTTTAATAAATAACGACGAGTTACTTATTTGTTCGATTTCAAGGGAAACTAACTCATATATTATTAAAAAGGTAAGGAAATTTGTGCGACAGAGGTAACCAAATAAAGACCGTTTTTCCTATTTATGAATTTTAGGATTCAGTAAATGTGCAAACAACAAACGTGTGGACTCTCCATTACTACACCGTCTTCACTAAAATACCAAAGGGAGCTGGGGAGAGAGGAAGAAGTAGGGGAGAGTGTGTGGTGGTGGTCCTTGGGGTGGTGGTTTGTTTTTGGCTATGTGGCTTTAAAAAAATTTTCTTGTAAGCTGCATTCTAAATGCGTCCCATTTGAGCTGTTGGTGGGGCCTGTATCTGTTTGACACCCACCTCAAATGGCACAACCGTTTGATTCGCCATGTTGTGGGAGATTTGCTTTTTAAGTGGGGTTTTTTCTTGTGGTCAACGATGGGTTTAGGTAGGATTTCCAACCCTTGAAGAATCTCTCATTTATTTTTCCCAAAATCTCGTAATAAATAACCACCGATTTCTTTGGATCGCTGGGTCTGAATTCTCCAGGCATGTATGAAAGCATGGCACCGTATACTTTGTACTAGCTGACTAAGGCGTCGTGTAGATTCCAAAAATATATTAGTTTGTGGAGGATGGAATTTCCATGTTTTTCGGGAACTTGTTTCCTTAGAAAAAGTGTATAGGCTGTTCAAATTACATAGCACTTTGATTTTTTCTTGTAATTGCATTGTGTGCATGCGTCCCATTTGAGCTAGTTGGTTGCCACGTCTCTGGTGGCATCCACGCATTAGTGGCATAACCGTTTGATATCAGAAAATGTGGGAGATTGATATTTGTGGGGGGTTATGTTGGCGGGGGGCATTTCAAAAGTTTTGGGGCTGTTTGAAATTACAGAAGCACTTTGATATTTTTCTTGTAATTACACGGGCAGGCGTCCATTGGCTAGTTGGTGGCCACCATCCTGTGTGAAATCCACGCATATGGCATACCGTTTGATTCAGGGCATTTGGAAGATTAAGGTGATAATTGACCGTTTTTTTTACCATGACATGGAAATTTGCCATGATTTTAACTTTGAATTGTATTTTATTAAATTTTTCCTGAAAATCTGGTAAGAAGCGACAATTGTACACAAAACTGCAACCCACCATTGGTGGTATGCTATAAAGAATCAAGTCAACATTGTGTAGCTGAAGCGTGTGGTTAGAGTCCAAGAATATATATTTTGGGGGGTATTTCTAATATTAGGGGTTGTTTAGTCTGACAAATCTGAAAGTCTGTAATTGGGCAACTGTTCATTGCTCACTTTGTGGGCTAGTTGAATTCCACGTCTGCGGTGTATGTAACCTACATAGGGCATACCGTTGTGAGTCAGAACATTTGGAATTGATATTTGGTAACTTTTTTTTACATTCCTTGGGGTTTTTGGCATGATTTCTACTTTTGAAGTGTTGTTTTGTTTCATTTTTTCAGACAAATGCGAATTTCTACGAAGAAACTTGCCCACACCATTGAAATTGTAGAATGAACAAAACTACAGCGTTCGGTAGTCTGAAGGTATGTAGATTCTGATAAATATAGTTTGCGGGGGTATTTCCAAGTTAGAGGGGTGTTCATTGGAAAATCTTGGAAAATGCTGTATATGGCTCACTGCGCAGTGTTTTACTTTTGACTAGTCGCTTCCACGTCAGTGTGTGTAACCACAACATATGGCACACTGTTGATTCAAGGACATTTAGGAGATTGATATTTGGTAATTTTTTTTAGATTACATGGGTTTTGGTGTGATTTTGTAACTTGAAATGTTTTTTCTCTATGTTTTTTTTCCAGAAAATTGGTGAGAAAGGCGAAATTCTACGAAGAACTCGCGCCCACCCATTGATGGTATTAGATTAGACGAACTACAGTGCTTACATAGTGAAGGTGTTAGATTTCAGGAATGATTAGTTTGTGGGGGGTATTTTGAGTTATCAGGGTGTTGGTTGTGGAAAAATGAGACGGTCCAATTCGGTAGTTGGCTAAATTATTGTTCGCTGTTTTCTGAGCCATCGTGCAGTTGTCTCATCTACTTTGTGGCCTTTCGCTTCCACGCCGCAATGTGTAACGCACACATTATGGCATACCGTTTGATTCAGGACTTTGGGAGATTGATATTTAGTAATTTTTTTTAGATTTCCATCGGTTTGGAGGATTTTCTACATTTTTCCTTTTGAAAGTAGTTGTTTTTTGTTCTTTTTTTCAGAAAATGCGACTTCTTACAAAAGAACCTGCCGCCCACACCATTGATGGTATATAATCAAAACTACAGGCTTACATAGCTGAAGGTTGTGTAGATTTCAGGAATATATAGTTTGTGGGGTTATTTCTAGTTAACGGGGTGGTGTTTGTTGTGAAAAAAACTCTGCAGATGTCCAAATTCGGAGTTGCTAAATATTTTCGCTGTTCTTGAGCCATCGGCATTTTTTCACTTTGTGGCTTTTCTGCTTCCGCCGCGTGTGTAACACAATATGGCATACCGTTTGTTCACGGACATTTGGTGTAAAATAGGAATGATACTTTAGTAACCTTTTTTTTAGCATTCCATCAGTCAGGTTTTGGCTATGATTTTACCTTTTGAAGTTGTTTTTTTTTTGTTCCATTTTTTTTTTTCAGAAAAGTGCGAACTTCTACGAAGAACTGCGTCCCACAACCATTGATGGTTATGAATGAAAACAAACTACAGCTTTACATAGCTGAAGGTGTGTTATTTCAGGAATATATAGTTTGTGTGTGGGTTACTTTCTAGTACGGGAGTGTTGTTGGAAAAAACTGCAGCCTGTCCAAATTCGGAGTTTGGTCTAAATAATTTTTCGGCCTGTTTCTGAGCCATGTGCTGAATGCATCTGACAACTGATGGTGTGTATTTCTTTTCGCTTCCACGTACCGCGTGTGTAACCACACATATGGCCATACCGTTTTATTTATGGGATCCATTTGGGAGTTGATATGTGGTACCTTTTTTTTTACATTCCATGGGGTTTTGAGTCAGTGATTAGACCTTTTTGGCAACGTTGTTTGATGTTCATCTTTTTTTTAACAATCTGGTAAAGTTGCAAACTTCTACGAAGAATGCGCCCACGCACCATTGATGGTTGAATGAAACGAACTACAGCGTTACAAGCTCTAAGGTGTTGCTAGTTTACAGGAATAATAGTTTGTGGGGTATTTTGAGTTGGGGGGGGTTTGTGGAAAAACGCCAGACTGTTCAAATACAAAACTGTCTAATTTTTTTTTGCTGTGACTGACATTTGGCACTGGTCACGCTCTGGGTTAGTTGGTAGCGCTGGTCTTGGGTATCAACCCATGAATGTGGCAGACCGTTTATTAGGGGAGGGTTAAGTGCTTTCAAATATTGAGATGCCGTTTGAACTTTCCTCCACAGTTTTTAGCTGAAATTCGTCATTTGATTTTGTCTCTGATTTTACAGTTAGGAGAAAAAAAGGAAAATTGAGAAGAACTTACAATTTGAGCGAGAGCTGCGTCACGGGTATCTGCATTTTGATCGCAACTACACCCCACTCGTAAATCTCGGCGAGTGGTGTAGTTTCTACAAAATATCTCACTGGGGATAGTTCTTAGATAATTTGGTAGATATTCTATGTTAACTGTCAGTAGTGTTAACACATTTTAATTTGGTGTAATATTAAGGTCTAGGGCAGAGTGTAGTTTTAGTTTGGGGGGTCACCTTACAGGAAACGTCGGGTTACCTACATATACTTGTAATCGTTGTACTCGGGAGTATCTGAGGCTTTTGAAAACAGTAAGATTTTTGTGTGTAACCTTCAAGATAACTATAATAAACATGGGAAAATCCAGTAAAATTTGCAAATCTTTTCATTTTTTTTTTTACATATTTGTACCATACATATCAGTTAAAATTTTCGCAGAAAAGTGACAAATTTTGTTTACCATATAAAGTACCACGTTGTGCTGAAAAAAACAAGTGTATAATATTATTCCTGATTATCGCAAGGTTTCCTACTGTTAAAAATTAGTCTTAAAAGCGATTAAGGACAAATCCTGAAAAAATTCGTCTGGGCAGTTTCAACGCAAAAAAACAATGAAAATCTCCTGGCATGAAAGGGTTAAAGCACACAGTGGGGCCATTTGGGGTGTTAATTTAGTTTTGGGTGGTGGACATGCCATTAATAGAGCCAGTGAGAAGTTTATCATCTCTCCCATATTAGAGATAACATTTGTTGCCCTGGAAATCAAATTAATGCCAGCTTTGCGTTTATAGTTTCTAATTATGATACTCTTTGGTCTTCAATGTTCATATTTATACAATAAAAATTATGTGTTCAGCCACACAAATACTTGACAAGTAAGCATTTCAGACATGCAGGGTTTTTTTTTTTTTTTACTATACTTACCCTTTAAATATGATTACCACATGAATGAATGGGTACCTCAGTTGGTGTTTAGACCTGTGTCAGGTTGGAAGTTAAAAAAAACAAACTTTTTTGATTATTGATCAAAATTAGTTTTTTTGACTTTATTTACCCTTTAAGTATGGCTGCCAAAGGAATAAAGAGTAGGTGTGTGTACCCGTGTGAGGTGGGGGTATATGTTTTTGCACGCATGACCATATAACTAACTTTTATTGATGATTGATCAAAATTAGTTTTTTGACTATAGTTACCTTTTAAGTATGGCTTCCATGGGAATGGAAAGGTAGGTCAGTAGGTGGGTGTACCTGTGTCAGTGTGGGGGGTTGGGGGTATCAGCCTTTGTATTTATGACCATGAAACAAACTGTTTTAAAATATCCACATTTAAGGATTGTTACGATTATACTGTAGTCTATGGGAAAAATGTTCAGTAATTCACCGATAACGACGTAACGCTTCCGTGAATTCCTTAGCTAGAAGATAGAACACTTCTCCTATATGTCCCGCACGTCTGTACCGAATTTCATGTCTCTAGCTCGAAAACTGTGGGAGGAGATACAGTCCAAAAAAGCGGAAGAATAAAACGGAAGACGAAAAAGAAGAAGAAATAGAAAAAACAGGAATTTGGCTTTTTCAAGCCAAATTAATTAGTAAGGAAAATGTGTGGGGAAAAATAGAACAATCGGGCCAAGTAGTAGTTATTTTCTGTCTACACACTGAATAATAGCCACTATCTGCACCCTCACACCAGGTATGAAAAACCTCTTCTTAGGTTTCCAAGTAATGTTCTGAAGTCCAGAAATAGACTTCCCCTTTGGAAGGGGATGGTGTCCCAATAATGATATTTTCTTTTTAAAGGGCATGTCCACCCTAAAAACTATCTTTTAGTATAAGATAGGTGAGCCCTGCCAACCCCTAACCTCTGACTTATTTCTGTACAGCCCCTTCTCTCCCGCGTTGTCTCCGATCTGACTCCCTGCTTGTGGAAGTTGCAAGCAGGGGCTGGACCGGCAGCCGCGTCAGTGATTGAAGACGTGGCCAATCACAGACATGGCTGACGTCATTAAAGATGTGTTGGGAGAGAATTGTTCGTAAGTAATGATCTAAGTTTTTTTTTTAAAGAAATATTACAGCAGTTGGGGGTGGGCAGGGGAATTCGTACATACTTGTGTCTCCATACGGTGTTAGCTAGTATCTGTCATGAGTTTCCATGACTACAGATACAAAAGGAGTGGCCACAACCGTGAGTCATAGGCACTGGGAGTTCTCTGGGGTTTCCCTGGGAGAACGAATTGTCAATTGTAAGACGCAATTGGACAGTGGCTACATCAGCTGATCGGGAGGTGCGGACCGCCAATCAGCTATCAAGGAGGCAGATCCATAGCCGCATGCTGGGATTGGATAATGGCAGACCAGCATGATCATTTGTGCATGAGAAAACATGGTGGGGTGGCCTAGCCCTAGCCCTTAAAGGAGGAAATAACAATTACAGGATTAACCGACATTTCAGAGGTTTTGAAAGTATTGTTGGAGGGTATGTTCTAACCTGGGACACACAAAACACGTGCCTTTGAGGTATCTCCACCTCCAAATACAAACTTTCACATAGTGTAGGGTACCCCCAGACCCCCCAACCATAAACACTAGGGTTTTAACTTTAAAAGTGCCAGAAATGATTACATTCATTCTGCCTATACTGCTTACTTCCGGGAATGGAAGGAGCGGCTGCCGGTTATTGAGAAGGTGAGGGAACAAGTTGGTCTATATTTTTGGGAACATTTTTAAGTAAAACCTTAGCATTTAAGTTGGGGGGGGGGGGTCGTTTCACTTGTGAAAGATAGAATTTAATAACAGTTAACCCTACTGCTTCTACTTCACACAATTTTATACAATCTAGCCAAGCAAATAATAGTAAACATGGAAAGAAATTATTATTCTTGTGGCTTTTGCCATCTGCTTTGCTGTGTCTGCTTACATGGGTTTGTGCTTGCGTTTGCAGGGTATTGTGGGTAAAACAAAAATGCATTTAATGTTGATGTGTCCACTTTGATAGCTAGTATGCTTGTGTCAGTCTCTCTAAAACACTTCCATAGACTTGTATTAAGTGTGATTTTGTGCTGCTGCGCATTAACCTAAAGGCACGTTGCAGCAGCAGAGGAGGTGGAGCCTGTGGCGGTGGATCATGAAGATTGTGAGTCAGAATCCTCACCCTCAGGAAGCAACCAGAAGAGACTCATTTGTCATTTACTCCTGTGATGGCGTGAGACATACGCCTTAGCCAATCAAAGGAGCAAGTGCTGGGCGAGCCCCTTCTGCTTGCTTCCATGACAGAAAAGTCACGGAAGGTAGGCAGATAAATGTGCTTAGTTGGGGCTATATGAATCCATAATAATAATAATAAAAACCGTTTGGAAAGAGGGTGATGCATAGAGTCACAAAGCTGAAGTAACATGGAGAATTATTCTCAGGTTATGTCAGGTAGCAACTGACAATCTTTCTGGATCCTCCCATAGTAATTTTCTCGATAGACGAAACATTTGTTAATGAAAGGGGGGAGAACTTAAAACTGTCAGCTACTGCCAGTAAGCAGTCAGGTGCTGCATGAGTATAATTTCCTTTAAAGATGCCTTAAAATGTTATTTTCCTGCTGCTTTATCAAACAGCTGCTGTCAATGCTGTTAGGGCTTACAAACAGGTGCCTCATCCCTTAAAGTTTTTCTTGTTGCCTCAATTTTCTTTATTCCAATGTTTACTCTATGTTCATTCTGTGCAGACTTTCAGTATTGGCAGGATAAAAAAACAACTTGAAATGGAAAGTTTAAGATAAACTTTGAATTTGGCTTGAAAGACCGCATTTTGGAAGGGAATGTGTGTGTTTTTGCTGCAGATTTAAAAACTCAATAATGCCAATGATGAGGACATTGCTGTTTATTACTACCCTTTAAATAGGTTGTCACATGAATTAAAGGCAGGTCAGTTGTGTGTGTACTCATGCCAGGTGGGGGATAAAAGACATAGGGGGATATTCAATACAATTCTTATCGTTTAAAATGGTGCTAATTTTTCCAACCAATCAGATGTTAGCTTTCAAATGTTAAATAAGTTCTGATGATTTGGGCAAATTAGCACCATTTTAAACGATAGAACTTTTATTGATACTCCCTGTAACTTTTTGATGATTGGTCAAAATGTTTTTTTTTTTTTACATACTTACCCTTTAAAATGATTACCACATGAATGAATGGGGTACCTCAGTTGGTGGTTTAGACTGTGTCAGGTTGGAAGTTAAAAAAACAAACTTTTTGATTATTGATCAAAATTAGTTTTTTGACTTTATTTACCCTTTAAGTAGGCGTGCCCAAAGGAATAAAGAGTAGGTGTGGTGTACCCGTGTGAGGTGGGTGGGGTATATGTTTTTGCACGCATGACCATATAACTAACTTTTATGATGATTGATCAAAATTAGTTTTTTGACTATAGTTCCTTTTAAGTATGGCTTCAGGGGAATGGAAAGGTAGGTCAGTAGGTGGGTGTACCTGTGTCAGTGTGGGGGGTTGGGGGTATCAGCCTTTGTATTTATGGACCATGAAACAAACTGTTTTAAAATATCCACATTTAAGGATTGTTACGATTATACTGTAGTCATGGGAAAAATGTTCAGTAATTCACCGATAACGACGTACGCTTCCGTGAATTCCTTAGCTAGAGATAGAACATTCTCCTATATGCCCGCACGTCTGTACCGAATTTCATGTCTCTAGCTCGAAAACGTGGGAGGAGATACAGTCCAAAAAAGACGGGGAAGAAAATAAACGGAAGACGAAAAAAGAAGAAGAATAGAAAAAACAGGGAATTTGGCTTTTTCAAGCCAAATTAATTCAGTAAGGAAAATGTGTGGGGAAAAATAGAACAATCGGGCCAAGTAGTAGTTATTCTGTCTACACACTGAAATAATAGCCACTAATCTGCACCCTCACACCAGGTATGAAAAACCTCTTCTTAGGTTTCCAAGTATGTTCTGAAGTCCGCAGAAATAGACTTCCCCTTTGGAAGGGGATGGTGTCCCATAATGATATTTTCTTTTTAAAGGGCATGTCCACCCTAAAAACTATCTTTTAGTATATAGTGTGAGCCCTGCCAACCCCCTAACCTCTGACTTATTTCTGTACAGCCCCTTCTCTCCCGCGGTTGTCTCCGATCTGACTCCCTGCTTGGGAAGTTGCAAGCAGGGGCTGGACCGGCAGCCGCGTCAGTGATTGAAGACGGGCCAATCACAGACATGGCTGACGTCATTAAGATGTGTTGGGAGAGAATTGTTCGTAAGTAATGATCTAAGTTTTTTTTTAAAGAAATATTACAGCAGTTGGGGGTGGGCAGGGGGAATTCGTACATATTGTGTTCCATACGGTGTTAGCTAGTATATGTCATGAGTTTCCATGACTACAGATACAAAAGGAGTGGCCACAACCGTGAGTTCATGGCACTGGGAGTTCTCTGGGGTTTCCCTGGGAGAACGAATTGTCAATTGTAAGACGCAATTGGACAGTGGCTACATCAGCTGATCGGGAGGTGCGGACCGCCAATCAGCTATCAAGGAGGCAGATCCATAGCCGCATGCTGGGATTGGATAATGGCAGACCAGCATGATCATTTGTGCATGAGAAAACATGGTGGGGTGGCCTAGCCCTTAAAGAGAGGAAATAAACTAATTACAGGATTACCGACATTTCAGAGGTTTTTGAAAGTAATTGTTGGAGGGTATGTTCTAACCTGGGACACACAAAACACGTGCCTTTGAGGTATCTCCACCTCCAAATACAAACTTTCACATAGTGTAGGGTACCCCCAGACCCCCCAACCATAAACACTAGGGTTTTAACTTTAAAAAGTGCCCAGAAATAGACTTACCATTCATTCTGCCTCTACTGCTACTTCCGGGAATGGAAGGAGCGGCTGCCGGTTATTGAGAAGGCTGAGGGAACAAGTTGGGTCTATTTCTGGGAACATTTTTAAGTTAAAACCTTAGCATTTAAAGTTGGGGGGGGGGGGTCCGTTCACTTTGTGAAAGATAGAATTAATTAAAACAGTTAACCCTACTGCTTCTACCTTCACACAATTTTATACAATCTAAGCCAAGCAAATAATAGTAAACATGGGAAAGAATTATTATTCTTGTGCTTTTGCCATCTGCTTGTGTCTGCTTTTACATGGGTTTTGTGCTTGCGTTTTGCAGGGTATTGTGGGTAAAAACAAAAATAGCATTTAATGTTGATTGTGTCCACTTTGATTAGCTATGTCTGCTTGTGTCAGCTTCTCTAAACACTTCCATAGAGTATTAAGTGTGATTTTGTGCGCTGCGCATTAACCTAAAGGCCCGTTGCAGCAGCAGAGGAGGGTGGAGCCTGTGGCGGTGGTCATGAAGATTGTGAGTCAGAATCCTCACCCTCAGGAAGCAACCAGAAGAGACTCATTTGTCATTTACTCCTGTGATTGGCTGAGACATCACGCCTTAGCCAATCAAAGGAGCAAGTGCTGGGCGAGCCCCTTTGCTTGCTTCCATGCACAGAAAAGTCACGGAAGGTAGGCAGATAAATGTGCTTAGATTGGGCGCTATATGAATCCATAATAATAATAATAAAAACCGTTTGGAAAGAGGTGATGACAGAGTCACAAAGCTGAAGTAACATGGAGAAATATTCTCAGGTTATGTCAGGTGCAACTGACATCTTTTTGGATCCTCCCATAGTAATTTTCTCTGATACTGGAGAACATTTGTTATGAAAGGGGGAAGAACTTAAAAACTGTCAGCTACTGCCAGTAAGCAGTCAGTTGCTGCATGAGTATAATTCTCCTTTAAAGGCCTTTAAAATGTTATTTTTCCCTGTGCTTTATAAAACAGCTGCTGTCAATGCTGTTAGGGCTTACAAACAGGTGCCTCATCCCCTTAAAGTTTTTCTTGTTGCTCAATTTTCTTATTCCAATGTTTACTCTATGTTCATTCTGTGCAGATTTCAGTATATGGCAGGATAAAAAAAAAAACTTGAAATGGAAAGTTTAAGTATAAACTTGAATTTGGCTTGAAAGACCGCATTTTGGAAGGGAATGTGTGTGTTTTTTGCTGCGAGATTTTAAAACTCAATATGCCAATGATGAGGACATTGTGTGTTTATTACTTACCCTTTAAATAGGTTGTCACATGAATTAAAGGCAGGTCATTGGTGTGTGTACTCATGCCAGGTTGGGGGATAAAAGACATAGGGGGTATTCAATACAAGTTCTTATCGTTTAAAATGGTGCTAATTTTCCCCAACCAATCAGATGTTAGCTTTCAAATGTTAAATAAGTTTCTGATTGATTTGGGCCAAAATAGCACCATTTTAAACGATAAAATAGAACTTTTATTGAATCTCCCTGTAATTTTTGATGATTGGTCAAAATGTTTTTTTTTTTTTTACTATACTTACCCTTTAATATGATTACACATGATATGAATGGGTACCTCAGTTGGTGTTTGACCTGTGTCAGGTTGAAGTTAAAAAAACAAACTTTTTTGATTATTGATCAAAATAGTTTTTTTGACTTTATTTACCCTTAAGTATGGCTGCCAAAGGAATAAAGAGTAGGTGTGGTACCCGTGTTGAGGTGGGGGTATGTTTTTGCACGCATGACCATATAACTAACTTTATTGATGATTGATCAAAATTAGTTTTTTGACTATAGTTACCTTTTAAGTATGGCTTCCATGGGAATGGAAAGGTAGGTCAGTTAGGTGGGTGCTCTGTGTCAGTGTGTGGGGGGTTGGGGGTATCAGCCTTGTATTTATGACCATGAAACAAACTGTTTTAAAATATCCCATTAAGGATTGTTACGATTATACTGTAGTCTATGGGAAAAATGTTTCAGTAATTCACCGTAAGCGTCGAACACGCTTCCGTGAATTCCTAGCTAGAAGATAGAACACTTCTACTATATGTCCCGCACTTATGTACCGAATTTCATGTCTCTAGCTCGGAAAACTGTGGGAGGAGATACAGTCCAAAAAAAGCGGAAGAATAAAACGGAAAGACGAAAAGAAGAAGAAATAGAAAAAACAGGAATTTGGCTTTTTCAAGCCAAATTAATTAGTAAGGAAAATGTGTGGGGAAAAATAGGAAAAATCGGGCCAAGTAGTAGTTAATTTTCTGTCTACACACTGAATAATAGCCACTATCTGCACCTTCACACCAGGTATGAAAACCTCTTCTTAGGTTCCAAGTAATTTTGATGAAGTCCAGAAATAGACTTCCCCTTTGGAAGGGGATGGTGTCCCATTGATATTTCTTTTAAAGGGCATGTCCACCCTAAAAAAAACTATCTTTTTATAAGATAGGTGAGCCCTGCCAACACCCTAACCTCTGACCTTATTTCTGACAGCCCTTCTCTCCCGCGTGTCTCCGATCTGACTCCCTGCTGTGGAAGTTGCAAGCAGGGGCTGGACGGCAGCCGCGCAGTGATTGAAGAGTGGCCAATCACAGACCATGGCTGACGTCATTAAAGATGTGTTGGGAGAGAATTGTCGTAAGTAATGATCTAAGTTTTTTTTTTAAAGAAATTTACAGCAGTTGGGGGGTGGGCAGGGGAATTCGTACATACTTGTGTCTCCACGGTGTTAGCTAGTATCTGTCATGGTTTCATGACTACAGATACAAAAGGAGTGGCCAACCGTGAGTCATAGGCACTGGAGTTTCTGGGGTTCCCTGGGAGAACGAATTGTCAATTGTAAGACGCAATTGGACAGTGGCTACATCAGCTGATGGAGGTGCGGACCGCCAATCAGCTATCAAGGAGGCAGATCCATAGCCGCATGCTGGGATTGGATAATGGCAGACCAGAGATTATAACAGGGAAGTGAAACATATCTCCAAATAGTGAATACCATTAGCGGAACTAAAGGGGCGTCGGGCCTAAGACGGGCCTTTCCCAGACTACTGACGATGATTGGTAAATGTGGGACCAATGAGAGAAATGATTCCAAAACGAAAGGGTTAGATAGAGAGGGCTCTTTTCTCTAGCCACTTCATCTATATATAAGCTCTGGTTAAGAGCGCAACGCGTCAGGGGGACTTGACTTGATCACATTTACTATATAGGACCACCTAATACATAATTCTTTATAACCTTGTGACTAGTGGATCTAACTGCGTCCATACTTGTGGCATTTATGGTCTAATTATGTATAGCTGATTAAGACCTGGACTACGCGTTATGGTGTCCTGTAATTTTCTTTCGATTTTTTATCACCTCTGGCAGCTGTTATTTCTTATAAGATGCAGGGGTTCTAGATAGTTTAAAATTGAGTTAGGAGGGCACTAAGTATGCCTAGGGACTTTTCCCTGTGCAGGAATCAGTGGGGTGGGAGAGATATCTCCATCTCTTGTTCACCTAGGGTTTGTGAGTAGATTTGCCTTTCACTACCCTCCCTCTTTAATATTATGTAACTATCTTTTATTATAACCACGTGCCATGATGGAATTTATAAAAAATGTGTTATGTGTGATCTGTTAAAGTATATTTATTAAAAGTAAACTTTTTTAATCACTTCCTATCTTTGTGTGTTGTGCTAGACACTCTATATTGCGTGTTTGCCACGTATATAGGAGGTATATTTTCTATTTCAAGTTCAATATATTTATTTAACCTCCAGCATTCAGTTATCCATCCGAGGGGGGGTAGCGAGTGCGTCGCAACTATTTGCCTTTTTATGAGGTTAGTGAAGAAACAAGCACCGGTGAATCAACGGACGCTTCTGCATCTTCACTTTCCTGGACTTTGAAAAAGGCGTAGCAGGACGTACCACAAGGAGCAGAGATATAAGTAAGGATTTTTACCCTTCCATGCCACAGACGTTATTCCGATTGGGCAGAGAAATTTAACCCAAATCTGAACTATACGATCGTGTTAGTTCCCCTTAAAAATGAAAAAACACCGCGCGCTAGGCCGACCCGGGGGCAGCATTCAGCTGCCCCCTTCCCCTCGACCCCCCCTCGGTTGTGTCAAATCCGAGGGGGGATCGGGAGTTATCTTACCTTTCTGCCGTGACGTATAGCAGCAGCCGGTCCAGTGGAGTCCAGAGAAGCGGAAAGGGAGACCGGTGACGTCACGGGCTTCTCCTTCACCGGGGTTCCCTGAAGTGGTAGGAGGACTGCCCCTGGTGGTCTAGTTGAGGTACTGCCTTGACTCAATTGATTATGCTGCAGTACCAGGTTAGAAAAGCTGTCAAGCGCCAGCTTTTCTATACCTTTTGTGAATGGAACTCAAAGGTCCATTACAAATAGGATTTTTTCTAAGTCTTTGCTTAAGCATGGTCGAAGCTATTAGCGAAGATTAGAAAAAAATGGGGACAGAGGTCAATATTTGGTGATCACTTCTGTCACCAAATTTTGATCTTTGCCAATGAATGAAAAATCACCCTGGAAAATGATTTCCGGGAAGTGATTTTTCCGATCGGATTCGAATTGGAAAACGGGCATTTATGCCCGTATTCCAAGTTCGGTATCATTCCTAATGCTCTGACTGATTATCTTGGAATATGGGAGACGTGACTAGGGGAAAAAAAGGGGAAATACACCACAAAAAAATTCTTAAAGTGATACACACACACTTTTTTTTTTTTTACCCTAAAACTTATAATTAGAAAAAAAAAGTTGTCTTTCCCAAGTCCCCAATGTCCCCCAGTGATATCGGTAAGTGTAAACGTAACGCGGATACTTATTTGTTCGATTTCAAAGGGAACACTAAGCCTATATTTTAAAAGGAAATTTTGCAGAGGTAGTACCAAATAAAGACCGTATTGAATTTTTTAGATCAGTAAAGTGTGCAAAAAACGTGGTTGGGACTTCTCCATACTAACCGACTTCACTAAAATACCACTAAAAGGGGGAGATGTGTGTGTGTGGGGGGTGGGTTGTGGGTTTGGCGTTTTAAAAAATTTTCTTGTAAGCACTTCTAAATGCGTCCCATTTGAGCTAGTTGGTGGCCTCGTTCTGTTTGACCCCAGCCAAATGGCACACACGTTTGATTCAGGACTGATGTGGGAGATTGTATTTAGTGGGGTTTTTTTGCTGGTCAAGTGGGTTTAGGTAGGATTTCAACCCCTTGAATCATCTCATTTATTTTTCACCAAAATCTCGTAAAAACACCGAGTTCTTTGGATCGCTGGGTCGGAATCTCAGCATGTATGAAAGCATGGCACCGTAACGTACTGACTGAAGGCGTGTGTAGATTCCAAAAATATATTAGTTTGTGGAGGGAATTCCATGTTTCGGACTTGTTTCCTTAGAAAAAGTGTGTAGGCTGTTCAAATTACAGAGCACTTTGATTTTTTCTTGTAATTGCATTTGGCATGCGTCCCATTTGAGCTAGTTGGTGGCCACGTCTCTGGTGGCATCCACGCATTATGGCATACCGTTTGATTCAGAAAATGTGGGAGATTGATATTGTGGGGGGGTTTATTGCGGGGGCATTTCAAAGTTTTGGGGCTTTTGAAATACAGAGCACTTTGATATTTTTCTTGTAATTACACTGGGCAGCGTCCCATTGAGCTAGTGGTGGCCACCACGTCCCTGTGTGAAATCCACGCATATGGCATACCGTTTGATTCAGGGCATTTGGAAGATTGATGATAATTGACAAGTTTTTTTTACATGACATGGAAATTTGCCATGATTTTAACTTTGAATTGTATTTTATAAATTTTCCTGAAAATCTGGTAAGAAAGCGAAATTGTACACAAAACTGCACCCACACATTGGTGGTATGCTTAAAGAATCACAACATGTGTCGTGAAGGTGTGGTAGAGTCCAAGAATATATAGTTTTGGGGGGTATTTCTAATATAAGGGGTGTTTAGTCTGACAAATCTGAAAGTTGCTGTAATTGGGCCACTGTTCATTGGCTCACTTTGTGGGCTAGTTGATTCCACGATCGCGTGTTTGTAACCTCATAGGGCATACCGTTTGATTCAGAAACATTTGGAGATTGATATTTGGTAACTTTTTTACATTCCTTGGGGTTTTGGCATGATTTCTACCTTTTGAAGTTTGTTTTGTTCATTTTTTCAGCAAATGCGAATTTCTACGAAGAATGGCCCACACCATTGATTGTATGAATGAACAAACTACAGCGTTACGTAGCTGAAGGTATGTAGATCTGGAATATATAGTTTTGCGGGGGTATTTCCAAGTTAGAGGGGTGTTCAGTTTGGAAAATCTGGGAAAATGCTGTATTGGCTCACTGCGCATTGTTTACATTTTGACTAGTCGCTTCCACGTCAGTGTGTGTAACCACACATATGGCACACTGTTGATCAGGACATTTAGGAGATTGATATTTGGTAATTTTTTTACATTACATGGGGTTTTGGTGTGATTTTGTAACTTTGAAATGTATTTTTCTCTATTTTTTCCAGAAAATTGTGAGAAAGCGAAATTCTACGAAGAACTGCGCCCACACCATTGATGGTTAGAAACGAACTACAGTGCTACATAGCTGAAGGTGGTTTAGATTTCAGGAATATATAGTTTGTGGGGGGTATTTCTGAGTTATCAGGGTTTTTGTGGAAAAACTGAGACTGTCCAAATTCGGAGTTGCTAAATTATTTTCGCTGTTCTGAGCATCGTGCATTGTCTCACTTTGTGGCCTTTCGCTTCCACGCCGCATGTGTAACCACACATATGGCATACCGTGATTCAGGACATTTGGGAGATTGATATTTAGTAATTTTTTTTAGATTTCCATCAGGTTTTGGCAGATTTCTACTTTTGAAGTTGTTTTTTGTTCATTTTTTTCAGAAAAGTGCAACTTCTACAAAGAACTGCGCCCACACCATTGATGGTATGATGAACAAACTACAGCTTACATAGCTGAACGTTGTGTAGATTTCAGGAATATATAGTTTGTGGGGGTTATTTCTAGTTACGGGGTTGTTTTTGTGGAAAAACTTGCAGAGTCAAATTCGGAGTTGCTAAATATTTTCGCTGTTTTGAGCCATCGTGCATTGTCTCACTTTGTGGCTTTTCGCTTCCACGTCCGCGTGTGTAACCACACATATGGCATACCGTTTGATTCAGCGACAGGTTAGAAATAGAATGATATTTAGTAACTTTTTTTTAGATTCCCATCAGGTTTTGGCATGATTTCTACCTTTTGAAGTTGTTTTTTTGTTCCTTTTTTTTCAGAAAAGTGCGAACTTCTACGAAGAACTGCGCCCACACCATTGATGGTATGAATGAAACAAACTACAGCGTTACATAGCTGAAGGTGTGTGTAGATTTCAGGAATACTATAGTTTGTGGGGGTTATTTCTAGTTACGGGGGTGTTGTGGAAAAACTGCAGACTGTCCAAATTCGGAGTTTGGCTAAATATTTTCGCTGTTTCTGAGCCATCGTGCATTGTCTCACTTGTGGCTTTTCGCTTCCACGTCCGCGTGTGTAACCACCATATGGCATACCGTTTGATTCAGGGCCATTTGGGAGATTGAATTTGGTACCTTTTTTTTTACATTCCATGTTTGGGTTTTGACAGATTGACCTTTTTGGACGTTGTTTGATGTTCATTTTTTTTAAAATCTGGTAAAAGTGCAACCTTCTACGAAGAAACTGCGCCCACACCATGATGGTGAATGAACGAACTACAGCGTTACATAGCTGAAGGTGTTGTAGATTTCAGGAATATATAGTTTGTGGGGGGTATTTTTGAGTTGGGGGGGTGTTTTGTGAAAAACTGCAGACTGTTCAAATACAAAACTGGCTAATTTTTTTTGCTGCTACTGAACATTTGGCACTGGTCACGCTCTGGGTTAGTGGTAGCCATGTCTCTGGGTACACCCATGAATGTGGCAACCGTTTTATTGGGAGGGTTAGGCTTTCATATTTGAGATGCGTTTGAACTTTCCTCCACAGTTTTTTAGCTGAAATTCGCATTTGATTTTGTCTCTGATTTTACAGTGAGGAAAAAAAAGGAAAATGTGAGAAGTAACTTACAATTTGACGAAGAGCTGCGTCGGGTATCTGCATTTGATCGAAACTAACCTCCCACTCGTAAATCTGCGAGTGGTGTAGTTTCTAAAATATCTCACTTGGGGATAGTTTAGATAATTTGGTAGATATTCTATGTTAACTGTCCAGTAGTGTTACACATTTTAATTTGGTGTAATATTCTAGGAGGTGCGAAGTTTTAGTTTGGGGGGGTTCCTGTACAGGGAAACGTCGGGTACCTACATATACTTGGTATCGTTGTACTCGGGAGTATCTGAGCTTTTGAAACAGTAAGATTTTGTGTGTAACCTTAAGATAACTATAAGTAAAAAAATGGGACAAATCCAGAAATTTGCAAATTTTTCATTTTTTTTTACATATTTTACCACCATAATTCCAGTAAAATTTTCCAGAAAAGTGACAAAATTTTGTTTACCATATAAAGTACACTTTGTGCTGAAAAAAACAAGTATAATATTCCTGATTACTTGCAAGGTTTCCTACTGTAAAAATTAGTCTAAAGCGATTAAGGACAAAATCCTGAAAATTCTTCTGGCAGTTAACGCAAAAAAAAAATGAAAATCTCCTGGCAGTGAAAGGGTTAAAGCACACAGTGGGGCCATTTGGGGTTTAATTTAGTTTTGGGGGTGGACATGCCATTAATAGAGCCCAGGAGAAAGTTTACATCCTATCCCATAATTAGAGATAAATTTGTTGCCCCTGGAAATCAATTAATGCCATTTGGTTTATAGTTCTAAGTTATGATACTCTTTGTCTTACAATGTTCATATTTACAAATAAAAATATGTGTTAGCACACAACATACTTGGACTAAAGATGTAAGACAGCAGGGTGTATTCAAAAAAGTTCTTATCGTTAAAGTGGTGCTAATTTTGCCCAACCAATCAGATGTTAACTTTCAAAAAGTTAAATGATCTGATTGTTTGGGGCAAAATTAGCACCATTTAAACGATAAGACTTTTATTGAATCCCTGATAGTGTATTAAGCATACAGATATCACCATACTGCAAATAAAAAATATTGACATAATGTTTGGAATCTTCTTCAAACAAGCAGAATAGTTTAGCATGCTAACAAAAAATAAAAAAATGCCATATGGAAATTTTCAGTTAAGGACAACTTAAACACATGCAAGAGAAAGTCATATACAAATTACTGTATTCTGAAGAAAACCCTTAATCTCTTTAATGGTTTGTTCTATGGTTGATAGTTACTCAATAAAGTGTTTACCTGCATATTACCAAGATGGTCTTATTATGAGGATAACATTTTTTGTAAAATATTTCCATAATGCATGAAGTTTACCTCAGAAAATCTTGTGAATATCCTGTGTTAACGTTCCCACTCTTAGCCAGTTGTAATGTTTAAGAATTTCACAATTGCTGGATTGATGCTTGTCCTGATGGAACCGTTCGGAAGAAGTATGGATATTTTTTCTTATCTTGCTAAAACTGGTGTTGTTGCTGCAAATGAAAGCTGAAAAAGGAGTAAGAAGCAACATTAATTCTTTTATTTATAAATGATGACGTTTATAACAAGTTTCTTAAGTTTACCTTGACTCTAAAAAAAACCTTTAAGAACGTTAATTACAGCCTATCGATCTACTTGTTCTGGCATTAATCTGGCTCCCTGCCTTGAAAGAAACTTGCAAGCAGGGGCCGACTGCCACGCATCGTAATTGGTGATATGCGCCCATCACAGACGCGGCGACCTCAAGGAAAGCGCGCGGGGGAACGAAGGGGCTGTAAGTACAGTTCTATTAAAAAATAAAAAAAATAACTCAGTGGTTGGTGGTAGGCAGGGGGTATCTACCTTACACTAAAAGGTTTAATGATGGTGGAAAACAAGCATGGAGTGACCCGGATGGTGGGAGGTGGAGAAACTCACTACTATGGAGCGCCAGGCTGCGTGAGAATGGAAAAGGCACGGACGTCGTGGGTGACCGAAAGAGCTTTATTTACAACCGAGATGCTCTGGTCTGATAAAAGAGGTAGTGAAAACGTATGTATCTTACATTGGCTGAATGGATTTTAAATGATGTTGGGCTTGTTTTAAAGCTAGAATAATGGCCAATAACATATGAAATTGTGGTTTTGGGGGTGGACATTCCCTTTAAGGCTACTCATTTCCTTCCCGATCAACAAAAGTTTCTACTGCAAAAAGAAAACTTGTGGCCACACGTGAAACTAAGTACATTAGTATAACAGTTAGAGAGCAATGCCAGCAAACTGACCTTGGTAATGTTATGGAAATTCAATACTTAATTATTTAATATGCACCTTTTCAGTGGCTTCTTATTAAATACCACCTTTATCATAGGTTGTAAAGTGTAAATATTTTGGGTTTGGTTGCTAATGAGCTATAATGGAATACCATATTCACACACATTTAGTTCATATATCTGATTTATCATTTTTCAAAAGATAATCAAGGAGATTCAATAAAAGTTCTATCATTAAAAATTGTGCTATTTGCCCAAACCAATCAGAAATTATTTAAATTTGAAAGCTAACTGATTACTGATAATTCGATTGGTTGGGGCAACCCTGAATGTGCCCTTACAGTGTACCCTGAGACAGTGGAATAGCTTGTACTGTGCACATGACCAGGTTGTAATGCCCGGTGCCCTGGGTCTCTGTGCAGCCAAAGAAAAAAAGCTTCCCTGAAGAAATTAAGCCCTGGCTGAAGGAATAACGTCCACGCAGGGCCGGATTTCCCACTAGGCCACCTAGGCCGCGGCCTAGGGGGGGCACAACCACCAGGGCGGCAAAATTAAAACCACATTTTTTTCCCCCAAGTTACGCCGTATTGCATCCCCATATTAAATTACACGACGCACATTCAGGGTTATTCAATAAAAGTCTTATCGTTCAAATGGTGCTAATTTTGCCAACTAATCATATGTTATTTACATTTGAAAGCTAACATTCTGATTGGTTGGGGCAAAATTAGCATAACGATAAGAACTTTTATTGAGATAACTGATTATTTGGCACACAACAGAGCCTTACTGGTCTCTGTTAAATGTTGCAGCGATTGCTGATTTGCTATGGCAGCAGGTCCCTCTCCCACTCACAAAGCTCCGCTTCAGCCAATGAATGGTAGCGCGTAAACGGAGTGAGGAACGAAGTACGAAGTGAGGGACGAAGCTATGGCTAGTGGGAAAAAAAAGTTAAACCATCCTGCATCCACGGCTTTTGTTTTCTTTGGCCACAGGCTTTGCTTCTTTGGATGTAGACCCGGCAAGACATCTGCTTTGATGTGAAATTGCATTTAAAGATATAACTCACTAAACCCACTATGCTATTGCAGTAATCTCACCTATTCTCCCTTCCTACCATCATCCCCATAGATGTTTTTAGAGTGTCCTAATTATAATTAGTGTTGTTTAGAGGATAAAGGTTCCAAATAATGTATACTCAGTCCTGGAGAAAAATTGCAGGCTGACTGTTAAAATGTTGTGTGTGTTTTACAGATATTGCAGGTTTTATAACACCAGAGGTTACAATTAATTGGTCAGGGACACTGAAGCAGCACAGTTTTCATCCAGCCATTTCTACAGTCTGTATATTAGAGATTAGGGGTACATTATTACGAGTAATAAATGGATAAAAAGTCATTTTTGTGGTGTCATTTGTGTGTGTGTATTGCTGCATGCCATCAATTTAGTACAAGTATACCCCTCCCTCTCTTAACCAACCTCCTTCCATCCTCTGGAGGATTTCTGTGTAGTCAAGCAAGCTCCGTAATCACTATGAGTCAGCACTAAGGGAGGAGAGTGGTACTTAAAAAAAAGATACAAAGAGTTCTGAAGTGTGGGAAAGCTTTATTTCATTAATTTCTTTTTAAATAATGTTTCCATCTAATTTTATGTACTTTATTTGTTACATAATGTTCCAATCGATTCTGTCTTAAATGCAAACTCGAAACTGCCATGGCAATGTTTTCCAGGATTCCTGTCCCCCTGTTCTATCCTCTGTCATCATGGAGCTATTCAAGCAACAGTAACATCTATTATCTCGGTCAAAGACAGCACAATATACAGTATTATTTACATTTTCATGGTATGCCAAGTTAATGGGTTACAAAAGAATCACCTGTGATAATATAAGTTCTAGACAACGCTCCCAACAAGGAAGAACCAATAATAGTAGTAGTGCCAGAGATGAGAAGGGAAAACCAAGGTGGCTACTCATGAAGACTGTAAAAATGCCTTTATTGAAACAAATTGGCAGACATGAAACAACACCACAAAAGTGGGTCTTGCTTGACGTGTTTCGTTGGTTACAAACCATTCCTCAGAAGCAAGTTAATGGGGGTTTATTCAATAAAAGTTCTTATTGTTTAAAATGGTGCTAATTTTGCCCCAAACCAATCAGATGTTAGCTTCAAATGTTACATAAGTTCTAATTGGTTGGAGGCAAAATTAAGCACCATTTTAAACGAATAAGAACTTTTATTGAATTCCCTGACGTGTCATGTCAATTGAAAAAGATGTAATATACATTGTTTTTGGGGGGAAAGGAAACATGATTTTGGCATTCTGGTACATTAGATCTTTATATTACCAAGCTATACATCTACTATATTTGTTCTAAAAGTAATAATCTTGTATGTAAACTTACTTGACCTGTGCCCCTGTAGGTGGACAGATCTGCAAAAAATGTTATAGTGATGTTAGGAAGAGTGATGTTCCCAGTAATTTAAAAGCAATTAATTAAAAAATGTATTTTAGTATAGATGCATTTTAAGTCAGAATACCAGCAAAATATACTGTGAATCATCAGAGGCATGCTCTGTTCTCATGTTAAGAAACATTTACTAACTAAAAGATAAACTTTTTTCTGTATAATCTTAAAGTGTCCTTTGAAGTGATCTATTGGCGAACAATGGACGAGTGTGGTCAATAGCGGTACGGCACTCATAGTGTATCTGTATGAACTGATCATAACCCCACACGCAAACAACACTTCTCCAGTGTTAAAACCAGCTGGTAAAACTGTCCTCTATAGTCAAGCCCCTCCATTCCCTTTATTATATGTTGCTCTTCTCTGAAACTCTTCCCATTTCCAGGATGTCCCCTTTTATATACAAAATTCAAAAACTGCACTTTACCAGTGCTTTGTAAAAATGGAGAATAATTATTTTTCTCTCTTGAGTCTATACCCCTCCGTTATATACAGTAAGACAATTTCATGCTAGCTTTAGCCAGTGCAGTTGGACATGTGTTTGCTACAGTTGTTATTTTCTTTGAACCCCAATAATTTTTTCTGACAAGGTAGATTCCCTTAGCACTCGGCCATAATTTAAAAGTATAGGCAGCACAGGATGTTTTAAACCCATATTCACTACAATCACTTTCATTTCCAACATTACTTCTCATCTGTGACTTTGCAAGCCCATTCGACAATCTATGAAGGTCGCCTGCACATTGAGTTCCCAAAGCTCCACGATTTTTGTCATCACTAAACACGGACACCTTAATCTTAATACCCAACTTATACCTCACGTTTTTTAGAGATCTATTGTCCTAAATTCATTTTGATTACTACATATAAGATTAGTCAAAAATCACAATATGATCCACAACAAAGTTTCCAGTATTTTCCTACCACTGATATTAAAAGAAGAACTTATTAGGAGAAAAGGGAACCTTCCCTTGGAAACATATTCAGTGCTAACATACTACATACCAAGATATAAAAGTAGTTGTTATTAAGGCCCTGCTTATAGAACTTGTAATCAAAGTATCCTATCACACAGACAGCTTAGCACTCTATATGAACTGTTGCTGGGTCATGTGCCATGTGCCTACATGACCAGTTGTGTGCCACCAATATCCTAAAAATTCCAGTTTTACACTACAGAACATCATAAAATCTTCAGCATGCTGTATTGAACCATATCATAAAATTCCCAGTTTATTGCACCAGTATCATAAAACTCCCAGTGTGCTGTACAGTGTAATGATTTGCCAATTTGCTGAACAGTATCCAGTTTGCTCTCTATCTGTGTATCTATCTGTCTACCTCTCTATGTGTCTCTGTATCTGTCTACCTCTCGTGTTATTTATCTAGTAAATATCTAATGGTTTGATTGGTCATGGGAGGGAAGGGGCCTAAATTCATTTTCACCACATGGCACACATGTATTACTGCCTTACATCTTGGTGCACTTAGGAATGCCCTGCCATTAGAACAGTGAATTTCTATTTTAAGTATTTTAATTTCTATTGTGAGGAAGCAAACCGCATTGTTTGCACTGACAACTTTCTAAACATTTTTATATTTTAATGTTGAATAAAATATAGATCTGTATCTCTGAATCTCCCAGTTGTAGCCAAACTTTACATGGAAGATGTGGAAAAAAGAACCTTGGACAAATACAAGTGATCAACTCCAAGCTAGAGAAGTAAAGCTTTTACTAACACAATAAATGCAGCGGCTAGAAACACATTTAAGTGCAAGCGATATCTTCATTGATGAGTATTATTCTCAAATTGTGATTTATCTTACAAAGCAGATGATGTTTCCTGTGAGCAGAGATAGCTCTACTTAAAATGTACCAGTTTGGGGGGGGGAATTCCTTTCATATGCCAAGAGCATAGTTAGTCCTGCTGAAAAAAAAGATCACTTCACTTTTAAGTACCACGTATGGAAGGTTTTTAAAGGGAAGGCAAAAAAATATATAGACATTCCTACGTTTCGCGGGGGGGGGATCTTTAACAGGCTTAATTCATATAGGATGAAGTGCTAGAGAAAAGAGACCCTCCCTATATTACCCCTTTCGTTTGGATCATTCTCTCTTGGTCCCACACATTACCAATCATCGTCAGTAGTCGGGGACGGCCGTTCTTAGGGACGCCCCTTATAGTTCCGCCTATGGGTATCTACTTTGGGAGATTGTTTAACTTCCCTGTTATATCAGCTGGTCTGCCATTATCCAATCCCAGCATGCGGCTATGGATCTGCCTCCTTGATAGCTGATTGGCGGTCCGCACCTCCCGATCAGCTGATGTAGCCACTGTCCATTGCGTCTTACAATTGACAATTCGTTCTCCCAGGGAAACCCCAGAGAACTCCCAGTGCCTATGACTCCACGTTGTGGCCACTCCTTTTGTATCTGTAGTCATGGAAACTCATGACAGAACTAGCTAACACCGTATGGAGACACAAGTAGTACGAATTCCCTGCCCACCCCCAAGCTGGTAATATTTCTTTAAAAAAAAAACTTAGATCATTACTACGAACAATTCTCTCCCAACACTCTTTAATGACGTCCGCCATGTCTGTGATTGGCCACGTCTTCAATCACTGACGCGCTGCCGTCCAGCCCTGCTTGCAACTCCACAAGCAGGGAGTCAGATCGGAGACAACGCGGGGAGAGAAGGGCTGTTACAGAAATAAGGTCAGAGGTTAGGGGTTGGCAGGGCCACCTATCTTTACTAAAAGATAGTTTTAGGGGGACATGCCCTTTAAAAGAAAATATCATTATTGGGACCACCACCCCTTCAAACGCGTCAGGGGGACTTGACTCTGATCATTTATATATAGGACCAACCTAATACATAATTCTTTGATTACCTTGTGGACTAGTGGAATCTAACTGGTCCATACTTGTGGCCTTTTATGGTCTATTATGTATAGCTGATGTAAGCACACCTGGGACTAGCATTTATGGTTGGTCCTGTAATTTTCTTTCGTATTTTTTATTCACATCTGGCAGCTGTTATTTCTATATAGATGCAGGGGTTCTAGATTAGTTTAAAATTGATTAGGAGGGCACTAAGTGCCTAGGGACCTTTTTCCTCTGTGCAGGATCAGTGGGGTGGAGAGATATCTCCCATCTCCTTTTCCCTAGGGTTTGTGATTAGATTTGCCTTTTCACTACCCTCCCTCCTTTTAATACTATTAACCTCTCTTTTTTTATACCACTGCCATGATGGAATTTTATAAATGTGTTTATGTGTGATCTGTTAAAGTATATTTATTAAAAGTTAAATTTTAAATCACTTCCCTATCTTTGTGTGTTGTGCTATGACACTCTATATTGCTGTTTGCACGTTATAAGGAGGTATATTTTCTCTATTTCAAGTCAATATACTTTATTTAACCTCCAGCATTCAGTCTCCATCCAGGGGGAGTAGCAGTGCGTCACTATTTGCCTTTTTTATGAGGTTAGTGAAGAAACAAGCACCGGATGAATCACTGACAGCTTCTGCTCTTCACTTTCCTGGACTTTGAAAAGGCGTAGCAGGAGTACCACAAGGAGCAGAGATATAAGGTAAGGATTTTTAACCCTTTCCCTGCCACAGATCGTATATTCACGATCTGTGCAGAGAATGCTTTAACTGCCACAGATCGTGAATATACGATCTGTGGCTTCCCCTTTAAAAATGAAAAAACACCGCGCGCTAGGGCCGACCCGGGGGCAGCATTCAGCTGCCCCCCTATCCCCCTCGACCCCCCCTCGGTTGTGTCCAAATCCGAGGGGGGGATCGGGAGTTATCTTACCTTTTCTGCCGTGACCGTATAGCAGCAGCCGGTCCCACGTGGAGTCCAAGGAGGAAGCGGAAAGGGAGACCCCGGTGACGTCACGGAGCTTCCTCCTTCACCGGGGTCTCCCTTGAAGTGGTAGGAGACTGCCCCTGGTGGTCTAGTTGAGGTACTGCAGCTTGATCTCAATTTGATCATGCTGCAGTACCTAGTATAGAAAAGCTGTCAAGCTGCCAGCTTTTCTATACATTTTGTGAATGGAACTCAAAGTTCCATTCACAAATAGGATTTTTTCTAAGTCTTTGCTACTTAGCGAAGACTTAGAAAAAAAATGGGGACAGAGATCAATATTTGGTGATCACTTCTGATCACCAAATTATTGATCTTTGCCAATGAATGAAAAATCACTTCCTGGAAAATGATTTCCGGGAAGTGATTTTTCCGATCGGATTTCGAATTGGAAAACGGGCATTTATGCCCGTATTCCAAGTTCGGTATCATTCCCTAAGATGATCTGATGATTATCTTTGGGAATGATCGGGGAAAAAAAGGGGAAATACACACAAAAAAATTCTTAAAGTGATACACACACACTTTTTTTTTTTTTACCCTAAAACTATAAATTAGAAAAAAAAGTTGTCTTCTCCAAGCTCCCCAATGTCCCCAGTGATATCGGTAAAGTAAACGCGGATACTTATTTGTTCGATTTCAAGGGAAACTAAGCCTATATTTTATAAGGAAATTTTGCAGAGGTACCAAATAAAGACCGTATTGAATTTTTAGGATCAGTAAAGTGTGCAAAAACGTGTGTGACTCTCCATACTAACCGACTTCACTAAAATACCACTAAAAGGGGGAGAGTGTGTGTGTGGGGGGTGGGTTGTGGCGTTTTTAAAAAATTTTCTTGTAACTGCACTTCTAAATGCGTCCCATTTGAGCTAGTTGGTGGCCTCGTCTCTGTTTGCACCCACGCAAATGGCACACCGTTTGATTCAGGACATGTGGGAGATTGCTATTTAGTGGGGTTTTTTGCTGGTCAAGTGGGTTTAGGTAGGATTTCAACCCTTGAATCATCTCATTTTATTTTTCACAAAATCTCGTAAAAACACCGAGTTCTTTGGATCGCTGGGTCTGGAATTCTTCATGCATGTATGAAAGCATGGCACCGTAACGTAGCTGAAGGCGTGTAGATTCCAAAAATATATAGTTTGTGGAGGGAATTTCCATGTTTCGGGACTGTTTCCTTAGAAAAAGTGTAGGCTGTTCAAATTACAGAGCACTTTGATTTTTTCTTGTAATTGCATTTGTGCATGCGTCCCATTTGAGCTAGTTGGTGGCCACGTCTCTGTGTGCATCCACGCATATGGCATACCGTTTGATTCATAAATGTGGGAATTGATATTTAGTGGGGGGTGTTTATTGCGGGGGCATTTCAAAGTTTTGGGGCTGTTTGAAATTACAGAGCACTTTGATATTTTTCTTGTAATTACACTGGTGCATGCGTCCATTTGAGCTAGTTGGTGGCCATCCCTGTGTGAATCCACGCATATGGCATACCGTGATTCAGGCATTTGGAGATTGAAATTGACGTTTTTTTTACATGACAGGAATTTGCCATGATTTTTAACTTTGAATTGTATTTTGTAAATTTTTCCTGAAATCTGGTAAGAAAGCGAAATTGTACACAAACTGCACCCCCAACCATTGGTGGTATGCAATAAAATAATCACACCATTGGTAGCTTAAGGTGTGTAGAGTCTAAGAATATATAGTTTTGGGGGGTATTTCTAAGTAGAGGGGTGTTTAGTCTGACAATCTGAAAAGTGCTGTAATTGGGCCACTGTTTCATTGCTCCTTTGAGGCTAGTTGATTCCACTTCTGCAGTTGTGTAACCATACATAGGCACTACCGTTTGATTCAGAACATTTGGGAGATTGATATTTGGTAATTTTTTTACATTACATGGGTTTTGGATGATTTTACTTTTAATTGTTTTTTTTCATTTTTTAGAAATGCGAAATTTCTACGAAGAACTGCGCCCACACCATTGATGGTATGAATGAACGAAACTACAGCGTTACTAGCTGAAGGTTTAGATTTCAGGAATATATAGTTTGTGGGGGGTATTTCAGTTAAGGGGGTTGTTTTGGAAAAATCTGGGAAAATGGCTGTTATCTTGAGCTCACTCGCATTGTTCACTTTTGCTTCGTTCCACGTCAGTGTGTGAACCACACATATGGCACCTGTTTGATCAGGACATTTAGGAGTTGATATTTAGTAACTTTTTTTTAGACTTCACGGTTTTGGTGTGATTTTACCTTTGAAGTTGTTTTTTCTCTATTTTTTCAGAAGTGAGAATCGCAATTCTACAAGAACTGCGCCCCACCCAGGATGGTAGAATGAACAACTACGTCTACATAGCTGAAGGTGTTTAGATTTCAGGAATATATAGTTTGTGGGGGTATTCTAGAGTTATCGGGTGTTTTGTGGAAAAAACTGCAGACTGTCCAAATTCGGAGTTGGCTAAATATTTTCGCTGTTTCTGAGCCATCGTGCATTGTCTCACTTTGTGGCTTTCGCTTCCACGTCCGCTGTGTAACCACACATATGCATACCGTTTGATTCAGGACATTTGGGAGATGATATTAGTAACTTTTTTTTAGATTCCATCAGGTTTTGGCATGATTTCTACCTTTTGAAGTTGTTTTTTGTTCATTTTTTCAGAAAGTTGCGAACTTCTACGAAGAACTGCGCCCACACCATTGATGTATGAATGAACAAACTACAGCTTTACATAGCTGAGTGTGTAGATTTCAGGAATATATAGTTTGTGGGGGTTATTTCTAAGTTACGGGGGTGTTTTGTGGAAAAAAACTGCAGACTGTCCAAATTCGGAGTTGGCTAAATATTTTCGCTGTTTCTGAGCCATCGTGCATTGTCTCACTTTGTGGCTTTTCCTTCCACGTCCGCGTGTGTAACCACACATATGGCATACCGTTTGATTCAGGACATTTGGTAAATGATATTTAGGTAACTTTTTTTTAGATTCCATCAGGTTTTGGCATGATTTCTACCTTTTGAAGTTGTTTTTTGTTCATTTTTTCAGAAAAGTGCGAACTTCTACGAAGAACTGCGCCCACACCATTGATGGTATGAATGAACAAACTACAGCGTTACATAGCTGAAGGTGTGTAGATTTCAGGAATATATAGTTTGTGGGGGTTATTTCTAAGTTACGGGGGTGTTTTGTGGAAAAAACTGCAGACTGTCCAAATTCGGAGTTGGCTAAATATTTTCGCTGTTTCTGAGCCATCGTGCATTGTCTCACTTTGTGGCTTTTCGCTTCCACGTCCGCGTGTGTAACCACACATATGGCATACCGTTTGATTCAGGACATTTGGGAGATTGATATTTGGTACCTTTTTTTTACATTCCATGGGGTTTTGACATGATTTCGACCTTTTTGAACGTTGTTTGATGTTCATTTTTTTTTAAAATCTGGTAAAAGTGCAAACTTCTACGAAGAACTGCGCCCACACCATTGATGGTATGAATGAACGAACTACAGCGTTACATAGCTGAAGGTGTGTAGATTTCAGGAATATATAGTTTGTGGGGGGTATTTTTGAGTTGGGGGGGTGTTTTGTGGAAAAACTGCAGACTGTTCAAATACAAAACTGGCTAATTTTTTTTTGCTGCTACTGACATTTGGCACTGGTCACGCTCTGGGTTAGTTGGTAGCCATGTCTCTGGGTACACCCATGAATGTGGCATACCGTTTTATTCGGGAGGGGTTAGGCTTTCATATTTGAGATGCGTTTGAACTTTCCTCCACAGTTTTTAGCTGAAATTCGCATTTGATTTTGTCTCTGATTTTACAGTTGAGGAAAAAAAGGAAAATGTGAGAAAGTAACTTACAATTTGACGAAGAGCTGCGTCCGGGTATCTGCATTTTGATCGAAACTAACCTCACTCGTAAAATCCTGCGAGTGTGTAGTTTCTAAAAATATCTCACTTGGGGGGATAGTTTAGATAATTTGGTAGATATTCTATGTTAACTGTCAGTAGTGGTTACACATTTTAATTTGGTGTAATATTCTAGGAGGTGCAGTTTTAGTTTGGGGGGGTCTCCTGTACAGGAAACGTCGGGTACCTACATATATCTGGTATCGTTGTACTCGGGAGTATCTGAGCTTTTAGAAACAGTAAGATTTTTGTGTGTAACCTTAAGATAACTATAAGTAAAAATGGGAAAAATCCATGAAAATTTGCAAATTTTTCATTTTTTTTACATATTTTACCCATAATTCCAGTAAAATTTCCAGAAAAGTGACAAAATTTTGTTACCATATTAAAGTACACTTTGTGCTGAAAAAAACAATGTATAATATTCCTGATTTACTGCAAGGTTTCCTACTGTAAAATTAGTCTAAAGCGATTAAGGACAAAATCCTGAAAATTCTTCTGGCAGTTAACGCAAAAAAAAATGAAAATCTCCTGGCAGTGAAAGGGTTAAAGCACACAGTGGGGCCATTTGGGGTTTAATTTTAGTTTTGGGGGTGGACATGCCATTCAATAGAGGCCCAGGAGAAAGTTTACATCCTATCCCATAATTAGAGATAAATTTGTGCCCCTGAAATCAATAATGCCCATTTGAGTTTATAGTTCTAAGTTATGAATACTCTTTGTCTTACAATGTTCATATTTACAAATAAAAATATGTGTTCAGCACACAAATACTTTGGACTAGAGTAAGATGTCAGACATGCAGGGTTATTCAATAAAAGTTCTTATCGTTAAAAGTGGTGCTAATTTTGCCCCAACCAATCAGATGTTAACTTTCAAAAGTTAAATAAGATCTGATTGTTTGGGGCAAAATTAGCACCATTTTAAACGATAAGAACTTTTATTGAATCTCCCTGATAGTGTATTAAGCATATCAGATATCACCATACTGCAAATAAAAACTATTGACATAATGTTTGGAATCTTCTTCAAACAAGCAGAATAGTTTAGCATGCTAACAAAAAAATAAAAAAATGCCATATGTAAATTTTCAGTTAAGACAACTTAAACACATGCATGAGAAAGTCATATACAAATTACTGTATTCTGAAAGAACCCTTTAATCTCTTTAATGGTTTGTTCTATGATTTGATAGTTACTCAATAAAGTGTTTACCTGCATATTACCAAGATGGCTTTATTTATGAGGATAAACATTTTTTGTAAAATATTTCCATAATGCATGAAGTTTACCTCAGAAAATCTTTGAATATCCTGTGTTAACGTTCCCACTCTTAGCCAGTTGTAATGTTTAAGGAATTTCACAATTGCTGGATTGACTGCATTGTCTGATGGAACCGTTCGGAAGAAGTATGGATATTTTTTCTTATCTGCTAAAACTGGTGTTGTTGCTGCAAATGAAAGCTGAAAAAGGAGTAAGAAGCAACATTAATTCTTTTATTTATAATGATGACGTTTATAACAAGTTTCTTAAGTTTACCTTGATCTCTAAAAAAAACCTTTAAGAACGTTACTTACAGCCTATCGATCTACTTTGTTCTGGCATTAATCTGGCTCCCTGCTTGAAAGAACTTGCAAGCAGGGGGCCGGACTGCCAGCCGCATCTGTAATTGGCTGATATGCGCCAATCACAGACGCGGCCGACATCAATGGAAAGCGCCGCGGGAACGAAGGGCTGTAAGTACAGTTCTATTTAAAAAATAAAAAAATAACTCAGTGGTTGGTGGTAGGCAGGGGGTATCTACCTTACACTAAAAGGATTTAATGATTGGTGGAACAACAAGCATGGAGTGACCCGGATGGTGGGAGGTGGAGAAACTCACTACTATGGAGCGCCAGGCTGCGTGAGAATGGAAAAGGCACGGACGTGAGGTGACGAAAGAGCTTTTATTTACACTGAGATGCTCCTGGTCTGATAAAAGAAGGTAGTGAAAACGTATGTATCTTACAATTGGCTGAATGGATTTTAATGATGTTGGGCTTGTTTTAAAGCTAGAATAATGGCCAATAACATATGAAATTGTGGTTTTGGGGGTGGACATTCCCTTTAAGGGCTACTCCATTTCCTTCCCGATCAACAAAAGTTCTACTGCAAAAAGAAAACTTGTGGCCACACGTGAAACTAAGTACATTAGTATAACAGTTAGAGAGCAATGCCAGCAAACTGAACTTTGGTAATGTTATGGAAATATCAATACTTAATTATTTAATATGCACCTTTTCAGTGGGCTTCCTTATTAAATACCACCTTTATCATAGGTGTAAAGTGATAAATATTTTGGGTTTGCTATAATGAGCTATAATGGAATACTCCATATTCACACACATTTAGTTCATATATCTGATTTATCATTTTTACAAAAGATAATCAAGGAGATTCAATAAAAGTTCTTATCATTTAAAATTGTGCTAATTTTGCCCCAACCAATCAGAACTTATTTAAAATTTGAAAGCTAACTGATTACTGATAATCTGATTGGTTGGGGCAACCCTGAATGTGCCCTTACAGTGTACCCTGAGACAGTGGAATAGCTTGTACTGTGCACATGACCAGGGTGTAATGCCCGGTGCCCTGGGTCTTGCTGCAGCCAAAGAAACAAAGCTTCCCTGAAGAAATTAAGCCCTGGCTGAAGGAACTAACGTCCACGCAGGGCCGGATTTCCCACTAGGCCACCTAGGCCGCGGCCTAGGGCGGCACAACCACCAGGGGCGGCAAAATAAAACCACATTTTTTCCCCCAAGTTAGGCCGTATTGCATCCCCATATTAAATTTACACGACGCACATTCAGGGTTATTCAATAAAAGTTCTTATCGTTCAAAATGGTGCTAATTTTGCCCCAACTAATCATATGTTATTTAACATTTGAAAGCTAACATCTGATTGGTTGGGGCAAAATTAGCATAACGATAAGAACTTTTATTGAATAACCCTGATTATTTGGCACACAACAGAGCCTTACTGGTCTCTGTTAAATGTGCAGCGATTGCTGATTTGCTATGGGCAGCAGGTCCCTCTCCCACTCACAAAGCTCCGCTTCAGCCAATGAATTACCGCGTACGGGGGGAGGGGAACAGGAAGTACAAGTTAGCTGGCCTAGGGGAAAAAAAAGTATAAATCCATCCCTGCATCCACGGCTTTTGTTTTCTTTGGCCACGGCTTTGCTTCTTTGGATGTAGACCCGGCAAGACATCTGCTTTGATGTGAAATTGCATTTAAAGATATAACTCACTAAACCACTATGCTATTGCAGTAACTTACCTCATTCTCCCTTCCTACCATCATCCCCATAGATGTTTTTAGAGTGTCCTAATTATAATTAGTGTTGTTTAGAGGATAAAGGTTTCCAAATAATGTATAACTCAGTCCTGAGAAAAATTGCAGGCTGACTGTTAAAATGTGTGGTGTGTTTTACAGATATTGCAGGTTTTAACACAGAGGTTACAATTAATTGGTCAGGGACACTGAATGCAGCACAGTTTGTCATCAGAGGCATTTCTACAGTCTGTATATTAGAGATTAGGGGTACATTATTACCGAGTAATAAATGGATAAAAAGTCATTTTTGTGTGTGTCATTTTTGTGTGTGTATTGCTGCATGCCATCAATTTAGTACAAGTATAGCCCCTCCCTCTCTTAACCAACTCTTCCTTCCATCTGGGAGGACTTTCTGTGTAGTCAAGCAAGCTCAGTAATCACTATGAGTCAGCACTGGGAGGAGGTACTTAAAAAAAAAGATAACAAAGAGTTCTGAAGTGTGGGAAAGCTTTATTTCATTATTCATTATTTATAACTGTTTCCATCTAATTTTATTGTACTTTATTTGTTACATAATGTTCCAATCGATCTGTCTTAAATGCAACTCGAAACTGCCATGGCAATGTTTTCCAGGATTCCTGTCTCCCTGTTCTATCCTCTGTCATCATGGAGCTATTCAAGCTAACAGTAACATCTATTATCTCGGTCAAAGACAGCACAATACTACAGATTATTTTTACATTTTTCATGGTATGCCAAGTTAATGTGTTACAAAAAGAAATCACCTGTGGATAATATAAGTTCTAGACAACGCTCCCAACACGGGAAGAACACATATAATAGTAGTAGTGCCAGAGATGAAGGGAAAACCAAGGTGGCTACTCATGAAGACTGTAAAAATGCCTTTATTGAAACAAATTGGCAGACATGAAACAACACCACAAAAGTGGGTCCTTGCTTGACGTGTTTCGTGGTTACAAACCATTTCCTCAGAAGCAAGTTAATGGGGGTTATTCAATAAAAGTTCTTATTGTTTAAAATGGTGCTAATTTTGCCCCAACCAATCAGATGTTAGCTTTCAAATGTTACATAAGTTCTAATTGGTTGGAGGCAAAATTAGCACCATTTTAAACGATAAGAACTTTTATTGAATCTCCCTGTACGTGTCATGTCAATTGAAAAGATGTATATACATTGTTTTTTGGGGGGGAAAGGAACATGATTTTGGCCATTCTGGTTACATAGATCTTTATATTACCAAGCTATACATCTACTATATTGTTCTAAAGTAATAATTCTGTATGTAAACTTACTTGACTGTGCCCCATGTAGGGGACAGATCTGCAAAAAATGGTATAGTGATAGTTAGGAAGAGTGATAGTTCCCAGTAATTTAAAAAAGCAATTAATTAAAAAATGTATTTTAGTATAGATGCATTTTAAGTCAGAATACCAGCAAATATATACTGTGAATCATTCAGAGGCATGCTCTGTTCTCATTGTTAAGAAACATTTACTAACTAAAAGATTAAACTTTTTTTCTTATAATCTTAAAGGTGTCCTTTGAAGTGATCTATTGGCGAACAATGGACGAGTGTGGCTCAATAGCGTACGGCTCAATAGTGTATCTGTATGAACTGATCATAACCCCACGCAAACAACACTTCTCCAGTGTTAAAAGTCCCAGCTGGTTTAATCTGTCCTCATAGTCAAGCCCCTCCATTCCCCTTATTAATATAGTTGCTCTTCTCTGAACTCTTCCCATTTCCAGGATGCCCCTTTTATATACAAAATTCAAAAACTGCACTTTACCAGTGCTTTGTAAAAATGGAGAATAATATTTTTCTCTCTTGAGTCTATACCCCTCGTTATATACAGTAAGACAATTTCATGCTAGCTTTAGCCATTGCAGTTTGACATTGTTTGCTACAGTTGTTATTTTCTTGAACCCCAAATAATTTTTCTGACAGAGATTCCCTTAGCACTCGGCCATTAAAAGTATAGGCAGCACAAGGATTGTTTAAACCCATATTCATCACATCACCTTTCATTTCTCAACATTACTTCTCATCTGTGACTTTGCAGCCCATTCTGACAATCTATGAAGGTCCGCCTGCAGCAATTGATGTTCCCAAAGCTCCACAGATTTTTGTCATCACTAAACACGGACACCTTAATCTTAATACCAACTTATACCTCACGTTTTCATAGAGATCTATTGTCCTAAATTCATTTTGATTACTACATATAAGATTAGTCAAAATCCACAATATGATCCCACAACAAAGTTTCCAGTATTTTCCCTACCACTGATATTAAAAGAAAGAACTTATTAGGATAGAAAAGGGACCCTTCCCTTGGAAACATATTCAGTGCTAACAGTACTACATACCAAGATATAAAAGTAGTTGTTATTAAAGGCCCTGCTTATAGAACTTGTAATCAAAGTATCCTATCACACAGACAGCTTAGCACTCTTATATGACTGTTTGCTGGTCATGTGCCATGTGCCTACATGACCAGTTTGCTGCACCAATATCCTAAAATTCCCAGTTTACTACTACAGCATCATAAAATCTTCAGAATGCTGTATTTGACCAGTATCATAAAATTCCCAGTTTATTGCACCAGTATCATAAAACTCCCAGTTTGCTGTACAGTGTAATTGATTTGCCAATTTGCTGAACCAGTATCCAGTTTGCTCTCTATCTGTGTATCTATCTGTCTACCTCTCTATGTGTCTCTGTATCTGTCTACCTCTCTGTTTATTTATCTAGTAAATATCTAATGGGTGTGGATTGGTCATGGGAGGGAAGGGGCCTAAATCATTTTCACCACATGGCACACATGTATTACTGCCTTACATCTATGGTGCACTTAGGAATGCCCCTGCCATTAGACACATTGATTTCTATTTTAAGTATTTTTAATTTCTATTTTGAGGGAAGCAAACCGCATTGTTGCATGACAACTTTCTCAACATTTTTATATTTTAATGTTGAAATAAAATATAGATCTGTATTCCTCTGAATCTCCCATTGTAGCCAAACTTTACATGGAAGATGTGGAAAAAAGAACCTTGGACAAATACAAGTGATCAACTCCAAGCTAGAGAAGTAAAAGCTTTTACTAAACACATAAATGCAGCGGCTAGAAACACATTTAAGTGCAAGCGATATCTTCATTGAGAGTATTATTCTCAAATGTGATTATCTTACAACAGCAGATAATGTGTCCTGTGAGCAGAGATAGCTCTACTTAAAATGTACCAGTTTGGGGGGGAATTCCTTTCATATGCCAAGAGCATAGTTATGTCCTGCTGAAAAAAAAGATCACTTCACTTTTAAGTACCACGTATGGAAGTTAAAGGGAAGGCAAAAAAAATATATAGAAATTCCTAGCCTCCTATGAATGTAGGAATGCTTAAAAGCAGGAATTTCTAGCCCATAGAACCTTTCCCAGAGTATTGCCATTAACCCTTGAGTGCCAGCACTTTCCCAGTGTATTGCCATTAACCCCCTCCTTCCTTCACTCTACTCTGCAACATTGTTCAGGCTCTCTACTCACTACCATGTTGCAAATTACAGCAGGAGAACAAGGAGAGTAGTTTTAAAAAGCAAGTAGAAGCTGACAGGTGCTCAACATAGGCACCCTAGTTCTTTGCCTAGGTGGCCTATGCCTAAAAAACAGTCCTGATTAAAGGAAGGAGAGTAACTAATTTCTTTATAAATGTCATCTGAGAGTCACCTTGCCTTCTAAGACAGCTCTGGTCACCTTTAAATGGTTGTATTTTGTTTTTTATTCATCTGTATACTTTTCAATAAGTACACAGACACAGGACCCTAAGGATCATCCTGAGCCATCATTCTGAATTCATCTTATCACCTTTTGGACTACAGCCATATTGTTGAAATAAAAGGGTTGCATCTACCTTAAAATAAATGCCTATTTAAAAAAAACATTTTCTGTATCCATACATTCATTTGTTATAGTATAAAATACATGTCTGTCTTTTGCTCAAGAAAAACACTTAATCAAAATCTGTCACTTGTTAATACAGCCATTCCTGTGATAACTTCATTTAATGTAATAGGACACATGCATGCATATTCAGTTATATTGATAAATTGTGCTTACACTGATAATTTGTATGAGAGTGATTGCAAATATTAATAAGTAAAAAAATATATTATATTATTATTATATATTATTAGATTATATACAGTAATATTATAGCACATAAACTATAGACATAGAACCATGAACTGTATGGATAGTAAACAGGACTGATTAGGTAAATAATGTTTTCAGCACAGAAAAAAGCAGTTGATTTACTTTCTTACTATTACTTCTTCATTTTTAAACCCTAAAAAAAGATTTAAATAGCTTGCATATAATCCCTTACTCAAAAAAAAAATCAAGCAATCATCGATCAGATGAGGGATTAAAATGGTGTTAAAGGCGTTCTATAACCATATAAAGGTATTCTATAACCATATAAATCTTGAGCCTGCACAGAGCATTTAATATCCCTTATAGAGATGGCCTAACTTTCGAAAGTTCGGTCCATTTTCGAACTTTCGAACTTCTAAAAAAGTTCATAAGTCCGAAAACGGACCCATTAAAGTCAATGGGGGTAAATAGTTCGAATAAACTTTCCGAAATATTGCAGTGTAAACTTACCTTACAGGCCCCTGGGACCTGGGAGATGGTCCGGGGAACAGCATGAAAACCACACACGTGCTACTTTCCGTGTGCTGCTTTCAGTAAGCCTCGAACGTTCAAGGATTTTAAAACGTTCAGCAAAACTTGAACAGCTGCTTCCGAAAATCCCAGAACGCCCGGAGATTCCCAAAATCGGCCATTCGCGGATTGCCGAACGTCCGACAACCCGGCCGGACATTCGGGGGTCCCGCAGCTTGAAACCAGGACCCCCTCCTGGGGGGTTAAGGGGTCCCCAGCTCGAACCGGGACCCCCCTCCCCAGCACTTATAAGTGCCTTTGCGGCCCTTGGAAGCAGGGGCGTGTTTTGGGGGGGATTCCTGGTGCCTGGAATCCCCCCTTTCTGTGTGCTCAGTGCAGTCTGCTGTTCTACTTCTCCTGGTGCCCATAGACTGTTACATAGATTGTTATATAGATTGTTACATTGTTAATTAAGCTGTGAGTGAGAAGCAGCATTTGTATGTTTCAAAAATATATCCAGTCTGCCCTGTGATTGACAGCAGCATAACTAATCATAATTGATACAAAAGCGTATCAATATTAACCCTGCAGCTGCCTGAGGTGATTGCTGACACTGGGTTTATATACATTTCTTACTGTACTTACCCCACTGTGATGGAGCTTATTGAGCAGGAATTAAGAAATTCTGGAGGTGGTAGCTGACTATTAACATAGTCAGCAATACATGTGTGCCATGTGTGTATCTCCGTTTTTAGAAGATATCAATGTGGTGGGGGGTTGGGGCTAAATTAGCACCATTTTAAATGATAAGAACTTTTAATGAATCTCCCTGAATGTTTATAAAGAGATAGAGCATGCCCTGATAAAAGATTAGAATCTCAGAATAGACAAACTAAATTAGGTATTTTATTTTAATTCCCATAAAAATGAAAATGTATTACTTTAATTCTTTAAAAGTTTACAGTTATATAAGATAAAAGTCATATTGGGTAAGCAAAGAAAAGGGTAATTTTCAGTTTTGTTTATTTTGGAAATAGAATTTCAGTTTTGAATACATTGGTTAACATCTTGTAATTCTAAATCAAGTAATCTCTTAATCGCTTTTGTTCTAGACAGAGAAGATAATCTCTAAATCTTTCCTAAAACACATTCTAACCATAATACAAATGGCGAACACTGTGAGACATAATAAAAGAGTGTAAGAGACCATATTATGGGTTCCACAACAAAATGTCATGTTTCAATTATACTTTTCATGACAAATAGCAGAATTTCTATTTAATAAGCACAATTATCTATGTGATGTAAAAGTGCTAGTATTAATCATGTTTTCATTAATATATAATACCTGCTTCTATAATACTGTATAAATATATTTCTTGTCAGGTTCTAAAACAACTGCAGCTAGTGCGGACATGACCAGTGATTTGGAACTGTATGGTTTGATGGTTACACAAGCATTGTAGGGCTTTAAGGCTGTAGGGCTCATTTTAATTTTAAATACAAAATATTGCTATGTATTTATATGATTCGGTATAGTATGGTCTTGTGATTTCAAATAAAGTATGGTTTTTGAGCATTTGCGTGTTTCTCTTTTTATTGGGGTCTGTTAAAGAATGTCTGTGCTTGGTTACCATACATACCAGAAATATCTGCATTCCAAATCCCACCACTTCTGATAGCCACCAGATCAACTCTTCCTGCTGCCCGCCAGTGACTCTTACTCATGGCCATTGTTGCTAGCCATTCCATTTGGCATCAGTGCCAGTCAGTCTATCTACCTCAGTTTGTCAGCCAGTCCACAGACCCAGTTTGCCAGACAGTCCAACAGTGTCAATTTTTTAACCAGTCCACAGACCCAGTTTATCAACCATTTTATCAATCCTACTTCCTGATATATCAGATTTACAAAAAACACATGAAATTCTCCATCTAGAAATTAAAACCTTTCTCAGAGAGTGAGCTCCTTCATATCTTGTATTGATATAAACCATATATACTGTAAATTGACAATACAAATGCAATGTAAGGGGATAAAACTTTGTTAACAATTGTAAAAACAATGGTTCATATGTTAAGGAACTAGTGACTTGACTACTAACATTGTACACAAACTGGGTTTCCTTTTTTTAATTTATGGAGTCTATTTTAACTTTATACTGTATGATGAGCACCTAAAACACATTTGGCAACATGCTGTATACTAATATATGCAGAAATTCGCACAGAGTGGCTGGTGTCAAAAATGATTAAAACGGGTTATTTATTTCTGCTGAATGTCATTTCCCTCACTTTAACGGCCTTGTACTCTCCTACTGACATTTGCTATTTTTACTCCTGGAAGTCCTTTAGCTTGTCTGGTATCCAATATTTGTAATTCTGTATGGATAAATGCTGCTAGAATGCAAATGGATGCTTGAGGGCATTGTGCCTTCAAAATAGAAAAGCTACTAATTAATTTCCTCAAAAATATCAATAAAGGAAATGCACATACACACACGCACTCAATAAAAGACACGTACACACACACACATATATTATTACGAATTGACAAGGCATCCTCGTTCTTGTGCTAAATAACAAATTTATTTTATTTTTTATTTATTTATTACTACAAACATGCCATTCTACGCGTTTCGGACATCTTTCTGGCTGTCATTAAGAAGCTAGCAAGATGGTCGAAATGTGTAGAATGGCATGTTTGTAGTGGAAATAAATTTGTTATTTAGCACAAGACCCAGGAGTACCTAGTCAATTCGCAAATGCATGTTACCCCTTTGTGAATGATCACCCCATCAACTGGGGTTTTCCTATTACCCAAATCATATCAGGTCAATTTGATCTTTATTCATCATTTTTCTTATTCCACCTTGATCCAGTATTTAGAAATCCACTGTAAAGGAAGTCAATTAAATTTGCAGCCTTGTGCATGAGATTGTAATTACAGCAAAAAGAAAGGGAGAAAATGAACAGCTTTTATTTATGGAAGCATTTACATTTCTGGGTCAATCAAAATATAATGAGAACCAAAGTGAAAAAAACAACAACTTGGGCTAGAAACAAAGTGCACCAGCTCAGAGTCACAGCAGTCCAATGACATTAAAGATGAAGGGTTTTAATGTTGAATCGTGGGGCTGTCATCTTTGCTCCACCTTTTGTACCCAGTGGCTATCACACATGCCCAATAGCAATGGTTTTGGGACTAAGACAAATTTGCAAACTCATTTGCACTGATATTCACTTCAGGGGCAAGTGCAGGGGGATTCCTAAATGGGTTACTACTGAACAAGCCCAGAAGTCAGAGCTGTGACACTGAAGAACTTGCTGAATATTGTCAGTATTAGGACTTTTTAAGCAATTTAGAAAATTCCATTACTTGCTCCCTTTACTAAAGTAGAGGGAGTCGATAACTTCAAACCATGCATAGGCACATTGATTGATTGTTCGGTATAAAGAATATACAGAACAATCACACCTGTGTGTATATAATATGTATATTATATAATGCATTTTTTATTATTATAAATTTACCAACATCTTCCATGGTGCTTTAAAATTACATATTAATGCATGTTATATACAAGGGTAGTACAAATTATACAAAGTCATACATACTACTACAAGGGTAATGCATAAAAGTGCATCCAGTGATGAGTTCATTTACAGAAATACCATTAAACACAAGGAAAGAGGGTTCTGCCCAGTGAGCTTACAGTCAGCAATACAACCACCACCAAGATTTCTTAATGTCCCCTCTTCCTGCTCATTAAGCCCTTACAGTGCAGTAAATACATTAAGCACTGTAAGTACAGTAAGTACCAGTCACAGCAATCACCTTAGGCAGCTGCGGGGTTAGTGGTAACACTGAAATAAAATTTGTTTGCAGTAAATTACAGCGTGGAGTCTCCTTCCAACCTTGCTTGTTTGCTGAAATTGCTGATCCTCCTTGTTTAGGCTCTTGCCAGCTCCAACATTTTGAATGTTGACTTTAAACATACCTCCAAACTTTCTGGGGGTGGGGCCTAAAAAAGGACATTAATCAGCTCTGCCCTATCACACCCCCAAAGTAAGACACCCCCAAAAAATTGAAGCACCCACGCAGCAAAGGAAAATAAGGAAGGCAAAAGATATCCTTAGAAAGTCCTGCTACCTTACACAAACACACAAAAGGACATAAATATACTAATACACATGTAAATATACTGTACAGCGAAAGACACTATGCATACTCACAGATGCACCATATACAACATGCCCTCACAACATATACACATAAACTATGCACACATGCACATACATTTGATGCACACAAATCACATGTCAAGCACACACCATGTGAACATCTACACCCAATAAAATTCACAAACATATTGGCCAACAACATGCACATGCGCCATTATTACCAATTGTACACACATTAAATATCTAAATACATACGCAAATATAATTAGGCAACAAAATGCAAACACAAGTTTACACCCCCCCTCCCCATCAAATATTTAAAAAAAAATCACATTATGTAACCATACAAGTAAACAGACATATTGAACTGTACTTGGTAATACATACAGCAGTATCACTTTACTTTTTCTACTTTTAGCTTTTTCCATACTTCTTGCCTATTTTCTCCTTCTGCCTTTATACCTTTGTCATTAAACATTTACCCATTCTGCTTTCAGTTTCTCTATTTTGTTTTCACCCTTCTTTCCCTTTTTCTATTCCACTACCCCTTTTCCAGTTCCCATTCTTTCCCTGCCTTTCCCATTCTGCTTTATCCTTTCTCACTCTGCTTTAAAATTTTCCCATTTTGCTATGGCCTTTCTGGTTTTAAATGTCAGTTAAATAAAACCCGAGCCTGCGTCTTCAACCATAGACCCGGACTATATCCATAACATTTTTGTGGTGCCAAGAGGTTTCTCAGATCTTTCAAGACTCTAGCAACACAGCCGAAGAGGTATGTGTGGTTTAGCACAATAGTGTTTGTTAAAGCCTATTATCCCTTATTTACAGGTGTGGCATTGGGTTAAATATTTAATAAAACAATATACAAAAAAGTGACAAGAAAGACAAAGAAAACAGCATTAACTTGCAGGTGCAAAGTGTATTACATTATGCTATATTTGGGTCTGTGACAGTCACAAGGAGGTGTGTGAAAGTTACATGATGTGCTGTTTAAGAACCCCCACCCCAGAAATAATTAAATGATCTTTTCCAAAACTATTTAAAGACCTGCAAACATTTGGGGGCAGGGCTTATGATGCAGCAGATGATGCTCTGTTACAGCAGCAGGATACATCTGGGCATGCTCTGTGCCCTTGGCAGTGGGGGCGGGACAATTGTGCTTGTCCTCTGCTAGCTGGAAAAATCACCCTTTATACAGCCGTAACTTTGGATAGACTGCAGCTAGAAGCATGATCCTGGAGTAATTTTAAAGGTATGAGAGGCAGCCAATCAAATATGCGGCTGCCGGCAATGGAGACAGCCGTGGGAGAGAAGGGCTGTAAGTATAATTCGGCTTCTTTTTTTAAAGAACTAATGTGGTGGTTAGGGGTGGGCAGGAGTTAGCTACAGCATATTAAAAGGATTACATGCTAGGTGCAATGGCTGCAGAGGATGTACCGGATGGTCGGAGGGGGGGGCCTCTACTGCGCATGTCAGCATCCCTCCCGGGGGCAAGACAGGAGGCAGAGACCTTTGGAAAGGAAGACAGCCACTACTCCTGTTTCCTGGACTTTGTACTGGCACTGCAGGGGAACCATAAGGATCAGGATTGTAAGGTAAGGGTGTTTTTAAAATAAATAGAGGGGCCAGTATAGGGTAAAATTTTTGTTTTAGGGGTTGACATGCCAACTGTAGTCCATAACAATACATTTTAAACAGTGAAAGTAATTGATGCAGCTCAGAATACAATTTATGTGAAGGGTAGAAATAAGCTTGAGAGATCTTTCAATGTCATTCAACATTTGTCTATAACATCAAAAGAGACTAAAAGAAGCATGTTATTTTGCATGGCCCTGGACTCAGGCCAAAAGTAACTCACCCTGGGAGGCTGGATAGATATCAGCTTAACCCTGGAAATCTGCATAGCTAACAGCCTACATTGCTCTGCTGTGTTGTGGCTGGAATGGCTGATGAACAGGGGTTAACAGCAAGTGATTGTCATTCTTGCATTTGCGATTCTTTTGACAATCGGGGGTTTGCTACATAGTAACATAGTAATTAAGGTTGAATAAAGACATTCGTCCAGCAGTCCAACCTATTCCCTTTTTTTTTTTTTTTTTTTTTATTTATTTATTTTTTTTTAACCCTACCTAACAGTTGATCCAGAGGAAGGCAAAAAACCCCAGCTAAAAAAGGGGGGAAAAAATTCCTTCCTGACTCCAAACGGCAATCGGAAAGTATCCCTGGATCAACCAGATCATGCATTAATACCAGTAATTCTCAATATTTTTAGTTTTAGAAACTTATCCAGGCCTTTTTTAAAGTTATTCAATGAACTGCCATACCACCTCTGCTGGAAGACAGTTCCACAGTTTCACCGTTCTCACTGTAAAGAAACCTCTCCTAACTTGAAGATGAAACTTCTTTTCTTCCAACCTTAAAGGATGTCCACTCCTCTGATTGACCTATAGTGAACAATGCACCGAGAGTTCACTGTATGCCATTAATATTTTGTATAAGGTATCATGTCCCCACGCAACCGCCGCTTCTCCAATGTAAACAGCCCTAACTTGTCTAATCTGCCTGCATATTCAAGCCCCTCCATTCCCCTATTAATTTAGTTGCCCTTCTCTGAACTGCCTCAATTTCCAATGTCCCTTTTGTATATGGGATTCCAAAACTGCACCGCATATTCCAAATGTGGCCTTACCAGTGCCTTGTAAAGAGGGAGAATAATATTTTTCTCTCTTGATTCCATTCCCCTCTTATACAAGACAATATCTTGCTAGCTCTAGCTGTTGCTACCTGGATTGTTTGCTACAGCTAAGTCTGTTATCTACCGAACCCCCAAATCTTTTTCCATTCAGATGCACTTAACACAGAGTTTTTATGGTGTAGTGGCACAGGGATTATTAAATCCCAAATGCATCACCTTACATTTATCAACATTGAATCTCATCTGCCATTCTGCCCTTTTGATAATCTATCTAGGTCTGCTTGCAGCACTTGCACATCATTGGAAGTTTCCAAAGCTCTGCATAATTTAGTGTCATCAGCAAACACAGAGACCTTGCTCTCAATGCCCCCTTCTAAGTCATTTATAAACAGATTAAACAGAAGCGGCCCCAGTACAGAACCCTGAGGAACTCCGCTTAGAACTTTAGCCCACATAGATGTAGCTCCATTAACCACCACTCTCTGTTTGCGGTCCAATAACCAGTTCTCTATCCTGAACAATGTTTCTTCAAGGCCAACAGTCCTCAGTTTATACATTAGTCGCCTAGTGGCACAGTATCAAAGGCTTTTGCAAAATCCAAATATACCACATCCACAGCTGTGCCTGAATCTAACTTCTTACTCACTTCTTCATAAAAAACAATTAAATTTCTGGCATGATCTATTTCTCATAAATCCATGCTGACTACTACTAATAGATAATCTCTGGAGACAAAGTCAAGGATATGATCCCTTAACAAAGTTTCCATCACCTTCCCTACCACTGATGTTAGGCTTACAGGTCTATAGTTCCAGGCTGTGACGACTACCTTTTTTGAATATTGGTATTACATTGGCTTTTTTCCAATCCAGCGGCACATCCCCAGACAAAGCGAATCTGAAAAGATGAGACACAGTGGTCTTGCTAGAACTGAACTAAGCTCTTTTAAAATCCTAGGATGCAATCCATCTGGTCCTGGCGCTTTATTGATATTAACTTTGTCTAATTGATTCCGTCCATATCCTCTGTTATCCAATGTGAAAACTCTTCATTTCCTCCCTGCACATTGTTACAATCCCTACTGTAAGGATTCTCAACAGTAAAAACCGATGTAAAAAAACGGTTTAGCAGATTAGCCTTTTCGGCATCCTCTACAACCACCTCAGCTCCATTATTTAATGGTCCACACTTCGTCCTCATTTTTTTACCATTTATATACTTAAAAAACTCTTGGGTTGACTTGCTTTGTTCGGCAATCCGTGTTCATTTTCTATTTTAGCTAGTTTAATTGCTTTCTTGCACTCTTTATTACACTTTTGAAGTCCCTGTAAGCCGTTTCTGTGCCTTCTGCTTTCAAAATTTTAAAAGCCCTTTTCTTTTTTTCCATTTCCCTTTTTACCTGAGCATTAAGCCTGCAGGAGTGACCTAATTTTTTTACACTTGTTTCCTAAAGGTACCGATTTGGAAATGTTAGTTTAATATCCCTTTAAAAGTGGTCCACATCTGCTCAGTATCTTTACCTAGAAACAGTTCCCCCCAGTCTATGAGCAGGAGCGATTCCTTTAAAAGCATAAAATTAGCTTTCCTAAAGTTAAAAGTTTTTGTTAAGCCAGTGCACTTTAGCTTTCTGCAACCTATATTAAATGACACTATATCATGGTCACTATTCCCTAAGCTTCCCATTACCTTCATCTCCAAAATGAGCTCTGGGTTATTAGATATCACCAGATCCAACAACGCATTCTTTCTAGTAGGAACTTCTACCATCTGTGAAAGAAAATGCTCATATAGGAAATTTAAGAACTTTATACCTTTTGAGGTGCTGGCAGTTCCATTACTCCAATCTATTTCAGGGTAGTTAAAATCCCCCATAACCAGAACATGCCCCATACCAGCAGCCTTCGCCAACTGCATATGGAGATTCATTTCCACCTCTTCCCCAGCATTTGGCGGCTTATAACACACTCCAACAATTAATTTACCTACCTTCTTGCTTCCTGTACACAGTTCCACCCATAATGTTTCTGCCGCATCGTTTGCTCCCCCATCTATTCCATCTTTTAAATTTGGCTTCAATTCCTGTTTAACATACATACATACTCCTCCTCCTTTCTTATTAACTCGGTCATGTCTAAATAAGGAGTACCCTTCAATATTTACTGTCCAGTCGTGTGAATCATTAAGCCATGATTCTGCTATACCAATTACATCATACCTTTCCTTTAACGCTATTATTTCAAGTTCGCCGGTTTTTCCAGCCAGACTCCTTGCATTTGTAAACATACATTTTAGATTATCAATTGATTTACTTCCATACATGGTCGTACATGCCTCCTTATCCTCTATGCTCCCCCCTCCTCCTTCTCCTCCCTCCGTTGTGTTACTAGCCCCCAGATCCCTAACTTCTCTATCTACCCCTGTGTAGTTAAACGTTCCCTAGTTTTAATATAAACATTAATTGTATTGCATCAATTATTCTCTTTTAAGTTATGATTGTTACAGGACATAAATTTTGTTCACTTTTAAGAATCACATGACTTAATTAAGGCACTATCAGGGTTATTCAATAAAAGTTCTTATCGTTAAAAATGGTGCTTACTTTGCCCTAACCAATCAGATGTAAGCTTTCAAATGTTAAATAAGATCTGACTGGTTGGGGCAAAATTAGCACCATATTAAACGATAAGAACTTTTATTTAATCTTCCTGCAAGTACTGGGCTTAAGCTTTGACAGCTTTCATCAAATTTTCACAGAATTTCGCTCAGATTTTGGTCAGTGATCAAAATGGTGATCATCCTCTACTGAAGCTATTGCTTGGCCTATCTGTGGTATTTAATTAAATCAACTGAACTTAGTTCTTGAAGTTCTTGTTTCGCTAGTCATATGACTGGCTTTCTACATTCAGAATTACTTGTACAAGACTCTGTTGGCAATAAATACCCTGAAATGGGTCCCAATCAGGTTCGTACATTTAGAGGGAAACCTTGCTTGTTCAGGTGCTGATTGACAGGCAACAAATGGGGGCTAATTTATAGGTGGATATTGGGGTATCTACAATGAAGGTACATTTGAGGACTCTGGTGCATTACATGGTGTTTATTAAATGGGATGTTTCAGACAGTTGCCCTAGAACTAAACCTACTGTATATGTTCTGTGCTTCCTGTTTTTGTGTAGGGATAAAAAAAAAAAACAGTAAATTTCATTCCACCAGGTGTTCTGCAGAACTTCTTAAAATTCTAACGGGGCAATTCGCCAAGGAGCGCTGCAGCCACGCAGTACTCATTTGTCCCCCAAATTCCTCGCGCTAAGTGATTTACAGTCGGAAATCGATCAAAAGTGAGCAAATCGATTTACCAGAGGCTGCGCGGGTCTTACCACGTAAGTACTTAACGCCAGCTATAGGTGTTAAACACTTATGTGCGGGTGAGATTCACCTTCTCCCTATAAAAATCTGATTTAAACCTGATTTGTTTCAGAATTTGCTTTTTCAACCACATTTTTGATCTCAATTTAAATTTGTTTTACCGCATTTTGCCTTTGACATGATTTTTAACTTTTTGAACTACATTTCCAAATATTTAATTTAGGATTTTCAATGTCAATTTTCACATTTTTTTTTACTTAGGGGCATATTTATAAAGGTTTGTTAAACTTTTTGCCTTTTGCTATTTATAAAGCAGTGATAACCAGTGGCGAAAGGTCATTACCACTACATTTCGCTTTTCGCCATACATCGCTGCGGTTACCGCTCAAGCATATTTATAAAATGGCGAAAAGTGTATTTTTGAGTTAAGTTCAGCCATTCAAATTCGCCAAGTCTGAGGTGGCGAAAACACATAAGTGCCCATTTATTTAGCCTGCCAATGGGTCCATGGAGGTGTCAGTACATTGTGGAGTGTTTCTCAATACTAATTAGCATTTTTTGCTTTTTAAAGATCTTTTTTTTTAAGGTTCTGATTTTCTTTATTTACCAATAACGTCAAAAGGTGGTCTGAGGGACATGTTTATAAAGGGACATTATTTTTGCTTTTTTCCCCACCAGCCTTTACCATAATTTTTTAAACTTTCATCTTTTCCTTTCATCAACGTTATTAAAAAGGCGAATTTTCATCAAAAGCAAAAATTATCTAGCAAAAAATAGCACTAATAATGCTGAAAAAGCTCAGCACATATGATGGTAAATAGGTAATACTCCCTGGTGGTTTTTCAAAGTAGTATTAAATTGGTTAATACACACTGAACACCTATCTTTGTTATTTAAAAATAACATTTGCAGGGAGATGCAATATCCCACGCTAACGAGAAAATAAGCGCTAAAATCGCGCTAACCTATGTACTAACGTCTTAGAGAAGGTTTTGCACTGCCTGCACTATGTCGCAAATTTCTGAGCGCAGCGCAAAGGGATGCAATTAATTTTGCTCTGTTTTTGCGCTAGTTTTTTGCGCGACAATTAATGCCTCTTCAATGGTGTCTTTAAAATAAGCGCAAAAGTTCACAATGTATTAACAGTCGCAAAGTAGTTAATACATTGCAGAAACGAGTGCATGTGGGATGCGAAATATATTGCATCTCCCCCTTGATGTCTTTTTCAGCCAAAGATAAAAATAGTGTAAAACTCAAAAGGCGAAATTTCTCTATTTTATTAATAGGATTTATTTTTTAGTATTGCTTATTTTCAGCAAACTGCAGTAACATACCATAGTGCTGTGTAAGAAATAGTCATGTTAATGGAACATTCCAGTAAGTAATGATGTTTGGCGAAAATTCTGGTAAAACTGCAAAAAATGCAACAAAAGGGAGAAAAAGGGCAAAAAGGTGAAAATTCACCTATTTATAAATAGCTTTAAATAAAAAAAAAGACAAAAATAGCTCTGAAATTACACTAGAGAGCACTCTTTTCGCAGTGATAACACACTTAACACAATGAATAAGCAAAAACTATCGCCACTATTAGCGATAATTTTCCGCAAAGGCGAAAACGAGTGTTTTTAAAAACAAGGCGAAAATAGCATTATTTGTCATTGCGATGTCCTGCGATAGGGAAATAGCGATCGTTTATAAATATGCCCCTTAATCAACATATTCAAAATGTTGAAAATCACAATCATAAATTTGAAATTTAATATTGAAAATTTGAAAACTACACAAGATACATGAATTCCAAAACAAATACCAGGTTCATTTCAAAATAGGGACCCATCTCTAGTTTTGTGTTCTTCAGTCTTGAATAGAGATGGCCGGACTTTCGAAAGTTCGGTCCGTTTTCGTGCTTTCGAACTATATGGAAAGTAAGAAAGTTCGAAAAAACGGCCCCAATAAAGTTAATGGGAGTCAAATAGTTCGAAAAGTTAGAATGAAATACAATTAAAATATCAATGGTAACTTAATGTAAATGGCTGTGGGACCTGGGAAATGGTCTGGGGAACATGTTTGAATTATCCCATGAACAACTTGCGGATTTGATAATTCGATATTTACTCGCGTATTGGTATAATAGACCTTTTACTCGCGGATTAGTGAATTCGATATTTACTCGCGTATAGGTAGAATAGACATTTTACTCGCCAATTCGATAATTCGATATTTATTCGCCTAGAGGTATAATAGACATTTTACTTGTGGATTTGATATTTGATATTCACTCGTGTATTGGTATAATAGACATTTTACTCGAAAATATCGAAAATCCGGGTCTGGGATAGTTCGAGAAGTCTGAGTCTGTTCAAACTCAAATAGTTCGGCTCAAACTCGGGTTTTCGAGTTCAAGTTCTAGTCCATCTCTTGTCTTAAAACAATGTGAACTGGTTTATGTGTAAGGGCATACACTATATTGTTGTTATGTTTAAATAGTACCTTACAGAAATAAAATCAAACCCAATTAACTAAAAATAAAGCTCTGGAGATATAGATGAGCCTGTAGCCAGTTTATACTTCCATATTATGAGTATGTTGATGAAGAGTTTATTGGTAATATTTTATTGCTATATAAATAATACATAACTGTGAAAATCTTATTTTGCTTTCTGTGTTTAGTAATTTAACCAGCAGTGCATAAGGAATTTAGACACATTTGCATTATTAACCAGTTAAATTTTTTAGCATGAAAACTAACGCACAAAATATTTATAAGCCCTTCTTTGCTTTTAAATGGTCCACTGAAAATAAAAGAATATCCTTGTTTTAAAGGAACATGATTAGGTAATATTTAAATGGGTATAAAGTATCTCTTTATGTTTATATTAAGTTTATGTTTAATGTCATGCCAGTAATACAGTATATGGAAGCATCATTTTTCAAATCAATATTTCAGTTCAAGGCATACACACACATACATACCCACCAAGGATTCCTGGGATTACACTTATTTCTTCAGGTTACAGTGGGATTTATGCTGGAACAAAGTATTGTAACTCAATGTGTCTAATTAAAGATATAGTGCAGGCCAAACCATTCATTGCTTGTATGCATTGTACATATGCTTACTTCAAATTCTTTAATTATAACTAAATGTTGTATACCGTAATCATTATTTACAGTCAGTTGATACTCCATTGACAACTACTCTCTCTACAGTCTTTTAAACCATTACCAATACTAAATGACAAACACAAACATGTTTGTATAAAAATATATATAATATATATACACCTGAGGCCAAATTCTTACCAACTTCAATAGGAATGTGTGTTTGATCCATTCCCCATGCAGATTGCTAATTATAACATCAGTCCCTATTAGATCAGTCCCTAAAGTTCGGTCTGTTTTTGAACTTTCGAACTTCAGTGAAAGTTCGAAAGTTCGAATTTGGACCCATTCAAGTCAATGGGGGAGTGATAGTTCGAAAAATCCGAGTGATTTACAGCTAAACTAACAATGGTAACTTACTGTAAATGGCTGTGGCACCTGGGAAATGGCCTGGAGAATATGTCACTATCTCCAAAACTTGTTAAAACACTTCCTAAAGTCTGACGGGCAACATATAACAATATTATATTACTAGAGTATTATATGGTTATAATATTACTAGGTTATTATATTACTAGGGTATTATCATAATCCAAAATGTGTAAAGCTGCCCCTAGCCAGGATTCAAACCATGGTCTCCCATTTCAAAGGTGGTGCCTTTAACCAGTACACTATCCAGCCACTACATTATACGGATAATATATTACTAGGTTATCATATGGTTATTATATGGTTATTATAATATAACCATAATAACCTAGTAATATATAACCATATAATAACCTAGTAATATAATTAACCATTATGTAACTAGTAATATAATAATAATGTTATATTACTAGGTTATATATGGTTATTATATTACTAGGGTATTTAATAATCCAACATTTGTATAGCTGCCCTAGATTCAAATTCTGGTCTCCCGTCAAAGGCAGTGCCTTTAACCACTACACTATCCAGCCACTACATTGCACTACACTACATTCTAGAGTTAGTGAACATCCATAAATTCGATAATTATCGTAAATTCGATAATTATCGGATTTACAATTGAAAGTGGAAAAATGGAAAGTCGTGAGTCCGGTCGGATAGTTCGGATGAATGTCCGAGTTCATTTGAACTTATAAAGTTCGGCTCAAACTGGGCTCGAGTTTGAGTTCTAGTCCATCCCTAGTCCCTATTAATGATTGATTGATCTGAATATGGTGTCGAACAAACTTTTTAGTATCTTTTTCACCACCGATTTTAAAGGACAATTATCGCAATTCCCGCCACCCCTCTCCTAGTGATAGTACCCAGGGAGGGGAGCTAAACCACTAGATCCTCTCCCCTTCATCTTACCTTATCACTGGGAATGATCCCTCCAGACAAGCCTCCTTCTCTTACACATTTTTAACCAATGGGAAGACATGCTTTTTGCAAAGTGTGCCTTCCCATTGATTAGATTACCCCTGCAAGCAGCTCATGAAAACAACTTTGCAGGACTCATTCTAGGTGATAAGGTAAGATGCAGAGGTGTGGACCACACGTTTTAGGTGAGCACCATGGGTACTGTTAATAGGTGATGGGAGACTTGGGTGACAATACCTGCCCTTTAAATTTACAGTTACATAAGTCTGTAAATGTACCGTATACCCTTTCTACATATTGGAAGACGTTTTTTTTTCATTTCCAAGACATATCTCCAGGGAATATAATAAAAATGGTCCTGTATCAGACAAAGCTACCCACGAACATTCAATGACCGCCTACTTCGTCAAAATAATTTTGTCTAATATTTGTGTTTGTGAAAGTTTTTATTCATCTAAGTCTTGGTATATCTGTAATATTCATGAACAGCAACTGGACTTTTTTTTCTATTTTTGGAAATTTTGTTTTTGAAGACGCTTTACTAGTCATTCAGGATTAAACGGTTGGCAATAAATACCATGGAATGTGTATTTATATACATATAACAGCAAGGGACCACCTAAATTCAAGGTGTTAATTGAACTGAATTTAACAGATGGTATTATACTGCTCGGGGTAAAGCTGGCCATACACAAGTTAAAGCTGATTCAATGTTCAATTGGCAAGTATCAAATCGACTGTAAAATCCAGCCGTTCCTGACAATGTTATTGTGACAAACCCTTGCCAGATAATGTTTTATGATCAATGTTATGCCTGAAACACTGGTTGGGTGGTGGTCTGGAAGGTTGCAGCAATGTGAGAAGGTAAGCTTCAGTGTATGGGCACCTTTAGGCATCAAAACAGCATATATATATATATATATATATATATATATTTATATATATATATATTTACACATGAAAAATGACTGTGATCTGAAACATGTAGTGTGCTTGATAATAAATAGCTTTTTTGCAGACACATATTGTGCTGCCTTTAAGTCCACCTTCCACTCCTGTACCATGCACTCTATTTGCAATGGATTGAGATCCTGCACACCTAAACCAAGGTAATAAACGTAGGAAATAGCTGGATGCTCCAACACTGTAGCCAACAGCAGATACATCCAAAATGATAAGTATAGTTGGGCACACCAGTCTTAAGTGAATAAACTTTTAATATGTAACGTTTCGGATCCGGTGTGGTCCCTTCATCATAACAGAAACGGAAACATAATAAAAGTTTATTCACTTAAGACTGGTATGCCCAACTATACTAATTATTTTGGATGTACTCTATTTGAGTACACAGGTATACAGAATGCAGCCTACAGATGTAAGTTTGTGAAGATCTTCCACACATTACATGGGGGCACACAATAGATCTCTGTATGCAACGTTAATTAATTTTCTATTTTAGATAAGTTAAAGGAGAAAAAAAAATAACTAAAATAAACAGTACCTGGGGAAGGGAGTTAGGATTGGTAATTCCTCCCTCCCAATATCATTTATGTGAGGAGCACCAGCATGAAAAAAACCCAGCTGTTTCCAGGTTTTCTCAGTGCATTAGCAGTATCTTTTATACTGGAAAGCCCAGGGCCTGGCAGGTGAAAACTATACGTGCTGTAGCTCCTCAACAAAAGAATCCTACCTCCTTGCCCCAGGTACTTTTCATTTTTAAAATTAAATTTTTACAATTCAGCTGTCCTTTAATGACCTTCTTAAGAACTAATCACAGTTATTAAAGTTTTTTACCTTGGCCTTTTATATTAACATGTTCTAAAATGATCCATCATCTTAACTGAGATATTTTATGCCTTTTCTCATTACAGTGTGTCGCTAATGGCTTTTTCTTATTTATACGAATGTCACTTTTGTGTTTATTTAGATGAACTTTTACAGGCCAAGGTAACAAATGCCACATGGACAAAGTATCCCATATATGACATTCCTGCTGTTGCAGTTAGCAAAGTCTTTAAGCAGAATGTTATGTACCGAATGAGGATGGGTAATAGAAGTTCCTCTGGTGATCCAATTACAAAGAGAAAAATTAGAGCAGGGGAATGCACCCTTTTGGTTTCTGTCCTAAAATATTTCACCATTGTTTTACCGCTAGAGGCACAGTTCCTGTACGGAAACAGTTGGGGGGGGGGGGTGTAGGTGTTAAAAACAATTTCCCATATATTTTATCTTTTTTTAAAGTGTCCCAATATTTTAAAATAGCTCTCCTAATATTGTTGGAGCAACAGTCATATGTACTAACAAATGGGATATGATCACTTTTAAATTCTCTTCTAGGGTTATTTAAGTTCTCTTTCTCTATATCCTCTTTAACCTTAAGTAGTTGTTACCTATCATATCCCCTATTCACTGTTATTTCACAATCTCTTTCAAAGTTATCAATAGTAGATGTAATTCTTTTTACCCTTAACAACTGACTTGGTTGGTTTTGTAAAAATACATGTCTCAAAATCCCACAGATGTTTTAGTAACTAATACATCCAAGAAGTTTAAATGAATGCTTTAATTTTCCATTGTAAATTTAATAGTGGGATGTATAGTGTTAACATGTTGGAGAAACCAGTTCAGATCCTCAATATTCCAACTCCAAAAAATGAATGTATTATCTACATATCGGAGGTACATTTTTATAAACTTGTTATTAAGGATATATCTTTCGTAGTTATCCATAAAGATGTTGTCATATGCTAATGCCATAGCCGCACCCATATTAGTACCTCTAATCTGTTAATAGTAACTTTGTTTGAATTGGAATTAATTTTTACTTTCATCTCTAGTATCAAAATCAAGAAATGTATTTTATGGTAATCAATTCCTTGTGCAACCAAAGCTTCATATCTTTGACATCTAAAGAAACCAAAATTAGGTTAGAAACATAAAATTGGCATCACATTTTAACCTGTTAAAGCTAGGTACACACGATGCAATAATTCTGCCTAAATTCTTTCAGTGTTTAGGTCGGTCGGGCCGAATTATTGTATAGAGGCTTTTTGTGGCCGCAACCGTTCGTCAAATCAGTTGCGCCTAACTGTTGGACGCAGCTTTTGCCGCAACCGTCAGTCCTTCCACCTGGCCGACCAGTCGAAAGTCTTGAATGGTCGGTCAGCAGGAAGGATTGTATAGTGTGTACCAGCCTTAAGAAAGTCATTAGTATCCTTCAGACATTGTGAAAAAGTTACGACAGATTCCTGTAGAAACATATAAAGGTACATTATGCTATGGAGGTGGTGTTTTAGGTGTATACAGCTCTTTTACACTGATATTTAGATATAATATGCTCTTTTATATTAATTATACTTATGTGAGTCGAGCAAAGGATATATTATAATTATATTGTGTTTTGAACCATTGTGGCATTTTACTTTCTTGGATGGAAGTTGTTAAATTAGTTAGTGAGTTTAAACTCCTCCCACTGTTGTGATAAAGCTGCTGCTTCACTTGTTAGTTGTTATCCCTAAGGAAGGGTCTATACTTCCCCCTGAATCTATGGAATGCTTTGTGTTTGAAAAATTATAGGGGTCCTCCCCCTTTTATCACATGTTCTATGAGTAGTGTTCTGGTTCATCTTTTTGTTCTGCAGTGACAATTGGCTCATTGGAATGGGGTTTGAAGGGAGCAGCACCGGAGAAAACTAGCAGGGGTGTGAGAGTGCCTATCCATTACTGTTTTAGACAATGGGTGCACATGCTCACAAGTATTTTTGAAGATTACATGGGTTGTGAGTAGAGATGGCCTAACTTACTGAAGTTTGTTTTGTTACAAAACTTTAGTAAAAGTTCAGAAACAAACATTAAAGTCAATGGCAGATAGTGGTTCAAAAAGTTTGGATGCATAATAGTTAAAATAGTAATGGTAACTTACTGTAAATGGCTGTGGTACCTGGGAAATGGTCTGGGGAACTTTTTTCAAAACTTGTTTTAACACTTCTTTCTTCATGATCGGGCAATTGGCGGGATTCCGCACACTTAAAGGCTATGTCCACCCTAAAAATTAAAATTTTATATGTTGTTCCCCCATGTCCCCCAGCCCCAACCGCGTAATTTTTAATTTCAGAAAGCCCCCCAAACTCTACTTACCTCCCCCCTTTCCTTCGCTGCGCTCCCGGCCCTCTGCTTGCGAGGAAATGCAAGCAGAGGGGCGGGACCTGGCAGCCGCGTCTGTGATTGGCTGAGCGGCAGCCAATCACGGACGCGGCTGCCGGCAGCTCACTTCCGCGTAGGAAAGCGGAGAGGTAAGTAAAACATTGGGGACTTTCTAAAAAAAAAAACTATGCGGTTGGGGCTGGGGGACATGGGAAGGCTGTGTTAAAGGGAAATAACGCTAGGGGGAGGAGAGCAGAACGGGAGGGAGAGGGAGGAGAGAGGAGGGGGAGGGAGGGGGGAGAAGGGCTGCAGCACGCATGGCAGAAATCTCCGGGAGGCCAGGTAGCAGGCAGTGTCCTATATGGACCTGCTAGCCTCCTGGTGGTCAGTTTTTGGGACTTTGGGGGGGGGACTACAGGAGAACCAGATGGAGCTGGGATGTGAGGTAAGGATTAAACTACACTACATGGTGGGGCCAGTAGTTGGGGGGATTATAGTTTTGGGGGTGGACATGCCCTTTAAAGGCGCACGAGGGTTATGGCCAATTTGAGGGATATCGAATGCTACTTTTGAGGGTTACAAAACATTCGAGGGTTACCAAAATCGACCACTACATTTAAGAGTTACCAAAATCAACTGCTACATTCGAGGGTTACAGAACAATACATTTGAGGGTTACCGAAATTGACCACTACATTCAAGGGTTACTGAAAATAAACATTACATTCGAGGGTTACCCAACGCTGCATTCAATGTTTACCAAAAATCGAACTATGCATTCAAGGGTTACCAAATTTGAATTATACATTCAAGGGTTACTGAAAACGATCACTACATTCGAGGGTTACCGAAAATGAATGCTTCATTCGAGGATTAGAGAACGGCCCATAAATTCGATAATTATCGAATTTTAGATAATCATCAAAAATACAACAGCAAGTTCAGAAAACCGAACTAGTTTGAACCCAAACTATTTTGGATAGTTCAAGTTCATCCAAACTCATAAAGTTCAGCCCAAACTCGGGTTCAGGTCCATTACTAGTTGTGAGTTGTAATGGATAAAACACAGTAGCTGTCTAAGTTACAAAATAAAATTCTTACATGTATGTAAATGCAACTTATTAGAGAAATGCTCTCATATTAGGAGAATTTAAGTTCTACTTTATACATTACTATTTTGGTTCTTTACCAGTAGGTCAATTAAGGTTGTCTCCTGAAGACTGAATAACAATATGTGGTTAATAATCTGTTGAGCTATATTCTTTATTAATTTATGTTAAAGACTTTATTTATTTGACACATTCTTCTTAATATTATATTTGACCTCATTCTCTAAAAAGTAGACCATCAAGCAAAAATGATCGTGACCCCAGTAAACAATTTTAAAACCATGTAATGAAAATGGCTGGGTTTTTTTTTGTTTTTTTCCCCTCTGCTGGCTAATATAAAACTATTTCCATGGTATATCCCTAAGGGCATCTATAAAGAATACAACTACTGTTCCATTATTATAAGAGAAAATTGTTAGTGGTGTTTAGTAAGTCATGTCATGTCATGCTCCAGAAATGTATTTCCCACAAAATCCCATTTCTGTCTTCAGTTCGTCAAAAGGAAAACCAGGAAAACAATTTGTGGCGGCTTTTTCAATAATGGTAAAAGGTGTGTTCTATACAAATGTAACCCATTACAAGGAGTGGTCTGCACATGAACATTAAAATCAGATAATAATAGCAAGTGTTTTTTAATGAGATTCTGATTTTTAAAACCTCTGAATGCTCAGAAAAAGCTAATGCAATTTATTAGAGTGAGAATTATAGGGTACTGCTCTATAGTGTGTTAAATTTGATTTTCAGATATATTTACAGAAGATACTGCTAGGCATGAGCACCATAAACAAGTCATATAAAGGCACTGCAGTCGTTGCTGCTTGAGTACAGCATCCTTTTAAGATTATTAACTGAAATACGTGAAATGAAATCATAGAATAATCTTTCTCACATTTAAAATATATCAGAACATTGCTGTTTGCAGATAAAGGTGGCAAAGACAGCAGGGTTGGTGAATGTTCCAATCTTTGGGGGATTTAATCACCTTAAAATTGAGTGGTGGAAATACCATACCAAAAGTAGCTAATTCCTACATTTGCTACATGAGCATATATGTCATGGGCAGCTGAAAACCCTCTTATATTACATTTTGTTAAAATATTATGGAAATATGCATTTCACTTGTTATGATATAACACTTATAAGATATAAGTAATGAAAAGTGTGAGAAATAATGACCATAGTGAAATGTTATGTATGTTACAAAAAAAAAAGTAAACCAAGAAGGTGTAGAAATGAAAATGTACCTTTTTTTTAATACACATGGAATGGCTTGATATTTTTTCAGGCAAGTAAAGCAGATTACTTTTAAACCATAATAAACTATTGCTGTTCTAAATTTTAAAAGTTTGGAACAAATGCAAATAGATTAAATCCAATGCCATGTGGCTTAATTCAGGGGTAAGAAGGGAAACGGAAAAAAAGAAAAACCTATTTAATTGTAAGGTCAGAATCAACATATACTTGCTCCCTCTCACACTCGACCCTCCCCTCAGATGTTTAAGCTCAGACAGCAGCTCCCTGCTCAAACTTCATTCCCCTCCCCTTTCCTCCCGGCTGCTGTTAACACTTGCAAGGCACTCCTTTATTCTTACTACATAGTAGTTTTCTGATTATAAGGATATTATAATTAGAGATGTCCGAACTTCAAAAAATCCGGTCTGCTCGAGGATCCGTGGATTTTTGAAAAAATCCGAAAATTCGAAAATCCGCGAGCGGACCTGTTAAAACGTATTAAAATGAAAGTTCGGCAAAATCTGCATTAAAAGTGATCTAAATAGCCTTGGTAATGTACACTAAATCACTCAGGGACCTGGGTAATGACCTTGGAAACATGTATCAATGCCTGCAATACCTAAAAATTACAGTCTGCTAGCGTGAATTTTAAAAAATGGTATTTTTCGAAAATACGAGGATTTCTGTAAATACGAGGATTTCCGTAAATACGAGGATTTCCGTAAAAACAAGGATTTTCGTAAAAAACGCGGAAATACGGACCCGAACCGGAACTTCGATGATCCATTGCTTTTTACTACATCCTGCCTGCACAATGGCGAGCTCTGTAAGGCAGCTCTATGCCACCCAGTACCTCCTGGCCAGTACATGATTTCCCCCAGGAACCCATCATGTGCGGCGCCAAAAGCGCAGAAAATGGAGGGGTCCCAGCACCGGCTGGCACGCCGCTTTCACTACCAGACCACTGGCTCTACCCTCCAGAGACAGTGGTCTGATCTTAAGAGGCAAAGGCCTCATTATGTGGAATGGCAAATGATGGAAGGCAAGTATACTTTTATTATATACTGTTTTGTAATAAGTAGTAAAATATTTTAATCACTTTGACAAAAACATATTTATATATATTTTTAAAAACATCAACACATCCATAAATTTGGCTTGAGAGAGAGAGAGAGAGGAGAAGAGAGAGAGAGAGAGAGAGAAGAGGAGGGAGAGAGAGAGAGAGAGAGAGAGGAGAGAGAGAGAGATCCAAGTTCTTTGTATTTCTCATTCACGGTTATTATTACATTATTATTATTATTATTATTATATTCAATTAAAAAAATATTATATTCGATATCAGCCCTATTTAAAGGGTAAGTAAAGTCAAAAAATAAATCACTGAAAAGTGACTTTATTTAACATATCACCTATAAATTCAAAATGATACCCACACATAGACACAGGTAAACACATTGGTGGCCCACCCTTCCATTTCCATGGCAGCCTTATTTAAAGGCTAAGTAAAGTTAAAAATGAAATCGATCATTAAAAATTAATTTTTTTTTACCTTATAAATACACACTGATACCCACACAGACACAGTTAAACACACTTTACTGACTTTTAGTTACATGGCAGCCCTATTTAAAGGGAAAGTAAAGTCAAAAATGAAATTTTGATCAATTATTAAAAATTGATTTTGTCTTTCAAAAATGTCATCTTCAAATATTTATTTTTACACTCCAAAATTAAAAATGTTGTGTTACCCACAAAATCTATACAAATACAAGTACACACAGCTACTGATGCTCACCTACACCCAACCCACTTTTCCATTTCTATGGCTACAATACACACAATAAAAATATAAGTACTTAGCCAGAATAAGGTATGAAATCATTGCCATAGAAATATGATTGACTTTTAAAGCAACTCTAACATATTGCCTTATTAATCTGTATTTTCAAGCAGAATCAAAGTATATAATTAAATATACTCTTTAGATATATCATTCATTATGTATTTTTATTTAATTTGCAGCGGAATCTTCCTCCGACCCCCACCCCCCACCACCGTCCCCGCCAGAGGAAGAATGTAAGTGCAGCCTATTGAAAAAAAAACAAATTCTAAATTTTTCATATGTCCAAAGCCACATTACAGCGCACACGAGCGCTCCAGAAACAAGCATACAAGCGCGTGTTTCCGGTGCGCTCATGTGTATTGCCGTGCGAGTGCAGTACGTTGGCACAATTGTGCAAAAACTGAGGATCACATTAATTGTGCCACACTATTGTGTGCTTTTAACACGTTGATGTGCCCAAGCCTTTATCCAAATGTTTGCATATTTTTTGACAACTTCTCTGAGAATTGTTTTAGTAAATGTATTTGAACATTTAATGACAGTGAGAGTTAAAATAAATTTCCTTTTTTTTTATCACTACACCAACTAGCCCTCCAGGTCTCCATCGCCCCCACGGGCAGTCCACCGCCCCAAGTGGAGGCACCTGGCACAGCCAGACACGTAAATGCATCCTAAGCAATTTTTTTATCTTTTATTGACCTTGATTGTCAGCAAATAATAGTGAAATTATCAGTCATAATAAGTGAATTTTATTTTTTATTTTAATTTTTGTAAAAAAAAATGCAACAACCTATTAATTTGGCTTGAGAGACAGATCACAGTTCTTCTCATTTCTCATTCCCATTTATTGTCCCCGACTCCCCATTGTTTATGCTGTATCTTGTCCCTCAGTTTTTGAGCTTAAGTCACAAAATTCGGTCCAAACATCCAAAATTATCCAAGAAATGTTCACTCCATAGCCTTTAGGAATGTTCTTATACATGTAATATACTAAGGATTGGACAGTGATGTTGAAATAAATTTATTTTTTTTCTAGAAGCAGGACCAGCTCTCCAGGCCTCCACCCTCTCCATGCCCTCCACCCTTCCAGGCCCTCACCCTTCCAGCCCCTCCACCCTCTCCAGCCCCCCCAGGCCCCACCCTTTCCAGCCCCTCCAGCACCAGCCTCTCCAGTCTCTCTGGTGGCCATGATTGAAAATAAGTAAATCATATGCAACGTTAATGAAATGTTATATACAAGACTATTAATATCTGTATTTTCCCAGTGTAAAATCCACGCTACATAATGCAACATTGGGTACTGTGGGTTTGACAATGCTTTTATGGGGGCTGCACCACTGTTCTGATACAATTTCGCAATAAACGTAATGTTTTATGCCAGCATTACCTACTGCTGTTTATCAGTGATCCCCCATGATGCAATAATATCGCTTTAAGTGGAAGTTCAGTGATAATATATATACTTTTAAGATTTTATCCACCCCAATGACCTTAATCTGCCCATTCAGCATTGTGTCTGTGTATAAATAAATGCAACGGAAATACTGACTTCCTGTTTGCAGGACCCCTAATAGAGATTGTTATGGTCTTGCCCTTGACCCAGTCCCTGGGTTGATTCAGTTGCTGCTCAGTAGAGATCTGAGCATGTGTAACCCATCCAACAGCCAATCAGTTAAAATCACTGTTACCATAACTAGGTATGCATAATATAAACTAAGAATTTTAGAAATAATGATATTTTATACTGAGCTTTCCTTTTTATGACATATCGCAACATTATTGCATTGCAGTACCATGTATGTGTAACTAGCTGTCAGGTGCAAAATTGCATCACCCGCATGGTGCTTTAGAAAATGTGCCCGAACATCTTCAACACAATTCTCTCAATATCTTCCTCCACAGATTACCAGAGCATACAGCGGGATATCCGCCACATGGGGCGGCGCCTGGACCGCCGCCTGACAAGACTGGAGAGGAGGGTATCCAGGCTGGAACCACATTGATTTTTTTATTATTTTTTGTTTTGTATATAGTTAAAAAAAAAAAAAAAAGAAAATTAATATATCATTCATTATATATAAAAACTGTTTTTGAAAAAAAAATGTTTTTGGGCTTTATTTTTCGATATATCAAATTATTCAGATAGATTCATAATCAATTTTTATTTGAAAAATTACAATACACATATCTATTTAGCTAGCTATATGTCTGGTACTTATAATTGTATATACCTTACCCGTAATGCCATTACACACACCACATTGGCCACATTCCCCTATATAGTAGTTTGCACACAACAAGGGAAAGAAGGCAATGGGGGTACTGGGTTACATAATGTCCACTGCGGTTTGCCACCATTGTTGTGGGGCCAGGCAGGCTTGGCCCCACTGGACATACCCCTCACACCATTGGCTTCTCTCCCTCAGAGTATGCTTCGTGCAAGGGAAAGCGGGTGAACGGGTAAGGCTTTGTAGGCACCACACCATTGAGTTACAGCAGGCCCATTGCAGTTTGCCACCATTGTTGAAGAGCCAAGCAGGCTTGGCCCCACTGGATATACCCCTCACCCCATTGGCTTCTCTCCCTCAGATTATGCTTCGTGCAAGGGAAAGCGGGTGAACGGGTAAGGCTTTGTAGGAACCGCACCATTGAGTTACAGCAGGCCCACTGCAGTTTGCCACCATTTTTGAAGAGCCAGGCAGGCTTGGCCCCACTGGACATACCCCTCACACCATTGGCTTCTCTCCCTCAGAGTATGCTTCGTGCAAGGGAAAGCAGGTGAACGGGTAAGGCTTTGTAGGAACCACACTATTGAGTTACAGCAGGCCCACACTTTGTAATATGGAGTACTGCTCTCGGGCCAGGCAGGATTGACCCTGAGTTGAAAACATTAGCCACAGAGTAGCTGTTGCGGCTGTATAAGATGGTCAGAGTAGGTGACACCACAAAGGTGCCTCGTGGAGAGAGAAGGAAGAACAAATATGGAGTACTGCTCTCAGGCTAGGCAGGATTGACCCAGAGCTGAAAACATTAGCCACAGAGTAGCTGTTGCGGCTCCTCTCCGTTACAACAAGGTTAGTCCTTAAAAGGACTGTTGGGTCTCAAGATGTGTGAATACAGGGGTGGTTAACAACAAGTGCTAAACCACCATACTGAAATCCACACACAGAAAGCTCAAAAAAAGCTCAAAAAGCACAAAAAACTCTCTCCAACTCCTACACTGTCAGGTCTCCACTAAACACACTCCAACACACTGACAAAATGGCGCCTGTGAAGCAACCTTTTATAACCAGGGGGCTGGCAATAATCATGTTAGCTGCCATTGGATAATTTAGGACATGTGGCTTGCTTCGTCTTGAAAATAATCCCCAAAATGCGGAAATTCCGCGAATTTACAAGAATTTCTCGTATTTTCCTGTATTTTCGAAAATTTTCGCTATTACGAGGATCTCCGTTTTTCCCGTATTTCGAATACGGAGATCCTCGTAATTTCTAACATTTTCGAAAATACGAGAAATCCGCAGTTCGGAAGTTGGAAAATCCAGAATAATCCGCCGTTCGCGGACGGGATAAATCCACGGCGGATCCGGGTTCGGGTCCGTGAAACCGGCCATCCCTAATATAATACAGTTGTGTCCCTTAGAGAACCATTAGGAGGTTGCATAGCATAAGAGCGAATGAAAACAGGTAGTAAATCATGCTGTACTATGTTACAGTGTGCTTGTGAAGGTTCTCATTCATCCAGGTCACGGTATATCTGTTGTATTCAATTAGATCAACTGGACTTGAAGTTTAGTTCTTGAAGACGAAAGAAGAAACCAAGCCTAAATAGAGGTGGGGGGGGCTTCGACACCAATTGTCTGCCATGTACAATGCTGTTTTGACACCTTACTCTGGGCGTTCCTATAACACCTCTTAGCCACTATCCAATCACGCCCTTAACACTTGGCTGTGATATGCTAATTGGGATAATCAAGGGTACATAATTGCCACAGATTCTTGTACAAGTCATTCTGAATTGAGAAAGCCAGTCGGATGACTAGCGAAACGTCTTCAAGAACTAAACTTCAAGTCCAGTTGATCTAATTGAATACAACAGATATGTTACAGTGTGCACAGAAAAGCTAATGTATGAATCTTTTAGATCTTGCATTAATACCAATTGAGGGTAGAGCTGCCAATTTTTCCTAAATGCATGTCGTATAACATCATTAAAACCAATGTAGTCTATTATGATCAGTGTAGGCCGTATGATCTGTGGATCGTACAATCGGATGGGGTGATTAAAAAAAATTCTGACCGGCCCAATAGGAAAAAAAACCCCATATAATTGTCAGACGATCATCCATACACACTCAACGGATCATATGACAAAGATCTAGCCACCAAAGATTTTCCAGGGTACATAATTGCCACAGATTCTTGTACAAGTCATTCTGAGTTGAGAAAGCCAGTCGGATGACTAGTGAAACGTCTTCAAGAACTAAACTTCAAGTCCAGTTAATCTAATTGAATACAACAGATATATTTTTAGTTTGGCGCTGGAAATGATAAAGTGCGTATTGGTTAGCAAAAAACTTTTTGTTATACATGGTACTGGCAATGCTTTATAATTCTATTAAAGATTTTGAAAATTGAGACACATATTTACATTTTGTTTTACATTTTATGGAGTTATATATAGTTTTAATCGTTTATAATGTTCTTTGACGTGATTTCAGCCCTGACTGTGGGACTCTGGATTTTGTCCCTGCATTTGGGAACATTTCCATCCAAATAGGGACGCCTAGCAACACTAAGCAGACACCACTATGCTACACATACACACTAGCTTGGTAGTACAATGGGTAGTGTGGGTTTTACTCATATTTGGGTGAAACTGCATCTCCATTTCTTTTTTCAACAACCATTACAATGCATATGTATGACTACTGTGGCCTTGTACTAACTGGCCCTTTTTGTCTCATATCTGCTTTCTCTGCTTTTTGCCCTCTCCTGAGAAAGAGTTACAATCAGTCGTAGTAAAAGAGACAATTTTATCACTTCTCAGCCAATCATTCATGCCGTGGCCGGTCCGGCCCCCTTCTTCTGCTGCTGCCCTGCATGGAAAAGGCACAGAGCAGCAGCCAAAGAAAGCCATGGGAACGAGTGCTAGTAAATATACTTAGAAGCCTCACAGAATGATTTAAACCTTGTGTATGTTTCTCATGCACGTCTCATTTACGATCTGTTTGCATTGAGAAACACAGAACAGTGCATGTCAATGTGGGTGGACAAATTGCATCACTGTTCTGTGATCTATGTTTGGAGCGCATGCAATAACAATTCTTTGTGAATCGCATGCTCTCTTCTCATTCTTTTGTTTAAGAGTTTTTTTTATCTAATGTAGACCATATACTACCAACTTATCTCTCGCCGTTCAAGCTATATTTCAATGGCCATTATGCGACTGATCACGATCATAATTACGATAGTAAACATGATCCAGTCGGGAAACGTTAGCAGATAAAATTGCTGCTCCACTCAACATTGCAATTGATTCGACATTCATCTACGATCGATTGTCTAATCAGTTTAATTTTGAGTTAATTTATGGCCAGCTTTACTCAGGGATGTCAAATTTGCGTACCTCCAGCATTCCCTGGCTGCACTATATAGAATGAATCTGAATAAGAATTCCATGGAAGATAATTTTGTAAACATATTCATTTATCGAACAGTATTGAGATGATGTTGGTGTTACTGAATTTCCTTCTATGACAGCGTGCTATGGTCATTAAATCTAGTTTTAGTATTTTACAGGTGTTATTTCATATTATATGCATTTCAAGGTTTTTAATTTACCGAGTATTAACTACAGTTGTTTTTCCCCATTTTATTATCTTTATTGTTTGAACTTGAATTATCTTGCATTTCTTTTGTTTAAAGATCAGTATTAAAGTGAAAAAAAACACCTTTGTTAGAAACAAAGGGCCATATTTCTAAATGCACCATACGCACGTTTATAATATGGCCCTTTGTTTCTAGACAAATGTATGACAGATGTTTGACAGAGGCCGGAAGTGTAACAATCATTATAAATATGGCCCAAAGAGCATAGTAAATCAAAGTGACATCAGCCCAATAACAGTGAAGATACATGAAGCCAGATGCACCAAGAGGTGCATCGGATGAAATTGGAGTTAAAAGACACGCTAACCGATGTTATATCAGTTAGCTTGACTTAAACTCCACCATTGCAGCGCCTGTGTGGTTAACGCAGAAGTTAACCACGCAGGCGCTGCAAGTGATGCTATATTCGCATAGTGCCTTACCTTTACGGGACTTTTTAAAGTCCTGCAACTGTAAAAATCCATTTCGGGATGCACGAAGGATAATGAAGTAAACTTTATCTTAGCACAGCTCTGTGCAATGAATTTCACAACAGTGTACCAACAGGGTATGCAGAAATCTGCTTCTTTGTGTGACTCCTTTTTGTTTGTTTGCCACATACTTTTAAATGTACATGTTTCTATTGTAATTTAGTCAGAAGGCCTATTTTAATTTAATTCAACATTTTACTCGTTGATGGTTAAATGGCACCTCCCAGCATCCTTTATGCAAATAAAGAACAAAGACTTCTGGGAATTTACCATGTTTCCATGGAAGCTCTTAGGAAAGCTATATCTTTAAAAAGACTTTTACAGCATTCCACAAGCTAAATGCAAAACCAATATCCTTTACTCAACAGAGTTACTTAAAGGAGAACTAAACCCATTTTTTATACTCCAGAATCTGAAAACAACCCCCCCCCAAAAAAACCATCAACAAGCTATAAACTACCACTTCATGAATTGTATTAAAGTAAATCTAAGCCTGTTAAGAACTGGATGAAGTAACTGTGTGTATGTGCAGTGTCAGACCACACCTCCTGACCTCAGTCACATGCTTCCTTGCTTTATCTATCCTGTAAAATGATTGGCTAGAGATTATTAATGTGTGTGACCAGCTGTAACAAGTTTCTGCCATAGCTAAGGACTGTTTGTTGACCAAACTGTGATACTAGAATGCTGTGAATTAAAGCATAAACCATATGATATTTAGGTAATTTTCCCAGCGCCTGTATCAAAATGAGAGGTAAGACACAGATTACTGGTTTTATATCAAGGTGTTCTGCCTTCTGGTTCAGTGTTGTTCTGTTGCTTTAGTTGTCATTCAAGTCAGTCAGTCCTACTGTTTATTACCCAGTATTGTCTGCCCTCCAATTTATTGGAAAATGTTAGTTAGACATTCAGTTCCCAGTGTTAATTGTCCCTCTAGTTAGCCCATGTTGTCAGTTTTCCAGTTCATTAGTAGGGATGAACCCGGATCCGCCGCGGATTTATCCCGTTCCCGAACGGCGGATTTTTCTGGATTTTCTGCCCTCCAAACTTCCGAACCGCAGATTTCTCGTATTTTCGAAAATTTTCGAAATTACGAGATTTCTCGTTTTTTCGAAAATTTTAGAAAATTTTCAAAAATACGAGGATGTCTCTTATTTTCGTAAATACGTATTTTCGAAAATGTTCGAAATTACGAGGATTACTCGTATTTTCAAAAACTAGTAATTTCGAAAATTTTCGAAAATACGAGAAATCTCGTAATTCGAGAATATTTTTCATTATAACGGGTCCGCTCGCGGATTTTCAAATTTTTTAAAAAATTCGCGGATCCTCGAGCGGACCGGATTTTGCGAAGTTCGGACATCTCTATTCTTTAGCTAGTTTTGTCAGCCCTCCAGTTCATTAGCCAGTGTTATCCAGCCCTCCAGTTCATGACCTTGTTAGTCAGCCCTCTAGTTCATTACCAAGTGTTAGTTAGCCCTCCAGTTCATTACCCAGCATTGTCAGCTGTCCAGTTCATTAGCCAGTGTTAGTGAGCCCTTCTGCTAATTATCCATTACTGTAAGTCCTCCAGTTCCTTAGCCAGTGTTAGTCAGCCCTCCAGTTCATTAGCCAGTGTTAAGTCAGCCCTCCAGTTCATTAACCAGTATTAGTCAGCCCTCCAGTTTATTAGCTGGTGTTAAGTCGGACCTTCAGTTCATTAGCCTGTGTTAAGTCAGCCCTCCAATTCATTAGCCGGTATTAAGTCAGCCCTCCAGTTCATTAGCCGGTGTTAAATCAGCCCTCCAATTTATTAGTCTGTTACTGTTATCGTGATATGATTATGATATCTTAACCATATCAAACACTTTAAAATTTTGCAGGCAACACTGTAAAATGGAATAGTGGTCCAAACAAAGTGGGTGTAGCCTTAGCAAGTGGGAAAGAACACTTTTTTTGCATTCTACCATGAATAGGCCACTTTGTTGTATTTTCCCCCCAGGCCAAAATTCCTAGTCTCCCCTGTATGTTATCCTAATAATAGACAGAAACCACTGATTTAAAATATCTCTTGCATTTCCTAACCTGAGATAAAACCTGCGTGAATGTGTAAAATCTTTACCCCCCTCCTCCCCATCTCCTAGCAGGTTTGGCATTCTCACCGTGATTCACGCACAGAAAAAAATGAGAAATTCAATTAAGTCTTCCTGTGTTAAAGAGAAAACATTAAAGGGAGAGTAAAACGCCTGTAGTGAAAGATTTGACTTGCTCTGTAACTCCAGATAGGAATAACTTTGAAAAGCAAATGATAAAGGATAAATTTGTTGTAAACCACAGTTCTTTCTTTTTTTGGTTAAGACAGGGTTGGAGAACTATAATTTTTTTTTTTAATATGGCAATCAAATGGCCATATCTGACCATTCTTTTGGAACATTTTGTTCAAAGAAAGCATGGTTTGAACATGCTGCATTCTGTAGAGCTCAGTATTTCAGAATGCTTTATCAAAATAGATGATAATTAGTTGTATCAGTGTGGAATCTTTTATTAATAATTCAATGGTTCTCTCTGTGATAAACGAGTAGCCAACGAACAGCGCATTTGTCGGCCGCTCGTCCATTCAGGTTTACTGTCAAAATCACCCTTGTGTACTTTTAGTCAAACACTTTAAGATTAGATTAAAAATCATTAGCTTATTGTCGGGATCAAGTCAGGACAAATAATTGTTCCTGTAATTTTTTCTTCATTTTTTTCAAGATCATTTATTTTTGTTATAGGCTTTTTGTGCTTATAATAATGGTACTAAATAACTGTATGTATTTATAATATATACTTCATTAATTTTTATAATGGAAGCAACAGTGGAATATATTTTTATAATCTACCCCCTTTATGTATCCCTATGGGACCGAACTCTGATAAAATCCTAATAACTGTCACACTACATAGTATTATTGTGCCAATCATAACCATAAGTAAAGTGCTTTTAAAAAAAAAACAGCCTCACCCCTCATTTCTGCCCGCAGCTAACATGCTCAGCTGGAAGAGGAAACCAACATCAACCTTGCTGTTTTAAGCGGAGGGGAGCTGCACCAGTAACCATAACTATAAAAACTATAGCCACATTCTGGTTCTCCGGTCTCCCCCTTTTCACGCCTTAAGTAGGTGTGCGATGTGGCCTTGTGCACAATTAGGCTCCCTCTTGGTTTAAACAGGTTAGTGAGTAGCATGGCTCCCTTTTGATAAGAACATTACAGCAGCTGATTAAGGCACGAGGAGTGTGATTCCGGAGTACCAGAACCTAGCTATAGTTTCTACAGTTAGCAGTGCAGCTCCTCTTTACTTGAAACAGCAAGGCAGTGCTTCCTTCGTATGAGTCTGAAGTTACAAAGTGGTACTAGGGTGACTCATTAACAGTCCTGTGCAGTTCTCAGATAGGTGGGGGATTCTGTCAAAGTCTGGTGCATATGGGGGTTATTTTGTTATTACATTCCCAGTCCTGTGCATGCAGGCTCTCAATTTAGTCTTTAAATTAGGGGTAAGGTGTAAATTATAATCGATAATGTACCCCCTACTGCAAATTATTAGAAGTCACCAAGGAGTTCCGTGACCATATAAAAACACAAGGCCTCTGCCTATCTTCCATGCTATGTTGCTATGTTGATCCTTACACAATGGGAACTTTCTCTTTTGGCCGGCATACATGAATATAAGGTGTAGTTTTCTTGACTTAGTATGCTCTATATATATTGATACACATACAAATTTTGTTATTGCACTTGGTAACTGAGAAATAAAGATTTTTTTCATCTTAGAGAATGGTTTGTATTTTTTTTTTGTCCCCCAAATTAGAGTTAAATAGACTCATGCAACAAAGAATATTTCTTTCTTTGTATTTTAATGAAAAAAAAAACCGTTACATCATCAGTTTACTTCCTAAATCTACTACTACAATGTTTACCAAGATTGCAAGATTGCCATCTGGCAATATTGTGCATACAATATCTGCTATGTGTGTCAGTATTTTATAATAGGGGTACTTGTATCTGTGGCTCTTGGTATTCTCTATATTAAAGGGCATGTCCACCCCCAAAACTAAAATTTAACCCCATACTGGCCCCACTGTGTAGTTTTCAAAAATCCTTATCTTACATCTCTGATCCTCTGAGAGGTTTCAGGCACATTACAAATACGCCAGATTATGGTGGAAAAATATCATAAACTACAAATTGTTCCCAGGGGCCTTTGCAGTAGCGTGGTCCCATCTTGGGAACCCACAGTCAATTTTAGAACACAGTGGGAGGAAAATCTTAATGACTGTGCTTTAAAACTAGATATAGTGACTAGTGAATTATCCAGTAAACTGACACAAACTGACATCCAAGAATTTGATAGAAGACTGAAAAGTGACCTAGATAAATATGAAAGAGATATAAAAGGTAATAAAAAACAAAAACTATTACTTGAATAAATTGACTATGCAACTGGCAATGTATACAGATGGAACCACAAAAATAATGCTCGTTCTGTAAAACGAGGTCAGAATAAGAACAGACACAAGAGCTAATTCTGACACAATACACTCTGATACTGACACATTTGACAGTGACGGGGGTTCTTTTTTAGAGCTCTCAACCTAAAGACTATGGTCAGGGTAAGAGAAAAAAACATTTAAATTCCGATAGAATTGGAGATATTGCTCACAGAATTCCATAGGTACACCTACCACTAATTTTTCAAAGGACGAAATGCAGATTGTCAACTTATCCTCGTGTATACTTTCTCCTACACAAAGGCAAGTTCTATCTAGTGGCCTCACCTTTTGCCCATATAAACATGTTGATAAATTTATGTTAGCTAAGGATCTATATTTATTTTGTAGGAAATTGGCATTGAAAGTTAATTTAACTCAAACAAGGATCAAGATACAAATCTTAACTCTCTTTTGCACTCCTTTGCAATTGCAACAAGATATAGAACCAGGTGAGGGTAATAGATTCAAACCTAAGTCCACCTTTTGCCCCGCCTTGTCAGGATTTCTCTTGGTAATTTCTCTTAAAGAAACAGCCTTCTTGAGGACAGAACATCCAGTGACACCTACGCTGTACCTCCTTCCAAAAGAGCATAAGAACATGTCCAAGCATCCAGGTAGACCCATAATCTTAGGGATTGGGGGGATGAATGAGAATCCATGTATTTTCATTGATGGTCATCTCCAAAAACATGTGGTATCATTGGATTCGTATATTAGGGACACCACAGATTTAATTACCAAATTACAGTGTATAGAGATACCTGCAGAATGCCTTTTGGTAACATGAGGGTTATTTCTTGGATATGGAGAGATATGGTCTGTCAGGCAGACACCTCTTCATTCTAAACCTACTCAGGTTTGTCCTGACACATAATTACTTCAATTTTGATGGGACGTATTATGTGCAGGAATGTGGCACAGCGATGGGTGCTCAATGTGCTCCCTCGTACACCAACCTGTTTTCGGTTGGTGGTAGAGGGAGTATGTCTCCTGTGAGGATTTGATGTGCGTGTGTGTTGTTCACAATAAAGTAAGTGTGTTGTTCACAATAAAGTATTGACTCTACACTTATAGTGTGCTCCCTCTTTTGGATCTTTGTTATGGAATTACTTGAAGCTCGTGGAGTAGAGAGCTGAGGGATAGCACCTATCTATTGTCTGGCAGCAAGCCAACAGCGGTGTGCTAGAGTGTTTCTGAACTGTATTGAGGATTTGATGTGCTACACTACATGTGTAGAACTGTGGTTCAGATTTATAAATGATGTATTTTTTATTTGGAGTGGATCTAAGAATATGCTTTTGGAGTTTCTTAGCATCCTCAATAACAACACGTTCAACATCCTGTTAACTCATAACATCTCTGAAAATCAGGTTGAATTTTTGGATGTCATAATTAAGAAACAGGGATGTAATCTGGCCACCTCCTTATTTAGAAAGCCTACAGCTACTAACTCATTACTACACTATGAGAGTGGCCACCCGGTACCCCATAAGAGATCCATCCCTAGGGGGCAGTTTCTCCGGATTAGGAGAAACTGCACCTTGGATGAGGACTTTAATGGGGCTTCCCATGACCTAACAGAGAGATTCATTACAAGGGGATACCCCAGGGACCTCTTAGAAAAAGAAAAATCCTTAGCTGCACGGCAATCACAGGCTGTTCTTTTAAAACCTAAGAAAAGAATATTCAATGATGGCCAGGTCATCTTTGGGACGTCTATAGTGCTGACATGCTGACCACGAGTCACTATAGATGTCCCAAAGATGTACATACAGTTGGTACCAGGCTAAAAGGAACCTACCCCTGTAGGAGCTGCATATACTGCCAATATATGTGTCAGACCCAGAAGGTATGTGACTTGGAGGTCAGAGAAACATTCAGACTTTTCCATTACTTTAACTGCAGGAGTGAATATGTAATATATGCCATACAGTGCCCATGCAAGTTATTATATGTGGGAAAACATCCCAGAGGCTTAAACAACGTTTAGCTAAACATCTTTCAGATGTCAGGTTGGTGGGGAGACATAAATTAGAGGACAAGACAGTAACCACCATAGCTGATCACTTCTATACACATCATACATACGTGTCACCATAAGAGGGACCTCTGCAATTTACCTCCATTGGTGTGGAACTCAATTAGTATAGTATAATATAGTATTTGAGGTTGAATAAAGACATACGTCCATCCAGTCCAACCCTTCTAGCAATATCCTCATTTCCTGCCTAACTGTTGATCCAGAGGAATGCAAAAAAACCCCACCAAATTTATGAAGGGGGAAAAAATTCCTTCCTGATTCCAAGTGGCAATCGGAAATTTCCCTGGATCAACTCTACTATATGAATCAATACCAGTAACTTGCAACTTTTCTTGTTTGCAGAAACTCATCCAGCTTTTTTTTGAAACTGACCAATGAACCAATGAATTTTAGTTTTGGGGGTGGACATGCCCTTTAATATAGAGAATACCAAGAGCCACGGATACAAGTACCCCTATTATAAAATACTGACACACATAGCCATAACAACGTCCACTGGAAGACTGGAAGTTCCATAGCTTTACTGTTCACAGTGAAAAACCCTTTCCAAACTTGAAAGTCTTAAAGGATGTCCTAGTGTCCTCTGACATGTTCTATTGGTGAACAATGCCCCAGATAGTTTATTGTATGGCCCGTTAATGTATGTATACATAGTAATCATATCCCCATGCAAACGCCTTTTCTCCAGTGTACATAATTGTAACTTTTCCAGTCTCTCTTCATATTTATGCTCCCCTAATCCCCTTATTAATTTAGTTGCCCTTCTCTGAATCCTTTCCATTTCAAAGATGTCCTTTTTGTACACATGATTCCAAAATTGCACTGCATTTTCCAAATGAGGCCTTACCAATGCTTTGTAAAGAGGGAGAATAACATTTTCCTCCCTTGAATCCATACCTCTCTTTATACAAGACAATACCATGCTGGCTCTGGCTGTTGCCGCCTGGCACTGCTTGCTTCCTTTAAGTTTGTTATCCACCAAAACTCCAAGATCCCTTTCCAACAGGGACTCACCCAACACAGAGCCATTATTAGTATAAGTAGCACAAGGATTTTTAAGTCCAAAATGCGTCTCATCTGCCACTTAGCAGCCCAATGTAACAATCTATCTAGATCCCCCTGCAACGATTGCACATCCTCTGAAGTTTTTAATGGTCGACAATTTTTTGTATCGTCAGCAAACACACAAACCTTGCTGACAATACCCACTTCCAAATCATAAGTAAATAGATTAAATAGAAGCGGCTTCCAAAATAAGAAACAATGGCCTAGATAAAACTGAACTTAGCTCCCTAAGTACCTGAGGATGTATTTTATCTGTCCAGGATATTTATTAATATTAACCTTATTTAGTTCTTTTTGTACCAAATCCTCGGTTAACCATAGGGATGGCCGGTTCGTGGATCCGAACCCGGATCCGCCGCTGATTTATCCCGTTCTCGAACAGCGGATTTTTCCGGATTTTCCACCTTCCGAACTTCCGATTCTCGGATTTTTGAAAATTTTCGAAATTACGAGTTTTCACGTATTTTCGAAAATTTTCGAAAATACGATAAAACATGTAATTTCGAAAAATTTCAAAAATACAAGGATTTCTCTTATTTCCATTAATACGTATTTTCGAAAATTTTCAAAATTACGAGGATTACTTGTATTTTTGGAAATACATATTTTCGAAAATACTAGTTTTCTCGTAAACGAAAAATCTCGTAATTTCGAGGGTATTTTTCATTTTAATGGGTCCGCTCGCAGATTTTCGAATTTTCGAATTTTCTTGAAAATTCGCGGATCCTCGAGCGGACCGGATTTTGCGAAGTTCAGACATCTCTAGTTAACCACTTTAAGTGCACTTAAATCTTTTATAATCTTTTATTATCTTTCCATTATTTCTACTATACTCTATGATATCTGTACTTGGATCTTCTATAGTGTATACAGAGGGGAAAAAAGTATTCAAGACATTTGCTTTATCGCCATCCTCCGTAACTAACTTATCCCCATTAATTAATGGTGCGACATTCTCAGTCCTCAGTCTCAGTCTCAATGCTTTTTTCTTCCTTTCCATTTTCCTCTTTACATCAGAATTCAGCCACATGGGCGCGGATTTTTTTTTTTTTACATTTATTTCCCAAGGGTATAAATTTAGATGTGATATGGCTTAAAATCTCCTTGAACACAGTCCACTTCTGTTCAGTACCTTTACCTGATAATACATTATCCCAGTTGACGTTCTGAAGAGCTGCTTTTAACCTGGGAAAATTTGCCTTCCCGAAATTAAAAGTCTTTGTTAACCCAGCGCACTTTTCCTTTTGAGAACAAAGTCCAAATGCCACTATTTCATGGTCACTATTCCCTAAGCCTCCAGTTACCTTTATATCTATGATGCGCTCCACAATGTTAGATATTACCAGATCCAACAGAGCTCCTTTTCTAGTAGGAACATCAACCACCTGTAAGAGAAAATTATCCTGCAACAAATTCAGGAACTCATCGCCTTTTTCTCTGATGGCAGTTCCACTACACCAATCAATGTCAGGGTAATTAAAGTCCCCCATAATGAGCACACTCCTCAAACTTGCAGCCCTTGCCAACTGCATATGAAGTTGACTCACCTCCTCTCTGCTAGCATTTGGTGGCTTATAACAGACACCAACAATGACATTACCCCCTTTTCTGTTGCCTAATTCCACCCATATTGCCTCTACTTTAACATTCATATAGCCAGTTATCTCTTCTTTTAAATTTGGCTTCAATTCTTTTTTAACATAAACACATACTCCTCCCACTTTCCTTTTTTCTCTGTCCTGCCTAAACAAGGCATATCCTTCTAAATTTACAGCCCAGTCGTGAGAACTTTTCAACCACGTTTCTGCTATACCTATTACATCATACTTTTCATTCAATGCCATCATTTCCAATTCACCCATTTTGTCAGCCAGGCTTCTCGCATTTGCAAACATACATTTTAGATTATGATCCTGTAATTTATTTGTACACTTTAATACACATGCCTGCCTATCCCCTATGCTAGCCCCACCCCCCTTTCTGCCTGCCACTGGCCTATCTACACCCTGCTTTCCTCCTGGGCTATCTATCCCAGTGAAACTGCTAATATCCTCCCCCCCAAACCTAGTTTAAAATCTCCTCCAACCCTCTAGCCATCTTCTCCTCTAAAACAGCTGCACCGCCATCAGTGAGGTTCAACACATCACTACTAAAGAGCCTGTAGCCGACAGCAAAGGCTGCCCAGTTCTCAATAAACCCAAACCCTTCTTCCTTACACCACACTCTTAGCCACGCATTAATGCTCCTAAGCTCCCGCTGTCTGCCTGGCTTAGCACGTGGCTGTGGTAGTATTTCTGAAAACACTACCCTGGAGGTCCTTGCTTTTAACTTGGCCCCTAGCTCTCGGAAATCATATTTAAGGACCTCACCTCCTCCACTAACTTTGCCAGTGAAGATCCGGCACTTAAACACCTAGTATCCCTTTTTGTCCTCCAAGCTGGGACCACCTGACGACTGCATGGCACTTGCATCTCCCATGGTGTTACTTTGACTCTTGACACACTATGGACAGATAACTGTAACATTCCTTTAGCACTGTATACATATGCACCTTCACCCACATGGGTACAAACTTAGCCTTGTGCTCTGTCTATTGTTTATGTCAGGTTTCAGGCTTGTGAAGATGAGTCTCCCCCCCCCACCTCCCGCCAGATCCCTTCTGTCTGCTGCATCCCCTAGCTATATAAACTTTTTCCTGTGTGTAGCCCACCTCATACCACCCCCAAAATGCCGATTTACTTTTGTAAGAAAATCCACAGAGATACTTACAGACTTTCGTTACCTCAGTCCTCTGAATAGCTGGCAGCCACGTCTGTGATTGGCTGCCGGTCCCATGCCTCTCTGCTGCTTCCGCCTAGCCGGGAACAGTGCGTGGGGGATTGAAGGTCAATAAGTATCTTTTTGTAACTTTTATTTGGAAAAGTAAATCGGCATTTGGGGGGTGGAATGTTGTGAGCTACACATAGTAAAAAGTTTAATTTAGGGGTGGAGATACCCTTTAATGTGCATATCATTTTTATATTCATTCTTAGATTTTCACAGTGTGAACTGCTTGTATTGAAAACATTTTTTTTTTTAAATGGTAACATAAGAGGTCAATATTGCATATTGTTATTATTGGAACACTTTGTCTTTCTTAGCAAAAAAATAAAAGCTCTATTTATTAGCATATAAAGTGATATATTTTTCACCCTTATTAAGTCAAAGGTATTAAAATGTCAACAACAGATGCCTTAGAGAGGTTTAAAGCATCAGTGATATATGCTAATCCGTATAAATTCAAGAGGGATCATGCTAGATTCGAAACAGAATGTGTCTGTAAACACACTGATTTACAAATCATGGGATGGGAGTAAGCATTGGCTGTTAATTCCCAGAAGTCTTTACTTATCTGCAGCCAGCAGTGAAACAGTCTAACCCATCATTAAATTTTGCAGGGCATGAAAATTAAAAGTGAAGAGCATTTTTTTGTTTTTATCTATGTGACCTAATAACAAGAGAGCTAATCTGAAACCTATATAGTGTAAGAAAGGACTGTATTGTACTTGCTTTAAAGTAAACCTTGATCCTTTCAAGCTTGTGTGCCTGTGCATCTACTGACAACACCTCTTGACCTCAATCACATGCTCCCTTGTAAGGATTTTAAACATCCTTGGTTGTACTAGAGGTCATATAGTAACTCTGGACTGGGTATAAGTAAGATTTAGATCACTACAACCTGTGACTGAACTGTGATCATACTGAGAGAATGGTATGCTAGGAAAGGCAATTTTAATAAACTGAAAATTTCAAAAGCCACAGCAACAACTAGGACATGGGTTCAATTCCCAGGCTTTCATTTTTTGAGTTTTTATGTTATTTCAAGCCTTTAAACAATGCAAAACTGATAGTTGCTATTAACACATCACTGTAAAGACACAGTTCCTAACCTGAGATAAAACTGATTTTCTACATATCTTCTAATCCTAAATATCTGTTGTATTCAATTAGATCAACTGGACTTGAAATGTAGTTCTTGAAGACGTTTCGCTAGTCATCCGACTGGCTTTCTCAATTCAGAATGACTTGTACAAGAATCTGTGGCAATTATGTACCCTGGAAAATCCCAATTAGCATATCACAGCCAGGTGTTAAGGGTGTGATTAGATAGTGGCTAAGAGGTGTTATAGGAACACCCAGAGTAAGGTGTTAAAACAGCATTGTACATGGCAGACAGTTGGTGTCGAACCCCCCCACCTCTATTTAGGCTTGGTTTCTTTATTTTTACATAAATGGCCTCCTTAACAACAAGCATATTTCTAATCCTAAATTTTTGTAAAGCCCATTAATATATTTGTATGAAGGAAAATATACCCCAAGCACCGCTTGTAAAAAGCCCTAATCTTTCTGCGTACTCAAGCCCCTCCATTCCCCTTAGTTGCCCTTTTCCCAACTAATACAAATTATAAGATGTCTCTTATATATATAAGATTCGTAAAATGCAACGCAATTTTCTTACAGAGATTCCCTTAGCAAAGAGCCTTTTATAAAATATGCAGCACAAGGATGTACCACCTTACATTTATAAACATTGAATCTCATTTTAAACTATGCTGCCCATTCTAGAAATCTATAGAAGTCTGAAGTTTCCATTGCCCTACAACCCAACCCCAACCTGTGGCCCTCCAGATGTTTGCAAACCACAACTACATGCATTTCCCAGCTGTAGAGATGGGATCCGGGTCTGTCTCGGACCCAGATCCGACACAGAACCACTCGGTTCCGAAATCCGAATGTTCCGTCGGAGGGATCGTTTGGGTTTTGGGACTTCGGAGCCCATTTTCAATGATTATGAAACGTTGGAGGCTATTTTCGATAAGCCTCGAAAATAGCCTTGAATGTTTCCGAACGTATTTTGAAAGATTATCGAATGTTCATGGCTATTTTTGAGGATTATCTATTCTAGGCTCCGAAGTGCTGAAAGTATGCTCCATTTTCAGCTCTTTGGGATTTCCCAGAGATCTGTAAATCCAAAAACAAAACAGTTTCGGCCATCTCTATCCAGCTGCAGTTGGGGAATGCTAGGAGTTGTTGTATGAAAACATCTGAGGGGATGCAGGTTGGATATACCTTTTATCATCCAAACCGAAACGTTGCCTGCACAATGGAGTGTTAATAAAAAAAAATTCTAAAAAGTCCTAGAGTGCACCATCTTCTCTATTTGGAATTGCATATCTGGTAACTGTGTGGTAGCACCTAGGCAACCTTCAAGTTTATAAGGACAGAGTGCCTGCATTTTCGGTTGGAATATATATATATTCTGAAGACGGCCTGAATTTCGGGCGGAAACATGTTAATTTTTCAGTAAAGATTTTTTGATTCAGTAACAAGACCTGTGAGTGCATCTTCTATTTCCGCTTTATTTATTTTTCTTTGGATAGCACCCAGGCAATTGATGGGAGAGGTGTGCCAACCAAAACAAGCCCGTTGCAGTTAGCAATCCAATGCTTCAGAACCACTGCCTGGGTGCTGAACCTCCACGCTCCAACACAGACAAAGTACATCCAATTGATGGCGCTCACAGGACTTGCATAGCTAAACCACGTGTTTGGATATGGCAATCAATGCATTTCGGCCACCATACAGGCCGTCTGTATATATGTATATATATATATATATATATATATATATATATATATATATATTTATATATATATACATATATATGTGTGTATATACTGGTAAGGATTGAAGACGCACAAACAATTCGGCTTTATTGCGTTATTTTGTTTAACATGTTTTCACCCAGTGTTGGGCCGAATTGTTTGTTTTGTGAAATCCTGGGAGTGCGTCTTCACTCCTTACCAGTATATATACTTATCTGGACAGCACCCAGATGGTAAAGCAGTAGTAGAGTGCACGCTACATATCAAGTTATTATATATATATTTGACATTATATATATTATTATTATATACATTCTAGATACATCTCAGTATATAATTTACTACTTATCATTATCATATGCTTTGGCGCGAAGGTCCTTATGGCAGCCCCGCTCTACCATGCCACACTCCAATAGTCAGTTTCCAGCTGATGATGCTCCTGTCCTGCAATTTTACATATAACACTGTACTTATATTACTGTAACGGATTTCTTTTGCACTCCCATCCATTCCTTTGTTTGTTAAAATAAAAGATTTTCTTCCAAATCCAAACTGTGTGTGTGTGTATTATATCAGTGCAAGTGACAAGTTGCCTGGGTGCATATCCTTCTCAATGAGGACAACCACGGGTCTTTTAATCAACTTTTATTTACGGTTGAGCATATGGTTAACAGGCTTCATCTCACTCTGGAGCCGTCTTCAGAACTATCAATATCTTAATCTAGCTATAATTATAAAGTAATCTTTAGCAAGCTGTCCAGCTTTTTTGATTTAACTTACCCATGAATTGGGAATTTTGATTGTATTATTGATTCTTTATCTCGTGCATTTTATGAAATTACTTTATTTTCTCTGGATGAAATTACTACACTTAATCTAATACATTTCTAGGTTGTTCAATATATGTTTTGTGTGTTGTAAGGCTCACATTTTTTTTGGTTTGGTGGTGTGTGTACCTTAGGGGTTCTGGTCCCCATTCCATCTATTCAATATTATCATTTGAGGTGTGCAGATAGAATTTAGAAAGCACTCACTGTGTTTGATATTTACACTTTAGTAAGCTTACAGTATAGTTTCTACAACATATTTTCTTTTAGCCTTGTATTCCCAGGTTGACACTGCCCTCTTCCAATGTAAGAATACAGAAATTTCCTTTAAGGGTAACTGATTAGGTTCATTTACCCAGGACTATCCTATTACAGCAATCTTAAGGGAATCTATCACCTCCCACACTATGAACTTAACATAAAGTGATTTACCTTGAAAAACACTCAAGTTCCATGACTCATCAACATATTTTGAATAAAATACAACTCATTCAAGCTCATTAACTTGATAGAAAACATTGAACTTCAAGACACATATATTCCCATTTTAACTAATGTACTGTAAATGAAAAGGCAATGAATGTGTAAACTACTTTTGATAGGTGGCTTCAACTGTTTAAAAGAAAACTACAGTGGAAAAATAACCTTTAGGCTTGAAGGCTAGAAATGCTGCACTTAACACCTTACACAGAATTTCCTGACCTAGAGATGCATCGGTAGTTTCATAGTTACAATATATCCATCTGAAGTTTTTGAAGTTAAACAGTTGGGGGCCTCCATTTTTCAGCTATAGACTTACTCTGAAGCTCTAATAGGGAGATTTAATAATAGTTCTTATCGCTAAAACTGGTGCTAATTGCGCCTCAACCAATCAGATCTTATTTAACATTTGAAAGCTATCATCTGATTGGTTGAGGCAAAATTAGCACCATTTTTAACGATAAGAGCTTTTATTGAATCTCCCTGTTAATTTCCTATGGTGCTTTGTTACTTAGGGACTGTGTTACATTTTCAATCCCTAGCAAAAGAAAGATATGGGGGAGCACACTAATCAGGTGAAGTCAGAGTAATTTTCAATCCCCACATTTGCAACTTTTGTAATGCATGGTGCCTACTGCATTGGATTCAATGCAAGTAATTTATTTTAAAGGGAAAGTCCAAACCCAAAACTGTAATTTTAAGTGTTATTGGCCAGGATTCTAGCTTTAAAACAAGCTAAAAAATCTGTTCAGACAATTTGAAGATACATACGTTTTTACAGCATACTTTTTGAAGACCAGTTGCATCTCAACTGTAATCCATGTCTGTAATTGGCACAGATGCAGCTGGTGGAAGGGGGGGTGCAAAGAGAGGCTGATTGGAGGGCGCAAAGGGAGGGTGCAAAGGGAGGGTGAAGGCACGGCATGAGGTGACGTCAGAGAGCTTGGATTACAATTGAGATGCTCCTGGTCTGCAAAAAGGGAGGCTGAAGGTAGGACGCAAAGGGAGGGTGAAGGCATGGAAAAGGCACGACTTGAGGTGACGTCAGAGAGCTTGGATTACAGTTGAGATGTTCCTGGTCTGCAAAAAGTTGTAAAACTTTTTGTAAAAATGTAGAGTGCAGGGTATCTGAGCTGAGGCCGAGAATACACAAGGAAACCGGAACTGCAACAAACAGACAGGGCACAACCATTCCAGTGGTACAAAATCGGAAACCAGAGTCAAGGGCAGATCCAAGGGTCAGTAACAGACAATCAGTCAGCAAGGCATAGTACAAACGGATAGGGAGAAAGCATAGCCAAAGGCAGGTATAGGTCAGGACAGGCGGCAAACAATCGTAAACAAGAATAAGGCTGGAGTCAGAAAATGGAACAATAATACAGAAACACGACAACTAGCAAATGTAAAATCAGGCTATAATGTGCACTGAGAAATCAACAGGAAGCGGATAAATAGGAAACCATAACCAATGACAACAACTCAACAGCAGAGCAGGAGTCAGAATGACTGAAGAACATTTAAATCTGCAGGCAAAAATAGAAGAAACCAAAGAGAAGAGTGAATCAAATGCACAAGCGTCTGATTGCCCGACTGAACGAGCATCTGCCCGAACAAACGCATGAATGAATTTTCGGGGGCTAAAGTACCGTGCTTGAAGTAAAGTTTGACCAAAAGAAGTTTGTGCATTAGCGCAAAGACCCAGAAGAGCCACAAGAAAAGCCACAGGAAACGGCATGATACAGGAGGCGAGGTAAATAGATTCGGGGAATGAAAACCGCACATTTCAAATGAGGCCTTATCAGTGCATTGTAAAGAGGGAGAATAATATTTTTCTTTCTTAAAGGGCATGTCCACCCACAAAATTACTTTTCATATTCTGATAGATAAGCCTCCAAAACCTTAATATCGTTATACTCACACTGCAGCAAAAACTACACACAAATGACTCAGCCAACAACAGGTGCCATTGCTGGTCCAGCCCCTTCTGCAACTTTCATGCATTGAAAAGGCAGGGAACCTAGGAAGAAGACAGCCAAGGGAATGAGGACTGGTAAGTATATTTAGGAGCACATTTGAGCGTGGACCCTTTAATAGCATAAAATTAGCTTTCCTAAAGTTAAAAGTTTTTGTTTAACCATTGCTTTTTGCAAACTATATTAAATGATATCATGATCACTATACCCTAAGCTTCCAATAACCTTCATCTCCAAAATTAGTTCAGAGTTATTAGATATTACCAGATCCAATAACGCAGCCTTCTAGAAGTAAAGTAAAAATGCTCATATAGCAAATTTAGGAACTTGATATCTTTTGAGGTGCTGGCAGTTCTCTTATTCCAATCTATGTCAAGGTAATTGAAATCCCCTATGACCAGAACATGCCACATACCTGCAGTCTTAGTCAACTGCAAATGGAAATGAATTTCCACGTCGTGCCTGAGGTGACTTATAACTGACCACCATAATAATTTACCCACCTTCTGGCTTTCCATACACAGCTCCATCCATATTGTTTCCTTCTTATCTTTTAGTCCATATTTATATATTTGGCTTCAATTCTTGCTTAACATACATACATACACCCTGCTCTGTTCTTTTTTATTTACTCTATTATGTCTAAACAAGGAGTATCCTTTCAAATATACTAGTTCCCATTTTTTCCAGTCAGACTTCTTGCATTTGTAAACATAAATATTTTAGATTATCGTTAAATTTATTGCCACCGCTTACTCCTAAGCTCCCATTGCCTCCCTAGCATAGCACTTGGCTGCAGTAGTATTTCTGAAAATACTACCCTGGAGGTTCTTACTGTTAACTTGACCACTAACTCTTTAAAGACCTTTCCTCCTCCTATAACTTTGTCATATGTACCTCCTATAACTTTGTTATATGTACCTTTTATAACTTTGTCATATGTACCTCTTATAACTTTGTCAAAATGTACCTTTACCGCCCTATCTGTACAGTACCTGTACAACCAACCCCCTCGCCACATTCACAGGTTTTCCCAAGCCCTGCAATGCTGGTCCTGCACCTCAGATTGCAAATGGGCAACCCACTTATATTTGACACAAATAAAGGCCCTTTGGAACTGCTTTTGTTGGGTCCACTCAATGGGCATCTGTCTTTATTTTTTCTATTTAGCTCTATATTGGTTACTATTTAGACATATGTCTATAAGATCAAGTGTGGTTTACTAAACCATATGTGGTTATGTTTATTGAAACATTAGCTTTAAACAACAAATTAAAAGTAAGCATAAAAATGAAGCTGTAGAAATGTATTTAATATTTGCTGCCCTACAAGATGCATTTATTAAGCATCTCAGGATACAGGCCTAAAACTGCTTTGCTGGATTGCTAATTGTAAGTAGTTTAAATTCATACTGGGGATTAGCTGCTATGCAACCACGTGTTCTGCAGCTTAATTAATTATAAACTAGCCATGCTGGGTGTTTTTATACAGTAGGTGCTGGATTTTAAGGTATAATCAGCCTTTGGAACTAAAACTCATAAAATCCACATACTGAAGGGCTAATTAGTGATATGTGTGGTACAGCTGCATTGATTACAGTGCAGTATAAAGGAAATTATCAGATCTGTGAATTATAAAACACTGTAGCTTGGGGATTAAAAGATGCTCTAAATTCATAAAGATGAAGTGTAACTCGAATGCTACAGGCTGAGGTTTCTGAACCCCTGTGTTTGATACTCATCTGAATTGAGATTTTCATTGGTAGTCTAATTAGTAGTCAGAATTAGTAGACTTCTACATACAGTTACATTTACACAATTAATTGAAATAGAGAATGTAAAAAAAATGTCCTCGCATGTCATGCTAATTTATATATGCTAATAACATAACGAGGTCCAGGGCAGGAGCGCTCACCTACGGTGTCTGTGTTTCATCCGCACTGTGCTGTACTCCAGCGTGCAGGTCCCTCCTCCTGAAAGGAGACTTCAGCGAGTCTCACGATACTTCAAACAGAAAACAGATACCGACGGAGTGGATCGCTCTGTAGCCCAGGAATCAGCTGTGGTGGATGGTATCATAACGTGCTTTATTTGAAACACACACTAGTGTACATCAGTCAATGCAGTAAACCAAAGCAAAGGCACAATGAAACAGTAGTCTTACGCGTTTCACGGCATCATGGCTGCTTCATCAGAGACTTACAGTATAAAATAAAAAGGATAAAAATATTCACAGACCTTAACTACTCACTAGAAGAAGTCCTGTATCCCGGGGCGGGAAGAAACATAGGGTCCATACACATGGTTTTAGCATGTCCCCTCAGTATGAACAAAGTTATAGGGGCTACAAGGATTTTTAAACCCTTTGATGAACCACCCTCCTCCTGGCTATGCATGAGGTGGGAGTGTCTAGGAATGTCCAGATTTACAACTAGCCAAAAGCATTCATTCCCCCTCAGTTAGGCAGACATCATATAAATTTAGATATGTACATTGTATTGGGATATTGACCACATATTCCTCTCCTGTATTAATTATCAATTCTTCCAATACCAAACATGACCTGTGTGTAATACATATTTCCCAAGATATTAATAACTCGCCTTGGCAAGGGAAAAGGTCTCCATGTTGGGTATCATTTTAATGGGCCTACGTTCCCATTCACAAATATAATATTGTTTTCTGTCTTACATATTCCAATACCGAAATACATTTATTTTACATGTATGGTTGTCCTTGAAATGACCTCTTAAGGTACCCACCAGACCCCTAGCTGTAGAGAATTCCAGATACACGGTTTGGCCCCACATTGTCTAGAAAAGAAGATCTGGTTCCATGCTTCACTAATCGTAATATAAACAATAGGACTGTTCCATGGTGGAATGGTATTCTTATTGGTCCTTTGCAAGAACTAATGCCAATACCCCAACTAATACCAAAAATCCATTCTTGCCAAGTCACTACACACTTTCCTGACAGTATTAACCAATATGACACTGCTTTGGAAATCCACCAGAGAGTACTTATTTACCATTATTTGTGCTGAACTTAACTTTTTGCCACATTTTCAGCATTATTATTAGGGATGGCCGGTTCGCGGATCCGAACCCGGATCCGCCGCGGATTTATCCCGTTCGCGAACGGCGGATTTTTCCGGATTTTCCGCCTTCCAAACTTCCGATTCGCGGATTTTTCGTATTTTCGAAAATTTTCGAAATTACGAGTTTTCACGTATTTTCGAAAATTTCCGGAAAATACGGGAAAACATGTATTTTCGAAAATTTTCGAAAATCACAGGGTTTCTCTAATTCCTACATACGTATTTTCGAAAATATTCGAATTTACGAGGATACTTGTATTTTCGAAAATACATATTTTCCAAAATACATGAAAACTCGTAATTTCGAAAATTCCCGAAAATACGTGAAAACTCGTAATTTCGAAAATTTTCGAAAATACGAAAAATCTCGTTATTTCAAGGGTATTTTTAATTTTAACGGGTCCGCTCGCGGATTTTCGAATTTTCGGATTTTTTCGAAAATTCGCGGATCCTCGAGCGGACCGGATTTTGCGAAGTTCGGACATCTCTAATTATTATTGCTACTTTTTGCTATGTTACTTTAACCTTTGCTGAAAATTCGCCTTTTTAATGACTTTTTAAGAAAAGTTGAAAGTTTCAAAAATTGTGGTAAAGTCTGGTGGCAAAATAATTCCCCTTTATAAATATGTCCCTTAGACCCCCATTTGACTTTAATGGTTAATAAAGAAAACCAAACTTTAAAAAAACAAAGCAATCTTAAAAATGTGAAAAATACACCTTAAAAAGCTAAATCTCTGATCGTATTACAGTAAATGCTGGAGAATAGTCTAACACCCCCCTGGGTACTTATTGGTATTGAGAAACACTCCACAATGTACTGACACCTTCCATGGACCCATTGGCAGGATAAATAAATGGCCACTTGGCAAATTTGAATGGCTGAACATTTTTCGCTATTTTATAAATATGCTTGAGCAGTTACCGCAGCGACGTATGGCAAAATACAAAAAGTAGCAGTAATGCCTTTTCGCCACTTGTTATCACTGCTTTATAAATTGCGAAAAGTCCAAATTTGTCGAAAAGGCGACAATAACGGAGGCGAAAAATTTAACAAACCTCTATAAATATGCCCCTAAGTGTGCATAATACACTCTCTAGTGAACAGCAGATCAATACAAAGAAACTGAGAGCCAATAATATTACAGAACATAGATTTGCCTTTGTTAGGCACAGATCATGTTATAGGAGATCCTGCCTTACAGACACTTACAAAAATATGTGCCTAGAGACATTGAATAGTGGGGTCAGGGGGCATGGTCAATAAATGTCCGTACTGACAAGGCACTTGCGCGCGACAAGTGGCTGTTTTCAGTCTGTATACGATCGGTCCAGGGTCGTTCATTTATCCACCATGGCGGATTACATGTATAGAAATTAAACTTACTAGAGAAAAATTTTACAATGTATAGGATTTCTAGAGAGAAAACCTTTAATATTACGGTAAAGAAAATAGGTTCAGTTCTCTTCAGTTATGTTATGTCTAAAATGTGAACTGCACACAGTTATTTTCAAAAAAGCCATAATCCCATATTCAATTACCGGAGAAAAACTGAAGCAACATTTTTTTTTTCATGCAGAATTTTTTAATTTAGGTGTGATTTTTGACTTTTAATTTTCAAGTTTTCAACTATGATTTCAGAATTTACAATATTACAATTTTGGAATTCTCAGACTTTCAGAACTTCTGAAAATTCCACTGGATCTGAAACCAAACCCGGTTTGTGTCAAAATTGGGACTCCTCTCTTTTTAGTACTACTATCTCTTCATAGAGATAGTAAAGGTATTGGGTTAATGGGAGTTTTAATATTTTATTCATGTGATTAATAATGTGTGTATACTTTATTTAATGAGCATTTCTCACATGCCATGCCTTTTTTATATACTCAGTATAACTATATAAGTAATTAAATCATCAAGGCTCCACACACCTAAATTTTGGACTTAATTATTTACCCGTGTCACTAATTGCCACTTCTTAAAAAAGAAATTAAACTACCGTATATACTCGAGTATATGCCGAAAAATTTTACCTTTAAAATCATCCTGAAAATCTCCCCTCAGCTTATACTCACGTCTGGGCTAATCCAGATGCTTGAAGGAGCAGCTAGACAAAATTACATAGGCCTGGGAAAACAAAAGCTGTACCCTGTAACACACAAAATTCTCTTAATTTTCGTGGGTTATGCAATTGTTGTAACAGGATTTAGAAAACAGGCTGTGTATTGGACTTTCTATGGAGCTGTGTATTGGGACTTTCTATAGGACTGTCTGTGGAACTATCTATGGGTCTTTCTACGGGAGAAAGTCAACCCTCGGCTTATACTCTAAGTCAATCATTTTTACTACTTTTTCAAGCAAAAATAAGTACCCTGGCTTATACTCGGATGGGCTTATATTCGTGTATAAACCAAACTTTTTTACCTTTAAAATCATCTTGAAGTCTCCCCTCTGTTTATACTCATGTCTGTGCTGATCTGGATGCTGCTGGCCAAAATCACATAGCCCTGGGAAAACAAAAGCTGTATCCTGTAACACAGAGAATCCTCTTGATTTCAGTGGGTTAGGCAATTTTTGTCCTGCTCACTCAGATCAGCCCAGACTGCAAGGCAAATGGAAAAAAAAATATCTTTAAGTGTTCAGGCTGAGCAGAAAGGTATGCAGAGCACATCTGTGTATGGGGCTGTGTATGGGACTTTCTATAGGTTGAGTATTGGGACTTTCTATGGGGCTGTGCATTGGGACTTTCTATGGGGCTGTGTATGGAACTTTCTATGGGGCGGTGTATGGGACTTTCTATGGGGCTGTGTATTGGGACTTTCTATGGGGCTGTGCATTGGGAATTTCTATGAGGCTGTGTATGGGACTTTCTATGGGGCTTTGTATGGGACTGTGTATTGGACTTTCTATGGGGATGTGTATGGGACTTTCTATGGGGCTGTGTATTGGACTTTCTACGGGGCTGTGTATTGGACTTTATATAGGACTGTCTGTGGAACTATCTATGGGGCTTCCCAAGGGAGAAAGTCAACCCTCGGTTTATACTTGATTAAAGCAGATTTCCTAGTTAAAAGTAAGTACCTCGGTTTATATTTGGGATGGTTTATACTCGAGTATATACAGAACTATATTTAAGCTTTTCATTCATTTTATTGCATTTTCATTACCAGAAAATGTGTTTACAAAAATTCAAAATAAAAACGTAACTAAGGCAGAACATTATGTATGCCTGTTTACTTAAATAGTAAAGCAATTTTCATGTGCACTAAAAACTCTGCAATCTGCATATGGATTTTAATTTTGTTATACCCTGTTTAAACTGGATACATTTAAAGTAGCTTGTTTTTTTCTGAACTGGGTAAGCTGTACAAAGCAAACCTTTTCTTGGAGAAGACACTTTTTTGTGTAACAGGGTTAAACCCTCTAACAATTGCATTTAAGATGTGAAAATGAAAGTTTAAATGCACTTTTATATGAAAGATATCTATTTTTCATCTATCTTTCAACTTAACACTATGTAATATAATGAGGGGAACATCAAACATTTTAGAAGAACTAAATACACTAAAATATATAAGGATATGATGGAATAAGCAAACTGTATTAAAGCATTATAATTTTACTGATGAATAGAGATGTCCGAACTTCGCAAGATCCGGTCCGCTCGAGGATCCGTGAATTTTCGAAAAAATTCTAAAATTCGAAAATCCGTGAGTGGACCCATTAAAATGAAAAAATCCTCGAAAATACAAGAAATCCTCATAATTTTGAAAATTTTCTAAAATACGTATTTTCCCGCATTTTCGAAAATACGAGAAACCCTCTTAATTTCGAAAATTTTCGAAAATAATTTTTTTTCACACATTTTCAAAAATACGAGAAATCCTTGTAATTTAGAAAATTTTCGAAAAACGCGGTTCAGAAAAGTTCGGAAGGCGGAAAATCCGCGATATCTGCCATTCGCGATCCGAACTGGTAAATCCGCCGCGGATCCGAACTGGGCCATCACTACTGATGAATAACATTGTTTTCAGATGCAGAAGTGATAATATAAATATAACACAGTAGCTCTAATGGAAAGTTGACAAATCTGAAGGGCACATAGGACAGGAAATTCTAGGCCTTCTAGCAGCCACCATACAGTAAACTATACTCTTCCTAAAGGGCAAGCCCAGCCCTCAAATGAAAACTTAGATACAGGTAAATCACCCCCAAAACTCTAAGCTGTAATAGTTTAAAACCTGAAATATACAAGTCTAACCTAAAATCCTGCACAATGACCTGTTGCCCCTGTTTTTGCTTCCTGGTTTATCCAATTAACAACTGTTAGCTATGGATTTGACAGTTGACATCACAGCCAATGACTAATCCCCTTGCTGCCTCTTCTGAGCATGCTCAGGCTCAGTACACTAAATTGCTCAGTTTGCATGAGGCACCCAAAAGCATAGAAGGCATACAGTTATGAATAATGAAGTACAAAGTAGGATATATCAACATATTTCAAAGAGGCCATTCTTTTTAAAATGTTATTATGAGGGTGGACTTGTCCTTTAATGGACCAAATCTCTTGCATATTTAATGTAACTGCAGCTTGAAATCTTGCTGTAAAAATTCCATATACTATGCTTAGAGAAAACAGCTAAGCTTCTTGTTTGATTAGTGTGCAAAGGACTGTCAGGGGGTATGCCAGCAAGTTGCAGAGTGTGAATATAAAACAGAAGTTTGAGAAGGATGGCCACATCTCCAATCATTCTCTGGCAGAAAATATCTGGAGAGTAAGGCAGCAGTTTCACCTTATGATTAATCTAACTGTCCAGCAAAATGAAAGCACTTATAAGTTCTACAAAAAAAATAAAAATCCAAGTCAGTCAGAGCAAGTATAGGAAATCATCACTCCACATTTTGTAGAACTATATTTTCACACATTTTTCACTTTTTTTGTAGAACTAAATATTTTCACACATTTTTCACTCCATCTCTTAACTATCATTATCATTCCATTTTTGTAGGTGCTAATGATCTGCCCACCCTTCCGCTTTCTGTGTTTCCGCTTTTCTTTCCTTATTAAATTACTATCAGTCCAGTCAACTGCATTCCACTTCTGCCTAGCTCTATGTATCCACTTACCCTTCTAATTATTTGCTTACTGACATAGTAACCAACCATTTTCTTGCCAATCTATAGGCAAACTCAGCTCATATAACCACCCATATCAGTGCATGTTTAAATTTATAGTCAACTGTATGGTATTATGGTCTGTCTTCTTCCGAAGGCCACAGATCACCTATTTGGCCATCTGCAGCCCAATGAAATTTAGTGAGTAAGATAACTAAACTAAGTTAGTAAGATAACTAAACAGTACAGTCACCACCACACTGCCAACAAGCCTGCTGATTGCCTTTTTTTGTAAAAAGATGTATTTGATCCCACCACCCCCAAGAAATATCAGAAGGCACTCTGTTCTTCATGAAAAAACATGGTCATGTTCTTTATGGACAATATTTTTTTTATCTGAACACTGAGGTATTTCTTTCCATTCCATAGACTAAATGATTTTCTCATTCATGTGAGAATTCTGGTTGCCCTTAACTACATTTCACCATAATAATTGGTGTCATATACATTCTGTTTTGTTTAATTAATTGCAAGATAAAGTCAAAAAATAAAATCAAATATTTTCACAGATTGTATTACCTAAAGAAAAACTCATTTTAAGGGCATGTAAAATAAAAAGTGCTTTGGTAGAATGTTTAAGCTTTTATTTACTAAACAATAAATGCTGCTTATATATCCTTTCTAAATGCATTTACCAATTTACTCTAGAGGGCTGGATTCATTTTACTTTAAAGGAAACAGGTTTAAAGGTTTAATATGCTATCTCCTGGGAAGGTTTCCTAAATAAAGGCTTACTATTCTACCTTATAATGAGCATTGTCTAAGGATGAATGAATCACATAAAGAACGCTTAGGGATAAAGGAACAAACTAATGCCTTTCTGTACTAATTAACATTATTGACTATTCAAAGAATTGCAGTTCAATCAATACCCATAAAATTGCCTTAATAAGAGAATATTTGACTAATAGAAAACCTGGTTAGGAAAATTTGGCAAATTGAAAAAATTCAGAATTTTTTTCCCCCGAATAGTTTTGTCTGGCAACAGAAAAAAACCATGGATACAACTTTTATTAGATAGTGTATCTTTAGTAAACTGATTTAGATTACCATAATAAACAAAAGTAACAAGGACATTTTCCCAAGGAAATTAAGAAAAACTCCACAATAAATAAGGGATAAATAAGGATTCCACCACATGTGGTTTGTTTGTTTTTTGGGGGGTATTAAAGGGTATTTCCTTTAAAAAAAAAAAAAGTTTGTATATTTAGTTTTATTGAAGAACAGGAGGTAAAGGAGCTGTTTCTTACCTCTCATTCTTCAATAAATCAACCAGGATCCAGGAGAGAAGGTAAGCTACTTATCCGATTGCTCACACCACTGCCGCATAGTCTGACAGGTCCCTATGGATTCTATCTTCAAGGTGCTTCACACTTGCGCATGCGCATAGAAGACAGAGTTCGTTGAGACCTGTCAGACTATGCGGCGGGGGAACAAGAATAAGTGGGCTGCAGTGTTTAAGTTAATATTTTGCTGACTGTGTTGATACCAGGCTGCATCACTACATCACAGTGATTCACATGAAAGTAATTCCTGGATCAGCTGGCATAGATGCAGAACAAATGGGTGTGATATTAGCATTATAACTCATTATCCAAGTGTGATTAGTCTGTTTCTCTAATTTTTTTACATTTTTTAAAAGCAAATATTTTAAACAAAACTATAAAAATGTCTTGTCGCTTCTAACCTTGTACAATTTCTTTCAATATTAAAACAACATGGTTATAAATCAGTTATTTTTGGAGATCCAATAATAAAGATATATAATAAAGAATGAAAATGGGAAGCTGTATAGGCAGAGGTGTGAATCTCTAAGTTGCCTCAGTACATGGAAGCTTTTGTCCTCATGGAACAATTTTGCTAATTCCCAATCAACATATTAACTACCTACATTATTATTTTGCTAATTAGGATGTATTATATTCTATACATTAAATATATTTTCAATATATTTTACTATTCAAAAAAATGTATACGGTGTGCAACATATATCCTTCATTTAATATATCTATATATATATTCTGTATAGCTAGCAATGTAGAAGTTTACATGAAAGAAGATACCTTCCCCTTGAGACAATGTCTTAAGTAGTCAAATACTTATCTGCTATGTGCTCCCAATACATAATCCACATATTGACTGCTTCTTTACTATTGAGATAAATTACATTCTGAAAAGGGAAGAATGTGTCTGGGGTTAGGAGGGGGTTTTGCATTTAGGACTGTAAAACTAAATTTATTGATGATTTTGGCATGGTTCCCAAGGAAATGGAAGAATGGTGTAGGTGAGTGCATCTCTGTTTGTGTGAGGTATGTTTTTGATGACAAAGGTATGGTTGCCAAAAAATGGAATGGTGTAGTTGGTGTGTTTAAGACCATAAAACACATTTTTTAAATTGTTTACTTATGGTCGTTATATAAATGCAAGAGTGGGGTGAGAGTGTAGGTGTATGTTTCAGTGCTTTTGTGGTGTTAGAAGGTATGCTTTTGTGTAAAACAAACTTTTAAAAATAATTTAGATATGTTTGTTATTAAAACAGAAGGGTGAATTTGATGTATGGGTGCACCAGTAAGTGTATTGTGTGTACATATATTTTCAGATACAGGTGCATTTTATAAAGAAAGTGACAACAAACCAATGAATATTTACATGTGAAAGTTCTACCCATTAAAGTCAATTGGTTAAAAATGTCTAGAAATTTGTAGATAACAACCGAACACTTTAAAGGACATGGAAACGGGGGCAAATCATTTTTTAACTAATCACACAGTAATTAGGTTTAATTACTTAAATCTGCTTTTTTTTTTCTTCTCTGACCTTCCTATCCCTTGTTTTTTTGTTTTTGTTTTTTAGCTCTGGGAGTTTTACCTTTTAAAGGGACGGGGCACAGCTAGTCCGTAAAGAACTTTCAATCACCCAGCCCCTCCCCCTGGCACACTACATGTAGAAACTCTCCCTTCTATAAAATAAAGATTATTTTTCCATCACTGCATGGCTATTTGATTCAGCATTAAGATCAGAAAAGGCAATAAGCATTATCAGTTGCTCTGTACTCTTTCTCTGCAGATAAACCAAATTCTGCAGTTAGCTGCTGGCTGTGTTACTTAAGTCCCAATGTAGCACTGTACTTTAAGAAATCAATTTCCACCCCCCCCACACACACACACACACACACACCTTCAATCTCCTACAGCTGAAAGAAAATCTTATATGATTCAAGCAATTACAGCTCCCAGTGCTGTTTACCTTCCCATAGCAAATCAGTTTTAGTTTCACTTTCACAATAATACAAAATCACTGGGTGAATACTATTGGCTGTATTGGGGGCACAGATCACCTCCACTGCACATGCTCCACACTCCGTTTGTGCCTCAGTTTTGGGAGGGGGTGGATACATAGAGAGGAGACCTGCATACTAACTAGGAGTGAGCTGAACATGAGGAGATCTAGTGACACTTAGGATGATTTTCGAGAATATGATCCAGCCACATATCCCAAATTCTCCAATGATAGCTCTTTTTAGCAGTAACAACACTGTGGGTGTAAAAGTCAGCTCGACAGGCGCCTTGTGAAGTGTTACACTTTCACCTACTTTCCCTTGCACAATGCATATTTTGAGGGGGGAAGGCCATGTGGTGTCGGGTATGTCCAGAGGGGCATAGCCTGCTTGACTCCTCAATAATGGTGGCAAACTGCAGTAAGCGTATTCTAACTCAATAGGGGTGGAGGGTGGTAGTTTCTTTTTGGGCTGATGCTTCTCACAGAAACAATATTGGGAGGTAAAAATGACCAAGCCTATATCCCTGTCCCAAGTACATTTCATTTTAACTGTATTTTAAAAAAACATTATACATATGATAGTTATCCTTTAAGGTACCATTGCTATTTTAAACTTATTTCAATTCAAATTTTCAAACTAACAGGAAGTTTCAATAAAAGTTCTTCGGGGAAATCCAATATCTAGTGCCGCGTTACTTACCTTAGCCCAATACCATGATACAATAACTGACGTAAACGAGATTATGTCAGTTATTGCATCGCGGGATCGGGCTAAAGTAAGGAGCGGCACTTTAACGCTCCACAAGCCATAGCGTTAAGTTTCACGCTACAAAGTAGCGCAAAACTTAACGCTATGGGTTTTGGATCGTTAGCACAGCGCTATTTCCAAAAGCATTCGGAAATGGCGCTGTGCTCTAAAATCCGTCTAAAACCCATGTTAACCCGAAATTTCTTTAACGTGGGTTTTAGACGAAAGTGGGCCATATTGTATCTCCCCCTTATCTTTTAAAATGGTGCTAATTGTGCCATAACCAATCAGATCTTATTTAACATTTGAAATCTAACATCTGATTAAACTTTTTTTTAAACTGCTCCTTTGCTTCTGATTTTACTAATGACGAAACAGTAAATGAGAGAAACCTTTACAATAGATTTGCATCTGAAAATATGGGAAGGATGAACAAAAAAGACAACTACACTATAAAAATTAATGTTTTTAAAATGATAAGTATCTGGTGCAGGGAGGTAAAATTGATTTTTTCCTACCTCCCAATATCACTTTGTTAAGGAGCACCAGCACATTCAGTTTTCATTTTCCAGGTTAGTGTCCTGGGCTTTCATGTATTATATAAGGCACAAAGAAAGCATGGGAGAAGCAGTTTTCTTTGTGCAGGCACTCCTCACAGAAACAATATTGGGAGGTAAGAATTACCAATCCTCCCTTGCCCCAGCACCATAGCACTGCTTTAATGCCAGCCATTAGCAGGTGTTAAAAATAGCGCAAACTCCATTATTAAACGCATTGCCCCGGTTTCGCTAGTGTGTTTTGCAGTGGACACAATGAAGGAGTTAAACTTGCGCTATCCTAATCAATATCATTTAGCATATCGGTTTAACTCCTTCGTGGAGATTCACTAAAAATTATTATCGTTTAAAATGGTGCTAATTTTGCCTCAACCAATCAAATCTTATTTAACATTTGAAAGCTAGCATCTGATTGGTTGGGGCAAAACTAGCACCATTTTTAACTATAAGAACTTTTATTGAATACCCCTGCTTATATTGCCGCATGCCACATGGGTAAATAAGGCCCTATATGTTCTGTATCTACTATTTCGGGATTCCTTAATGTTTGTTTGTTTTTCCTGGGATCTTTTTTTTTTTACAAAATGATATGAGAAGGGGACACTCCTTTAGCCTTAAAGGAGAACTACAGTTGTTTTCTTTTACTCCTAATTTGAAATATTTTCTTCTCAGAACACCTTTACATTGTAAGATTCTTCTCTTGTACAGTAAGTTGCATTTAGTACATGTAAGTAATAGACACTGTAACTGTGAAGGCTTCCATGTTGATGCCAGTACAACTACAAAAAGGGCACGTCCACTGACCCCAGTATTCACTGTCTCTATACAGATGTCTCCACACCAATATGGAAGTCCCTGATAAGACTTTGAAACTGCTTGTTACCCTGCAGTCTATTTACCAGCCAGTGTGAATTGCATATAGTCTTCCTGCGGTAATACAAAATATTTAGCTCATTTAACATATTCCCCCCCCCCCCCCTTTTTGTTTCTAGTGAAAGCTAAAGAATGTACTGGCATTCTACATAGAATGTCTGATGGGTTAGAGGTGTGAAGCTTTGCTTTAAGCAAGACAAGAGTAGATAAGGTTGCAGGTTCAATTCGCCAGACTTACTTTTATTTTTTGCTGAAATGTTAATATTCTGTTTCTTACATCCATGCTAGCTTAGAAATACACTGCAAAGATTGCTGAATGCAGATTCTGCCAAAAAACAAGAGAAAAAAAAGGATCCAATACCGATTGCCACCTCTCACTGCACTTTTGATCTTCTCAGTGCAATATATGCAATTATATATTATATAACTTTATGTAATTACCCATGTACTTTACAGTGAATATTGTCTTTTAAAATTAATGTTATATACTTTAATATATTTAATATGTATATTGTGACAGAATCTGAATATAATTAATGTAGTGTAAAGTTACTGTATGTTTATTGTATTTACGGTTTGTAATAATATATATTTTTAGAGGATGACATGAAATTGCAATGACATTTAGCCATTAATAATATATTTAGTACCCAAATTTAACAGTCACAACTCTGGTTGAGGTTTGAGAAACCCTGGCCTATAGACCATATTTTTTGATATATTTCTTCTATTATAACTCACCTAGATACAAGATACAAAATGCAGCAAAATTTTACAATAATATAATGGCTAATGTACCCTCTACTATAAATTTACTGTAAATAGGTTACAGCATAAGAAGATCCTTGACCATATAAAAGCAATAGGCCGCAGGAAAAGTGATTTTGTAAGGGCTAGGCCCACTTATACCTTTTGCACACGCGTTTTGCGCTCGAGATTGCGCATACGATTTGGTTATGATGGAAATTGCGGTTGCGGTTGCGCATCTGTTCGTGTTATGGTAACGCATGCGTCCACCATTTTTGGTGAGTTAATGCATGCGCTTCCATAACGGAAAACAGCAAAAGCGCATGCGCAAACGGAAAACGCACAAGAATCACGCACACAATTGCATGCAATAACGCTCACGATTACATGCGCTATTTAGTACGTTGTATTGGGGCCTCAGCCTAAAGGTCACAGAACTTCAAGGTGATTTCTTATATCCCATACCTTTACAATATAGGGTACATTATCATTTATAATATATTCCCTTCAAAAAAAATTGTATCTTACTTGCAGAACCTTCAGAGGGATACTTGTAATGTGTGTATGTGTCTATGAAAGAGAATAGCAGTCACAATAAAAAAGGGATTAGCAATTGAGTTAACAACCCATAACCATGGCTGGATTTATACTTTTCCCCTCCCCTAATGAAGCTAGATTGTTCTGCCCTCCCTTGACCCCTATCTAAATATACAGCAAGGCAATGCTAATCAGTCCACTGGTCTCTGCCCCTTTGCTTTCCTAGTACAGCCTTATGGCATGAGGGGGCAATCATGCCTCCAATGTAATATCCTGATAGCAGTTCCCACTGCATTGTGATTCACTGTAAAACATCCATTTTCTGGAGTTTCCACTACTGGCAAATTACTTGTGGTGTCTTTCAAAATCAAATAGATTCTAAATAAATACTGAGCACTGCATCCCTAGAACAAAGAAAAACATTACACAAAATGGATTTATATGAAAATGGTTCAGACCAAATTTAAGGGTATCCCCCTCCCAACCCTAACCCTATTGGTTTAAGTTGTAAAAAAATCCCCATATACTTACTTACCGGCCTTCGTTCCCATGGCCACATCCTCTAATGATACTTATGGGAATGTAGTGTAGTATCATTAGGGGCAATACCTGCAGCCATGTCTGTGATTAGCTAAGAGGCAGTCAATCACAGACACAGCTGCTGGCTATTAAGAAAGCTGAAGGAACATGGTCTGATAAGTAAGCTTCTGGTATTTATTTTTTTTTCAATTTAAACTATGCGGTTAGGTTTGGGAGGGGGGTACCTACACTACAGAAATTATTTTATTTATAGAAAAGGAAGTGCAGAGACAAGGTATCCAGGGGCTGCCCTGAGAATGCCAGAGTCCTCCAGGAGGACAGGAAAGGGGCAGAAACCTTTTGATACACAAGAAAGCTCCTACTCTTCAGTTTCCTGGACTTTGGATAGGCATTGCAGGACAACCATTTGAAGCAAGGCAATGATTTTATAACACTACACAGTGGGGCAGCAGTGAATTAAAATTTAGTTTTGGGGGTACAGGTCTTTAACTGTATCCCAATGCAATAAAAAAAAGTCCCCACTAAGTGCTGTTACAGTGAGGTACACTCAATCCATTCACTGGTTTCCTTTCTCTCTGCATTAGGAGATAACAGTGTAACCAGCTAGATGGTAAATTATTATATTATTTCTTTACCAGTTGTTACATTTTCCCCCTTTTCCCCCTCTGCTTTTTCTTGGCTGGCAGTCCAGATTTAAGAGATACATTTGCCCTCTACTATCAATTCAGTAAGCCAGGGTGCCCAACATAAGCCACGCTGGGTGCCGTACTAGTGGCCCCCCTATGCAGTGACTGGGCCACGAATGCAGCCCCACCCCTGACATGGCTGACACACCCTTGATACACCCAAGCACTGCCCATACCTGTGGGTCTGTGGAGACCTAAAAAAAATACAGACGAGCCGCAGATTGGGCATCATTGCAGTAAGCAATTAATTTTTTAGCAAAAACTATAGATTTTAGGCATACCATCCCTATAGACCCTAGCGCATTAGGCCATGGCATAACTACTGCCAGCTATATATTTAATAGCTTTACCTCTGGTTTTCCCACGTCATTCTGTAAAAAACACCTGGTCAGATTACTTTACAACTGACTTTTCAGGTGTTAGGGTAAAGAAATATAAGAAATATACATTCAACTAGAAGTCAATTGCTAGGCTTAGAGGATTACCTATGGTATCTCTTGAAGTAAAACTGTTCTGATTTATTGTTACAATACAAGATCATTTATACCGTTTGCAATTAGTATAAATGTCTTTATTAATTAGTTGTTACATAGTTAGTCATATGATTACGTTTATCCAGTCATCAGCTATGAATTTCCTCCAGGCCATTGAGAGTTAAAACATTGTTCCCCTTATTCATCAGTTCTATTTGGACTTTAGTGGATTTGTCCTACCCTTATTATCTTATTTATTCAATCATCATTTATGGCAATGATGGTTGTTCTTTTCAAACTTGTACAACTCACAGATGTTACCAAGCCCTAAATTAATGGTCAGATTGACTCACATCTGAGTAATTAATAGCTTACCATTGCAGAATCTAGTTTCTAGTCTTAATCTAGGCACACAGTACAGATAAAGCCCCAATACTGTTGGATCTGATGGTATTGGGGCTTTATTGTTACTGTGTACCTAGCTTTCCTGAATGAGTGCGTGGCCTCCGAACGTTCTATGTATCCATAGATGCAGAAGTTTTACAGTGCTATTAATCTGCAGCAACTAATCAGATGTTATTTAACTGCAGTAGACCAGTAAAAAGCTAACATTTGATTGGTTGCTGAAGATAAATAGCACATGCACAGCACCATATAAAATAGTTCTGTCAGACTCACTGAAGTAACTAAGCAGAATTGTCACTAAAACTTTAGCAGTGATGTTGAATGCCTTTTTAACATAAAGAATTTTTAGTAATTGAAATAAATTTCTACATATATCTGACTCCAAGCCAGAAAACCGTTTGTCATCTGCAAAGTAAAATGCGATGTAATGTTTTATATGGATTATGAAAACCTTTTAAACAAAGCATGCAGGGAGGTATAGATCAAATTTTAATATATAATTACTTTTGTCACACATATGATAGAGATGCACAACCCCCCAGCAAATTACTCTGACAATGGGTTTACAGAACAGACACAGGCACTGTAGAATTTCTGGCAAAATTAAAACCTAGTTTTACTAGGCAAAATTTTGAAAGGTCCACAAAATTCTGAGTCCGGAACTGAAAATCAGGTTCAGGACAAAACCTCAGTAAATCCCCTAACATTTAAAATCAGATCCTAATCAATATTCCAGCCCATTTCTGAAGAAGAAGAAAAAATCAGACAATATGACTTTTGTTTTAATCAGCTAATGTTCTGTGAAGAACCAACCAAAATAGTGACTGGATGGACTGAGGGTATGTGCCAACTTTACCCATTTACCTGACTTAAAGTTTGTGTGTTCAAAGTCAGCAAACTCCTGAACCTACGAGAAATCAAATTGGTGTTTCAGATGCACTTCATGAAACTCCTGATCATGTGGTAGCCCTAAACTACCAATAAAATTACCTGACAAGTTTCTCAGGCATCCCCCCATGTCAGTATGGTCCTGTTCCACTGTAATTAGGGTTACCTCCTTAGCACTGAAAGGAAGCAGGACATTTTTTTTAAAACATTTGTCAGCCAGGGAGTATGTATTAATTAGACTGACTGGTAAGGTTTGCTTTCCATGAGCTCCATTGAGTTCATGGGTGCACAAAGGGTTCTCAGACTTTATGTAAAATTCCCAAACCTGCCAGCAGATTTCATCCATCCTAGCAATGACTTTCAAATGCTTAGTTTATGAAAAGAAAGAAAGTGGTTAATAAGCAAAATAAAAAGTAAAGCATTACCTTTCTGTCTAGTGACTCCCATCCTCTGGAATTCTATTCCCCACTCTATTCCCCTCAATGTCAAGAAAACTCAATTAGCCGGTTTAAATCTAGCCTTACATCCTACTTATCTGGTAACCAGCACAGTATATGATTGTTTTACTTGCAAGGCATTTGATTCACTCCTGCACTTATACCCATTCCATTGTATCTGTTACCCGCCTAACTAGATTGTAAGCTCTATGGGACAGGGACCTCCTTTCCTCTTGTGTCAAAGCTCTATCACTTATATTTATATCATTTATATATTTATGTACTGAACTATTTACTGTATGCATTTTACTCCCCCCATATGACTTTATTGTATTTTGTTGTTGTACAGCGCTGTATCCCCAAGTGGTGCTTTATAAATTAACTATACATACATACATATCAGATATTCATCTTTTTGTCTGAAAAATAGTTTATAAAAATACACACACATAAAATTTGATTGAAAAACTATTTTTAAAAATTAGATTGGAAAAATCTGTTTGAAAAGATGTTTGAAAATCGAAAATTCGGTATCGCAATTGAAAATTCTAAAAATACCAGTTTAATTGAGTTCTAATCAGATTTTCGGACATTCAGTAGGTTCTGGGGAACTCACAGCTGCATTTATCTTTAATATCTTTGTAGGATGACTGTTAAAAACAGTAAATCTAAGAATCCTGCAAAATGGTGAACGTTTTAACAGTTGTTAGCTAGATCTGAATAATGGAAAACATCCAGGATTTTTTGTATTTTAGTTTTCTTTAACACACTTTATTTTAGTGAAATATGTAAAATGTTTCCTTACCTGAACTAAATTCCATCCTTTTAAGGACTCAGCAATGATAGATGTTACTGATGGGCATACACCTCCAAATACCATCAAGTGATTAGGTCCATATTTTATAGCATCATAAAATGCTTTCAGTCCTTGTGCATTGTCACACTAGAATAAAAAAATAATATTGGTAAAAAAGTTGAAAAAACAGGTCACTAAGACAACTCTGACACAATTGTTTATGTTTATGCTGTATTATAATGTGCTAAATACTGTAAATTAAATAATTTTAAAAATGTAAATAGAATCTAATACTACAGAATATAAGTTCAGGGGTTTCCCTGCATCATGGAGAACAATTCAATTATTGCAGCTGGTCCTCCTGTCTTCCACAGCCCCCTGCGACTGGTGATATACAGTAACATGGCCCACATTAGCTGTCTGGTAAGGTAAGTGTCTACTGAAATATAAGGATATTATAGTTCCCTACATGTGGCCTCATGATTTTATATGATTTTATTTGGCATTATAATATCAATACAAATATAAAATATTTTCTTATAAAAATCACTCAGCTACATTATAAAGTGATTAAAAAAAAAATCCATCCGTTGCTTCCATTATAACTTTAGATTTTTAAAGGCACAGGGCACCTTAATAGAATTTTAAAGGTGAACTTGTTTTTATTGCATGTTGCCTTTTACTGATATACCCTGAGTGGTAACTAATAAAGGTTTTTGAAAAATAAACTTGGAGAGAGGACCTTCATGTATATTTACCAAAGTAAGTGGGTATTTTTATCAGATATTATTGTAGATAAGAACTTTTAAAACAACTGATCTTAACCCCTTTTGTCTTTTTATGTGACCGGAGCACAACCAAAACAAAAGACTGGTATTGGGGTTTGGACCGAGGACCCTAAGAGATACGCACCCTAGTATATTTTTGTTCCAGTGCTGCTCTTTACATTTTGATATATATATCAAATGCTAAATTGGGGAGATTTGTATCCCTTGGAGATGCACACTACCGAGAATTTGTAACAGTGTGCTGCTGCAACTTTTGGAAACATTACATATTTATACATTATATACATAGATTATTTTTTAAATTTAATTTTAGTTTGGGGGGTATTGGTTTTTTTGGTGGGGGGGGGTCCTTTCTTCAGGATCCTGCATTAGCTACAGGGGGGTAGTTTTTTTTAACATTGTTTGTGACCGTTACAGTTAAAGGAGAACTATAGTAAATATAAAACAGTTTTTTGAAAAGCAGTTGAAATGAAAAGTATCTGGGTAGGGAGGTAGAATTGGTATTTTCTATCTCCCTATATCATTTCTATGTGGCAGCAAGAAGAAAACTGCTTCTGCCAAGCTTCCTGCGTGCTTCAGCACTATCTTTAATACAGGAAGGCCCGGGGCCATAACCTGGCAGATGAAAACTGTATAGGGAGGTAGGAATAATCAATCCTACCTCCCAGGTACTTTTCATTTTTAAAAGTAAATTTTTTACAGTATTCCTTTAAATGTGTGAATAGGTATCGAAAATGTGGTTTCCAACAAGATCTTGCTCAAACCATAAAGCCTACGAAAATGCATGTTTAGCTAACAGATAAAAACTGGAGCCTGTAGACTAAAAAATTACTTGCATTAAGAAAGTCAATGACAGAATTTTCAACATTACCTTCTCTTTTCTGTCACATACACTTTTTCAAGTAACCAAGCTCTGAAGCTCTGTTTAGACCTATGAAAATAAATCTACTTTCTCAAAAGCTTAGGGCTTTGTACACCAAGATGGTGGATAACTGGATATGTCTCCTCTACATCTATTATTTAAAAGTACATTGTGTGTACTACATAATGTTCACATGAGATTCAGTTTGAAAGAAGCATTTAGTAGTCTTTATGGTGTTTTGTTTCTGGCCAATAAGTGGTTCCCCAACAATCAAAGTGAAGGATTCTGTTCATTTCATGTCAAGACAATTAATACCCATAGGACACAGACAAAGATGAACACTGACAGCTCTAAATTTCCTCTATTCCATCTAGGTTACCTGCCTAGTTTAATTTTGCCATGCATAAAACCAGATAAGACATCAAAACAAAATGAAGTGAATTCTGCGTACATACAATAATTAAGATAATTAATACATATAGGGGCAGATTCAATTTACCCCACTACTGGCTAAAATGGAGTTAAACCCATGTTTCCTGATGTAAACAAATGAAGCCTGGATTTATCTAAAATTTTTTGGGCCTGCGTTGTTTGTATTAATGGCACAGGCACTCAATTCTTATCATTAGCAAAAACTAATGACTTTCAAAAAAAAGGCATACGGTTGGGGCAGCTTACCTTCTGGGTTCCCACGAGGCAATAAGTCAAGCTAAGTGATACTGCATTGCTGGGACATGGAAGGTAAGCTGCACACTGCCACAAATACTGAATCTTCCCCATAGTTTAAAATTAAAAAATTCCAAATATAAAAAGGAAAGCTGAGTTGATATAGAAAATCACATACCGGTAATGCAAATATATGGGGATGTTCAATAATGCAAAGCCCCGCTTCTTATCTTTCCATGATTCTGTGATGCAATGCTGGGCGTAAACGCAATTATGTCTGGGATAGCATCGCATGATCGCAGAAAGGTGAGAAAAGTGAGAATTAGATTTGCGCTAATTTAAAGTCCCCATAAAATCCTGTGTTAAGTTTCGTGCCATGGGGTACCAGGTATTGTATCAGGTGCCCTGTGCTATTTCCAAAAACATTGTGAGTTTTACACTTATTTTAGGGATATTACATTTCCTTATTACATGTCCTATATTTTTTATTTCAAGTAGCACTAACTAATGAGCTATTAAAGTAGAATGTAAATGATTGAATTTATTTTTGATCATACAATCTTTAAAAGGATTTCTTCCTCGTGATTAAAATTCTGTAGCAAACAATCAGCAACTGAAGCTGAAAAACATTTAAGTACAGAGAGCAGATGCTGTCAGCAGACTTTGTGTCCACTCATGCCCCAATGGGACCTAACTGGCTTAGTTGCTTATTTGCTTAGTTGCTCATGTCATTGATGGAAACAAATATAACCCAGTGACAGGTGGTCAAACATGCCTTGCCTACTTCCAAAACTTGGATATTCTTTTACGCTCCAGCTCACATATCTTAATAAATATAAATTGCAGGGACAAGAAATTATTATTTTTTATTATTATTTGAAGCTGTGTTCTACATCAGTTTATACACTCACAAAATTTCTACATTGCTAAGTGTGCAACAATTGTACACCAATTCTAAAAATTATTTCACTAATTACTAAATCAGAATCCCTGAAAACAAGTTACTATACACACAGATGCTATATACTGTAAATCTACAGTACAATAAAATCTACAAACCCCAAATTTCTGAGACATACACATAAATGGTTACTATAATGAAAAAATTATTTCGCCTCACCTTAATCTTTAAATTACTATATGTAAGTAGCCAGTGATGTAACCACCACCTCCAGGAACAGGGGGGGCCCGTACGGTAGTAGGGACCACCACAAGATCTCTTCCACAATCAGCCATTTTTAAACTTTCGAACTTCTGGAACTGAACCGCAAGTTGGGGTCTGGTCTTTTAAACAGCTGATCGCACTTATGTTTCAGTCATACGCCCAACCAGCTGTTTAAAAAATGCTGATCGTAGAAGAGATCTTGTGGGGGGGGCAGGGGGGGGGGCAGGCCCCTGCAGGTATGCCCCTGTAATTAGCCCTTACACACAGGTGTTTGTTTTCCCATGCCTTCAATCCAGTACTAGATTTGCTCAGGCTCAATATCCCACCTCCCCCTCTTAACCAACACCTCTTTTCATCTGACCAAACTTTTTTATAATGGCAAGCGTGCTTAGTAACCACAATAAGCAAGCACTGGGACTGGGAATTTCCCACCATGCAATTCACACATACCAACTGTCAACATTTCTGTTACAGCAAAACTGCACAAAACAGAAGGATTAATCATAATCAGGCACTTGATTGGCAGCTGAAATATAAGATGGTTCAGATTGAAAAGAAACAGGGGACAGACCAACAAATAAATGCTACAGTTATACTTGGGCAATTTTACGCTTTTTTTCCCCTTCGGTGCCATTTAAACATAGGAAGGACATGCAAAGCCAAACCCAAAGCAAAAAAGTCAAAATCTCTCTCGCAAATTGAAAAAGAAGGTTAACATAGATTCAAAGAAATCACTGCTTTTACAAGTGTGACAGTGAAATAATAACATCTTTTAGAATGAATGGCCTTTTTAAAATATGTTGATATATCCTACTTTGCCATCTGAATTCGCCTTCTATGGAGCAATTTAGTGACCTGTACTGAGTTTGAGCATGTTCAGAAGAGGCAGCTAGGGAATTACCATTCAGTCATTAGCTGTGATGTCACTAAATTGCTCAGTTTGAATGAGGCATCCAGAGGCATAGCAGGCATACAGTAATTCAGAGGACAAAGTAGGATAAATCAACATATTTTAAAGAGGCCAATCTTTCTAAAAGATGTTATTATGAGTGTGGAAATCGAAGTAGAATACATAGGTGTGTGTAATATAGATAAATAATTTAAACAGTAATGTTTTTTTTCTGTATGTTATTAGTAAAGACAACAACGAATGGCTGCTTAATTAAATTTAAATAGAATTAGTAAACCAGTGCTCTAATATTTTGATTAAAAAATAAACTTTGGCTGACAGATTGCGCTAAATTTTCAACAAATGTTAAACCATTATTCAGGGAAAAACTTTTGCAAAAATTACAGAGTATGGGTAAGGGTATGTCCACCCCTAAATCCACCCCATGCCTTTTCCATGCACAAAAGCAGTAAGAAAGTCCGGACAGGCATCCACGTCAGTAATTGGCCGAGACATGCATGAAAAGGGCACAGAAAAAGGCACGTAACAGCAGCAGAAGGCAGCCGAGGGAACGAGGACTGGTAAGTATATTTAGAGCCGTTTGAATGATTGAAACCTAATGAGGTCTGTGTTTTGGGGGTGGACTAACCCTTTAAGTCTAGCAAATATGTCAGTGGGAAGTGTATGAATGAAGCTCTTTTGTTCTACTTGAAAGTATTGTAAATGACTGTAGTTTTCTTATATTGATCTTTTTTAACGAAATGCAAATAAGATCACTAGGAAGTTAGTACATTTACGGCTGCAATTGTACATTTACGAACGTTTGTTCATACAATACCATGCGGTAGTAAAATGCCACAATGGTAATATATAGACATTCGTAAACCCTACTTAACGGTTGATTCAGAGAAAGACAAGAAAAAACAGCTAGAAAGGGGGGAGGGTAATCCTTCCTGACTCTAAATGGCAATTGGAAAGGATCCCTGGATTAACAAGAACCAATCATTTGAAAGCTAACAACTGATTGGTTGGGGCAAAATTAGCACCATTTTTAACGAAAAGAACTTTGATTGAATAACCGAGTATGGATTAATAACAGTAATTTTCAATATTACTGGATTTTAAAAACATATCCAGATCACCTTTAAAGGTATTTAATGAACTTGCCATTACCACATCTGCTGGAAGACAGATCCACAGTTTTATAGTTCTCACTGTAAAGAGACCTTTACTAACCTGAAAATAAAACACTTCTTTTCTTCTAAAATGAAATGCTGAAATGCGTAAATTTAAATTTTATTTGGAATAAGACCAGCGAGTACCAGTGTATGGAGTTCAAACAAAGTAGCAAGAAAGATCTGCCTAATACCCCCCATCCATAAAAGTTTTTACTAATTTGGTGTCCAACGATATTCAGAGGTTGGAAAGGAATAAACGGAGAACCTGTTCAAATTTGACTCAAAGCGAAAGGGAGGGTCTTGAGACACTCAAGAAAGATGTAAATTTATTTATTCGACCAGCAGACAAAGGGGGGGGGGGGTGTTGTCTTGATGGACAAATCTTTTTCAACAGGAACTGTTGGGGAAATTGGGGGACAGGGACACCTAGGAGTTGCTCTATGGGGACCCTACCCATCGATATAAGCAGAAATTGGATAACTTGTTGTTAGCTGCAGTGAGTGCAGGATGCAATTTAATGACAACTGCGAAACCTAAATGCCCACACATTTACACCCTCCCCAAAATACATAAATTACTCACCTCACCACCTGGACGTCCGATCATGTCAGCAGTTGGGTCATTGTTTAGACCTGTATCACAGTTCATAGACCATTATTTGCAAACTGGTGTAAAAAATATGACTTCGTACATCAGAGATAGTGGACATTTACAAGAAAAACTTAGAAATGTTGAATCTGTAGAAAACTGTATATTAATGACGACTGTGATGTGAATAGTCTATACACAGTTATCCCTCAGTTAGAAGGGGTAGTGGTGTGTAGAGAATTTCTTGTGAAGGGAGGCCATGTAGGTCCTCCAGTGGAATTTCTGATGTGTCTTTTGGAGTTAATACTCACACACAATTATTTATAATTATATCGTAGTGAAGGGGTGACGTCAGAGTAGGGGTGGCCGCTAACGATTGGAAGTGTGGTGAAGTTGGTGAGATCACCGGCTTTTGGGCAAAAAGGATCTATATCAAGCGCTAGCTTGAAAGTTAGATTTCTAATCAGATGAGGTGTGCTGGACACTGTGGTAACAAGATGTATACAGTATTTTAAGAGATGATTTTAATGAATGTTTGATACACGGAAGTGACGGCACGGGGGTGGGTGTTGGGCACGGTTTTAAAGGGCATATATAGTGGGAAAATTAACTTTTTTTTCTTTCTATCCATGAGTTCTATAATTCCCCACAACCCCCAGCGTGTATTCACTTTTTTCAGATTCCCTCTCTGTCCTGAGATACACCAGTTAGAAGAATGCGTGATTGCATTCCTGTACTCCTACTTGGACTGTCAATCAAATCCCTGTGACATGATTCCCCCTCCCTGCTCTGTAATAAACATAGAGATAAGAGCATTAGCATGGGGAGAGAGGTAGCTTTGATGGTAGATATATGGCTGCACTTGACCCCCCTTCTTAATTAGCTTTCACTGATTGATGATGGGTCACAAAGTGAGAGATTGTAAACTGTGCTGATCTCCTTCTTCTTCCGTGTCTCCAGGACAGCTTGCTTTCTATTGGTCACTGTGCGTGGGTGTGTTTTTCAGGATGTTGAACTTTTAACACCTACTGCACACGATAAGCTTGTCGGTTAGCCAGAGTTGAGACATGGAGGAGGTAACAGAGGGGAGGGGGAAGGGGGGAGTGCTGCACAGAGATCTAACACCATGGTTAAACAAAGTCACTGACAGAGATAGGATTAAGGCAGCACAGAGTACATGAATTTAACTTTGCAAAGGGGCAATGTGTTTTTTTCACTATAGATGCCCTTTAAGTGAAGGGTTTGTGGGATAATGTTTGTTCTGATGACGGCCCTTGTGTGTGCGGAAATGTGTCAACATGCATTACAATAAAGAAATTTGATTACTGAAGAAAAGTCCCGTGAGTGCCACCCCGTGCCACCAATTAGGCTAATTTACAACTACATTTAGCAGAAGTGCTACTGATCTGGTCAAACATTTATACGAACATAGAAAAGATAACCAGTGCACATTCTTAGGCCCCATACAATATCATATTATCTGCACACGGCATACTTTATAAACAAAGGGGTTTTATAAAGTATGCCAGTTAAAGAAAGGAATACACCACACTCGAAAGTGCATCATCATTATTCGTAATATACAGAGTTCGACGGCACTGGTATATTTTAAAAGAGAGTTATCCTTAGGTAGAAGAATTCTCTGAACCCATAAGACTATATCAAGTCATTAAGTAAACTCAGATTTTTCTAGTAAGCAAAATAGGGAATCAGATATTTTAGGAATGTTTTCATGCAGATCTTGTAACCAATGTGTCAATGTAATTAAAGCAAAATCCTTTGTACAGCCTAAAACAGGAGAGGAATTTCCTCATAGGGGGTTATTTACGTGTAGAGTTGTATATGCTCTAATTTGCCCATGCGGGGTGATTTTCATGGGGGAGACTGTGCAGCCTATAAAAGGCAGAATCTCCCAACACAAATCCAGTATACGACTTGGTAACGATAATTTACCTGTCTCATCTCATTTTATTCAAATGGGAAATAAGGAATCTGATCTGCGATTTATTGTTTTGGAAGAAGCTCCATGATTCAGACGGGGTGGCAATAGAGAATTGGCACTACATAAAAGGGAAGTTTGGTGGATTCACCGACTAAAATCATTGCACCCATATGGTCTCAATAAAGACTATGAACTTCATATATATCTGTCATTAGAGATGTCCGAACTTCGCAAAATCCGGTCCACTCGAGGATCCATTAAAATGAAAAATATCCTCGAAAATACGAGAAATCCTTGTAATTTCAAAAATTTTCGAAAATCGTATTTTCAAAAATTTTCGAAAATACGTATTTCCGAACATTTTCAAAAATACGAGAAATTAGAAATCCGCAGTTCAAAAGTTCGGAAGGCGGAAAATCCGGAAAAATCCAGCGGTTCGGGATAAATCAGCGACGGATCCGGGTTCGGATCCGCGAACTGGCCATCCCTATCTGTCATGTGATTTAACATGGGTTTGGTTCCTGCGTTTCCTCATGAGCGTTACCACTGTGTATATGTGACTGTATTTATATGTTATCATTGTAAGTGTAATTGTTAATGATATCACCCATTTAAGGAATAAGTAGGGTGTGGGACATAGAGGCTATTTAATGTGATGTCATTGGTGATGCAATTCAAGTGTTCTGATAATGGCTGTATAACTGTAACTTGAGAAAGGGGATGTGCTACCCCGAAAAATCACTTATATATGCAGTTGGCCTGAATAAATAATGATGATGCACATTGGAGTGTGGTGTATTCCTTTCTTTGTATATTTGGGAGATGGACAGCTACATCCCCGTATATATACATGTTATCTTATCTAATGTTATGCTTTTAATGATTTGATTTGTAAAAATAATGAAATGAAAGATTTCTCTAAAATGTCAGACCTCATTGCTTTAATTAGCCAAAAGAGCTTTGCCACATATCAGTTCTGAGAAAATAATACTAATGTAGAGAGTAACTGTCAATAATACACAACAAGAAATATAAAATTACAAACTCTTTCCTAACATTCTGGAGTGAATTATGGTTTTACCCAATTTAGACTTAGGCATGAAATGGGGTAGAGAAGTTCGTTTAAACAGTATATTTTTAACATGCTTTATCTATAAGACAATGTTGCCTGAAGACTTTAGTTCCCCTTTAATATACTTAGATATTTAAAATAACACATGAGAGTATGCAGACATTGAGGTTTGGCAAGTACAGAAGAAAAAAATAATATTTGCAAATAACCTAATTGGTCAATGTGGTAGAAAATGGTTATGCGCAGAATGCATTATTGCATCTGATCTAAAAAAAATTAAAGACTAGTTTGTGAAGGTTCTTATTCTTCCAGGTCATGGCATATCAGTGTTATTCAGTTAGATCAACTGAACTTGAAGTTTAGTTCTTAAAGTCATCTGACTGGATTTCTCAATTCAGAATGACTTGCACAAGGATCTGTTGGTGATAAATACTCTGGAATATGTCCCAATACGCACAAAATAGCAAGGTGTCAGGGACCTCCTGAATGCAAGATGTTGATTTCATTCTGGCTAAGAGGTGTTATCAAAACTGCACAGGGTAAGGCATCAAAACAGCATTGTACCTCTATTCAGGTTTGGTTTCTTTATTTTGACATAAAGGCTTCTTTGACACCTCTTTTGAACCAATTCTGTTCCTTAGCCAAGATGTTGGCATTACAATCTTCTTATGTATATTCTTTTTCCTTACGATGCAGGTACATGGCCTGTGGAATTGGTTCTTCTGTGCTGGGACATATGTTTGTGTAGCTGCTACAAGTCAAGTTGATCTTACTGAATACCACAGATAATAACTAAAGCATGTGCAAAGGAATGGTGATTAGGACTAATCATGGGTAAACCAAATATGTGTCTAGTAATAAATGGGTAAAAGAGACAAAAATATTTATTAAAAGATATTTTTGCTGACCTTTGATTTGTCTGTGTTACTAAAGCAGATAAAAATACTGAGAAAAAAATCATGACTATTTTCACAATATCAACATAGTAAATGAGACATCATAATCAATATGTCCCATAACAATAAGCAATGATTCTTGCAGAAAGATGAAATGACAGATCGATTACTGGTTCCCTTACAAAATGCCATTAAAAGAAAATAGATAAAGATCATATGCTGATATTGTGTTTAGGACAAGTGATATCAGAAATGCTGATGTCACCAAAAGGCCACATGATATATATATGAGCTATAGTTTTTGTAGTTACATTTATTAACCATGTACAACACACAGTGCAGCAGAAACAAAAGCAAAAAATTGCTCTTATGTTAAACAGTGATTCCAACTTAGTTTTAATCTAGAAACATTATTTAGAATTGTACACAAGTTGTACTGTTTACAGGAGCCACATAATCAAGGGAGGTACATTACGCTAAAATGTAATAATTTTGGAGGAAAGTACAATGGAATATGGGGGGTTTATTTCCCAGCCAATCTTGTTACACTCAAAAAAAGCAGGGCCTGGACAGACGTTGCACATGCAAACCTGTTTAAAGGGTTTGAGGACAAAAATCAATATTGTAATTCTGACGGTTACCCAACCCAGTTCTGCTGAGTTGCTTACGGTACATGTAAAATACTGAAAATGTTTTTTTTTAGTTAACAAATCAGCATTTAATTGTTCTTTAAGGTCACAAATATTTTAGAACCATTTTAAAATTTCTTCTCTACATATTTTATGTCGCAGGACCCTTGCCCCCGAAGGCATCAGTCTATTGTGCCTTATGTGAAATTCCGTCCGGAAAATAACTTTCGTTTGGCAAAAAAAAGAAAAAACTTTAAACAAATTTCTCTACCCCATTTCATGCCTAAGTCTAATGTTGTGAAAGAGAGTTTGAAGAAATATGCTCATAAATGTTCATGAATGCGTTGATTTTATGCAAAAAATACAATAAAAGTTTGGGATATTTCTTGATTTACATAATTTCGAGTGAATAATAAAAAAAATGATGAAAATGCAATTCATAGAGGAATGGAATTTTAATCAAAACTTAGTGCGGGTAATAACCACCTAAACTGCCTAGAAGTTGCAAGCCTTGAGTCTAATGTATCCAAATGAGATATGTATGTAACACAATGAAAATCCAGTGAATTGTGGCAAAACAACTCATCACAAATTGTGAAATAAGACAGAAATGTGAAAAATAATGAAAATATATTAGCTTTACCAAATGTTCTTTGAAGACGATATTCTAATTAAAACATATTCATTAAAAAAATATTGTATTATAAATCATCCTAAGCAAAATTATACAATTCTATAAGAAATATATGTTATCACAAAATCATATTCAGTCTTCTTTATTTGTATAGAACATAAAATTATTTTTCTTTGCAGTGCGTCTACATGCCTGAATATGTTTGGATTTCAGTTTATAGTGTGTATGCAGCAAGCTATATCCCCATACTTCATTGCTTCTTTTATATAAGTATATTAAAGGGCATGTCCATCCTCAAAATTACATTTCATATTCTAAAAGCGGAGTAGAGATGGTCGAACGGTCCGTTTTCGAACTTTCGAACTATTGTAAAAGTTCGAAAGTTCGAAAGTTCGAAAGTTCGAAAACGGACCCATTAAAGTCTATGGGAGGCAAATAGTTCAAAAAGTTTGAGTCAAATACAACTAAAATATTAATGGTAACTTAATGTAAATGGCTGTGGGACCTGGGAAATGGTCTGGGGAGCATGTTCCAATATCCAGGACTTTCGTAAAATTGATTTCACACGCGCACTTTCGAGCTTTCGCGTTCGAACATTCGAGGTAACATGGACATTTTACTCGCAGATTTGATACTCGCGTATAGGCTGTAATGGAGACTTTACTCGCAGATTCGATGTTCGCGCCTAGATACCATGTACATTTTACTCGCGGATTCGATACTCGAATGATCTAAACATTCGATAAATCATCGAAAGTCCGGAAAATATCGAAAGTCCGCGTCCGAGATAGTTCGAGAAGTCCGGGTCTGTTCGAACTCGAACAGTTCGGCTCGAACTCGGGTTCGAGTTCGAGTTCTATGCCATCCCTAAAGCGGAGCCCTTAAAACCCAAAGATCGTTATTCTCACACTGGCCAAGACTGCACACAAAGCTAATTATTTAGACATTAGCTGTGTAATATAAAAGGACAAACTAACTGAATAATTTCAAAATATTTTTAAAATTGCTATTTCAGGCCCTGACCAGATTATGGTGAGATGAACATCAATTAGATCGGTCAGCTTAATTATTTTGCTAAATTGACTGGGTACATCTTTTGCATTAATAGGTATGACATAAATAAGGCAACACAATTATTTTGTTGAAATGATTATAAATGGTTTTATGGCAATTGATATAGTGAATCATAAACCATTTCTGTAAAAGTCTTTGGCAGTTAGTAATGAGTATCATTAATCAATGTGTGTAGAGCTCAGCATGATATTTGGCAGCACATATTCCACAGACAAGTGGTGTCTATATGTGCTGCATACTTGCTGCCCTATCTTTTTGTGCTTGTTTTGATCCCAGTTACTTCCTGTGGAGTACCATATATACTGTCTATTTCCCCCTGCATGGTGCACAGCCGCCTTAAACTCAATCTATCTAAAATTGAATTAATCATTTCCCCCACCTAAACTAGGACCTTGTCCACCCTTCTCCATCTCTATTGACAATATGGTCATTAACCCAGCTTTATTTGCTTGCTGTCTTGGAGTAATCTTCGACTCCTCTTTCCTTCCATTATCACATTAACAATGTCACTAGAAATTGTGTTGTTCTCTCCTTCACAATATTTCTCTCTCGCTCCACTACTAAAATGTTCATTCATGCCCTTATAATCTCCCATCTTGACTACTGTCACATTCTGCTACTTGGTCTCCACTGACCTGTCATCTATCTCCTCTCCAGTCTATCTTAAACTCGGCAACTCGGATCATATTCCTCCAAAAGAGAACCCGCAAACTGCAGTCCATGGCTTCCCATAAAACAAAGAATCATATTCAATACCTTTATTTTATCCTTTAAATCCCTTCTACTGCACTTCCCTACTTATCTTCTCTCTTGGTCCTGGTCCCTGCAAGGCAATCTTCTCTACAACCCCCCTACGCGAACACTGCTTCCTCCCATCTTAAACCATTCTCTCTTGCTGCTCCTTACCTTTGGAACCTTCTCCCTCTCTCACTTCGCCAGGTGACATCCTTTAGCTCTTTTAAATCTAAACTGATATACTACCTTTTTGAAAACCAGCACTATGAATGATTGTTTGCTGTCTGAACAATTTGTATCCCTCCTCCCAATTGTATCTGTATGTTGTCCCTCCCACTTTGGGGCAGTTATCTCTTTCTTAATATGTCAAGACACACCACAGGTATTTTATATAGATATGTATGTATTCTTAACCTTTGGAACTTTATTTATGTAAATTCATTTTATCTGTATAATGGCTTGCAATTATCCCCGTTTGTTTTAAAATGTACAGCTCTGCGTAACCAAGTGGCATTATATATATACATACATATATGTAAATAAAAAAGGCACATATGCATAGGCATACTGTTTGTATATATATAAACTTTTTTGATTTAATTGGTTTAGGTATATATTTGCAAAATTGGAAATTGTAATTATTTTTGAGAATAGGCACAGAAATCATATATTTTAAATAGATGAAATTATAAATATGTGGATTGGACTGTCTCTATTCAGCATATTATCCAATAATGTGTATTGTACTGTCTATATTCAGTATATTATCCATACATATAAGTTATTTAGAAATATCACCAGTTATAAAATACTGTTTGTGAGAGACTTGTGCGGTTACAAATCTTCAGATCCACTGCATGCTTACCCACACTTCCGACCCACACTACTGATAAGATCAACCTGACCATGGCTCTTCTTTGCAATTTACTGCAAAGAATCCCTCCTCTTCATCTCTTTAAAGGAAGAAAGTTAGTCCTTTCCTGCTCCTGACCGACAACCTGTCTAAATGACTAGCTATTCACCCAAAACTCACCCACAAATCTGGTACCTAGATTAGACTCTAATCTATGTTTAGATCCACTATCCACTATCTTATTGAAATTTAGGCATAATAAATTATATAATTTTTAAAAATGGAAATTACTTTGAAAATCCATGGCTTTTATAAAAGCACTCTATTAATTCCAGTTAACATTTGTCAAACTGGGTTCTTTGCAAAAGCGATAATGCTATAATGTTAACTCGCACAAACTAAACCCATCCCTTGCACTGGCTGCATGAAGAGGACATTCCCTGCCTGCCCCACACATAAAGGGGGCAGATAGAGAATGTACCACTGCTATGGGTGTTCCCAATTAAGTTGTGTACACAAAGACTCTACATTAGTGCATGCTCACACAGAAAACATATATGAGATTAGGGGACACCACACATGGGAATTGAAATTTGTAATTTATGCCCTATGGTTTCCTTGTGGGTTCATGTATATTGGAGAGACCACTCAGATGATCTAATCCTGTATATACCAACATAGGTCAAGTATTCAATTGGGAAATAAGAAATTACCTGTTTCAAATCACTTTTTAGAAGTAGTTCATCGTGATAAACAATTGACGTACATGGTAGTAGAGTCGGTGCCTCCCCCAGTTAGAGGGCCCCACCCTCTCTACGATCAAAACTGAGGGGCGTGTGGTGGATCCACAAGGTGGGTAGACTTGCACCACACTTCAATAGAAGGATTGTGGAAGCACTCCTTTGGCTAAATTATACTTATCTGGTCAAACATTTATACAAACATAGAAAAGATAATCAATGCACATTCCTAGGCCCCATACAATATCATATTATCTGCACACTGGCATTCATTATAAACACCTTTATACATTTAAGTAAATGTCAATAAAATCAGTTCACTATTTTGCATTGCTCCAGGAAATTCACGCTGATTGATGAACAAAAAACAGAGCTGCAATATATAAAGTTTGCATATATGAAGAAACTTTCTATTTTTTTGAAATATGATGAAAACAAAGAAACCAAAAAAATCAATACATTTAGGCAGTAGACTATGTTGCATTGTTTCATAAGTAAACCAGGGGATTTGAACTTGTGACTTCTTGGGCTGTATGTTCCTAAAAACACAGCATTTACAGAAGCTAGAAACTCTGTGCATAGAGACTGAATCCTGGGGTCAGGGGGCTATGATTTGTACTGGCAACAACATGGAAGACTTCCTTGTTACAGAATCTATTACTTACATATACTAAATGCAACTTACTAGAGAATAACTTTTCAATATATAGGTGTTCTGGGGAGAAAAGCTTTCACATTAAAATTTTTAAAATTAAGTTTAGTTATCCTTTAAGGATTACAGCTGCATTATTTCAAAGCATTAACCTTTCCCTGGTTCCATTGCTTTCAGATATGTAACACTCACATAATCATATAACTAATGAAAACTATTAATCAAGCTATTCTGTGACAGAATCTCATTTGCTTGCAGATTACCCAAATGTCCTCATTGTTATATTACAGAGGTTAATGTGTCACCTGAGCTTTTTGCAGTTAACCAAGTGGCCATATTCCCTTGCTCTTTAAAACTATGCAGAAAGTGAGTTATAAATTAATTTTCACTTTATAAAATATTTTTTTGTGTGCAAAACAACAACATCATTCAGGACCAGAAGAAATATTAACAGGGAAATTCAATAAAAGTTCTTATCGCTTAAAATGGTGATAATTTTGCCCCAACCAATCAGATCTTATTTAACATTTGAAAACCAACATTTGATTGGTTGGGGCAAAATTAACACCATTTTAAACTATAAGAACTTTTATTGAATAACCCTGTAATATAATAAAATGGTTAAATTCAGTGCATTCATGTCTTCAACTTCAACTGCTATATAATGAAGAATATTTGGCGTATGAATGTAATGCTTGATGTTCTACAATCATTGCCCTATTGAATGTTCAAGGGTAAAACATGTTTTAAAAATGTATATGAATAATTATTGACATTTGGATTTATTAATGCCATCATTGGTCTCATCTTTAGGTTCTTCTTCATATTCATAATCAACTAAGATCAATTTAAAAACTTGAATATTCAGGAACAACTATATTTCACGATGTACAATTTTCCTCTTTGTAGTAACAACATATTTAATTTGGTTCAAAAGCATTTTTCTCTGCACAGTTTACTATGGAATATAATTTTACATCAGCAATGATGTAATACCTTATAGGACAATTATACTCATAAAATGGGAAAAAGTTAAATGTATATGTATGTTGTGCTAAGTTCCCCAACCTTCCCTGTAGAAGAATGTAGAGAATTACTACTTAGAAATACAGCTCATTACAGCCACGGAACTCCGGAAACTCTGGGCAGAAAGTAAATCACTTTATTAGCATGTTGTAGATAAGAAAGGGTGACAGAGGTCAGCAAAGCTGCATGCTTCCTGATTAGAAATGGATGAAACTCACCAGTTTTGTTCCGTTCTCGAAATCCGATCCGATCCGAAAACGAAACTAATTTCCGATAATTATCGAATGTTCAAGGCTATTTTTGAGGTAAATAACCTTGAACATTCGATAATCCTCGAAAATACGATTGGAGACTACTTTCGAGTTTATGATCATATTTTTTCGAGGATTATCGAACGTTCAAGGCTATTTTCGATAATCCTCGAATGCTTGATATTTATACAAAATAGGCTCCGAAGTCCCGAAATTTAGACGGATCATTTGGATTTCAGAACCGAGGGGTTCCGTGTCGGATCCGGGTCCGAGTCGGAACCGGATCCCATCTCTATTCCTGACCAATCAAATGGCACATTTTCATCACTGACAGAGAGGGATAGGCAGGTCTGGGGAATGGGAGTTTGGACATTAAAATCTTTCTGACATAACACAAGAGTAGGTGGGTTTTATTGTATATCTACTTAACTCTCTGCTGGTTATGTGTGTGTTTCACCAGTATAGTTGTCCTTTCATGATTTTCAATCTTGGAAAAACTAGACAGGTGGGTAATAACCCCTTTCCTGTTGAAGGACATATATATATGCGAGCTGTCATCAGGATGTGACGTGATGATCAGAGTACGGATTTAAATAGCCATGCTAATGGGCGGTCCAACATCGTAGGTGCAGAAAATAAAATCACTTAAAATCCACTAAATACAGGGTTAAAAACATATACATGATAACAGCAGCAGGAGACCTTGCAACACAAGAAATCCCCAAGGTATAAGTTACATCTTAACCAGAGGAAATAGCAAACATACTACAAAATGTATAAAATCTGCAGGAGATACAATCTACTCATAAAAAAGACAGTCAGCTCCCCTTTGGTCGCTCCAGGCTCCGACATACCTACCATAAGGGCCGCAGTTTAGCCAACATTCTTGTCCACAATGATATGGCCCCACATATATCCACCTGTGAAACTGGGACTTGGATAAGCAATAGGGCAAAGGGGTGTTACAGATGCCCGGACTGCATTACCTGCAGATCCATGTTGGTGGGCAAAGATTTTGCCCACCCCCATAGTGGTAAACGAGTGGCCATTAAACAATGCTTCACTTGTGATAGCAAATACGTTGTTTATTTTATGTTATGCCCCTGCAGGTTATATTATGTGGGCAAAACACGCACTGCATTTATTTATCCCCCTTGTATGACTTTATTGTATTTTAATACTGTACAGTGCTGCGTCCGCAAGTGGCACTATATAAATAAACATATACATACATACATACAAGGAGCGCATGGACAATCACCGCTCCTCAATTTGAAATGCACTTATAGCAAAAAAACTCTGTGTCCCTTACATCTAAATATGGGGATCTGTCAGTGGTCAGGAATTTTAAAGTGGTTTAACTAGGACCGAACTAGCGTCCAACCAGGATTTGGCATATTGCTCCTCCGCAAGGAGACTAGATGGATCTAGATGGACTAGTCTTAATACCTTATGCTTACATTGTTTTTTATGAGTAGATTGTATCTCCTGCTATTTCAGATTTTGTACATTTTGTAATTTGTTTGCTATTTCCTCTGGTTAAGATGTATCTTATACCTTGGGGATTTCTTGTGCTGTAAGGTCTCCTGCTGCTGTTATCATGTATATGTTTTTAACCCTGTATTTAGTAGATTTTAATTGATTTTATTTTTTGCACCTACGATGTTGGACCTCCCATTAGCATGGCAATTTAAATCAGTGCTCTGATCATGACGTCACATCCTGTTGACGACTCGCCGAGCCGAATCGCGTAGATGTAGCATTTTAACATTTTGAATAAAATTATATTTTATCTTTTGAAAGTCCCGCGAGTGCCTGTTGTTCATTTGCCTATATATATATATATATATATATAATAATAAACAAAGATATAGGAGCAATCCTAGGAATTTCAATGAGTGTTATTCACACCCAACGTGGCCCACTTTTTGTTGAATAAACTTCATTGAAATTCCTAGGAGTGCTCCTATATCTTTGTTTATATGTCTATTTTCAATCAACAGGAAGCACCCAGGTGATTTATCCTACAAGGTTTGAGTGCCACCCACCCTGGTTTATATATATATATATATATATATATCATTGTGGTATAGTATGTTACAGAATGTATCAGTATGGTATCAGAGTGTACCAGTATGATATGGTATCAGTATGTATATCAGTATAATGTGGTATCCTATGTTACAGAATGTTTCAGTATAGTATAGTTTCAGGAAGTCTCAGTATGTTATTGTTTAGAGTTTCAGGAATTCCGCTATTAATTAAATTCTATAAATGTATGTATGTATAGTTATTTATAAAGCGCCACTTTATAAATTATTTATGTACAGTATTAAAATACAATAAAGTCAAACAAGGGGGATAAATACATAGATAGTTCAGTACATAAATATATAACTTATGTAAATAGAAGTGCTAGGGCTTTGCCGCAAGAGGTAATGAGAACCCTGCCCCATAGAGCTTACAATATAGTTAGGTGGGTAACATACAGATAAAATGGAATGGGTATAAGTGCCGGAGTGAGACGTATGCAGTGCAAATAAAACAAATCAAATACTGTGCTGGTTACCAGATAGGTGGGATGTAAGGTTAGATTTAAACCTGCTAATTGAGGTTTCTTCGTGTAGAGAAAGGGGAATAGAATTCCAGAGGACAGGAGCCAAAAGAGAGAGAGGTTTAAGGTGAGAGGAAGCAGTACAAATGGGGGGGTCTGTACAGGACCTGGTTCTGCGATGAGCGGAGTGTACAGGCAGGAACATATGGAGAGACTAGAGAGGAAATATAAGGAGGAGCAGCAGAGCGAAGGGATTTAAATGTTTGGAGAAGGATTTTGTATACAATGCACTGTTTAACGGGGAGCCAGATTGTTGTCTGGTACAGATGAGATTTGGGATCCGGTTTATTAGAGAGCAAAACAATACATGTGGCAGAGTTAAGTATAGACTGAAGGGGAGAGAGGTGGGAAGCAGGAAGACCAGAAAGTAGTAGGTTGCAATAGTCCAGGCGCGACAGGATGAGAGCATGCATAAGCATATCGGTGGTCGGGAGAGAAAGGAACCTGCGGATTTTGGCTATATTGCGAAGGAAGAAGCGGCAGGTTTTTGCAACATAGTTAATGTGGTTCGAAAAGGAGAGAGAGGAGTCAATAATTACCCCTAGGTAGCGTGCCGATTGGATAGGGGAAATGGGGGTGTTGTCAACAGAGATGGAGAAAGATGGGACAGGATCAGTTCAGTTTTAGAAAGATTTAATTTGAGGTAGCGTTGAGACATCCAGGAGGAGATGGCAAAGGAGGCAGTCGGAGACACGTGATTGGATGTCAGGAGTTAGCGTAGGGGTGGACAAGTAGATTTGTGTATCATCTGCATAGAAATGATATTTGAATCCAAAAGTGGTAATAACATCTCCCAAGGAAATAGTGTAGAGGAAGAACAATAAGGGTCCTGCGGGACCCCCACACCAAGAGGAACTGGAGAAGAGGAGTTGTTAGCATAAGAAACAGAGTAAGTTCTGTCAGAGAGATAGGATAGAAACCAGGATGACACTTCATTCCGAATGCCCATAAGGAGGGAATAAACGACTGTGTGATCGACTGTGTCGAAAGCAGAGGAGAGGTCAAGGAGGATAAGAATAGACAAGTGACCATTGGCCTTTGCTACCTGCAGATCATTCACAACCTTACATAGAGCCGTCTCAGTGGAATGCGCAGGACAGAATCCGGATTGCAAAGGATCCAATAGGTTATGAGCATGAAGGTAGTTGGCGATAAGGGAGAAGACTGATCGTTCTAGAAGTTTAGAGGCTATCGGTTAGAGAGAGACCGGGCGGTAATTGGCTAAACAAGTGGGGTCCAGCGAGGGCTTTTTTAGTATGGGCTTCACATGGGCATGCTTAAAGATGGAAGGGATAAATAATTTATTATTTTAAAGTTTGGATATTGCACCCTACTGGATTCAGTTAAGTACCCAATGTCTCACAAAGTGTCTTTTTCTGTAAAAATGTTTTATCATTTGGCAATGATCCTATTTTTACCTGTTCTCTCTCCACAATTTCAAGATTTGCACATTAAAATGATTAAATTAGATCGGAGATAGTAAATGAGTTACCTGAAGTGAAGCTGGGAGACCGGATGGAATTGCTCGGAATTGATTACGGTCTAGGCGTAAATAAATAAGCTTCTTTAATGGTTTGAAGGTCAAAGGGTAGACATTGCCGTCATGGAAATGGTTGCCTTCCATTTCAAGAGTTAGCAAGTTGCTTAGCCCTATGATAATGAGGGAAAGAACATTTTATTATACTGATAATATGTATTTTATAAATATGTATTTGTTTTACACTTTATTGGAATATAGAGGGTGCTGGTGAAAACTGATCCACTGCATGCTCAGTGTGCTATATCAGAGTAGCAATAGACACTTTGTCCAATCAGTCATTCCCTATGTTTAAGGTGCCCATCCTGCCAAATCCAGTTGGATCTGACAGGATTTGTCAAGTATGGACAAGGAGTGGGGCCTAAAAAAAGGCCGACAGTGATGACGATGATCATTCGCTGCTGGCATCACTGTCAGTCGTTCCTAACAAAGAAAAACGAATATAGAGGAAGCTGATACAATCAGCGGTATGTGTTGCTGCATAACTGACTGATCCCCATACGGCATTGGGCCCATATATGCATTTACCACGTGTACTGACAGATACCAATGGGATCTGCTGGCACACATGTGATGGGCACTTTTAGTGAGGGTAAAATAAATGTATGGCTTGTAATCAAAAATTGATTAAGAAAGGCGCATAGATGGTATTTAAAGGGACACTAAAGTGAAAAAATGACTTGCCTTCATCCTTTTCTAGATTTTTAGTGCTGCCAGGAACTTGATCCTTTTTTGCTCTCAGTGCTCCCTGTCACTAGATGTCCTTATGTCTTGTTCAGCTCACTCCTAGTTATTATGCATTCCTCCTCTCTCTGTGCCCAACCACTCCCTACATCTGAGGCACAGCTAGAGTGTGGAGCATGTGCAGTGGATATAACCTGTGCCTTCAAACAGCCAATAGCGTTCACCCAGTGATTTTGTGTTATAGTAAAAAGTAAAGCTGCTTTGCTATTGGAAGGTAAGCAGCACTGGCAGCTGTTATCACTGCTTGAATGAAATAAGATTTTCTTTAGCTGTAGGAGTTTGAAGGGGAGTATGTGGGGGGGTGGGGTGTTGGGGGACTTTGGAATTGATTTCTTTAGATACATTCTACATTGGGGCTCCAGTAACACAGACAGCACAAACAGCAAATAACTGGGATAGGTTTTCGCTGTAGGCACAGAAAGAGTACGGAGCAACAGATAACGCTTATTCCTTTTTGTGATCTTAATGCTTAATCATTTAGCCATACAAATTGGCGTTGCTTCATATAGTATGTATACGGTACTTTCTACATGTAATGTACCAGGAGGGTGATTGACAGTTCTTTACTGACTAGCTGTGCCCTGCCCCCTTTAAAAAGTAAAACTGCCAGAGCTAAAAAAAAACAAACAAGGATTAAGATTGGTGGTAATCCTTATTACTGTGTGATTAGTTGGAAAATGATTTGGCACACCTTTAATTCATTACTCACCACTCCGATTGCGCAATATAACATCTAACTATGGTTGCAACATTCCCTCTCTATGCTGTGTATCCTTTCTGTCACGTGACCAATCAAATATCACGAGTTTCCTAAACTCCTGAAAATTCCGATGGAACAGACCTTTCCGTACGGTCAGACACATTTTGATGATCACAAAGGGGGGAGATTTACTTAGACCTTTGTAAGTCTGTTTGTTTTTTGCTGAATTGTCACTTATATACCGACATCTGTTATAAAAGAAACACATTGAAGGACTGATGATATATAATGTCCCACACTATTTAGTTTTTTCTATCTGCTGATCAGGAGACTGGCTGGGTTACTTTAGTTCAAAGGCAAATCAAAACTAAACACAATAGAACAGATGTGTGCACTCTACCTTCAGTACCTCAGATTGCCTGGGTGCAGGGTGTAACTACCAGGGGAGCAGGGAGAGTAACCGCAGGGGGGCCTGGGAGCCAATGGGGGCCCATTTTCTTATTTTTCCTATGACAGAAATAGCCTCCTCCAAGAAAACCACTGTGGGTGAAGAACGCATAGGGGTCCCACCATAGTTTTGCAGGGGGGCCCAGTGATTCCTATTTACGCCACTGCCTGGGTGCTGCTGTATATTATTCATATATAATCTACCCCTTTACAACTTTTTATAGGGCCAACTGTAACATAATAATGTTATAATCGGCATACTACTACTACGTGGTGTATGGAATAACTCATGGGATTGTTGATGCGAGTTCACCTTTTTCCCCGACTCTTTTGTGCCAAATTCTATCAAGCCAAATTCTCACTTGTCATTATGATAACCATGAAGGACTCTAGAGAGATCAATACCAATGACTGAATTGTTATAAAGGTTTTGAAAGGTTTTGAAATACAGAGGTCATACATGTTCCCTTTAGTAGTGATGGCCAAATCTGATGGGTTTCGTTCTGCTGGCGGGTTTGTGGAATTCTGGTGTTGCAATTTCGCCGTAGAACCTTACAGTGCTATTAATCTGCAGCCACCAATCACATATTATCTAACTGAAGCAACCCATTCAAAAGCTGAAATCTGATTGGTTGCTTCAAAGAGAGAGTCTAATAAGCTGTGAGTGGTGCAAAAGTTTGCCTGTGCACCAGTGTATCTTACCACGAAAGCTGTGTCCATGCAGTTCCTTGAGCCCATTGTCGTTGATTTTCAGTTCTTGGAGGGAGAGTGGGAGGATGGGGAGCACAGTCAGACGGTTTCCATCAAGATTGAGCCGTTTGAGCTTTGTCAGGTTCTGAGAAATTTACATTGTTTTATTTTCATTCGAATGTACAACCTTTTTCCTATTACATTCAATTCATTTGGACTAATCATTCTGTTATTATTATTAACATCTGCGCAAAAACACACAATTAAGAATGACAAGTTTTTATATTCCACTGAAACAACAAACCGAAATGGAAATAAATTACTGCTGAATTGTGCGGCGATTATACGTTTTTATCTAATCACTAATTAACCCAGCCGATAGAAAGATATCGTAATAGGAAATTAGAACTGGGAAAACATTCAAATAAAATCCAGACTTCACAAAAGAGTGATTTATGGCTAGGCCCCATTGTCATGTGTGGTAGCGCATGCCAATGTAAAGTGTAAGGCCCCACTACACTACCTCCGTGCCCTAAGTGATTAAAGGGTATCTCCACCCTTAACAAAACCTTTTTCTGTAGTGTAGGGCACCCTATCCCACCCCCGGTTTGTCAAAATAAAGATCAAAACTGTACTTGTATGCCTTCGTTCCCCCAAAGTTCAGATCTCAGCCCCCGGAACTGCAAGAAGGGGGCGGGACCAGCAGCTGCGTCTGTGATTGGCTGAAAGGCAGCAAATCACGGATGCAGCTGCCAGCATTGCAGAACACCGGGGGAACAAAGCGATGTTTGGGGGTGGGATAGGGTGCCCTACACTACAGAAAAATGAATTAAAGTTAGGGCAACATTCAACACAGATAGATCGGTGGGAGGGAGGGGGGGGCTCCCCTGCACATGTCAACAGGGACCGGATGACATACAGACAGCTCCTCCAATACACACAGGGACTTTGAACAAGCACAATAAGAGACCCATTTGGAGCAGAGATGTAAGGTAAGGATGTTTTAATACTAGACAGTGGGGCCAGTGGGGGGTTAAATTTTAGTTTTGGGGGTTGACATGCCTTTTAAGGGGGAGATAATCTTAAACCATCTCCCTTTCAAGTAAATAGTATTTGGACTTGCAGTTTCCTTAACCACAAATATTATACAGGCATTAGGGTTCCAATTTACTACCTTTCTGGACTATTGCCAGCCATATTAACAGTGTAACTGCCACCAAGGTAAGTAGCCAATAGTTTAATCTCTTCTGTTTACCAAGATCAGTGACATCCTTTTTTATTATGCAGATAGAATAGAAAGGTAAATAGCTTAAGGTTACTTTCAAATGGCCGTCAAACGCCATTTACTGAAAGTTTCCTGAGCGGTTCCCTGATGTCGCGAATAGAGAAAGGCTACATGTAGTGTTTTTCTAGTGGCAAACATCTTTATCTGCTTGTTTTAACCGTCCATATGAAAGAAGCCTAAAACTGTCAACTCAAAAATAGCATACAATTGCAAAGATTTAACATCAATCTCTAGATTCTTAAATTAGAACATATGAAGGGCAACTATACTGGACTTTACATGTAATAAGCACTTATTCTAAATGTCAATGCATGTCTTTTTGTCTTTTTTCTCAGGCTTAGTGTCCCACTCGTAATCAATGACTCCTTTTATCTAACATGACTTTTTATGAAGTCATGCATGCTCAGTAATCACTATGAGCCATAAATAGGAAAGGAAATTTACCATTTTTCATTTCACACATACCAACAGTCCCCCATTCCAGTTACAGCAAAACCGCACACAGCAGAAGAGTTTATGACAATAAGGCACATAAACTCACAGCTGAAATGTAAGATGGTTCAGATTTGATACCTTAAGAAACAGATCAACAAAATAAACTGTGAAGTGGTAGTTGGAAGAATTATAGTTTCCAATGACAATTATCTTTACAACTGTACTTAGCTGAAGGCTAGTTACACATAGAATATTTCAGCCCAGGCGACAATTCGCAGATATAGACCAGTCTGCCAGACCAAAATATTGTTGTAATGTGGCCAACATTTTGTAACAAACGATCGTATGGTCCATAGGAGAATGCTCAATCCCATGAAATTTACCAACATGTCCAACTAGGACAAAAACAGGCATCAGTTGGTGGCAACCTGGAAAAGTACTGCTGATATTTTAAAACGATTTGCAGAAATATTGTCATTTTGGACAAAATGTCGCCTCGTGGGTACCTATCCTAAATGTCCTTCACTTTTATTATTGGATAATCCATGGATCCCCTAATGAAAGGGTAATGAAAGAGGAATAAACGTGTTTCTTCAACTAGAGCTCCTGAATCCTGTACTTTTTTTTGTTGTTTAAATAGATTTAATTGCTCACAGCTCCATAACCAATGCAATTTCACAGGCAATCTTTACACTTTAAAGGCTACATTTGAGCTTAAATGTATGAAAAACTAAAAACTATAGTTAATAAATATTTAATTGTATGGAAATTACCCATAAAAAGTGATGAAAATAGGGTCAGTAGTTGGCTAGTAAAACAACCATGAGAAAATAATTACAGGAAATGGGGGTGAAACACGAGGAATAAGTTTCAAATAACAACTTGACTGGAATCTTTAGTGATTATGTTTTAGTATTTAAAAGACCAGTCATGGAATCTGTCTGTGAGAATTTAAAGGGGAACTTCTGTAAGTCCTCCAAACAACATTGAATCTGAAGAAAGAGCAATAAGATTAAAGGGCTTGTTTTACCTGTTAACTTATTATTATTATTTCCTGATGAATTGATTATTGAAGCATTGAATAAATATCATCACTGATTATACGAATTGCCTTATTTCTTCTCTATATATGGCAGCCCCAGAAACACATTTTCACTATACTGTACTTACCTTTACCAAAAATGCTTCTATCTTTGCACAAAACGATTCCTTGCTGACTTCATGGCCAAAGGCTGACAGTCAGACCCAATGGTGTCTCTTTTGGTGCTGTGTGGCGCATTAATAATATGAACAGCACCAGAGGAGTCTTCTCCCAGTTGGCGAGGGTTTGTGCTGTGTAAGCAAAGTAAGATTTTACTTACCTGACCGAGTGATCCAACGACATTAGACTGATCCTGCTGGAACCGCCTTTCCGGTCTTATTTGCGAGATACATTTGATCGCAAATCCTATTCATTTTGTGATCACATGTCTGTCACTAAGAAGAATGGGAAAGGCGGTTCCGGCAGGATCAGTCTAATGTTGTTGGATCGCTCGGTCAGGTAAGTAAAATCTTTTTAGTTTATGGCCACCTTAAAGGGCATGTCCACCCCCAAAACTAAAATTTAACCCACTACTGGCCCCACTGTGTAGTGTAATAAAATCCTTACATCCCAGCTCCAAATGGTTCTCCTGTAATGTCCCTGTAAAGTCCCAAAAACTGGTCACCAGGAGCACTGGATGGGAGGGGAAGGAGTTTGGAATCATCAAAAGGGAGCATGTGTCTAAAATTTAGAGGTGTGGCAAGAATGTGCACATGCACCCAAATACATATTCCAAGTAAATTGTATTAACTGAAGTTGTATTTTACGCTCCATTACTGTTGTTAGTAGGGATGATTTCAGATTATCGGGGTATACAAATCTGGGTTCTCCTTTTAAAGTGATGCTTATAGCTCTAGAATTTGAAAGTGAATTGATATCTTTTACTTCATTGCAAACAAGGTACCAACAATTATAAAATAAAAATTCTCTGTGCATGAGTATCAGCTGTGAACATCTGTGAAAACGCCGAACACGTATTTTAGTATCTTACTTTGAAAACATCAGATGCTAAACCCGAATCCTCAATTTTGTTCTTGCTTAGATCCAACCATTCCAGATTAGGCAAACCAGAGAAGGCTCTTGCTGGAAGCTTAGAGATTTCATTTTCTGGAAGGAAACCAAATAAGAGATCTGAGATCTTTGTATATCCTTTGATATTGTGGATTTAATCAGACTTACTGTCATGGAGAGGGCACAAACCAGCATGCATGTATCTCATATCTCATACCCTAAAGAAAGGTATCAGGAGCATCCTTTTTGGGATACATCAAAGCAGACACAGGGAAATGATGTACATGGAATGATAACAATTTCTGTCTCGGTGCGCTTGCAGCTATGGCATTAAGATCACAAGGATATCATGAAAAACATTTTTTCTTGGCACAGTTAATGGCGGATACTTCTGTTAAAGCATCAGATTTTATTTTCATTACAAAGCAGATGGCCAAAAAATATTATTTTACTTTCCCCTATACCCTTTAATAACTATGTAACAAGCAGGTTTTGTATTTGGTCATGGTTGGAAGGCAAAATATAATTTGACATTTATCTTAGTGCAGACCTGGTTTGTGTCACCAAAAATCAGTCTCTTGCTGTGTGCGGCTCAGAAATTCTCAGATTACAAATGACGATTGGCAGGTAAAATGAGTTCCTGCTTATTTTTGTTTGATATTTAAATGGGACACTTTATTTATGCAGTGACAGAATGCTATCTGGCTCCTCCCACAGCCAGTGTCCCTGACAAAAGCGAGCATGTGTTAATAAAGGAGAGGGCAGACTGTGGGCGGAGACTGAGAGCTTTCAGTTACTGCATAAGTTTTCTATGGCCATTTGGTTGAAATCTTAATAGGCCCCTTTTTTTTATCCCTGCGTCCAAGGCAATTATGGCCCTGCAATTGACACTATTATAAAAGGCCAGGCAGATGATGTGTGCAATCTTTGCTAGCTTAAAAGGAAAGTTCAGTAGAAAATATAATTATTCTTTAAATTATTAGTTTATATTATGCACAACTTGTTATTCTACATAGTCTCTTCTATTTTGAAAAATCAGTTGAATTCATGCTATTCCCTGCTGTTGACATTAGTGAGCTGCCATTTCAGGTTATGTAACAGTCCTTCTTCTTCCCAGAATGCACACTACCTTGGAATGTTCCTTACAGTAATTTCTACTGATTGGCTGTTGGATGGATCAAACATGCTCAGATCTCTACTGAGCAACTGAATCAACCCAGGCGCTGGGTTAAGGACCATAACAGTCTCTAATAGGGGTCCTGCAAACAGGAAGTCAGTATTTCAGAAGCATTTATTTATACAAAGACACAATGCTGAATGGGCAATTTAAGGTCATTGGGATGGAAAAATACTGCTTTTTTTATGCATTTGCACTGAACTTTATGCATTTAACCCAATTAAACTAAAAGCTCCTTTATTTGTTTTTAACAGACTTCTCTTTAGAGAGCTGTAATCAAACTATCTTTGATATGCCTAACTATTAGCGCACTATAGGGAAAGTGGCAAATATACCCATACTACCAACAAAAATACGTGCACCAAACATTCTTTATATGAAGACTGGCATTTATAGATATGAGTGCCATATTACTGGTAGAAGCATTCTTTGTGAACCAATGAACAGCGCCCTCTTGCTGCCATAATCTATGTATGCTAACATTACCGGTCTGTAATTAATTCATTATTCATGAACTGGTTTATACACAGTAAAATCTGAACGGGAGAACCAGAGAAACTCCATCTGTCTAGTGACCAGCCGCATACACATTGTGAGCTGCATATGGGATCCAGATGAAAAGAATAAACCTTCTCCAGCACTCATCAGCAACAAGTGGTTTTAATTCCAAGATAACACACAAATAATATTATTAAGTTGCTAAATACTCCATGACAAATCTGAATTCCTTATTGTGTAAAAAGAATAAAGAACCAGGTTCAACATGGATATTAGGAAGCAGTCATCTGATTTTTAAGGGATCCATTTTGTTAAAGGACAATAATAAAGCACTAAAGCATAATGTATGACATCCTGATACAAGAGGTCACATAGGGGCCCTGTTGACAGAAGGAATTCTATGTTGATGGGATTTAATGTTTTTGGTTACTGTAGGTAAAGGGCACTTGTAAAACTTTAGAACTTTTGGTCACTGTACAACAGCAAAATATTATGGTAACTTACTGTAAATTGCCCTGGGAAATGGTCCAGGGAACATGTCCCTGCAGGAAGAACAGCAAAAAAACAGAAGTAGTGCACACGAGGGGGAAGAGACATCTTCCCTGGACCATTTCCCAGGTCCCAGAGCCATTTTACATTAAGTTACTGTATCACTTTTACAAAAGTTTTGAAAATTCCTTGAAAATTCGAATTTCAAAAAATTCGGAAAGCGGAATTCAGGAAAATTGGAGATCCATTTCGGAAATGGGTTCAAATCCATGATCTGGCCATCTCTACATATTACTCAGTAGTAAGTCAGTAAAATGATGATACAGTAGAGAAATATGCAGGTTGAACATGCTTTTTTGGCACCACCCAAAAACTTACAGTATATCATTGGGGTGAGATATCTGAACTGACGACAGCCAATCACAAGTTTTCTTTGAATTTTTCTTATGCAGTTAGTGTTGAAAGGAAGCATTCGATTGGTTACTATTTGCTACTTGATTGGGACAAGCGATTGCTGAGGTTATATAATTAAAGGGGAACTGTGGTCTCCAAACAAGGTAAGTTTAAATGAAAGGCCAGTTTCCTACCTTTAAAACGAGCCATCAACCACCTCTATACGTGCTCCACAGCCCAAGATATACAGAAATGACTGACCAGAAAGTTAATCGGTGGGAGGCTGACTTGTGACATTCCTGAGGCGTCTCCTGCACAGTGCTGCCGGCGAGCACAGCCTCAGACTCCCTCAGTGTGGGAGAGAGACAGGAAGTCACTCCTCTTCTCTGCTGTGTGAAGTCCTGACAGAGAAGGTAAGGGAATCTACAGCACAGTTCGGGGGGGGGGGGGGCGGGGTAACCCACAGCACCTGAGAGGGGGTTAGGGGGGGCCTGCAACTAGAGGGACCATGGGTCCATGAGTGGAAGGGCAGGAAGCAGGAAGTGCAGGGGGCCTGGTGATGCTGCTGCCATATCACACACAAACATGTAAATATTTTCAAAACTATGCAAAATAAACAATGGAAATAAACTGCAAACATTCTCAGGGGAGCAATTCCTATCAATTTACCTCAATTTACCTAAAGTCATTTTTGGACCACAGTTCCCCTTTAAAAGTGTTTTTTTAGAAGGGGCAAACTGTTAAAAGGTATGTAAACCTCCCCCTGCTTGATGATAATTATGGCCATCTCAGTGTTTAATTATTGTTTTTAACTATTATGTCCCCTTTAAGGAGCTTCATAGTGTATAAGGGAATGTCACACAGTTAGGTAGAAAAGCAAATGTTCAGTAATTCAACATTTTCAGTATTCAGCATCTTTTCTTCCAATTATTATTTCCAGAATACAAATATATTCAACAAGACTATGGGAATAACAGTTCCATTCCACAAAATAAAGGAGCAGGGGAAATAAGAGCATGGACAGGCTGGAGTGTGCTGAGATATAACATACTATAACCTGAATACATCATAGATGTATGATACTGTAATAAATATATGGACTTACTAACACTGGCCTCGGGGAGTGAAAAATAAATTGAATGAACATGATGTTCGGAATGCTGAAAGCTGTGGTTTAAAGCTCTAGTTAAGCTGTACATCTTGAGCAACTATATTTTCAGCAGCTTTTTTAAGGCCTCACATGGCTATGGGAAAGTCTTAATTACTGTAGCTCAGCATGAGACAATGTCAAGAAAAAGTATCCCTGTTAAAAGTGTCCTCATCAATAGAGATGTCCGAACTTCGCAAAATCCCGTCCTCTCGAGGATCCGCGAATTTTCGGGAAAATTCGAAAATCCGCGAGCGGACCCATTAAAACCCAAAAAATCCTTGAAAATACGAGAAATCCTCGTAATTTCGAAAATTTTCGAAAATGCGGGTCGGAAAAGTTCGGAAGGCGGAAAACCCGCAATATCCGCCATTCGCGAACGATGTAAATCCGCAGCGGATTCGGGTTTGGATCCGCGAACTGGGCCATCACTACTCATCAAGTGGTTAAAATTTCCCTCTTTTAAAATATCACCAAATCAAGAAATGTAGATGTAAAGTATATGTTTTCCTACCAGCTAAGTAGAGTGTCTTCAGCCCAAGATCTGTCATTAGGGGCAGGTATTTCATCTTAGTATTTGCACAAGCAATAGTGGATTCGGAGAGTAGACATCCAGCAGGGAGAGATGGGATTGGATACTCTGTTGGTGGGACAGGCAAACTGTTGGTCACTTTGCTATCCACTATTTGTTCCTTCAGATGTTCCTCTTCTTTAGGATGTTGCTCAGACCCACTTTTTGCTGAACTTTGTGTGACTTTCTCTAGAGGAAGAACTGGAGAGAATAACAAGTGGGGATACTTACTAAGCAGCGATGTTGACATTTTTGGACAGTCTATACCAGTGTTTCTCAACCTTTTTATCTGTGGGGACCCCTTGAAACTATTTTCCTGTCTCGGGGAACCCCAATATAAAATTATGATTATATACAGTATTATTATTTTTCTTTCTCAGTCATCAAATCATCAAAATACATATTTTATACAAATATAAATGATAGATCTATAAATATATCTCAATATGCACTCAAATTCACCTCAGATGGGAAACCCTTACATAAAAACATATTATTATTTCTTTTTATCTCTCAGACATTAATACACAAAACACATAATTCATAGAGAATATTGATACATTTATAGAGAAATGTATCTGTATCCATCAAAATGGTGGATCCGTACAGTTTCTGTCGACCTCAATGCAACCTCTCAGGGACCCCTAGGGGTCCCCAGATCCCCGGGTGAGAAACACTGGTCTATGGGGTGGCTTCCAGTCAAGCAAAGAATAATATTCTATACCCTTCTATTGACCTATAAGTCTCTACAATCTGCTGCACCTCTCTTGGTCCCTTATGTTCCTGGCCGTGCACTCCGTTCCTAACTAGGAAATATTCTCCACTAACCCCGAACAAATACTGCTGCCTCCCGCCTTAAACCATTCTCTCTTGTTGCTCCCTGCCTTTGGAACCCTCTCTCGCTTCGCCAGGTGACATCCATTAATACTTAATTTAAACTGTTTTCCTACCTTTCTGAGCACCAGCACAACAATTGATTGTTAGCCATCTCTAACACTTTGCACCCTTCCCTTCACTTGTACTTGTATGTCATCCCACCCACTTAGATTGTAAGCTCTTCGGGGCAGGGATTTTATTCCTAATGTGCACATCACACATTATTAATAATTTATATACTGTATATGTATTCTTAACCCATGTAGAAAACTTACAGGGTAATTCAATAAAAGTTCTTATCATTAAAAATGGTGCTAATTTTGCCCCAACCAATCAGATGTTAGTTTTCAAATGTTAAATAAGATCTGATTGGTTGGGGCAAAATTAGTACCATTTTAATCGATAAGAACTTTTATTGAATCTCCCTGTTAATTTAATTTTTCTTTATCTGTATAATTGGTTGCACTTATCCCCTGTATTTTATAATGTACAGCACTGTGGCACTATATAAATACAATTATACACACATACATATATCTGCCTGCAATAAATTGTTGCAATTTATAGAAAATAATAAATAAAATTCCAACCTTTTCTACCAGATGGCGAAATTTTATCCACGTATTGCAAATAAACATTTTTTGGCATTAAACCTTGTGAAAATCCTAGTGGTGTTTATAGTAGCAAAAGGTTTTACAGAAAAGTTTTTTTTTTTAAATGTTTTTTACTTTTATTTTTAAGAATAAGCCCCTGGGCTTTTAGGCAAAAAAAAGAGAAAAGGCATTAGAATTAGTTACACCATTAAGAGATAATTCACCTGGTGCTTAGTGGTGCTAATTGTGGCCCAAGCTATCAGAAGATCGATTGGGGCAATATTAGTACCATTTTTAATGATAAGAACTTTTCTTACATAGGCCTGAATATTTTGTCACTAGGTAATATTTGTGTTAGATAGTACTTTAAGGCACTGGGTATAAGCATTATATAAATGGGGTACGTTATTTCTCACCCAATTTTTTCGCAAAAAATAAACTGTACATTAGCAATCTTTAAAGTTTCTACAGAATGTTTAGGACATTTCTAAAGCTCTGTATATAAGATAATTATTGTCTGAAATGGGCTACAACAACCAATGTGCATGGAGGTTCTCCTAGACACCCTTAACTGATCTCCATTGATCTGGATCATTAGATTAATCCCTATTGGAGCAATAGTTTAAACATGTCCCTAAGGAATCAAGTAGGATATGGAGAGTTTAAGGTTAGAAAGATCCCCTCTCACATATGCAAGTAAGGACCGGAAACTTCGACTTTTTTCAATGATTTCCAAACGTACAATAATCCTCAAAAATACGCTCAGAAATTACTTTCCAGTTTCCGATCGTATTTTCGAGGATTATCCAATGTTCAAGGCTGTTTTCGAGGATTATAGAATGTTCAAGGCTGTTTTCGAGGATTATCGAAAATAGCCCCGAATGTTCGATAATCATCGAAAATGCACTCCGAAGTCCCGAAAGTGCGTTCCGGGTTTATTTCTGTCTACAAACACTATAATATACTTGAATAAAAAACATAGATCTTGGATTCTATTCCAACTAGAAACCTTTGGGTTATCTTTCCTGTAGTACAGGGCAATATGTTGGCAATTAATTGGCTATCCATGAGAGAGCTTTATACCTTTACCAGAAAATACTGTATTACCTTGTTTAGATTGATCTTTCCCTGCTTTCTTTGTTTTTTCAAGGGAAGAACCCTTTTCTCCATTTGATTCTCCCATAGAGTTGTCCTTCTTCAGGATCTTTGCTTCCTGTTTCCAAGAGGTCACATTCTTTTTACTAGAGGTAGACTTCTTTAGGTCCACTAGTTTGTCCACTTTAGTTTCTTCTGTTCTTTTTGTGTGTGTCATGGTCGACCCCCTAACAGGTCTAGGGGTTGTGTTTACTGTTTCCTCCTTCACCTTGATCTCCTTCTCTTTGTTATTTTCATCCCTTTTGCTTTTTTGTGACATTGTCCTCTCCCGGGCAGGTGCAAATGTGGACAAAATAATTTTAACTTTAGGTGATTCTAAAGAGAAAAAAAGTGCAGTTGAAAGGTTCAGAAATATATTGATCCCTTTGGCATGGACTATTTTAGAAGCCTATAGCCATGATTGCTAGCAATCATTAAAAACCATAATAGGGTAATATCCCTTATTTATACATTTTTGTTCCATTGATTTCCATTAAATAGTTTGAGGTTGTAGCCTACTGTACTCTGTCTGCAAATCATTATTTCCACATTAGTGCTTTAGAATCTATGTAAGATAACATCCATAGACCAGATTACTGTTGTTTTCTACTCAATGGTCCATTTCCCTAATAATATTTTTTTTCCTTCTGTTACCAAACCCTGAGTATTAGAGTTTTGTGTGTTTTATGTAGTGGATAATGCACCCCCTACTGTAAATTATAAGGATATTAGAAGTCACAGAGTTCTGGCACCATATAAAAGCATGAGGCTGATGCCCAAGTGCCCAATTTTTCAATATCCCTTTAATTTACAGTAGGAGGTGTACCGGTATTATCCATTATAATCTACCCCTTCCCTCTCATTTAAAGAGGGAATATAATGGAGCAGCACAGTGGCTTAGTGGTTAGCACTGATGCCTTGCAGCACTTAAGTTCTGAGTGCTGCGTGGGTTTCCTCTGGGGACTCCAGTTTCCCTCACAATCATAAAGACATCCTGATAGGTTTTATGTGTCAAATAAATGTGCTTAGATTGTAAGCTCTTTGGGACAGGGCTTGATGTGAATGTATACATGTAATTGTATCAGCTTCTGTCCATTGATGCCAGATCATTTCTGTTTCCTATTCCTGCTACTCATATTGAAGGGAGATGCGAAAGGGCACTTAACAAATGGCCGTAAGTGTTATCCACAGGCAGTATGGAGGAGGGGAGATAGCAGGCCTTTTGTTTGAAACTACCTCAGTTCTTGGTTATAATCAGCACGCTACTACGTATAAAGGATATAATTTACAGCAGGATCCCATTGGGATCCAATACAGGGGTAGGTTATATAATTATTTTTCACCCTTCACACAGACATAGTACAATAATATGGCAAACGTATAAAAAGTAACGCCCTCTTGTACAGGTGCTTACAGGACAAGACAAATAAAGAAATGTTTGTACGTGAAACCCCACTTTTGAAGAGGTGGTCACTGCTGGTTAAATCTGTACTAGTGGTGTGGTTTATCTAAAAACTTAATTTGGCTTAAATCTGAGGATCCCTTCACTATCACGGACCTGCCAGCTTTGGTCCAGAATCTGCAGGGCTTGTGTGTGTCTGAGTGCAGTTATCGTTTCATGGGCAGGGGAAGGTTGGAGCATGTGCGGGCGAATTTTCCTAACAATAATTTCTACTGATTGGCTGTTGGATGGGTCAAACATGCTCAGATCTCTATAGATCAACAGAATCAACCCAGGCTCTGAGACCATAACAGACACTATTAGGGGTCCTGCAAACAGGAAGTCGGTACTTTGGAATCATTTATTTATATACAGAGAGATCTTTGCATGGGCTCATTATGGTCATTGAAACAAGAAAATACTCCTAGTCCTATTATACTATTTGTGCTGAACTTACCCTTTAAAGCACTGTTGCTTAAAATTTTTGCCCTATAATAGTATATCTTCCCCCAGCCCCAACCGCTATAAAATAAATTTAAGAAAGTGCCCCCCGATATTTACTTACCTTCCCTCCTTCTGCTTGCAAGACACTGAAAGCAGGGGGCGGGCCCAGCAGCCGCGTCCGTGATTGGCTGAGAGGCAGCTAATCACGGACGCGGCTGCCCGTTTCTTAGAATGCCTGGGGAGAGAGGGAAGGTAAGTAGAGTTTGGGGGTCTTTCGTAAAATTATTTTTTAGCGGTTGGGGCTGGGGGAAGATATACTAATATATGGGCTAGGGGTTTAATGGTAGGGGGAGGGATCGCAAAACGGGAGGGAGAGGGAGGGAGAGGGAGGGGGAGAAGGGCTGCAGTGTGCATGCCGAACTTCTCCCGGAGGCGAGATAGGAGGCAGAGTCCTATATGGACTCTGCTATCCTCCTGGTGGGCAGTTTTTGGGACTTTGGGGGGGGACTACAGGAGAACCATATGGAGCTGGGATGTGAGGTAAGGATTTTATTACACTACATGATGGGGCCATTACTGGGGGGGGGATTATAGTTTTGGGGATGGACGTGCCCTTTAAAAAGCCTGATACAGTATATCTTCAGCTGCAACAAGCTGCCCTGGTTATTGGCACATTTACTTACCAGGTAATACATAGTAATTAAGGTTGAATAAAGACATTCGTCCATAAAGTCCAACCTATTCCCTTTTTTTTTTTTTTTTTTTTTAACCCTACCTAACAGTTGATCCAGAGGAAGGCAAAAAACCCCAGCTAAAAAGGGGGGGGGGAAAAATTCCTTCCTGACTCCAAACGGCAATCGGAAAGTATCCCTGGATCAACCAGATCTATATGCATTAATACCAGTAATTCTCAATATTTTTTAGTTTTAGAAACTTATCCAGGCCTTTTTTAAAGTTATTCAATGAACTTGCCATTACCACCTCTGCTGGAAGACAGTTCCACAGTTTCACCGTTCTCACTGTAAAGAAACCTCTCCTAACTTGAAGATGTATAACCCCCGGGTGCAGACAGTTATGACCCTTCAAAGAAACTTCCTATTGCTGTTCTAAATACTTGCTAATGTATTTCCATAAACACATGGAAACAGAACAGCTGGCACATTGCAGTGAGTACAGATCTTTAATTATTATTCTAATTGTTTATATTTTGTAATTCTAAGGGACATTCATTGCCTTGCGTGATCTTTCCCCTCCATGTAAATAAAGTTTCTGTTGCTCATGTCTCTATTTACTCTCCAAGCCAGTGAGAGAATATTTACATTTGTTTGTCCTCCAGTCCTGGTACAATACATGCAGTCTAGTTTTGCTCTCCGTGGTTACACATTTCCACAAATGGGATTTGTTTCTGTCTAATATTAGTTGTAATTATTCCGAGAGAGACTGTGTGTAAATCCTACACTCTTGGAATCAATCTTGGTACTTGACCAGAGGAGGCGCTAAAGCCAATCAACTAGATTTTAACTGGTCAGATTTCCCTTGATGGGATGGTTTCTTTGGGCTAGGCCACACTGATGCGCTTTTAAGCACAAATCCGATTGCACTTTTAAAGCGCACACTAGTGTGCCCCATTGATGTGGCCACCCTAGTGCGCTACTGAGCGATGCGCGTGTAATCGGAAAGCATGTGATCTGCATGTATTGCGCAATCGCATGTGCTCCAATTGCAAAACATTGGACGATCACACGTCAATACACTCTCGCGCCGATGCAGTATGACCTCACTCAAAAAGGAAAACTATACTGTCTTCAAAGCTCCAAACAACCCCCATCCAGGGTTAGGTAAGGACCTAAACCACCGTGGCCTCACCCAGGGTTACCAGATTCTTGCATGTTTTGCAGGTGGGAGGAAGCAGAGCATGAAGCAGGAGACTGAGAGGACGCGGAGGGGCAGAGAGGTGAATGTGAGAGGTAAGTTGCAATATTTTGCATGGCTTTAAAGCCACAATTGAAAAAGCTTTCATTTTGGTGCAAAAAACTAGTGCAATAGGCATCGCTAAATTTGTTGCATCGCTTCCACTGTGCTATTTCCAAAGTTCTTTGGCAATGCAAGATGGGTTCGAAACCCTCAATAACCAGATACTACATCGGTTAACATGGGTTTTGCACTTCTCCTCTTAGCACATGATTTTGCATCTCCCTGCTGGAGTGCCAAGCTTTGACATTTCTGCTGCAGGTGGTCAGCACTGTCAGTTTGGGGTCAGCACTGCTCTTTTAGGCTGGGTACACACCAGCAGATATTTTCGGCCGACCGACTGATTCACAGCACTTTTGGACCGGACAAACGGACGTGACGGTAAATTCCGATCGATCGTGCGGTTCCCTGTGGGAACGCACGATCGATCGTTCGCACTTTTCCGGCCGCGACTGCCGGACATTTATCCCAGCAGCACGCTTGCTCGGGTCAAATAGTCACTTCATGTGTACCCAGCCTTATAAGGAAGCGTCTTATTGGAGAGAGGGCATATATGTAAGCAATGATAGCTTTGCATATTACAGTAATTCCTTAATATAACAGTAATGTGTAAGCAATGATAGCTTTGCATATTACAGTAATTCCTTAATATAACAGTTTTTTTTGCACAACCAAAAATAAACAAGACACAAAAGGAAAACGTCTGTGTAGAAAGGCGTCTCCCAGCATTCTCAGCCAGGATGTCCAACCTTTCAGATCCTAGTGTAAATTTAAACTAGAGTCAGGAATCCTATGACGCTGACCATAAGAAAATAACAGCATGCTGTCAGTTCTGTTCCAGCTCCCCCCAGAGCACGCCCTCTACATTACTAAGGGAATAAAAATAAAAGGCAAACTGTACCTGCACCTGTAGTTCTTTTCTTATCTGTAGATGTCATCCTTTGTCTGATGGGGCTTTGCCTTGATGTTGCCTTATTCCACAATGGATCCTTTTCACCCCCATTGTTATATCCTTTCTGATCCATTTGATTCAGGCCTGTGCCATTCCTGGACATCTTTGGAAGAGTTTTTAAGGCTCCTCTTGTGAACCCCAACATGGCCACCAGAGCCAATGATAAAGGAAGTAGATTCATATTGTAATAATGTGACAAATAAAAAGGAAGGACCTGTGGACCATACAGTAGCTAGGAGCCTGCCACACTGCTGTACAGAGACTGCAACGTTTTCCCAAAATCCAATCTGAGATTTTTCCGAGATCAGATTCCCCAGAGAGAGCAATTTAAACATAAGGTGAGCTTCTTGTCCTTCAACCCCCCTTCTCTGCAAAGCTGAGATTCTTTTGCCTAAAAGCAAACACCATTACCAAGTGCCATTTCCTTTAATTATCGAAGCAAGATGAATCCCAGCCTTTTCACCCCCACTGTATAAAGTAGCTGGTCTGGGGAACCCAATATTCTATCTAGAATCTGTTTTATAGGAGATTGGAAACCTACCAGTTCCTGGCAGGGGCTCTTTGAATATAAAATTGCAGCACAGTGTTTGACTTCGAGGTCCGTGGCCTAGTCACCATGAATAGGGCTTCTGTTTGTTAACAAGCAGTGCACAGTGGGGAGGAAAAAGGAGGCATTAGATTTAAGTCAACATTATGCAAGCGTTATCAGCATGTACACTACAGACTTCCAGTGTGTAGCATGCTTATGTACCTTATGGAAATACAAGATTCCTGGGTAATGTTCCAGAACCTGTGTATCCGTTGTATCTTTCTAAAATACATCAAAATCAAATACATTTTCATACTATGGAAAATTTCTTGCAACAAGAACAGTTTAAACTGAAAAAGTTCCTTCCTAGTTTAATATGGTAAATCCTTAACCCCATTCATCTTTCATTGCGCATGTGCACAGTACAACTTTTATTGAGTTTTGAAGGTCATATAGATGTCATATCCCAATAAGCATCTATTGTAACAATGTTGATTTAATTTGCCCATTGAAATGTTTCAATAAAGTTGTTTTTAGAGAAGGTGGTTGGCCTCTTTTTCCTTTATGGAAGTGTTCCCGGTGGTGAGGACCGGCACTCCTTACTAATACAGCATGCTGGCCTTGGGTAGCCCCATCTTTATCTTTGGTGTGATTTATTAAGTTTTATTATTTTTGATATTTATTCAAAATTGCTGCAATGGGACAATGTTAATCTAGGATATGTGGCCAATTACCAAGGGCACAGCATCTACATGCATTGGGTATACTGAAGACAAATTTTTACAGGCCTTAAGCGTAGTACACACAATAACGATAAAGGGATGAAAATTTCCCCTGTCCCTGAAGTATAGGGTTGTGCCCATGGTTGTAGAAAGTGTGGCATTCCCGAGCAACCCCCTATTCTTTATATTGGGAGAAGGCTCAGGACGGTGTGTAGCCACATCATTTAAATATAAAAGAAACTGTCTGACACCTTTCAAAGATTGGTACAGTGTGTACCTAGCTTTATTATTATTATCATTAATATTATCATTAATAAGTTACAAAATATTACTTAGCACTTAGGTATAAGTCTGGGGTATGAACAGCACAACACATTTCTTTTATACTACAAGTATTTCATTGTATAGTATAATAAAGTATTTGTATAGTATTAGTATTGTATAGTATTGTATTAGTATTGTATTAGTATAGCATTAGTATTAGTATTGTGTAGTATTAGTATAGTATACTATTAGTATAGTATTAGAATAGTATTAGTATAGTATAGTATTAGTTTAGTATTGTATAGTGTTGGTATAGTATAGTATTAGTATAGTATTAGTATATTAAGTATTAGTATTGTATAAGTATTGTATAGTATAGTATTAGAATAGTATTAGTAAATATGCTTGTGAAGGTTCTCATTCATCCAGGTCATGGTATATCTGTTGTATTCAATTAGATCAACTGGACTTGAAATGTAGTTCTTGAAGACGTTTCGCTAGTCATCCGACTGGCTTTCTCAATTCAGAATGACTTGTACAAGAATCTGTGGCAATTATGTACCCTGGAAAATCCCAATTAGCATATCACAGCCAGGTGTTAAGGGTGTGATTAGATAGTGGCTAAGAGGTGTTATAGGAACGCCCAGAGTAAGGTGTTAAAACAGCATTGTACATGGCAGACAGTTGGTGTCGAACCCCCCACCTCTATTTAGGCTTGGTTTCTTTATTTTCACATAAATGGCCTCTTTAACACCTCACTTGAACCAGTCACGTTCCTTCGCCAGTATGTTAACATTACAATCTTCAAAGGTATGTCCTTTATCCTTAAAAAAAACATCGTATCCCTGTCTGCTTTAAACCGAACAACACACTGAGGCAGCAATTGGTACATCCGAAAGACCCAATACCAAAACACAAGAAAAGCGACATCATATATGCAGTGCAGTGCAGTGAAGAATGCTCTGATTTGTATGTGGGGGAGACCAAACAGCAACTGCATCAACGTATGGCCCAGCACAGAAGAGCCAATTCCTCGGGTCAGGACTCAGCCGGTTATCTGCATCTTAAGGATAAAGGACATACCTTTGAAGATTGTAATGTTAACATACTGGCGAAGGAACGTGACTGGTTCAAGAGAGGTGTTAAGGAGGCCATTTATGTGAAAATAAAGAAACCAAGCCTAAATAGAGGTGGGGGGGTTCGACACCAACTGTCTGCCATGTACAATGCTGTTTTAACACCTTACTCTGGGCGTTCCTATAACACCTCTTAGCCACTATCTAATCACACCCTTAACACCTGGCTGTGATATGCTAATTGGGATTTTCCAGGGTACATAATTGCCACAGATTCTTGTACAAGTCATTCTGAATTGAGAAAGCCAGTCGGATGACTAGCGAAACGTCTTCAAGAACTACATTTCAAGTCCAGTTGATCTAATTGAATACAACAGATATAGTATTAGTAAAGTATTGTATAGTATTAGTATAGTACAGTATTGGTATAGTATAGTATAGTATTAGAACGTGACTGGTTCAAGAGAGGTGTTAAGGAGGCCATTTATGTGAAAATAAAGAAACCAAGCCTAAATAGAGGTGGGGGGGTTGGACACCAACTGTCTGCCATGTACAATGCTGTTTTGACACCTTACTCTGGGCGTTCCTATAACACCTCTTAGCCACTATCCAATCACACCCTTAACACCTGGCTGTGATATGCTAATTGGGATTTTCCAGGGAACATAATTGCCAAAGATTCTTGTACAAGTCATTCTGAATTGAGAAAGCCAGTCGGATAACTAGTGAAACGTTTTCAAGAACTAAACTTCAAGTCCAGTTGATCTAATTGAATACAACAGATGTACCATGACCTGGATGAATGAGAACCTTCACAAGCAGTATTGTATAGTATAATATTAGTATAGTATAGTATTGTATAATATTAGTATAGTATAAGTATAGTACTATAGTATAATAATGTGTTATTATAGTATAGTATTAGTGTAGCTATAGTATTAGTATAATATTGTATAGTATTAGTATAGTATAGTATAGTATTAGTATAGCATAGTATTAGTATTGCATAGTATTGTATAATATGAGTATAGTATAGTGTTAGTATAGTATTGTATATTATTCATATATTATTATATTATCATAGTATTAGTATAATATAGTATTGTATATTATTATAGTATAGTTTTAGTATAATAAAGTATTGTATTAGTATAATAGTATATTATAAGTATAGTACTATAGTATAATATAGTATTAGTATAGCTTAGTATTAGTATAGCTATAGTATAAGTATATTATAGTATTTGTATTGCATAGTATTGTATAGTATTAATATAATATTAATATTTATAGGGTAACCCTTTTGAAATAAAAAAAAATAACAAAAGTGGTATTTAGTATTGTATAGTAGTAGTATACTGTTGTATAGTATATTATTAGCAAAGTAATAGTATAGTATTGTATAATATTAGTATAGTATTAATATATTATAGTATTAGTATAGCATTATACAGTATTAGTATACTATTGTATAATATATTATAAGCAAAGTACAAGTATAGTATAATATTGTATAATATTAGTATAGTATTAATATAGTATTGTATAGTAGTAGTATATTATTAGCAAAGTATTGGTATAGTATTGTATAATATTAGTATAGCATTAATATAGTATAGTATTAGTATAGTATAGTATTAGTATAGCATAATATTAGTATAGTATAGTGTAGTATTTGTACAGTATAGTTTTAGTGTAGTATTTCCTGTTTTAAATAATAGCTATTTTCGGACACAGATCACAGTGCTTGTCTAAACACTAAAAGGGCCATTCTTGCCCTAAAACAAATATTGTTAGAAACCCCAAATATGTAAAATCTTCCAATCTTTTAAACAGCTGATTGCACGTATCTTTACTTCATTCAAGCGAACAGCTAATTAAAAACTGCTGAACGCAGGTGCGTGTGTGTCAGGGGCCCAACCACCAATGTTGAGGGGAATGTTGAAATGGCAGATTTCAATGCCAACATTCCTGTACCTCTGTTGGCCGCACAATCTGTAGTTTTGTGTGAAAAGTTACCATCACTTTAAATTAGCCAATAAGGATTAAGGTAATGTGTATCATCTGAAAGAGGATCCCTATAAGGATCAAGGGACTCCTCCTGGCTTCAGCACCATCTTTAGTACAAAAATACCCTGGACACTAGCCTGGCAAAAAAAACCTGTACATTCTGGCACTCCCAATGAAGCGATATGGGGAGGTAGTGATAATCAATCCTACCTCCCTGCCACAGGTACTTTCCGTTTTTTTATTTTTCTTAAAGAATTTTTAAGGTGCCTTTATCCTTTCTCTGTTTGAACAAAGCTAAAATAAATGTGTCATATTATCTTGTTTGGGCTCCATTCTTCAGTATCCCTACTTCACCTTATGTGAAATTGTACTGTTAAAAGCTCTAAATCTGGGATGTCAAACTACAACTCCCAGCAAACATAATTTGTCTCTAGATATTTGTAGTTTGCGAACATCTGGAGGGTCACATGTTAAACATCCCGGCTCTAAATCATGAAGTTTAATAAACAGTGTCTGTGATTGCTGTACCAAAATGTTAATTACAAAGCTACTGTAGGTAGAAATCTTCACTATAAAACAAAGCTAAACTGCTGCGAGATGACAGAAAGGAAACTGAGGACTAAGCCACACTAGCGCGTTTTTCCGCATTTGGTGCTCCAGTTGCTCATTTCCGTAATGACCCACTGTGTACGCTCCGATCCGTTGCAAGCTTCTAATGCATGCGATCACCATTCTTGGTTCGTTTCTATCTAAAGCGCACCTAATACAAGTCTACGGAAGCACATGAAAAAATGCTGACACAAGCTGATACAAGTGGACAAAAATCAATAGTCCATGCACTTTTTTAATACATTTTAAGTATAAATATTCTCTATGTAACTAAACATTGTTTTAGAGGAGAAGTTTACCCAAATATGATACAATAATATACCACTTGTCAGCTGTTCAATATATACATAGGAAGGAATGCTAATCACTTGAAAGTGCTTGAAAGTGCAGCAGACTTACTCTTCAGTTTATTTTCCTTTTCCTTGGACAGTATAGTTTTAGTGTAGGAATAAGGCTGGGTACACACAGGGGGACTTTTTGTCCTGACCAAGCATTCGCCACTAGCGACTGCTCGGCCGGGACAAATGATAGTGGATATACCTGACCGATCGTGCAGTCTCATAAGGAACTGCACGATTGGGCATGATTTACCAACAGTCATAAACGAGCGACTGAGCTCGGTTGCGTCGCCCCACCCACACCATGTGATATTTCCGTCCGACAGAACGCTTCATATCACTATTAGTCGGTCAGCCAAAAATATCTTATGGTGTGTACCCAGCCTAAGGATAAAGGTTTTTCTTTCTTGCGGGATTGAATTCAAACAAGAGATGCTAATGAATGATACCTCCCTCCTACATCTATTGGCTGATAAAAAAAACATTTATTATTGCATGGGAAGTAATGTCATAGCAAAAGCATCCTAATATTATGTTGCAATGAATCGTCTAGCATCAGCTAATGATTGCCTGTGTTTTGGCATTGTTTTTAATTGTGTTACTTTTGCTTTAATAGGTAAAGTACATTGGACATGCCTGTACCAGTGGGTGAATGATTGTTTTATATTTGCAAGAATGGTCTTGTTCCTGTTGCGGCATTACTCAATATTAATGGAACAAGGTGGTGCATCCATCACTACTTCCTTATTTATGTTTGATTGGGAAATTTCCATATTCTGCACCATTATGTGGCCCATTGACACCTGTATGGTTATCCTTAAATGCACATTTCTATTGTGCTGGGTTATCTAAAACATCTCATGCCACATTTAAATTAAATACTTATGAGCTGTAACTATTCCCCAGCTGTTCATTTCCTTTAGGTTTCCTTCTTTCAGGCTTTGTAGCATTAGATTTGGATAAACTACTGAACATCTGTTTCCCGTCAGTTCTATTCTGTCCTTGATGTGGGTAGACAGTGGCTTGGTTGGGTCTGTAGAAGACATACTGTAGATTATTCTTTTTTTTGCTAAATGTTCTTCAGCAGTGGACAGTTGTGCTTGTTTTCAAAGGACTATTAAAGGACATGTTCACCCCCCACTAAACTTTTGCAAACAGAGTAATTATTCCCAAACCCTGTTTTCGCAATGCACTAACTTTCTCTCCGGCGCTACTGAGTCCCAATATTTTTTCTTAAACGCCTCTGGTCCCTTGCTACCCCATAGCTATCAGTCAAGGCCAAGGTGTTGGAAGTGATATCTAAGCCAGTGGCTTATAACAGCTGCACTGATTGCCCACTTAGAGCTCACAGAGCCGTAATGGAGGCCACAGGGTGTTGAGGGACCAGAGGTGGTACTTGGACTATATATAAATGTTTCTGTTGGGGTTGAACATGCCCTTTAAACCCTTATAACACTTTTTTTTACCTGTTCTCTACTCTTTTTCTACCTATAATGCTAAAGTATAAGAGCACATTTTTCTACCTCCTGTTTTGCTTTTAAGGGTATCTCCCTTGACAGAAGTTTAATTGAAGAACGGGAGGTAAAGGAGCTATCTCTTACCTACTGTTCTTCAATTAAACGACCAGGAGTCGGCAAGGAACAGAAGGAACTTACCCAGAATCGTGTGCCTCCTCTGTTCCTTGGACAGGTCCTGACAAGCTTGCACTGTATGAAGAACATTGTACAATAATGAGCTTTAGATGTTTTGAGAAATCTTGCAGCCTTATCACTAACATTGTTATAAATATCCAGAATCAGACAGAAAAATAACTTGCCCGACTTGTAACCATATTTACATATGGTTACATTTTTGTGGCAGGAGATTGAAATCACAAAACACCTGTGGGTTCGGAGGTGGGTGATGGGTTTTGTTTTTAAGTAACCTTTTAATTAAATAGCACAATGTGCTTAAAAATTGTGAATTGTATTAAAGACAAATTTAGTAGTTCAGGTTCGTACTGGCTCGACATTTTCCAAACTCGCGGACATGTTTTCGATAATTAGCGAAAATTCGGTAACCCTGGAATGTATCTTCCAGTAACCCTCGAATGTAATGTTTGATTTTTGATAACCCTCCAATGTATTCGATTTCATTAGCCCTCGAATGTAGCCTTCGATTTCAGTAACCCTCGAATGTAGCCTTCGATTTCAGTAACCCTCGAATGTATACTTCGATTTCAGTAACCCTCGAATGTATACTTCAATTTCATTTACCCTTGAATGTATACTTCGATTTCAGTAACCCTCGAATGTAGCCTTCGATTTCAGTAACCCTCGAATGTAACCTTCGATTTCAGTAACCCTCGAATGTAGCCTTCGATTTCAGTAACCCTCGAATGTAGCCTTCGATTTCATTTACCCTCGAATGTAGCCTTCGATTTCATTTACCCTCGAATGTAGCCTTCGATTTCAGTAACCCTCGAATGTAGCCTTCGATTTCAGTAATCCTCGAATGTATACTTCGATTTCAGTAACCCTCGAATGTATACTTCGATTTCAGTAACCCTCGAATGTAACCTTCGATTTCATTTACCCTCGAATGTAGCCTTCGATTTCAGTAACCCTCGAATGTAGCCTTCGATTTCAGTAACCCTCGAATGTAACCTTCGATTTCAGTAACCCTCGAATGTAGCCTTCGATTTCAGTAACCCTCGAATGTAGCCTTCCATTTCAGTAACCCTCAAACGTAGCCTTCGATTTCAGTAACCCTCGAATGTAGCCTTCCATTTCAGTAACCCTTGCATGTAGCCTTCGATTTCAGTAACCCTCGAATGTAGCCTTCGATTTCAGTAACCCACAAATGTAGCCTTCGATTTCAGTAACCCTCGAATGTAGCCTTCCATTTCAGTAACCCTCGAATGTAGCCTTCCATTTCAGTAACCCTCGAATGTAGCCTTCCATTTCAGTAACCCTCGAATGTAGCCTTCGATTTCAGTAACCCTCGAAATATCCACTGAGGAAGGGAGCGGGTAGTGGGCGGCACGAGGGAGGGTTAGTGGGAGGGTTTTGTATCTGTAACCCTGAGGACGGCCCGTTAATGGTGGGCTGAAACGCGTTGGTTTGATACTTTGCTTTATCTAATAAATGGATCGTAAAGACCTTGGAGTGCCCAGTTCTTACCTTTGAATATATATATATATATATATATATATATATATATATATATCAATAGAAAAGACTGGCACACACTCCCTTAATGCAAATGCCAGGGTGCTCCCGAGGGATCCAATAATACAAAATGCACAGTGAATCAGGGCACTCCTTGGTCTTATAAACAAGTGGGTTTATTCACATCACAACAATGGCAACGTTTCGGTCCCTGGTCTTGGACCTTTATCATATACCTATATATATATATACCAAGATAGGACTGATGCCTGGATACTGCCTTGGAGTGGCGCATCAGCTGACGCATGTTTGTACAAACAATGTAACTAAAGGTATCCATTTTAACCTCAGTGTAGGTGATAACCCTTCATTGCTTGCAGGTATGTTTAACTTTTACATTTATTCATTTTTGACTATTGTGTAGTTGAGTGCTGGAGACTTCTGTGTAATGTTTAAATTGCCGTTCTCATTTGCACCGCACCTAAAAGTAATTATGAATTAAGGTATTGAGCTGCATATTTTTTTACCTTGGTATATACTAGAGGGCGATTCGGCTAGCCCCATTGTATGCATGCTCCCTGTATAAATTCCCCGCCCCTTTAAAGGCAGTCCAGATAAAAAGAAGGTTCAGAAGCTATATAAGCCCATATGGTTTCCTGGAAGAGGTCATACTAAATGAAGAGTAAAGCAGGTATGGTCTTTCTCCCCCAGGGACAATACTCTTTATTAGGTTAGGACTGATGCCTGATTACTGCCTTGGAGTGGCGCATCAGCTGACGCATGTTTGTACAAACAATGTAACTAAAGGTATCCATTTTAACCTCAGTGTAGGTGATAACCCTTGATTGCTTGCAGGTATGTTTAACTATTACATTTACATTTATTCATTTTTGACTATTGTGTAGTTGAGTGCTGGAGACTTCTGTGTAATATATATATATATATATATATATATATATATATATATATATATATATATATATATCACAGAGGCACTCCAGCTTTAAAGATTTTTGTGCCCAGGTGCACATCAAGCAATACATCCAAATTCTTCCCTAAGCTAGCACTAACGGGACAGGGAAAAAATTATTCTACAGAATACACTTGAACATACACTTTTTCCGCTCTCTCCTCAGAAAAGTGTCCACCATGTGTAATCCCAATCCCTCATAAAACCTCCCTCATCCCGAACCCCATAGTGTACAGTATACCACCATATTAAAAACGCATATTAAAAAAGGTATAATCATAATACAGTATAACAAAATTGTCTATACTCCAACCAGGCCTTATGTATATCTGGAATCCCACATCTCAATATGTGCACTGCGGCTTCAACAAAGTGTGTAATGTTGCCTGTTTACTGCATTATCATAGGTATCACACCCTCAATCAGTGTGCCTTCTAGAAACACACCTCCATGTGTCACTTATGTTATTGCTACTCAAACACCCATCACAATTATCATCTCAGGAAGCGTACCATTGTCACTTAGCAACCATTCGGCATCCAGTACTCTCCTATTTGTATATTCCTTTGGGTGACATCAGTATTGTTGCGGTACATTCTTAGCAATTGCGAAAATTGAACCCACTCTCTTGGGCAAGATAACAAGTCTGATTGTGCAATAGGGTATTTTTAGATTTTTAAACCAAAAACTCTATACTGGTTTCCTGTATATTGGCCATTAGTTTTATCGGGGTATCAAGCAAATTAATCTCCACTACAAACTGTTGGGCTTCAACCCCCCACACACGCACTTACCGGTACACACATACATACATTTTCAAATAAAAAACATGTTATCAATGATTTGGACATACAGTGTTCGTGTCATATTTTGATACAATGTATATTTTCTCAAAGGCTTCCATATATACATTTGCAAAGGATGGAGCTGAATTGTACCCCATCGCTGTCCCAGCAATTTGTCAATAGAAGTGACCCTTAAATTGAAAATAGTTATGTTAGTATCAGCCGCAGGAATTGTTGATAGAAGTCGCCCTCAATTTGAAAATAGTTATGTGTTAGTATCAGCTGCAGGAGGTCCATGAGGAATTCCAATGGGGGACTGTTATATCCACTATGGACTAACACTTCTCTACAGGCTACAAACCCATCTGACTGTGGTATAACCATGTAGAGACTTCCCACATTGCACATCATTAAAATACAATTCTCCTGACATAGTATGATGATGGGAAACAGCTTTGCACACTACCAGAGCGGCAAATGCATACCGATACGCAAATGTTTTTCATGTACAAGTAGATATGTGGTGTATTTCATCACATGTCCATTTAGCCTGGTATGTGGAGATAACCACCACAACATTTTGGTGCTAAATGCCTAATGGTTGACTAGCGACAATGGTATGCTTCCCTGAGATGATCACTATGATGGGCATGTGAGTAGCAGTGACATATTGGGAAGGGGGACACAGAGGTGTGTTTCTAGAAGGCATGCTGACTGAGGGCGTGATCACATATGATGATGTGCTAAACAAACAACATTAGACACTTTGATGACACAGTGCACATGTTGAGACCCGGTATTCCGGATAAATATAAGACCTGGTTGAAGTATAGACAAGTTTGTTATACTGGTATTACAATGATACCTTTTTTAATATACATGTTTTTAATATGGTGGTATACACTATGCAGTTTGGGGTGTGGGAGGTTACAACTATGAAAAGATTGGTGCACTCCAGGGACTTCTTTTTAAACCTTTATTGGGTAAAAACAAAAGCGACATTTCGGTCCTAACACCATGACATATATATATATATATATATATATATATATATATATATATTATATATATACATACATACAATATCCAAGACACAGCATTCTCAAACAACAAGCAACAGTATATTCATTTTATTCTTTATTATACAAAAACGACCATTTTTCGGGGATGACAGCCCACTTTCAGCAGGCTAGCAGGGCAAACTTATCAAACTCCTTTATATCTAGTTACACCATGTCCCATTTCCAGGGCAATCTGTGTAACAAAAGGGATACAGTAACAGTCAGTATTTATTTTTCTCTTGCTTCGAGATTCATTCCTTCTAACCTTAATCAATGCCTGGTCTAAAGCCTCTCTAGGGTAACCCCTGTCCAGAAATTTATCAAACATCATGTCTGTTTATCATTATTTCTGTCAATTTCCGTGACTAATCTCTACAAAATCTTAAACTGGCTTATGAGTAAATAACATTTCACATGTTTATGGTGGTGACTCTGGAGCAAAATGAGCTTATTTCTGTCTGTGGGCTTAGTAAATAGCTCTGTAAAAAAACCTGTCTCAATAATAACAGTTACATAAAGAAAAGATTTTATACCTGTCAGAGTGCAATGTATAATGTATATTGCCATGCAAATTGTTGAGGGCCCCATGAAACTCTGCCCCTTTATAGTAGGAAGACAGTAATAATAAACCTCCACCAAGCCAGAGAGTGTCTGCCAAAGAGTGAGTATTCAAAGATGAGGTGCCCCCACCCCACCCCCATAGTATGCAGTAAAGATATTGGCATTGGCAGGGGCTATGTTCGATCCCATTGCAGTAACAGTGAATTGAAGGAAATACTCTACATTAAAGGTAAAATAATTGTTAGTAAAGATAAACAATAACATTTTCTAGAAAAAAGTCAATTTGTACTGGGGTATATAAGCCACTTTGTAGAAAAGACTCCTACAAGCCGCCACCACCACATCAGAGTGCGGGATGAAGGCTGGCAACATATAGGGTCTCTTAAAAGACTTCATCCAATTTATTGATCTCAAGGGAAGTTTATCAAAATAGAATAATGTGTCCTTGATATGGGATCATGTGGATCTCGTGCTCTGTATAAGGGGCACAAGAACCCTGTCCAATAGGGCAAAACAGGAACCCAATGCATGCCAATATGGGCCTACCCAGAAGTTATTTTAGAAAGTTGCTGGTAAATTTCTTTCAGAAAATTAGGAAAATGATCGCACCCCCTTATCTTGATGCTGGACTTAGATCCAAGCTCCCTCAAAGCCTGATATTCTGTTTGAGTTAAATTTGGTATCACCTCCATTGTGTTACCATCAAAAACATTACACATTATATCATGCTTCACTTTTTTAACATACGACATCACCATTTTATAAGTGGTAGGAGAAGAGAATGTGCTCTTCTAAAAGTCTTTATTATGCAAAGCATCAGAGTCCAGAATCTCTGCATCAATAGCAGGTTACCAAAATAATGAAGTATGAGCCTCATGCAGCTGAAGAATGTGTATATGTCCAACTGTAACTAGTCTAAACCACTGACCAAACAGTAGCACGGTCCCTTTTCCAATACCGCAATCTGTGATTTATTAAGAGTCTCTTGAAAAAGATTAATCACTACTGACTGTATGTCATACAGATCTGTCAGCTGCTGAGTGGACATCTACCCAAAAGCAGTAGTCTGGTCTATGTACGATAAAAGCACCAATAATAGGAAGCAAGACAATGCCAACTGCTCATTACAGCATCTTGGCATTAAGGTATCTATGAACCTGATCCACCAGTCTGATGTAGGTGCTGGGTGCTACTACCAAGTCACAGCCAGTGACAAGTATCCAATATTTCAAAGAAGCAGTAGCGCACACCAGTCTTTCGTGAAAAAACAAAACAGTGTTTATTCAACACATGTGTAAGGTTTCGGTGTCACATGACACCATCAGACATCATGATGTCTGATGAAGGTGTCATGTGACACCGAAACCTTACACATGTGTTGAATAAACACTGTTTTGTTTTTTCACAAAAGACTGGTGTGCGCAACTGCTTCTTTGAAATATTTTTTGTGCCCTCAGTTAGCGCCTGTCTAATGGCTTGTCGGTGATTGGCTAATCTGTCTCGGAGTGTGGTGGTCGTCTTGCTGACGTAATAGAGGCCACAAGTGCACATTATAAAAACAAATAACAAACGTACTAAGACATGTTAGCCTCCCCTTGATTTTAATACGATGGCTGTTATGAGGATGAGGAATATCTATGCCAACCAACATGTGCCTACAGGAGTCCAACTACTTTGGGGTCATATCAGGAGATTTTTCAGCCATCTCTCTCAGTTGTATCCCAGCTGTCTCAGGTTTGGAATTAGTATCCAATACCCTTAGGAACTGGGAAAAAGTCACACCCTTTTTAGAACTGAATGGATGGCAACTGTCGGCTGCCAAGATGGTATTCTTATCGGTGGGCTTACAAAATAAACTGGTCTCAAACCTATTGTTTTCTATAGAAATTCTAAGGTCCAAGAAATCAATGCTTTCACTGTGGCATTCCATAGTGAGTTTTATTGGGGTGTCAAGACCATTTAGACAACAAACCCTTTACGCTCCTCTTTAGTGCCCAAACGATAAAACAGTCACCAATATATCTCTGGTAAATCAGTTTGTCTCTAAAGTCGGAAAAAAATTATGTTTCTTCAAATTGTTCCATATATAGGTTAGCAAATGAGAGACCAACATTGGTCCCCATTGCTGTCCCAGAAGTCTAAAGATAGAATTGGTCCTCGAACCTAAAATAGTTGTCCCCCAAAACACAAGTCAGGCGCTTAACTGACGGGGACTAGTGAAGTACAGACCAGTAATTTCGATATATATATATATATATATATATATATATATATATATATATATAAATAAAACATATATTTATGCACTTTATATAGATTTGAAGATATATATATATCTTCAAACGTGTGGTTGTAGTATGCACACGACTCCTTCTAGAGTTCCAGAGTAAAAAAATTTTAGCAACACCTGCACTTAGTCCACAAATATTTATGGGTGCTTCCAAGTTACCAAGGACACAGATGCCTCAATCTGGTGTGTGTGTGTGTGTGTGTGTGTGTATGTGTGTGTGTGTGTGTGTGTTGTGTGTGTGTGTGTGTGTGTGTGTGTGTGTGTGTGTGTGTGTGTGTAGAAAACAATAAAGCATACCCCCCAACAACCAACCTTACTGCTTCAGTTTTTTAAGCTAGTTTTGTTCCATATTATTGAAAACATTTAAACCTGATTAAATCTAATTCTACCTCATTAAAAAGAGATTTTTTGATTTTTAACATAGACTGTAATAATGTTAGGCCATAAGATGTTTTTACATTATAAAATTGTCATTTACCATTGTCCACTGTACTCTGGAAATTTAGATCAGCAATAAATCACCATCAAAAGTATTTAAATTTTGAAAGCTGTTAATTATTATGATGGCTGCATTAAAGGATTATTGCTTTAAATTGTTCTCATTACCACTTTGACATTAAAAAATACTTTTGTTTAGCCTTAAAAGGCAGACAATGTATTTCACTAATTGAAAACGGCTTTGATCTCAATATCTGATTTAATTAATTGTGATCCCATGTAATTAGTTCTTAATGCAGATTTCTTCAATAAAGATATTGTCAATAACCAACTCCAAGTTGTTCCTTCAAAATGATGACTCTAGCAAAATAAAACTAGAGTGGAATGTTCATGTAATGTTTTTTCCCCTTATTTATAGCATAAAATGCAACTTAACTCTATCTGTAGTCATCTCACTGGGATGTTATCTATATCTATCTATCTATCTATCTATCTATCTATCTATCTATATGTTCCAGAACAGCTGGTACAATTTTGAGGAGACTTGATATGTATATGTTTCAGGACCCAGAAAAAAACATAGGCTACTTTACAACTTTTTACAAACCCCTTACCATTCATGCAAGTTAATGGGGGATATGATCTGACCTGTGTGCTGCTATCTGGTGGTGACCTAACCTGAGATACACAACCAAACTATGCAGCCAGCAAATCACAGAGCAGGTTGCATTAAAGGGCAGCGCAAATGGCGAATCAATTTCCCCAATTCTGCTAGCCAATTGGATATAATAGAGCTGCACAGTCAGTGAGTGCTGAACTTCACAAGAAAAAAAGTCCACATTATTTTATTTATGTACCTGCTTTATACAGAATGCCACCCTATCAATGCTGATATCTGGGACAAGTCCCCCCCTTACTTCCTCCAGTCCATAAAGTACCCAGCTCTACAGTAGTAATAAAAATTTTAGGGCTACACTCATTGCAATCTAATTGAAATTAACTGCATGAATTGTTAGCCACAATAAATGCAGTTAATTGCAGTCAATTTATAATTAGTGACAATTTGTGACTCAGTCTGCTGTACATTTTAACTATATAAACTATATAGGCTTATAAATCTATTATTTATAAAATCTTTAAAAGTATCTTGCTTGCGCTTGGGGGTATGGGTAGGGGAAGGGTTAAAACAAGAAGTAAAAAATAAAAAATAAATAGGTTAAGATCAAGATCTCTGTAAAAAAAACAGTTTAAAATGACACTTCCATATATTAAAACCACTCACTTATGTCTATCCACCACTAGGGGTAATGCAGGCTTCACTCTGTGCTGTTCTGATGCTTGCTTGGTCTGTATAGTTCCCAAAAACCTCTGCACACAGGAATAAGGTTGCCAACAAACTTTATTATAGCAATTAAAAACAATAAAAAGCACTAAAAAACCTTGCAGAAAACGTCCATTAGCAGTTCCCTGATGAAGCTGTAAGGATTAAAAGAGAGAAACGCGTAGGAACTACCTCACAAGCCATGACTTAAAGGGGCCACACCATAGCAGAGAGGTGCAACTTCAAAAACTGCTAATGGCAAGATACTTTTAAAGATTAAAGATTTTATAAACAATTCAGTGGACAACTTGCAGTGCAGCCACCCCACTTAAGGAGACATTCCCTACCACACCATAGCGCAGAAGTAACCCAATCTACTCTTATAAATCTATTGGGTGGCCCTCAAAGGCAGTCGAACTTGAGTCCCCTTGAGATCAAATGGGTTGGCCACCCCTGGTTGAAGTTAATTGAGGATGAAATATGAACAAGACTCCTGCATTGGGTTGGGTACCCATGGTTTACCAAATTTGCAGGTCAGGTTTGGGTAAACTACAGTGAGTTTGAATGAGTTGCAGGTTAGGTTTGGTTAGAAAGCTGCAGGTGCTGGTCATGATAGGTAGCGGGTGCAGGTTGTGGGTCTGAAAAATTTAGGGGGCAGCAGCAGGTTGAGTGTGGTTAAAGGGCAAAAAAACCTTTAGCTAATAATGTAGGTAATCCCCCCAAACCTTGGTTTTGCATTACTAACTTATGCCAAAGATGCTCCTGAACTTCCTTAACTGACCTGGTTCCTTTGCTACTCTGCTGCTCACAGCCGCTCCACTTTCTGGTGGCAGCTGTCGGTAAAGGTGCAATGTGACTTCATGCCCAATCACCTGACAGCCACGACCAGGAAGTGGAGTGGCTGTCAGCACAGAAGCCCACTGCTCCCTGTTTTTGCTCTAAAAGGAGCAAGGGGCGACACCCAGATGGCGAGGGACCGGGTCAGGTAACAAAATTCAGGAGCATCTTGGCACAAGTTAGTAATGTGAAACCTAGGTTTGTGGAGGTAATCTATAATATATATAATTTTTACCTAAAGGTTTTTTTTTTTTTGAGTTGACTTTGCGGGTGCGGGTTGGGTATCTGTTAGTTTTAGATTCTGGTAATGGTTTTGCAGTTACCCACAGGCCTCTAATGCGACAATTAAGTGAATATTTAAAATAAATAAAACATTTTGCACTTAACATTTAACACCTGTTAAGGTGATCCTATTGCTTCTTTTCCCAGCAAAATCACATAATTGTGCAAAAACTAAACCCTATTCAATATTGTCTATGAAGCCTTTGGTAAATATGGTTTACAACTACAGGCCTCTAGCACCATCACAGACAACCCCTTTACATATATCACACAAACTAATGGTATAAGATGCCTGCATGGAAGGTTCTTTACTTAATAGTGATCAGTTGTACCATTGACGTTGTTTCATTATACATTGGAGTAATTGAGAAATAGTTCTATTAATTGTTGGCAAAAGCATAGACTTTCAATAGGAACTGGGGTAATACTAACTTATTTGTCTTGTATTAAAGGGTATCTGCACTGATAAAATAAAAAAATACATTTAGTTTTATTGAAGAATGGGAGGTAAAGGAACTGTGCCTCACCTCCCATTCTTCAATAAAACCCACAGGAGCTGGAAATGAAGGTAAGGTACTTACCCGATCTCTTGCTCCTCCGCCTTGTAGTCTTTCACAGTATTTTAAGACACAGCTACTTTACCTCCCATTCTTCAATAAAACTAAATGCCAACATTTTTTTTTTAAATCAGTGGATATAACCTTTAACTGTGAACAAATTATAGGTACCTTAAAATACCTTTGGGAAATTCACCCAGAGCTCCAGATGCTCTGGGTAAATCTCCCGGGTAGTGATTAACCAGAAGGTGTATGGCTCTGGGTAAATTTCACCCCTACATACTTAAACCCAGCTATAAAAATCTTAAAGTATAAAAAACTTAAAGGGCAAGTTCCCCCTTTAAAACAAAAAACTGGTGACTTTGTAACCAGATATTTAGTCAATTCTCTGTTCTGGCAAAGGTATCTTACTCTACCCTTTTTCTTTTTATAAGCTTGAGCAAGAGCAGAGGAAGCAGTAGGGGGGTGGTGGAAGTCAATCATTGGCTGTAATGTCAGGGAGGAGGCAGCTTATCGTACTCTGCCAGAATGGAGACAATAATTGCCCATAAATATCTGGTTAATAATGCATCTAATAAAGTGCTAAATTTATCTGTTGAGGTTAGGGGCAGGTAATTGACAAGTCACTAGTTTTTTTGTTTTTTTTAGGGTAAACTTGCCCTTTAAATAGAAAAGTATGTTTATATAAAATTATGCACAATAAATTTCTGTAAAATAATTTTCTCTCTTATTTGTTTATTTGTAGACTATTTGCAGTTCAAGTCAAACTCTGCCTGAGCATATTTAAACACTTTTTGAAATTTGAAAAAATAAAAATTCTGGAAAATACCAAATAAATATTAAGACTTTTATCTTAAGTAGCATTTTATTGCAATAATATGTTGTCACTTCTAATGATTAAGATTAAAACAAGCAAAGCATCCTTAACCCCTGGCACCATTCAAACTCTTTGAAATCTGATAGGAAAGAGAAATACCTCATGAGATTTGCCAGGTAAATGTCACATTGTTTTTGATCCCCTCCCAGGAGAATCATAATTACTCTCTGCCATAAACATAATAAGAAGCACTTTTATGTATTTTAACAACTTTCACTACCATTGTAATACTGGTAAATGCTAAATGGTTCTTGCATAGTGTTTTAAAAACTTTGTGCCAGGGCACAGTGGTACGTCTTTAGAGGGCCAGAGGTGAGGTGTACCACAAAGTTTTGGTAGTGGAAATATTTCCAGTGGTTTAACTTATTTTGGCCTCTAAAATAGATATTGTGATAAAAATGTTAATATACCAAATATACAGGGTTAGTCAATAAAAGTTTTTATCGTTTAAAATGGTGCTAATTTTGCCCCAACCAATCAGATGTTAGCTTTCAAATGTTAAATAAGATCTGATTAGTTGGGGCAAAATTAGCACCATTTTAAACGATACGAACTTTTATTAAATCTCCTTGATAGTGTTGCATTACATTGCACATTTTATATATGTAGCATGCCCAAAGGAGTTGGCTAGTATACGATCTGCCTCTGGTGACAAAAAGAACACATTTAGTAATAGAACACTTGTGTTCTAAACAATTAACTGCATGTAGGTATAACAGCTATAAATGCAATATTAACATATGTATATAGTTCATTCCATATAGTCTTTGCCTATAACTGAGCTCACTACTAACAACCGTTGCCAGCTGGATACAATTGTTCTCTTTAGAGGGTCCCCTAAGGTGGACAGTTATAATGTAACAAATACTGTATAGAAGGTGAACAGCGCAGTGATAAGTTGGTCTTGTAAAGGGTTAACAAGTCACTCTGGCTGTAGCGGCTCCTCCCGCAAACCAGGTGCTGTCAGTCTCTGTACTATATTAGGCAGAACAATTCATCCTTTATAATAATAAGGCCCAGATACAGGTAAATAGGAGGATTGGAGGGGCTGTAACAGCAGTTACAATGACAGCCTTATGGAGGGCACAGTGTCAATTTACACAGCAGCTTAAGCCTCGGGATCTGTTTGCTCTGACAGGAATAATGTCACTCACCACAGTTTTCTATGATGGCAGTTCTGTCCTTACTTACAGTCTTCTCAGATGTTTTCTCTATTACACTCACTGCTCCCAGTCTGATGTCACTAGATGGAAACAGCTCAGGTCCTGGTCAGCTTTATTCAGGAAACAGCCCCAATCTTCATTGTACTCAATGGCTCCACTGAGAGCCTATTAGGATCCTGTCTCTTTTCCCACTTAGGGCAGCAGAGATCCTTTGCTGTTCCTCGGGAGTCTGTGCACCCTTGTCTTTCTTTACCTCAGAGACCTCTCTCCTCTTTTTATTTTTCCCACCCAAAACATTAACTCCTATTTTATTGGATGCCTCCACACTAGAGATGGCTGAAACTCAATAGTTTCATTCCGTTTTCGGATTCCCGGATCTCAAGAAAAACCCGAAGATCCGAAAACGGACCGAATTTTTGAAAACTTTCGAATGTACAAAGCTATTTTCGATAATTTTCGAAAATAGATTTGAACGTTAGAAAATCTTTAAAAGGAGTTTCTAATCGTATTTTTGAAGGTTGTTGAGCATTCGAATCTGTTTTCGAAAATTATCGAAAATAGCTCCGTACATTCGAAAATCTTCGAAAATATGTTCCGAAGTCCCGAAATCCAGATGGATTGCTTTGATTTCAGGACCGAGAGGTACCGTGTCGGACCCGGATGCCATCTCCACTCCACACAGACTAGGCAAGCAGGAATGGTTGCCCTGCTAACCTAACTTTTCAGTATACATAAAGGAGGATGTAATACTAGTGTATATAATTATACACTAGAAAGTACAAAAAACAATGGTAACTATAACATTAACAACACGGTTGTTTGCATATTCCCTTCTTTTCTTGCAACGGATTTATGAGACCCCTGTCAAGCACAGATTCACCAGACAATATTGTACAAATAGACTGAGCACCGTCACAAATATACAAGCTGTGTCTCATTTCTCCCTTTCCTGTGGTATTGGTTGATTTATGAAATCTATCTATGGGTAATAAAGGTCACCATCCATAATACACCTCTTTCTATTGGTGGAAGACTAAGTGGTCTCAGTTCACTTCACATGCTCTCTAGTGCATAGCAGATTAAAACGAAAAACCTGCAGCCTTGACCCCTATGCTGGCTGGAAAAAAAACTGTAACAAGCTTTTCAGAGAGCATGTGCTCACCATTTTTTGCGGATCACATATGTTCTGCTTACGCAACAGTGTGTGGATCGTAGTGCAGGCAGACTGTAATTTATGTGAAAACATGCTTTTCCTGTGCATTGCCATGCAAGCAAATAAAGGCAGTAAAATCAGGTGACTATGTAGTATTGTTCCTGGTAGGCTGTTCTTTGTGCCACTCAAGCTAGAGTCCTGTGTGGGTCTAATTTTCCAGACCCGACATAAAAAATCTGTACCCGCACTGGAACCACAAGCCACTTATCTACCCGCGTCATACCCGTGGCCCGACCCGCAGGTTTTGGATCATAACCCAAACCGCTTTTAGTCTTTCTTCCTAAAATTTGCACAGGGAATTTTTAAAGAAATTCTAAAAGTTAAAATAAATATTTTATTCATAACCAAAAATATTTAAAGAAACAAACCTACCATATAACTAAAATATATAACAGGGGGTCTTCAACTTGCAGGCATCCACATGTCCGAAAACTAAAACTCCCAGCATTCCATGGATGCCTTCTTATATTGTGAGTGCTGTAGTGGAATGCTTGGAGTTATATTTTTCAAACAAATATAGGCCCACAGGTAGGAGATCCCTGGTATAGAGTGCAATGTACAGCAGAGAGCAGGCAGGGTGATCCTTCTCACATCAACACCAAGTAAAGGAAACTTTATTACTATATCATATATGCCTACAGTCCCCAACTACCTACCCATGGGCCTCTACTGTCCCCAACTTCTACCTAACCATAGGCCTCAGCTAATTGTAAACCTTTATCAGCAACTAATTTTGTGTTGATCTGTGACAGGGATAGGTAACCAGTAGTTATCCAGATGGTTTAAAAACTACAACTCCCATCAATCACAATAGCCAAGGAAGGCTGGGAGTTATAGTTTTTAAAAATCTGGAGATAAATTGGTTAACTATCCATTCCCTGTCTACATTCTGGTGTTTTAAATGTCAATTGTCTGGAGGTCCACATACCTGCTGTAGTTATAGCTGAACCTAATCAAGTGGTAGATTGTTATTCATCACTAGAATAATCCACATCCCATAGATTATTATGGCCAGAAGGATTTACAAAGACCAATGAAATCACATGTCATCTGTTCCCATGCAGACATGTGCTCTGGTCTGCTCATGCATAGGTGCAGATAGATGTTTGTTACTTTGTTCTATGGGAGATTGTAACCCGCGGTACCCAACCCAATGCAGGACTCTAACTCAAGCTGGCTGGAAAATAAACTGCAGGGTAACAGCAGCTTTCAAAGTCTTATCAAGGGCTTCCATATTGGTGTGGAGACATGTGTATAGAAAAAACATTGAAGCCTTCTTAGTTACAGAAAACAATTCTTACATGCAACTTACTGAGCTAGTATCTTAAAATGCATGGGTGTTCTGGGTAGGAAAGCTTTAACATTAAAGGTTAAGAAAATTAATTTTAGTTCTCCTTTAAATAGGTCAACAGTGATGTTTTACCCAGTCTGTAATTGCTCACTGATTAATATTCAAGCTATATATTAACACAATGAACAAATCTGCAGTGAAATTGCAAGCTAGGAAATCACAGTGCACTGTGGAGCAATTTTTACCCAATTCATGGGTGGTAAACAGCACTTAAGTGTCCTAATCTACAGTGTTTAGATATAACAAACCTTCTACATTTGTTCTTTGCAACTTACTGATGAGATTCACCATGCAATATTTTTTTTTATTTTAAATAAAAAGCTTTAACTTAACTGAACATTTCTGCTCCATCCAGTCTGATGCTATACATCAAAGAAGTCCATCCTGAAATTGTGTGTTACATAATAGCATAGAAGCATAATTCATTTACTTCATCATTCATTTATTGCTGTGCCACTACTAATTTGCTTTGATCCAATGCAAACCAAGCCAATTGCTGTTACAACACAAAGCTGCTTCACTGTGCAAAGGTATCTGTATAATGTTTTTATATATTCTAATCTACAAAAATCACTGAATTCATCATTTGATAAATCATAATGAAAACAGAAATCATTTTTTAAAGCACACATGGCAATCAGTGGTGTTTTTAAGATTGGTGTGGTTTTTCTTAAAAAAACTCTGGCTACAGTATCTTGCTTTTTATGCAAATTCCAGTATATACTATAGGAAGCAATTTCAAGTGCCTTAAAGCTGTACAGGGGGATGCACCGAGCACCGCTATTGGCAACCCGGTGCAAACAGCCCGGCAATGTTATATGCCGATAGCGGCGCTCGGAACATCTCTACCTGGCGCTGTTCTATTTCGGCACTTTCTACGCCAGCTATTAGCTGGCGTAGAAATTGCCGCAATAAAATGCCGATTTCGGCATATAACATCGCTTGCGGCGGCTGCGCTGTTAACTTTCGCGTTAGCCACGCAGCCGCCACAAGGAAGGAGTTAAAGTCACGGTAACCGATATAACATCAGTTAGCGTGACTTAAAAATTTTTTAAAAAAATCTAAATTGTCTATACGAGCCATTATTCCTAACAGGGCTGCCATCAAAATGTTTTGGGACCCATGTTAGGTAAATTATTGTGCCACCTGGACCCTAAAGAAATAGCAATTACAGTTTGATTGAATATCTTTTGTACACAACTTAAATAATATCAATCTAGATTTCTGTTAAGGTAGGACAGCCTCTGTCATAAAAGTAAAAATATTATTTAATGATAGTACATGAGTTATCTGTGTTACTCATCTCTGCTGAGGCAGGACCACCATCAGGGGAGTTAGTTTTGTACCAGTACTGATTAAAATTCCCACATGACCTGGTTAAATTATTGTGTAGAAAAGGCGTAATCAACTGGCTCGTCATTCTTTTCACTGTTCTGAACTTTCATGATGGGCCTTTATTGCCAAATAAATCATGAAGGTAAAAGGTTAAACTTTCTGGATATCATATACTTATGAGGTCATAATGTCCAACTGCTGCTTCCATAAGGCCAATGCAATCTCTTAATTTTAACTTCCACTCCCTCCAATAAACCATATATCAACATAGTTGATATTACAAACATGACTTCTAATTTTATTTGTTGGAAACGGAGCACCCTTAGGAAATGCCTCCAGCTCTGCTACTTCCCCCACAATCATGTAGACATGCTCTACTTCATGTGCATGTCCCTTGTGTGGTAGTCTTTTATAGAAAGCTGTTAGGCTTTAGTCAGGGTTGCCCTTGGCAGAATAGAGCCTAGAGGGACATGCCTTGCATTTCTATTGGTAAATCTGTAATCCATATTGGATGTCATTTTTCTGTATTTACAGTATATGGGAATGTTGAACTAGTTTCTGAAACAGCCCTTCATTTTGTAATGAAATAACTCACCTCAGAAAAGGCTAACTTGCCATTTGTGCAAAAATGATAAAGCATGTCCAAGAAACTATATGAAAATATACAATACACATAAAAAAAATAATAATAAACCTAACCCGCCATTTGCAAATTATCTAGAACCAATAATAATTATAGAGCATGGTTAAGAAAAGAGATGAAAAGAAATAAAGCACAAATTTCATGCTTATTCAATAAGTTAACAGTGTATTTCCATCAACCAATCATTTAGTAACATCTGATTGGTTGCTGCCGATTAAGAAACCAGGCAACATTTTGCACCTCTTATTAAATAAGACCCTTATATACAATAAGAAACAAAAAAAAGTTTCTAACTCGACTGTTTCTTTTTTTGACCAGTACAATTTTGCATTTACACTTGTTATTTGAAGTCTGTGACTATGCTTTGTTTTTGTTACATACTAACTCACAATGCAAAACTGCAACCCTCCTCTAGATTTATCCATGCAAATAGAAACGGGGTTCTGATTCATGCCCAATAAAATTAGATAAGAGAACAATGTTAATGAGGCACAGGATCCCGGGATAAATTTCAAGCAAATAAATCAAAATCTGGCCCAAATCGGCCTAGGTGCTGCTCCATAAAGTAAATATAATGGATAAAAAGAGAAAAGAACGTACCGCACTCAATTATTACTGAATATATATAAAAACCCTTTATTTAAAGAGCCATATAGGTCCACAATGGGGTACAAACGCCGTTTGTCTCAATGGTCGACTAGCCAGTGTTCACTCTCCCTTGGGATCCCCCCGACTGTGTGTTCTACATTGCAGCACTTTTAGACAGATAAGTTCTGACTGAACTGAGACCTTTCTCTGACTGAGAGACTTTGGGGTGAGGCTTTATACGTGCACTGATCACTTTACTAATATGTTGAGTGGGATACCGTTCTGTTACATGTTTTTAAGATTTTAACTTTGTCTCTGCCTTCTATCTATGTACCCTATTGTACCCCATTGTGGACCTATATGGCTCTTTAAATAAAGTTTTTTTTTATATATTCAGTAATAATTGAGTGCGGTACGTTCTTTTCTCTGTTTATCCAATAAAATTAGATAACGACTTCACAATAAACAGAGATGAAATTGTACTTGTATCAACATATCTAAAGAAAGGAAAACTAACCATACAGTATGACGGTCACAAGAGAGCAACAGTCACAGAGACATAGACTCAAAACTAAATGGATTCTCTGAGTAATGAGGGCCAGTGACTTATTTTGAACATTGTCAGTTCACATCTGTGCTAAATGGTTTTAGGCAAATGAGTCATCATCCTAAATTCCATCTACTAAAATGTAATTTAAAAAAAATAAAATCTAAATCGATGTGTAGGTTTATGTAATATTCAACATTTATAAATTCAAATAATATGTAGTATCCAGGGATCTTATATAATCTGATTTATGGGGTTGTTACAGCAAAACAATATTTACAAGTAGGGATGGACTAGAACTCGGACCGAGTTTGAGCCAAACTATTCGAGATCTAATGGACCCAGACTTCTTGTACTATCCCGGACCCGGATTTCTCAGCCTTTCGATATTTTCCAGACTTTCGATAATTATCGAATGTTCGATTGTTCAATGCTCGCGTTTTCGAGAATTATTGAATAAAAAAAATAAATTATACCCACATGTCCAAAATCAACCAATGGCAGCTAATTTGAGTATTTCCATCCCCCTTGGTATAAAAGGTAGTGCGACCAGCGCCATTTTGTCAGTGTTTAGTGGAGACCTGACAGTGTAGGAGTTGGAGAGAGTTTTTTGTGCTTTTTGAGCTTTCTGAGCTTTCTGTGTGTGAAATCCAGTGTGGAGGTTTAGTACTTGATGTTAACCACCCCTGTATTCACAGATCTTGAGACCCAACAGTCTTTTTAAGGACTAACCTTCCTTGTGAGACCCAAAAGTCCTTTTAAGGACTCACCCCCCTATAAGTCCTTTGGACTTTTTGTGTTAGACCTTTTAGAGGTCTAGGTGGCCTGTTTTTTTCTCACTGCTGGAAACATATCCCTCATCTGCAAATTTACATATAAAAAAGTAAATAAGAATAAAAAATATTAATAATAAATAAAAAAAAATGTAAATATTTTTCATGTGTACTTGTCCTTTAACTAAAATTTACTAACATTAACTAACAGATACAGTAAAATTTACTAACACTAACTAACATTAACTAACATATGCAGTTTGAGTTTAGGAGAAAAGCACTAAAGGCCCTCAATCATTTGTGGCGGTTTGCGAAGCGCTATCACCAATCAGAAGTGCTATAAAAGTAACAAGAAAAGTGCAGTAATTTCATATAGCGGTTCTACTGTCCATAGACAGAGCTTGACAGAAAGATCTGCCGCAGAACTGTCTGATTAGAGTGGTGCAAAAGGTGGTGTTTTATACAACTCAATCACAGTTAAAATTTTATATATAAATGTGATACTTGCCTTGGACATTGGTCTGGATATCCTGGACGTAGTTACGCTGCTGTCGCTTCAAGTGCGACCACCTCTTTTGCAGTTGTGAGGTGGTCGGCTGAATTTGAAACTGCATTAACAGTTTCCTCTGCAAGTGGCGCATAATGCGCCTTTTGCGCTCCTTTATATTGGGGGTGCCAATTGGCATCCTGTCGTACCCCCGCCTGGTAGGATACTCCACTACCACACGCTGCTATTCCATGCTGAGCATATTGTCTGTAGGCTAACTAATAGTGGAATAGCACACACCCACTTTCGGCTTTCGAGGCTTGATTTTAGAGCCTGGATTGCATATAGAAAGTCAATGGGAAGAGGGGGTTTATAATCAAATGCAGAAAAAGCGAATATGCAAGTAAAATATCTATATACTAATACGTGAGTAAATATTGAATTAACGAATACGTGAGTAAAATGTCAAAATAACAATATGCAAGTAAATATTGAAAAAACAAATCCGTAAGTAAAATGTCTATTATACCTATACGCAAGTAAATATCGAATTATCAAATCTGCGAGTAAAATGTCTATTATACCAATACACTAGTAAATATCCAATAATTGAATCCGTGAGTAAAATGTCTATTATACCAATACGCTAGTAAATATCCAATAATCGAATTTGTGAGTAAAATGTCTATTATACCAATACACGAGTAAATATCGAATTATCGAATCCACAAGTAAAATGTCTATTATACCAGTACGCGAGTAAATGATAAATTATCGAATCTGCGAGTCGTTTATGGGATAATTATCGAATGTTCGAACGTGAGAGCTCGAAAGTAGTGCGCGTGAGAGTAAAATCGATTTTTCGAAAGTCCAGGATATTCAAACGTGTTCCCCAGATCATTTCCCAGGTCCCACAGCTATTTACATTAAGTTACCATTGATATTTTAATTGTATTTCATTCAAACTTTTTGAACTATTTGACTCCTATTGACTTTAATGGGGCCGTTTTTTCGAACTTTCGAACTTTCCATATATTTCGAATGTTCGAAAACGGACCAAACTCGAAAGGTGAATAAAGTGAGTGGGTAATATACATATACAGGGGTGGGTATAAAGTGCTGTAGTGATATATATTATGCATGAAATAATATTACTCTTGGAGACTGGAAACAAAATTAGATTTAAACACACTGATAAGCGTTTATTGACACAGATGGAGAGGTATAGGAGATGGGAACCAATGTTCCAAGTTGGGAAAAAAGCAGTGTGGAGGGTTTACAGAAGATGAGTCTGTGATTAACCATGGAAATGCCTAGGAACACTTGGGAGCAAGAGAGAAGAAAGGGGGTTGCAGCACATTGAAAGGATTTAAATGTTTAAAATAAGATTTTGCTAGCAATAAATTGCTTAATAGGCAGCCATGTAATTGTCTGGGGCATGGAAGATGTAAGTTTCATCTGAGGAGACAGAGAAAAATAGACTAATTTAATTTGGACTGAGGAAGAAAAAGACGGGAAGCAGACAGGCTAGTTAGTACAAGGCTACAACAGTTTAGATGTGATAGGTTGAGAAACATATAGTATATAAGAATCTTGATTTGTAAAAGGGAGTAGCAGAATTTAGCATCATTAGAAAGAAAAAAAAAAACCAAGAATTAAACATGTTTTTTTTAATCCTAAAGTGAAAGCTTTTCTCCCCAGAACACCTATACATTGAAAGATTCTTCTCTTGCAAGTTGCATTTAGAAAATATAATACAAGACTTACATGTTGCTGCCACTACAACCCACAGCCCTTGTAGTCATCAAAGAGCCATGCCCACTGACCCCAGTATTCCTTTTTCCTACACAGATAGTATTTTCTATACAGATGTCTCACCAATATAGAAGTTCCTGAGCAGACTTTGAAAAAGTCCTGTTACCCAGCAGTTTATTTACCAGTCAATGAAGTACATACAGCCTTCCTGGGGCAATCCAGGAAACATTCAGCTAATTTTACAAAAAAAAAATAATAATAATAATAATTATTCCATTCCTAACAAAAGATATGTACCTATGTTACTTGCATCTGCAGTGATGGCTCAACTAGTAAAGTAGAAACACACAGTCCAAAAGGTCATAGGTTCAAATACCAAGCATTACAGAGCATGTGAAGTGTACTGCTGGGTTTATCCAGCTAAGGTGGAATATGAAAGCTGACCCCTAGTAGCCAGTTGTTCATTTCATAAGTCACAGCAAAGGAACAAGTGAGACACAGCTTGTATTGACTTCAGTTCTCCTTTAAATGTTTTAGCAATATTGTTTATGTGGATAAAGAAGACAAAAATGACACTTAGATTAAATTAGATAGTTGGAAATGCTTGGTGCCTTGTTCATTCTCTATAGCGGTAAATAAAGGAAAAGGCCTCCTTACTTGTATATACATTGCAATGGCACAAACCTCTCTTTGTTGGACCTAAGGCTTTTGAAAGCATCATGGAAAAGCTATGCTCTGTTGTGGACATGTAATATTAAAAATATTTTTAAATCTGAGATACTCCTAAACCCAAATTTTCTTTATATACAGTACAAACACATATATTACATATATCTCCCTATCAGCTTGCATTAATAATGCATCCATTCTTTTCTTTAAACACAGTATGATATCTTGTTTGTAATCCATACTTCCCAGACAATCCGTAAAGTAAAATAAAATATATTAGAATTTCCCCAGTGCTTGGATACATCGGTTGAAAAAAATTATAAATACTTGTAGGTAAGGTTGGCTGCAATGCAAGATGTCCACTCTAAGTACATTGATGGATATGGTCCTTTATTTACGATGTTACAAATAGAACACAGCATTTTTAGAACCCCTTGTAGAAGATCCTTGCACATACTACTTTGTCGCAAAGCAGTGGCACAGCATTTAGTAGAGTTATAATGGGTCATTTGAGTGAGCAAATTTATACAGCCATGCTTCCACCTCAGCTACTTTTGGTTATTGGTCCATGCAAAGTAAATGACAAACACACTGCCTCTGATAATATACGAAAAAATGAAAGTAAATGGTTTGTTGTCATCCACAATTATTTTGAAACCTTTGCTTTTGTTTCTTTTTATTAACATTACCCAGTTCCTACAATACCCCTTTTCTTAAAATTGTGAATCATGCTGTAAACAAGAACAAGGATCTAAAAGGAGAACTGTGATCTCCAGACAAGTCAGTGACTTGGGGAGGAGCAGACAAGTAAATATAAGGTTGCAGTCTTACTTTTCAAATGTAACCTATCCCCATACGAGGCCACTACCAACACCTACAAATACACCATTATATTATTAAAGAATTCCAATATAACAACATCACAAACAAAATGACAGAATTTGAAAGAGCCTGCCATCACTATCAGTAAAGGCAATTAATCAAATGTATTCAAATGGCTCTTTAATATCCCTACAAAAACAAAACACACGTTCCAAGTAGCATGGGAAGAAAACATGCAAGAAACATGGGAAGATTCTGACTGGGCCTAGACCTTAATAAGGGCAGCTTAAACAAAGCACTGACAGAAACTGCATTGAAAGTGCTATACCACACTTACAGAGTACCCACTCTCTTACATAAAATCTATCCCATCGTCAGCCCACAGTGTTTCTGACACTGCAATAATCAGGGAAACCTGTACCACATCTGGTGGACTTGCCCCATAGCACAAAGATACTGGGATAGCACTTTTCAGTTAATCTCAGACATCATGCTAATTCCAATAAATCCAAACCCAGGCATTGCCCTAATTGGTAAAGAAATAGTTGAATTAAAGGGACAGTTCAGTGGAAATTATCAATATTTGTTAAATTGTTAGTTTGTGTAATGCCTTCTTAGTTATTCTACATATTCTCTCCCTTTTTAAAAAATCAGTTGATTTCATACCCTTTGCTGTTCACTGCTGTTGACATTAGTGAGCTGACATTTTAGGTTCTAACGGTCCTTCTTCTTCCCAGGATACACCATATCCATGGAATGTTCCTAACAGTAATTTCTACTGATTGGCTGTTGGATGGGTCAAAGATGCTCAGATCTCTACTGAGCAACTGAATCAACCCAGGCGCTGGGTCAAGGGCAAGATCATAACGGTCTCTATTAGGGGTCCTGCAAACAGGAAGTCAGTATTTCGGTTTCATTTATTTATACACTGACAAAATGCTGAATTGGCAGATTAAGGTTATTGGGATAAAAAAATACTGCTCTTTTTTTCTGAAAACCAAAATGTATTTGCACTGAACTTCCCCTTTAAACAAACATGGGAACAAATGGGCACAATATGTTTTGTTAGCTTCAAAAATAGTCCTAGCTGCACACCCATCTCTATCCTTCTCTAGGGTAATAGACAAGTTAAATGAAATATGCATTAATAAACAAATGGTACATGTTGTTCAAGACACAATCCCGTGATTCCTCAATATATGGTCTTTGTGGATATACAGCACATATGCTGCACAACTACCAGACTGTATAAAGGATCCAGGATAACTAAATAAACAAAAATTATTATCTTAGGGGAAAGATGGAAGGAAATTAAACTATGTAATGTCTTTGCATACTTTAAAAACGTAATAATCTATTAGAAACTCAATTGGATAATGTATACTGAACCATGTGTTCTTTACTATGTACATTCATTCTTGGATAAAAGATACGATAAGTTTATATAGAAAGTACCCCAGTTATGTCATGTATTCTGAGTCTGTATACTCTCGTTGTGATTAAGTTATGATATAACCTGTCTATGTAAATAAAAACTATTGAAATATAAAATGCAACCTAAATTACTTCTGTGGATGCAGTTGGTTTGCAGACATGTTTCTGACAAATTTACAGTTTTATGCTTTTAGTAACTTAAGTGATGTCACCAACACCCCCTGCACACTAAAGAGTTGCTACTGGAAATAACAAAAACTTGCTTGAAGGCACATCATCAGTTCCCAAAGCTTCACCGTTTGTTCCTCTGTAAATAGACTTAAAAAAGCTTGCAAAAATGTCCACCAAAATATGTCTAATATTAACATAAGCAGATGAATGCAGATATTTATTATCAATCAGGAGTCACTGCAGTTTATAAAAAGCATAAACTAGTGATGTACAAGAGTTTTGTCCCAAACATGGTTTCAGACAACACTGCTGGTTTCATTGACAAAATTCCGACGGTCAAAACTATTGATGGACTTTTATTACAAAACTTATGAAATTTTAATTTGGGAAACTGAAATTTTAAGGCAGAATTTCAGTTTCAGTTTTAGAAATGCAATTCCTACTATTTTGCAAATCCCCCTGGAGAAATAAACCCAATGGGTTAGCCCATCCCTAGTGTTACTCTTACTGCAATGCACGTAGAGAAATATCCCAAAGCCTATTTACACAATTGCTATCACATATACAACTGTGATTACAGACATCTCTGTAAGACTAGTCTGTTGCAGGTTGTCATTGGGTTTTAATGGAATATCTAAATTCTACAGACACATGTCAACTGCTTTTAAACATAAGTGTGAATAAAGCTTAGAGAACATTTAGTTTACATTATGTACAGATTATGCTTAAAGTCTACTTTTAACTTAACATGACTTCAACCTAAGAAATAAAAAGGCTAAAAATGATTGATTAGTGTGAACCTGATAAATGCCCATTGTTGTCTATGGCAGATTTTTTTTAATTTTTATAGTATAAAATGATAGCATTTTATTTAATAAGCGGTTCAGTTAAAAAAAAATTCCCCTTCTGAGACTTATAACGGACAGTGTTGTTCCAGGGGCAATTATTTTCTCAAAGAATGGAACTAATTTCCTTTTTGGTGTTTTTTTAAATTATTCCATTTCAAATGTCCTAAAAATTTGACCTGACATATACAGCACAATATACTGTAGTTACTGGAAACAAGTGTTATCCCATATACAGATTAAGTCGGACCCTTACTTTAAATGCAACATGAAGTCTAAACTTTACTTTAGTACAAATTCAAAAATCATATGAAATGAAATTATTTCTGGTTTTACATTGTCTTGGATCATTGAGTCCAGCAGCAGTCTGTATGTTTTACAATATGAAAGACAGTGTTTCTGTCCCTTTTCTGTTGTACAATTTGAAGTAGGGTAAAATATTTTTGCAATCACTGCTTTGGCCTTGTTGCTAAGAAACATGCTATCTTACTGATTCTGCTGTGCTATCAACAAAGCCAAGTTGCTCTGGCAACATGTTTTAGTGAAGCGATCAGAGAAAAGCATTATAACAAATAAAATAATAGGTGTCTTATAGAACATGGACATAAAATAAAACTAATAAAAAGGATGTTTGACGAAATGACCAGAGGACCATTATGTAACAATAAATGAAGTTGAAGTTATTGTCTTTTGCTGTTAATTCAAAATAAAAGAGGCAATCCAATGAATACAAACAATCTAGTGAAAAATTATTAAATTCTTTGCTATAGTATGCAATCTTTTAATATGGTATGTCTTAAAATGTCAATTTGACACATTATGGAATGCAAAAAAACAAAATGATTTTCCTATTTACAAATAGAAATAGAAGAGAAAAGAGACATAGAGTAAGTATTGTGGTTTTGTCGGTGAAAAATATAAATATCTACATGAAAATAATATTTGCATCTTTTATTTTTGAAAAACCCATAGAATGTTATGCATTTGAAATCTAAGGATGGATACACATTATCCAATTTTCCCATCAGACAAAAGATGGTCCTCAGGCAGCAGATATTTATATACCTTGAGTAGGCTCAACCATGTGACGAGTAGAGATGTCCGAACTTCGCAAAATCCGGTCCGCGCGAGGATCCGTGAATTTTCGAAAAAATTTGAAAATTCGAAAATCCGCGAGCGGATACATTAAAACCCATTAAAATGAAAAAATCCTCGAAAATACGTATTTCCCACATTTTCGAAAATACGTAAAATCTGCATAATTTCGAAGATTTTCGAAAATACGTATTTTCATGCATTTTCAAAAATACGTGAAATCCTCGTAATTTCGAAAATTTTCAAAAATACGTTTTTCCGTGTATTTTCAAAAAATACGAGAAATCCTCGTAATTTCGAAAATTTTTGAAAACGCGGTTCGGAAAAGTTCGGAAGGCGGGAAAACCAGAAAATCTGTGATATCCGCCGTTCGCGAACGAGATAAATCCGCCGCGGATTCAGGTTCAGATCCGCGAACTGGGCCATCACTAGTGACGAGGACACACCAATTCTCAAACGTGATAATCATAGTATACAGTATACACAGAAGCCAGATTGTAGTCAAGTGGCCAGGCTTTGCCTGCATTAATAGGCCCCTAATTGTCAATTGAGATGTACTTTTTGTCTTTCCAAGCACAGTATTATAGAGCATGCTCTGCCCCAGGGGACTGGAGAGGAGCAGAGGGTCAGTATGTCTAAACATTCTCTGCAATATTTTTTTCCACAGGCTGCCACCAGTGATGTGACCCAGAGCTCATTTTAATAGGTAACTGTGGTCTCCATACAAATGCCATCTGTAAAATTACCTTTCCTTGTCTGCCCTGTATCTCAAGTCTGTGACAGACATATGATGAGCTGTGTAGAAAGCCCCACCCCCAATAAATGATCTTTCTGAAGCTAGTTACAGATTTGCAACAATTATATGTCCTTTTCTCTGCCTATGAGCATATTAGGGATAAAGGGCACTTGTATGGAGACCACAGTTCCTATTTAGGAAAGAATGTAGGCTTTAATTATTCAGAGAACACCATTGCCTTTAAATAAAGAAACAACCTAGGCCACTTCACAGTGAAAATATATTTGGGTCTTTTCAAACTTGTACCAGATTATACAAGCATGTACTACCAATTTACATAAAATTAATTTTGGGTTGAAAAAAACTCAACAATACCCACAGAACTGAGATAAACAGCCACATAATGTACACCCTTATGGACCATGCCCCCTTCCACATATCCCAGCATAAGCAAACAAACATATACACCTATGGACACAGCTAACTAACTGTACCCTGCATATTCTTTCTGCAAAAAGAGATTGTGATGTCACAACATTTATAATTAAAAGCATTCACTTCACAGTAAAAAACCTGATTGAAAAGGCCTTTCCTTAAGTCTGTAGTATTGGTCCTTTGTCTTTGTTAACCCCAGTGTGATACATTTTAATTTTCCAGGCAAGAGAAAAATTTTCCCCTCACCCCATTGGCTTCTCTCCCTCAGAGTATGCTTTGTGCAAGGGAAAGCGGGTGAACGGGTAAGGCTTTGTAGGAACCGCACCATTGAGTTACAGCAGGCCCACACTTTGTAATATGGAGTACTGCTCTAGTGCTAGGCAGGATTGACCCAGAGCTGAAAACATTATCCACAGAGTAGCTGTTGCGGCTGTATGAGATGGTCAGAGGAGGTGACACCACAAAGGTGCCTCATGGAGAGAGAAGGAAGAACAAAGTACTGCTCTCAGGCCAAGTAGGATCGACCCAATCTTAGAAAAATTAGCCACAAAGTAGCTGTTGTCGCAGAGCATTTGTTATTTCACAACTTGAATGCAGTAGAGCAAGGTAGACCATATATGGCCCTGCCAATAAGAAAAATTTGCCATTTGCCAGCAAAGCTGGCATCAGCTAAGCCTCTAGGCGGAAAATGAGGCGGAAGGAGCAGTACGGGTGGCCAGGGGCAGGAGGCCTTCAGTCACGGGCATCAGCATCAGCAATAGGGGTGCTGTACTGAGATGTGATCCACGCCTCATTCATCTTGATGAATGTAAGGTGGTCCACATTCTCAGTGGAGAGACGGGTCCTCCTCTCTGTTACAACAAGGTTAGTCCTTAAAAGGACTGTTGGGTCTCAAGATGTGTGAATACAGGGGTGGTTAACAACAAGTGCTAAACCACCATACTGAAATCCACACACAGAAAGCTCAAAAAAAGCTCAAAAAGCACAAAAAACTCTCTCCAACTTCTACACTGTCAGGTCTCCACTAAACACACTCCAACACACTGACAAAATGGTGCCTGTGAAGCAGCCATTTATACCCAGGGGGCTGGCAATAATCATGTTAGCTGCCATTGGATAATTTGGGACATGTGGCTTGCTCCGTCTTCAAAATAATCCCCAAAATGCAGAAATTCCGCGAATTTACAAGAATTTCTAGTTTTTTCGAAAATTTTTCGAAATCACAAGAATTCTCGTAATTACGAGGACCTCCGTTTTCTCCGTATTTTGAAAATACGAAGATCTTCGTAATTACGAAACTTTTCGGAAAAAAAAATCCGCGGTTCGGAAAATCCGGAATAATCCGCCGTTCGCGGACGGGATAAATCCGCGGCGGGTCCGGGTCCGCGAACCGGCCATCTCTAATGAAAACATTCTTTAGAGTTAAAATAATGTGCTGCAGACTTAAATGACAATTATATTCAAACCCCCTTTCTTCTTTCCTCTCTGTCAATGGATTGTACCCAGCATGACCTAAACCACTAGGCCTTACCCCTGGGTTCTTTTTAGTTATGCAATGTTGCTAATCTAAAATTTCAATTGCGGCTTCGGTTCATCTTCTTATTTGCAATGGGACCAAAAGGAAGACACAATCCTTGAAGAGCGTGCCTTCTCCTTGGCCTCATCATTGACGGATCGAGGAAGGTGGAGAGGACCAAAACAGCAATGAGATATTTCAGTAAGTATAGCAGCTTAACTAAGAACTGCCTTTTCACCTTTTGTGCCTATAATCTAACTATTACTTATTAATATTACTGTGTACAGGTTTATTCCTGCATGTCTGGAAATAAAGTTGTTGATTTGGCCAACATTAACGACATCTTAGTACTGTAATATTAGTACTGTCATATTGTTATCCATATTTTAACATAATAATATAATATAATGGTTATGATTTGTAATAGTTTAAAGGGCATGTCCACCCCTTTTTTTACACTTTTTCTGTAGTGTAGGGCTCTCTCCCCCAACTCCAACCGTCGTCATAGTTATTTAAAGGAAAACTCCCCTGATCATTACTTAAATTGCCTCTATCCTCCAATGTTCAGTCCTGGCCCTCTGCTTGCATGAAACTGCAAGCAGGGGGCCAGACCCGCAGCCACGTCCATGATTGTCTGAGAGGCAGCAAATCACAGATGCGGCTTCCAACTGTTCTGAACGTCGGGGGAAAGAGGCAATGTAAGAAATGATCTGGGGAGTTTTTGGGACTTTGGACACACATTACAGGAGAACCATTTGGAGCAGGGATGTAAGGTAAGGATTTTTATACACTACACAGTGGCCAGTAGTGGGTTAAATTATAGTTTTGGGGGTGGACATGATTTCATTTTATATATATGTATAATTTATTTATAAAGTGCCTCTTAAGAAAAAACATGTTAAAATATTGCAATTAAAAATTCCCAAGAGTAATAATATAATGAATAAAAAGTAATAAATAAGTACACAACTGATTTTTTAATAAAAGTGTTTGTAACCTTAAAAAGTAAGGAATAACATCTCCAGAACACCAGCAGAATGGCCCTAGTCTTGTTTTTTATAGGTAATAATGCATTTAGCAAAAAAGATGCTGGTTCATACGTAACAGAAAAAATGCTTCCTTTAATAAACAGGTGCACTGTACTAAATGAAGGCCTTGGTAAATTTCTCTTTTTCAGACTGCTTTAACTCTTGCCTAGTGATTATGCATTTGTGTAGAGGTAATGTTAAATCAGAAGTGAAGCTGATTTGCTTCATTGCGCAATGTACAGCCTAAGTGATTCCACTCGGATAAATAAAGAGACTGTGCAGTGTTGACACATTTCCTAAGAATAAACATAAGTAAAAGTGCTTTTCCGAATGCACGAATGCTGCTTTTACGTAATGAAAAGTCATTATAACATGGATAATTTTTTATTATATTATTATTATTATAATTATATTATTATAGGTTGGGATCGACATGTATTAAGCTAGGTACACACATTACAGATAGAGGGATGATTATGTCGGTACCAACGGGATTGGCTAGAATTGCGATCGGCTAGAACTGGCTGAAAATTTCACTCTGCTGCGGTCGTCTACTTGTTCTGAAGTATAGGAAGTTAGCCACGGCTGATGGAAATGGGTAGTCCCAAGCATTATTCCTAGGGGGATCTTTGAAAAATGACAACATCTTAAAGGGTATGTCCACACTTTCAAAAATTTTTTGACATATAACAGGGCTTCACCCCCAGCCCCAACCGCTATGATAAAATCATTAGAAACGCCCCCGATCTCTACTTACCTTACCTCTTTCCTCCGCCGCATTCTCCCTGCTCTCTGCTTGCACGGAACTGCAAGCAGGGGGTGGGACCAGCAGCCGTGTCTGTTATTGGCTGAAAGGCAGCCAATCATGGACGCGGCTGCCGGCTGCTTAGAACACCGGGGGTAAGAGGTAAGGTAAGTAGAGTTTGGGGGAGCCTCTGATAATTTTATTATAGCGGTTGGGGCTAGGGGGGGGAAGGAATAACAGGCAGGTTTCACGCTAGGGGGTGGGAGACCAAAACGGGAGGGAGAGGGAGGGTGGAGAGGGCTCTTCTGTGCATGGCAAAATTCTCCCAGAGGAGAGACAGGAGGCAGAGTCCTATATGGACTCTGCAGTACTCCTGGTGGGCAGTTTTTTGGACTTTGCAGGGGGATTACTGGAGAACCATTTGGAGCTGGGATGTAAGGTAAGGATTTTACTACACTACACAGTGGGGCCAGTAGTGGGGGGGATTATAGTTTTGGGGGTGGACATGCCCTTTAAAGATTCCATCTGTTATCTTTTAAACATCTGAACTGTGTGTACCCACCTTTAAGATACAACACATTTGCAAAAATGTAGTAAAACTGATGTTAATTGCCTCTAGTAAGATAACTATAGGCCATATTATCATATTATTGTACTTAGGTTCTTGCATAGTAGTTTGTCGCAGCTGAAATATGTTAACAATAAACAATAAGAACTGTTGCTAAAATATAGGTTCTGACAATATAAAGACTTTAAATTTAAATACATTATTAGATGTACAGTATATACATATTTACTTAAAGGGTAAATGAATTTGACATTTCTCTGGGAGAAATTTTTGCTGTAAAAGGAGCATAAAGCTCAGTGATTTCCATCCCCCCCAATGCAGGGGGCCGCTCCCCCAGTAGATAAAACTAAGGCTGAGATGTCAAATAGCCAATTGCTGACAGCCATCGCCAGATGTCATGGCTTAGATTGCCAGGGTCTATAGAGGCAACATATATATATAAAGTCCTCTGTTTTAGCTGAAACATTAATTGCTTACTGCAGTGATAGTAAAGAGCACATGTATCTCTTACACCTGGGCAGCCAGCCAAGAAAGAGGGTAAAATGTAATAACTGGTAAAGTCTGAACCTGCTGGGATTAAAAAACAAAAAAAAGTAATTAATCTACCAACTGGTTTCACAATCACCTCCTAATGACAGAGAAACAAAGCAGTGAATTACCCTGCCTTGTACCCCACTGTTAAAGGGCATGTCCACCCCCAAAACTATAATCCCCCCCACTACTGGCCCCATCATTAGTGTAGTTTAATACTACCTCACATCCCAGCTCCATATGGTTCTCCTGTAGTCCCCCCAAAGTCCCAAAAACTGCCCACAGGAGGATAGCAGAGTCCATATAGGACTCTGCCTCCTACCTGGCCTCCGGGAGAAGTTTGGCTGCATCTGCAGCCCTTCTCCCCCTCCCTCCCCCTCCCTCTCCCTCCCGATTAGGATTCCCTCCCCCTAGTGTAAATCCCTTTATATGTAACATTCCCCCTGTCCCCCCAGCCCCAACCGCTCTATTTATTTTATTTGAAAGTGCCCCAAACTTAACTTACCTCCCCTCTTTCCTCTGCCGCAATAAACTCCCGGCAGCCGCATTCATGATTGGCTGCCACTCAGCCAATCACAGACGCGAATGCCGGTCCCGCCCCTCTGCTTGCATTTTCTCGCAAGCAGAGGGCCGGCAGCGCGGCGGAGGAAAGAGGGGAGGTAAGTAAAGTTTGGGGCATTTTCTAATAAAATAAATAGAGCGGTTGGGGCTGGGGGGACAGGGGGAATGACATATAAAAAAATTATTTCAAGGGTGGTCATACCCTTTAAGGGCTCGTTCACACTACACCCGGTCCACAATGGTCCACTTTTAGCAGTCCATTTTCTCCAATATTTTTAATTAAAGTTTCTGGACAGAAATAAGTACAGCAGTGCATTTTTTAACAAACTGGGTCAATCCAATAAACATACAATTCTGCCCAAAAACAGACAAAAACCTAGCTAGCATGAAGAAAGCCTAAGGCAATGCATTTCAGCCCGGTTAGTGAAAGTAGTTGATGCATGATTGATGCATGATCACATGCAAGTGATCATGCATCTGGGGCATTGTTATGGGTAAATACCCACTGAGTAACAACTGGGCTAAAACTATTTTTGATTGATTCAAATAAATAGGATCAAAACTGCTTGGGACAATTTGTACTGATCTATTTGGCTAAAATATTTTACATTTGATTTCTGTAAAAATCTAAATTAAAATTTTTCAATTTTAAAACTCTAAAAGCTGTCAAAAAATCTAACCATGTATGGCCAGCATAAATTTTGTTTCTCAGCTGCTGCTGAACCTCAACTCCCTAAAGCATAAAAGAGTCACCTGTCAATATCAAAACACTATAATTAAATGTAAATTACAATTGATATAGTTAAGTGTCATCATTTGAATTTTAAAGTAGATCAATTCTGTGAATGCAGAAAAAGCTTAATAAATGAATGCAAAGTTTATAAGAAGAAGGTGAATCAGAGTTAACTTCCATGCTGTTTAATATTCCTTTAGCAATATACTGTATCATGTTGTATTGGCATTCTTTTCTTGCCCTGTGCAAACTCTCCTACTGCAAAGGAGCCAAATATTCCAACTGAAAATAAACAAAACTAGGAATTTAGAGGCACGTGGGTATTTGTTATGTTTGCAGTTTTTTTCCACTTTTAACTTTAAAAAATTAATTAATAAAAAAAATAGCCAAGAACAAGCTGCAACCAGACAGGTTAAGATTTGAATTTAAACTTCAGGTTTTGGCCAGTGGCAGACAGATTTCATTGTAGCAAAATAGAAAAAAATGGAGCAGTGAAACAAGGTAAATTAAACTTTAAACAAATTGATTCCAAAATCGTCATGTTTCGGTCCAAATAAGCTGATCCATTTTTTCCATTTTGCTACTAAGACATGGAGGCAGACTGGCAGGAGCATTTGAGAACCTAAACAGTCAGGTCTAGTACCATTATTTGATTTATTTTCAGATTTCATCAGCATATAGATGATATTTAAAGCCAAATGGCCTAAAGGCATTTCCCAAATTGAAAGTGTACTATAGAGAGTAGTAAGGGACCAAGAACAGAGCCCTGGTGCACCCCCACGGTAATTGTGACCAGATAGAGAATGAGAACAGAGAAGTGAACTTTTGAGTTCTCTGATGGCTTTTCATAAGGCTACAGTATCTCAATAGAAAGGGTAGGTCAAAACCTGGACTGTAGGGTGTCAATGCAATTAAGTAATGCGAGTAAAGACATGATGCTCTATGAGTTTAAAAGTGGCAGATGAAAGACATAATGGTAGTTAGAGAGAGAGAATGGATCAAGATTCACTTTTTTCTATGTATGTTAAAGGGTATGTCCACCCCTTAAGAAAAAAATGAATACATTATGCAGGAACCCCCAAAACCTCAGTTACGTTTTGCTTAAAGTTGTCAAATATGTTTACAGAGAGAGAAATAATACTTACAGCCTCCGCAATCTACTGCCACTGCTCCCTGCTGCTTCCTTCCTGGTAAGGCTGTCAGTCACTGTCATGGCCAATGGCTGATGGCCATTACCAGATGACCCTCCACTGCTGCTGCTCATGAACGTAAAAGCCACATAGCAGCAGCAGTGAAGACAGAGGATGCGGTGTTGGATCGTGGAGGTTGTAAGTATAATTTCTCTCTCGCCGTGAGCGTATTTGACAACTTAGAAATCGTAACTGAGCCTTTGGGGGGGGCTGAATAATATATTAATTTTTTCCCGTAGGGGTGGACATACCCTTTAAAAAGAAGCATGAGAAATAACAAAAATTATGGAGGAATTAAAGATGATATGGCATGAACAGATGATAAGGGCATAAACACAACACCTGAGTAAAAAGGAGGGCTAAGGATTAAAGGCTAGGCCATGATATCTTGTTTTTCGTGTGCTTACGATCGCAGAGCAAAGCATGTCAGTGTTGATGGCCACATTGCATGTGGTGCACTGCGATACATCTTTGGAGTTTATGCGATCATGCTTTTTTGAGAATCGCACATGCTCCGATTGCGCAACATTGTGCGGAATGCCTCTTACAGTCTAAAATGAATTATGTTTACATCTGTTTATAGCAAAGGGGCACTAGTAGAATTTTGGAAAAAGCTTATTTGCATGTATTTGTGTAGGATCCAAAGCAAAAATTTTAAACTTTTTAAAAATAGTCCAAAGAATATTAAATATTTTTAGAATATTATTCTATTTTTCTCATCTCCTGTGGAATACTAATGCATTTTTTAGACAGTAATATTATAAATCACTTGTTTTATATTAACAATATCTTTTGTTTCAGTCAACTTGGCAAGATATCGCATAAAATATAATGTAAGTGATTTATTAAATCAGTAGCAATTTCTTTTCTTTTTTTTCTTGTTTTGCCACCAATAGAAAATCTTGTTCAGTGACACAAACATAATAGGTGGTAACCTACTGTATATGTATATGTTAGGGTGCCAAGCACTCAGGGACATTGACCAAATTCCTTTTGTTTAAAATCACAGCGTCTATATACATTTATAGTTAATGCTTACGTATATTTGCACTTAATGACTTTTCCTTACTAAATGGGGCTATATACATAAAACATACAAACATAGACTGCACCTATTGGTGAAGCGCTAGATCTGTTTTGCTTTTAAAGCATATATTTAATTGTATATATTCTACTTATGCCTTGTTCACAATAGCTCAGTTTTTGTCCATTTCCGCATCAGTGTGTTGTTTTTTTAAACAGATCGGATTGACCCAGTCTGTTAAAAAAAACCTCACTGCTGCATGCATTATTGTCCAGAAACAGATCTGTTTTCATCAAAAAGATAGGAAAAATGGAATGATACACATGGCTATGTGTAGTGTTAACATAGCCTTAATCTTACCAAAATGAAAACTTACATACATGTACCGTATATACTCGAGTATAAACCGACCCGAGTATAAACCGAGGTAACCAATTTCACCTAAAAAAATCTAATAAAAGTTGTTGACTCGAGTATAAACCGAGGGTAGAAACTTGGCATTCAAGATGTTTGGAAACTACAACTCCCAGCTAATAAAGCATGCTGGGAGTTGTAGTTTCCAAACATCTTGAATGCCACCCTCACCCTCCCACCCAGTTCAGTTTGTACCTGTGGGCTCTCCTCCATCCAGTAACTTGGGGCTTCCTGTTGGGACTTGTGCCTGTGTGCCAGCATTAAAGATCAGTATTCCGGCAGCCGCAATCAGGTAAGCATTCCAGCGTTCTCTCCATTCCGGCATCCGCGCGCTCATTCCCAGTACTGGCGCGCCGGCTGACGTCACTAATTGGCGCCGGGCTTAGCGCCGGGCAGTGACGTCGGCCGGCGCGCCAGTACAGGGAATGATCGTGTGGCTGCCGGAGTGCTAAAGTAAGTAGTGACTCGAGTATAAACCGAGTCCAAGTTTTCAGGCTGATTTTACAGCCTGAAAAACTCGGTTTATACTCGAGTATATATGGTAAATCACCCCCCAAAACACTAGACAGTAATCGTTTGAAATATACAAGTCTAACCTGAAATGCTGCACAATATCCTGTTTCCCCTGTTTCTGCTTCCTGGTTCTTCCAGTTAGCAACTGTCAGTTATGGATTTAACAGTTGACATCACAGCCAATGACTGAATGTTAATCCCCTAGCTGCCTCCACTGAGCATGCCCAGGCTCAGTACCTGCTCAGGTTTCTAAATTGCTCAGTTTCCATGAGGCATCCAGAAGCATAGCAGGCATACAGTAATGAATTCATAGGACAAAGTATGATATATCAACATATTTTAAAGAGGCCATTCATTCTAAAAGATGTTCTTATGAGGGTGGAGTTGCCCTTTAAACAAAAACAAAAAACAAAACCAAGAAATAGATGATTTTACCCAGGGTCTTTATATTGCCATGCTTTTCATATGTTACTCTCTGAAAATGGAACTGTACAAAGTTCCAAATTTTGATTTCATTAAAAAAATATCCAAAGAACGTGTTTTTTTCTGTTTTTTTTTTATTTCTGTAATTTACTTAAAAATATAATGCAAAACTGATATGCAACAGCAGAAAGAATGACCTACTACATCCAAATTGTATCTCTTCATTTAATCCCATTGGAATCAGAGCATTCAAATCATATATCCATCTTGTTTCTTTTTCAACAGATATTTATTAACATCACCTCCTCGTATCCCTAGATCCACCTTCTAAATTCCACAAAATTTTACACGTTTGGCAACACAACTTCTTAATGGGATTTTAATAATTATTGCCCTTATGTTTTCTTGTATTATAATGCTTAAGGCACATTTCGTTTTTCCAACATAAATCTTAGAATATTTACATTTGATCATATTTATCACTTGGGAAGTTTGACAAGTTATCTTGATCATATAAAAGCCTCCATTTGGGCATCGGATCATTTCCTCTGTCATCATACTCTTGCAAACAGAACACTTTCCACACCTACTGTTCCCTAATGCCTTTGGGATATTTAACCATTGTTGAATTGAGGTTTCCTCTTGCTTCTCAATAAAATTACTCTGGGATAACATATCCCGTAAAGAGATTGCTCTTCTCACGGTAATTGATGGACCTTTGCCTACTTTCATAAAATCTGCATCTTCACTAATCAAAAACCAATGTTTTCGGAGAATACTTTTTAGATTACTCTATTCACTATTGAATTTTGTAGTTAGGCGTATCTCGCCCCCATTGTTCTTTCTGTTTTTTATCTTGAAGTAACAGTTGTTCTCTTTCTGCTTTTTTGGCCATACAGTATCCCTTATAGATATCATTTTGTTTATATCCTCTAGAATCAAAATTATCCCACAGTATTTTAGCATGTTTCTTAAAATGACCATCTGTGGAGCAGTTTCTTTTCATTCTCAAAAATTGACCTGTAGTTATGGCTTTTATGGTGGATCTGGGATGATGACTCTCTGCTCTCAGAAGTGTGTTAGCCACCATTGGCTTTCTATATGTTTCACTGTTTATTATCCCCTTTTGTATTTTGAGTGTCAAATCCTGGAACTCTATTTTAGTCCTACGGAAGTTCAAGGTTAATTATATATTGAGCTTGTTCTTATACAGCTCCTCCACCATTTTTTAAAGGTCATCCTCCTTACCTTGCCAGATGAGAAGGATGTCGTCCATATATCTTATCCATACCACACTATGGTATGGATAAATTAGTGTGTGCAGTTTTGAGTTAGTTGGAAATGTATTGAGGGGTGTGCAGAGTCACACAACGGCACATTGACACCACTGTTACATATTAACCAAAGGTGTCAGGACTTGGTGTAAAGCCATGGCCCCACTACCAGTGTATGGAAGCAATTTAACTCTAATATAGTCAGAGAGTGCATGCGATATGCACCAAACATGGTGATCACATGCGCTCTTATAGCGAACAGATTAATTGGCATGCACTTCCACTGGTGCAATTAGATCAGAGCCCTAAGGCAGAGTGCATTGACTACAGGACTACAGTGTGTAGTTCTGACTCCACCCACCGAGACATTGATATCTAGTGCATCCTTCTGCCTCACAAAACCTCAGAGACACATAGTTAAAATCATTGGGGTCCAGTACAACCACATCCACCCCCTAGCCTACCCCCCTGCCTCACTGTCCCCCACCCAAAGATCATAGACATAACTGTTGTCATTGTGTACAGTGCAAATACACCCCACCACCAAAAAACAGGTCTCATATACATATATATATTTATATATTACTGTCAGACATTAAGTTATGCAACATGAACAGGAATGGCAGCTTCAGCTCTGGGTTTGCTTTAAATTAACTTTTGACAGTTTAACACTATCAAGAGTTAAGATAAGAAAGCAAACCCAGAGCAGCCAGCAGATCATTCCTGGTCATTCATTCTACCCCACAGTCACATACCGGTGAGGTGAGGTGGCTCAGCTCTATGAAGAGGGAAGCTACCAGACACACTAATCCTCTTGCGCTCCTATGCAGCTTTCAAGTCCCGGTCGTCTGGTCCCACCCCTTAATGTAATCCGATTGGCTGCTCTGAAGGGAAAAGAAGCAGCCAATCAGATCACTCCAGAGCAGCCAATCAGATCATGCTGCCAAAGCAAACTTTTCAAAAATCTGGATATTTAGCAGAGAAACTGAAATTCCTGCCGGACCCCAGATTCATCCGTTAAAAAGAGGAAGAATCTGGGAAAAACAGGACGTCTGGAATCCCTACTTACTGTATATTGGTCAACATTTGGTTAACATTTGGTACCAAAAATGGCCCGATGTGAATTTATCCTGAGTCCAATTTCAGTGAAAAAATGGCCAATAAAGTAGTATTGGAAGACTTGTGATTTATTTTAGCATAATTCATTTTTAATTGGTAGAAAATATGATATGAGGTGGATTTTTCATAGTATGTAGGGCATTGTTTCATATTTTAATGAAAAAAAGCATATTAGCATCAATAAATAATAGTTAAGACCAGTAAAATCAAAGGAAATAATATAGCCAAAGCATAGTTATATTCAACCAGAGATTATATGCAGTATGCCCTCTGAAGTTTCCCATCTGCAATTTGTAATTTCTGCTTAATTAAATCCTTTGGCAAACTGTATTTTCTGCAAGTGGCAATGTGTTTACTTTATATGCTGCAGCATATCCTCTATATTGTTTTCCAAATGACTGAAATAATTTTAAAAACTGCAATCACAGTTATTTTCGACTAGTAATAACAGTAATAAGTAACATGTAATAAATAATGGGTTTTGGTCAAATTAGTGTTTATTGTAACAAGCTTAGATATGTAATGCTATGATACCAGGAAACAAACTACTTTATAAAAATAAGGGGGATTTTTGTTGACTAACATAAAAGTGGTAGAATTGTTCTGCACAATGGGACTTTGAACATTATTTGACCATTGTTGGACAGTAAAGTTTATTTGTTAAAGGGTATGTCCACCCCCCAACCTCAACCTTACGAGGTTTATAAAATCCAAAGATGCTTCTAATAGTACTTACCCAGTCTTCTTTGCCCCTGCACGCTTCTGCTTCCTTCCGTTCCTTCCGTGTTCAATTTCGGTAATATCCCTTGCATGTTCCGTTTTGACGATAACCCTTGAATGTATTGTTCGGTAACCCTTGAATGAATTGTTCAATTTCAGTAACCCTCGAATGCAAAGTTTGGTTTCGGTAACCCTCAAATGTATGGTTAGATTTTCAGTAACCCTCAAATTGGGGATAATCCTCGAATGTAGCATGCATTCGGCACCAACTGTCTGCCATGTACAATGCTGTTTTGACACCTTACCCTGGGCGCTCCTATAACACCTCTTAGCCACTATCCAATCACGCCCTTAACACTTGGCTGTGATATGCTAATTGGGATTTTCCAGGGTACATAATTGCCACAGATTCTTGTACAAGTCATTCTGAATTGAGAAAGCCAGTAGGATGACTAGTGAAACGTCTTCAAAAACTAAACTTCAAGTCCAGTTGATCTAATTGAATACAACAGATATTCCTTTTTCCAGATATTTCGGACCTTGGGAGTCCTGAATTCAGGACTACTGTCTCAATTCTGGAGACAGCTGTCTCCCAGAATAGGCAGGACTTGGATTTGATCCCTGAGTGAAAGAAGCTATTACAGTTAACAGGATATCTTAGCCTTTTAGCCATATCTGCCAGCTGCAAATTTATTAATTTCATTATTTTAGAATGGTCCTCTATTTTTCAGAGGCAAATGGAATTTAAAGATCACAGAGGTGTTTTCCCCCCATATTTCAAAGACGGCTGGCAAACAAATCCCCTTGCCTTCTAATGGAATAGTAAGAGAAAGCATAGCATAAAGGCAGAACTGTTAAGTTCTGAAGTGTTTCCTTGGAACTTTCAACGTTACATTGCTACAAAGGCAATGGGAACAGACTCTCCTATAAAACCTGTTCTGCAGTCCTGTTGCTTAGTTACATGTTTGCTCGTGAGTTTCAGGAGAGAATAGAGATATGGGTCTTTTATTTACCGATTCCCGTGTTTGTATGCATCTGAATATACATAGACATGTAGATAGATTGTATGAATAGATGATTGATAAAAAGATACACAGACAAATACATTTTCAGTTCCATGTACTGATGTTACAGCTATGCTGGAGAGCACCTAATGAGTGGACATGTTTTTTGTAAATTTTTTATATCTTAAGTCAATTGTTTACATCTTCTACTTTTTTATTGTTATAGCTGTGCAAAAAAAAAGCTGTTAAACGTATAGAGTAAATAAAAGCCTTACAACTAATTTTTATTCCTACTTAGTGCTTTATAACTAATAAAATGTCATTAATCAAAAAAATAAACAAGTAAATGGAATTGTCTGACCATTTCCATTTAATCAATACATTTTCATAGTCTTTGGAACAGATTTACATTAGCAAAGGATGATCTTGCGTGTCATCTTCACATTTTACCACGTTGTCATGGAAACCCCTCAGGAATTTTTTTCCCCTCTGAAATATGGCATTTGTCTTTACAGGCAACGCAGATGTTTTGACTACGCACATTTTGTGAGCCTAATTGCAAGTAAGATGACACTGTTTCTTACTGAGCCTTATTATTTTTCTAATCTCAGAAATAGGTCAGATAAGGAATGAAACAAGGAAACAAGGCACTTGGAAACACAGCAGCGATGCACAGGCCTGACACGATGCATCTGCTTTTTATAAAAACAAATACAAAGAAATAAAAACATTCCTTAGAAATGCAGCTCTAGTATACGTATACATGTTGCTTTTACTTTAAAACAGCAGAGGTTAAACAAAAGTTCACTAAGCAATTAAACTTATTTTCATGCGGATGGCATGTTTAGTTAGTGGTTCCTGTGTGGCCCCCCCACTACCCGCTAATATGAAAATGCTTACGTTTAAGGCTTAGATTGTTAGCTCTTAGGGTCAGGAACATCATTCCTTAAATTTTAAGGTGCAGCACTTTTTACATATCTATACATGTACTTTTATAATGGACATCAACAGTAAATTTTATAGTGAATAATGAACACTCTACTGTAAATGATAAGGATATTAGAAGTCACAGAGGAGTTCTGTGACCATAAAAAGGTGACTTCTAATATATCATTTTTTTTGTAGTTCTTATTATCCCCCCCCCTTTATTAGTGGCTTTAAACATTATCTGGCATGCCTTTAAAGAAGTAAAAAGTTGGCTCCCCCTAACCCCTGGGCCTGCTTCCATGGTAATTACTTCTCTGTGTATGTCACAGATCATGTGACCATTGTCGAAACAACACCTGTGCAGAAACATTATACTAGCAAACAAAATAATAAAGCCAAATAAAATCGTAATTTACTTGCAGACAGATAGCCATTGCTTGATAAAAACACTGGATGCCCTGCAATGTACTTTACCTAGTAAGATTCTTAGAAAATTCTGATAGCAGCCCTATGCTGAGGTTAAACAATCTATCTTAATAATACCAAAATGCAGCAGCAAATTCATTCAAACACTGCAGAACTGCTGCCACTTCCAGATATAAGAATAAAATCTAAACACAGGCAAACAAAAGCAATGTATATTACAAGAGATAAACATACTGTGTAATATAAGAATTCACCTGGAATTCCATGACTTTTACTTCTTATATTACAAATTACTGGGGGCATTCTTCCTTTCATCCTATATAAATATGGAATTCAGATATCTATTTAAGGCTTTACAGTCAAACTATTTATATGTTTCCAATGTTTAGTGTTATATTCTTGTTATATAGTAGAAGTAGTAGAAACAGCAGCAGTGGATGAATAAAGACATACAGTATGTATATCTAGTCCAACCTTTATAGCCTATTCTTTTACCCTACCTGAGATGCAGAGGAAAGCAAACAAAAAACAACACAGATGAAAAGGCACTTGGAAAGTTTTCCTGCATCAACTATATTTATCAATACCAATGATGTGCATAATCATAACCAACCATGGGCATAAGTAATTCAGATATCTATTTAAGGCTTTACAGTCAAACTATTTGTGTGTTTCCAATGTTCAGTGTTATATTCTTGTTACATAGTAGAAGTAGTAGGAGAAATGGTGGTTAAATAAAGACATATGTATATCTAGTCCAACCTTTATAGCCTGTTCTTTTACCTAACAGTTGATCCAGAGGAAAGCAAACAAAAAACAATCCAGATGAAATGGCAATTGTAAATGTTTCCTGCATCAATAAGAACTACAGGGTTATTCAATAAAAGTTCTTATTGTTTAAAATGGTGCTAATTTTGCACCAACCAATCAGATGTAAGCTTACAAATGTTAAATAAGATCTGATTGGTTGGGGCAAAATGAACACCATTTTAAACATTAAGAACTTTTATTGAATCTCCCTGATATGTATTAACGTACATATACAGTATATAGCTCATACTGTTGGTGAGCTAAATATTATGAAATTCAGACCTGTGATTGCAAAGAATCCTACTTACAAAGTCATCTATTGGAGGGTCACCATACAGTATTTGTAATTTATTTTATTCTATCAGAGCTTAATGGGCTAACCACAAGTGGTGCAAATTGAGCTAGGAGGTTATTGGCTATAAGGAATAGATGGAAAATACCAACTCAGCATGAATTTGGAGTTCACATTTATAAAAAATATACATGCTTTGCAGTTGATTAATAATGAACAAATAGCCATTTATTTTAGAAAGGAGTATTCAATTAATGCTGCTGAATACACTGAAAATGATCCTTTATTATATATATATTACTATACTATGCGTGAACATATATTGAGCATTTACCTATGGGATTAAGTGTTGCTTGTCCTTCTTTGAGATATGTTAGGAGGTATATGTTAACGTATAATCAGTGGCGTAACAGAGCAGCCAGTTCCTTACAAATGTATCACTAGAGTAAGGGAAATACCACAGATGCTAAATACTGTGTGGTAATCAGAATTTTATGTAGATGAAAATACAAACCTGCTTGCAAAATACTGATACATAATACTGATATGGTATTCTATGGTGTGCTCTAAGGCTCTTTTTTAAATTATACATTACTGCCGAAATGGAGTACGGATATGCAGAAAAGTTTCGAACTGTTCATACGTATTTGTAGATAATAAAGGGCAATACAGCTAAGCTCGATTTTATATGCTTTGCTTCCTGAGTAAATTTATTCCCCCGCCCCTTTAAGGCAGTCCAGATAAAAAGAAGGTTTAGAAGCTCTGTAAGCTCCCATGATTCCCTGGTATAGGTCATACTAAATAAAGAGAGAAGCAGGTATGGTCTTGTTCCCCCAGGGATTGAACTTTACTCATTAGGTTAGGACTGATGCTGGGATACTGCCTTGAAGTGGCGCATCAGCTGATGCAAGTTTGTACAAACTATGTAACTAAACGTATCCATTTTAACTTTAGTGCAGGTAATCACCCTTCATTGCTTGCATATTTGTTTGATTGTGATATCTAATTAATTTATGCTTATATGTATAGTTAAGTGCTGGAGACTTTTGTGTAATGTATATATATATATATATATATATAAAATTTATCATTATTACTGTGGATTTATATAACACCAACATCTTCCGTAGCGCTTTACAATTACATGTATACATTCACACCAGGCCCTGCCCTGAAGATCTTACAATCTAAGCACATTTATCTGACATATACAACCAATCAGTATGTCTTTATGATTGTGGGGGAAACTGGAATGCCCAGAGGAAACCTATGCAAGCACAGGGAGAACATACAAACTCCTTGCAGATGTGTCCAAAGGTGCAATCGAACTGAGGACTTCAGCGCTGCAAGGCATCAGTGCTAACCACTGAGCCACCGTTCTGCCCAATATATATATATGGGACTGAAACGTTGCCTAATTTGTGAAGTACAAAGATTAATAAAAACCATTTTAGCAAGATTATATCAAAACAATGATTTTAATTTTTTCTAGTGCATAAAACAATATTGTTCATCCTTGTAGTCTAATTCAGATGAATTCTGTAACAGGCTGCACTATCCATTTTACCTGGATTCAAATATATGGTTCTTCTGGCATAAATGTTTTTTTACAAAATCATAAAACATGTAATATCGTAGCTTATTTGACACTAATTATTTTTATTTTTTAAATGTATACCCTTTATCCAGAAAATGGTAATTTCTAATCTTTCTGTGTGATTAAGTGTCCTGGATTTCTCCAGGAAATGGTTGCTAGAAGAACTGATATTTTTATGTTCTACTATGGAATGACCAAAATGACAGGGTGTTTGTTACCTCGATGTGCAAAAATTAAGTCCTTTTGTCCATACTCCCACATAAATTGGTCATAATTTATACACTGCACTTGGCCTTGCTGTATTATAACACTGATGCGTAATTTTATATTGTGTCACTTTCTTTGTTATGCATATGTATGCTGATGCAGCTGCCAACAAAACTTCCCTCTTTGAATGCAAATTTTGTGTTTAGATCTTTGTAACACATTTCAGACTCTTTTTCCATTCTTATTGGAAGTTCAACAAAATATGCTATTAACTCTAAAATCATTTCAGGACTGAGAAAATGCAATAAAAAATAACTAGAGAAACTGCATAATATGTTTTTGGAAACAAGTGTCCTTTGTCAAGTCCATGCGTCCTTTTCTTCAATAGTATGCTTTAATGGATACAGTATGTCCAATGACAATTTTGTATTTTTACAAGTCTACTTCCAACTGTATTAAGGTTTAAGATGTACAGGTTTTTCCAGACAGATTTAACCAAATAAAGTGCATCATTCTCTCTCTAGTCAATTTAGCGCTGGCTGAACACTTAGGGCCCTACATTATTTATTAAGGCAAGATGTAGGATGCAATTTTTATTCAAGGGTATTTGATAAGCTTCAATGAATAAGAAAAACTACCTATATGCCAAGTCAGGAATTATTCTGGATGAAAACAGGTGGGATCAAATAATCTCACCAGTTCCAGTACAATGTTTTATAAAAAGAAATGGTTGAATTTGAATAAACACCCGTAAAATGCCTGATATGCTTTTATTATCTCTTCTCCCCCACAAACACACATGTTCTAAAGGGGTAAACATTTCTTTAAAGTCATATATCTATTGTATACAATTGTTTGTTACCAGCATAGTGAGTGAAGACTTAATCTCCAGTGTCGGACTGGCTAACAGGGATTCTCCCGGTGGGCCCACAGCCCATTCATCCAAGGAAACAGCTAACATTTAAATATGCTACAGAGCCAAAGGGACAGTAAATGCATTTTAAAGGGTCACTATACTCCCTAAAAAAACTTTACATTATCTGAAACTACAATTTGAGGTGTATTGACTTGTGCTGTTTCAGTGTCCACTGGCTCTCTGTTCCCACTTCTGTGTTCCTGAACTTCCATTTACCCCTAGCATTGGGCCATCTAAACTACTCGAACATCATTACCAGATCACCTTCACCTGGAAATCATTTTACCTATTTAAGGACTCCACCCCTTTGCTTCAGTGCCAGAACCTCAACTTGGACTTGGCTTCCTGTCTTGTGAATCTATCATTCCTGTTTATTAACCCATATCTACTGTGGCCTTTACTTGCCAACCTGGCTTTAATTTTAGTATTCCTTTTTCCTGACCCAGGCCTGTTACTGCCTTGTCTTTCTCCCTGACTCATTTATTCCAGTCCCTTCTATCCATGATTCCAAGTTTCTATTCAGGATTGTATACTCTCTTGTTATTTTGATTTGACTTCCTTGCTTTGTATTTCTTTTCCTGTGTACTTAAATTTATATTTTTATTATTATTTAGTTAGATGGTTTCTTACTATCTCCTTGTCCTTGCTGAGTTGCTGCCTTTAGTAATCTATCCAGGTCGGCTACAGGTAAAGCCAATCCTAACAGTAGTTGATATTGGTATGTTTGAAAGCCACACTCTTAACCCTTAAGTAAAGATTTAGTCTGATTTAGCCCTCTATGTCGATCCCACTGATGAATTCACTCCTCCTTCTAAAATTGATCAGGTAGAATATTTATTTAGCGTATTAGAGGATGATCTTGATTATTTTAGTGGGGAGTTTTGTAACAGCAGTCTTGAATCTATTATGAGGTGTGTTAATTCAGTCCAATCTTTGGTCTCTCAGGGACTCTGTACTCAGGAACAGGTTAACCCTTTATTTGAAGCCTGGTATAAAGAATTTAACTCTTCTTTTGTTTCTGCCATGAATTTTGTATATCTCTAGTTCCCTTTAAATCAGACCGTAGTAATTATCTCATATCTGTTGTATTCAATTAGATCAACTGGACTTGAAGTTTAGTTCTTGAAGACGTTTCGCTAGTCATCCGACTGGCTTTCTCAATTCAGAATGACTTGTACAAGAATCTGTGGCAATTATGTACCCTGGAAAATCCCAATTAGCATATCACAGCCAGGTGTTAAGGGCTGATTAGATAGTGGCTAAGAGGTGTTTATAGGAACGCCCAGAGTAAGGTGTCAAAACAGCATTGTACATGGCAGACAGATGGTGTCGAACCCCCCCACCTCTATTTAGGCTTGGTTTCTTTATTTTCACATAAATGGCCTCCTTAACACCTCTCTTGAACCAGTCATGTTCCTTTGCCAATATGTTAACATTACAATCAAAGGTATGTCCTTTATCCTTAAGATGCCGGTACACGGCTGAGTCCTGACCCGAGGAATTGGCTATACTGTGCTGTGCCATACGTTGATGCAGTTGTTTTTTGGTCTCCCCCACATACAAATCTGTCTGCCATGTACAATGCCTGGCTGTGATATGCTAATTGGGATTTTCCAGGGTACATAATTGCCACAGATTCTTGTACAAGTCATTCTGAATTGAGAAAGCCAGTCGGATGACTAGCGAAACGTCTTCAAGAACTAAACTTCAGTCATTTGAATCTAATTGAATACAACAGATATACCATGACCTGGATGAATGAGAACCTCCATAAGCATAATTATCTCATAAAAAGATAACAATCTTTTAAACAAAGCTTTCAAATGTTAAATAAGATCTGATTGGTTGGGGTAAAATTAGCACCATTTTAAACGATAAGAACTTTTATTGAATCTCCCTGACTAACTTTTAAAGCAAGTTCTAAAGAATCATACACTATTTAGATGTTAATTGACTTTAATATCTACCTGCTCTGTGGTTGTTACCAGCAAAGTTCCTCACCTATTTTCCACTTATTTACAGCTATAGTCGGTCATAAAGCAAAAAATCTGGTTCAGGTAACACCCCAGGTAAGTTACTAGTCTATGGGCACCTTAAGTCCAGGACAAGAGATAGACACAGTTGTAATGGCAAAATTCCATTACAAAGGAGGGAGAAGTACGATTTCCACATCAGTGACCTTAGATTTGTAGCTACACCAATGAATATGAGATCTAAAATGTGCCTATCCTGTACTAGGAGATAAACTGTCAGTCTCTGAAAAATCCAAATTTATCATTTTTGTGGGTTAACAAAAAATAAAAGTATTATCATAACTTAATGCTTAACCAGCCTGCTTGAACAACATTGAATATTAAGAGCACATGACATCATAATATTGGTGAAATCTGCACATACATTAGACTTCTACAACATAAAACTGTTTCAGACTTACAAGCGGTTGCATTCCCCATAATAGTTTTCAGGAACTCTATAGTATATGTAGATAAAAAAATAAATGATGCTCTTTATCATAATGAATACTAATACTAGCTTCACTCTTAACTGTTTAACTGCATTAATAATTGATGTGTGCTGCCACACTAGAGTCTTTGAGACAACTGCATAATCCCATTTTTTATATTTCTGATGTATCTACTTACAAAGAACAAACAACAACAAATATATATATATATATATCCTTTATATTATAGAAATATAGGATAATACATATAGGAAAGGTATATATGTATGTGTGTACTATGATACTATTACCATTTAAATGACCATCAACAAATGTATATAAAGTATAACACTGACTTATATTAGGTATAAGACAAAATATACAAAATACATAAAATAACTTACAGAGCTGACATTCCTATTTTAATATGGGACTTTCAAAATGTGAGCTTAAACCACACCCCTGTAACTGCTAATGCCTCTCTATGTGAATACTGAAAGGAAGTGGCAATGATGTGCTGTTATTAAAACATGTGGCAGTCATAGCCAATCTAAAAAAAAGTATTGATTTAAATTCTCTTGTCCTTGTACCTGCAGATGAAATGTCCCAATTAGACTTAGTGGCTCTACCAGGCCCAATTGCCAAACCTACTTTTAAACTTGATCCATTGATCATTGGTGGCTACTGTTAATGGTTGGGATAAAGGTGCTCGCTTGCAAGTCCTTAGCCTTTTGCTTAGTGGTAAAGCCAGGCAGGTATACCAATGATTTAATACTGAAATATTATATAAAAAAAACATTTCTCTAGGTAACCTGGGAATGAGAAATATTTGCTCATATGTTAGATTATTAGGGCAATGCTATTATAATAACATGAGGCTGTGAGGTACCTTCTGTTATAAGAAGGCTCTATTTTATTTTATACTCTGTGGGGAGCTTTAAAGCTAATTAGTGTCATGTTCTCCAAAGTCCTAACCCCATAGCAACTGTAAATCTGGAACTTGCTGTGGTAATTACTAATAAGTATGATCATAGTATGTTAATCTGGATACGTTTACAGTCACAGCTCACCCAATGCCCAATGGAGCTGTTTAGTTTGAACCACACAGTGTGGCAGGATTGCCTGGGTCAATTGTCAGACCTGCAGGTTTATTCTATTTGGTTTCCCTGGATGCTGGTGACTGTCTGAGTAACTGATTAAAATATACCTGGGTAAAGATTCTATATACACACATATCAAAACATACACACATAATTTCCACTGTGCACCAACCGGCACACTTTTGCTAATGTATATAAAATATATACAGTATATATTGTAAAATGTCTTTACCCAATAATGGACACTATTTATACTTGGCATTTCTAAATAAAAATACAATAAAAGTGTTCTATTTTTCTTTGAAAGGTAGCGTTAAGTATTTCTACCTCCATTTTCTGTAGAAGCAGATTCAGGAGTAAAGTTGCTGTTGGGTGAACATGTTGATATGCATGTTATCATCTTAAATATAATACTTAAAGAAAGTGTAAAGATTACACCTACTATTAAACAGTCTATTAGTTGGTTAAATTAGGTTAATGTCGTCTTTTTTCCTTTGTCAATAGTTTTACTACTTTTATATGCTCCACAATCTACTTTCGATATATTCAGATGAGACGTTTTCCTGCAGTTATGTGCCACTTTGTATCAGTCATATAACTAATCATCCAATTTCGCTCCCCCCCAATGTTTTAATCTTGATCCCTACCTTCATTTCCATATTTCTTTTGTACAAGCAGTTTTGAATGAATTTGTTTTACAAATAAATAATGGTGCTTATTTTTTTCAAAATAAGACATTTTTATTTGCTTGCAAATTCTTTTAAATAAAAGGTTCCAAATTATCACTAAGCTTTATTTAACTTGACAGTAAATTAATATTTCAAAGCTTACGTAGTCTAAGGATTAAAGCCTTGCTGCCCATTTATCTCAAATCATGTTACTATAGCAACCCAGGAGCTGCTAGTTTTCCTTGCTGAAAGCTAGTTACTGCAATAAACATGCATTCACACTGCACCAAGTTAAAACATGAACATTTGGAAACACTCTTTTTTGTCCATTTCTCTGCCATATATTAATACTAGAGATGGCCGGTTCGCGGACCCGAACCTGGATCCGCCGCGGATTTATCACGTCCGCGAACGGCGGATTATTCCGGATTTTCCGGATTTTCCGCCTTCCGAACTTCCGAACCGCGGATTTTTTTTTTTTTACGAAAATTTTCGAAAATACGAGTATCTCCGTAATTACGAGAATCCGCGATCTTCCGGGGCCCGGAAACCGCGAAGATCCTCGTAATTACGAGGATTCTCGTAATTACGAGAATTTCCGGAAAAACGAGACATTCTTGTAAATTCGAATTTTTGGGGCTTATTTTCAAGACGGAGCAAGCCACATGACCCAAATTAGCCAATGGCAGCTAACATGATTATTGCCAGCCCCCTGGGTATAAAAGGCTGCTTCACAGGCGACATTTTGTCAGTGTGTTGGAGTGTGTTTAGTGGAGACCTGACAGTGTAGGAGTTGGAGAGAGATTTTTGCGCTTTTTGAGCTTTTTGAGCTTTCTGTGTGTGGATTTCAGTGTGGTGGTTTAGCACTTGTTGTTACCCACCCCTGTATTCACACATCTTGAGACCCAACAGTCCTTTTAAGGACTAACTTTGTGAGACCCAAAAGTCCTTTTAAGGACTAACCCCCCTGTAAGTCCTTTGGACAAATTTTGTGTTAGACCTTTTAGAGGTCTAGGTGTCCTGTTTTTTTGTTTGTCTTTCTGTATCTGTGTGTCAGTGTCTGTGTGTTTTGTGTAGCTGACAGTGCTGCCTTTAGCAGCAATCAGCAGCTTTTGCTGTCTGATCTGCTGTTTGCTGTCAGTTGTGTCTGTGTCCTATTTGTGCTTTTAGGTAAAAAAAAAAAAAAAAAAAAAAAAAGCTTTGTGTTTATTGTTTGCGTTCTGTGTTGTTTGTTGCTTTGTCTTTTGTGTTTGTGTGTGGGTGTGGGGTGTATATATATATATATAATATTAATTTTTGGGGGATAATTTGGGAAGAGGAAATGCTGGCAGGGCAAGAGGGAGACCCAGGAGCAGGGGTGTTCTGCACGTGGAGGGAGAGGGAGAGGGAGAGGCAGAGGAGAGCCTACTGAAGGCTCTGGCAGGAGCTACCTGGCCCTTCGCAGGGCAGCCGGGTTACCGTGCCCGATATTTTTTAGGGGTAGAGGGCTAGGGCTATCCTTCTGATCAAGGAAGGGGGTAGTAGTAGAGTGGATTACCCAGCCCTTCCTCATCCACCTCCTCACAGGCACAGAGCAGCCGAGCTGCTACTGTAGATATTGTGCTGCTCTCTTCCTCACTGAGGCTCCTACTGTGGGCATGGAACCTGATCCGCTCTATCAGGAGTTCGTTGCCCACAGGCCCGTACCTTCGGGGATCGGAGGAGAGAGGTCTCAGGATATGTTTTCGCACACTATGTGTGGGGCTGTGTGCTTGAGGAGGAGGTGTGCACTGAGCACAATCTTTCTGTCGCCCGAGGCGGAGGAAAGTGCCAGTGCACAGGGGGACAGGAGGCTGGACGATGTCACGCAGCAGTCTGTGAGCAGCAGGGAAAATGCAGGGGGTGAGGTTCCAGATGCTGCTGGTGTAGTGATGCAGCCTCAGTATTGGGAGGTGGAAGTGGACGATGGGTCACGATCGTCCATGGGTGCCCTCTGTGAGAGAGGAGGAGGATAGTGTCTTGAGGGATGTCCCTCAGAGAAGCACGATCCTAAACCCAGAGCAGGACTGGGGGCAGGGGCCGGGGCAGAGGCAGTGCACCTAGGGTGCACGTGGAGTAAGGCACCAATGAGATCTGGGCCAGTGCCCCACAGAGCAGGTGACCTCTGCTCCGAGTCGTGTCGTGGCTCAGCGGTGTGGGAGTTCTTCTCACTGGCTCCAGGTGACAGCACAGTTGCAGTGTGCAAGTTGTGCCTGCAACGTGTTAGCCGTGGGAAGGACCAACATCACATTGGGCACCTCCTCTAGAGGAGGCATTGTTCTGCACCACTTTGCCGGTGGGAGCAGCGGACAGGGAACGTGCAGGCACCCACCCGTTCCTACTCGTGCCCAGGTAGCCACCGTTCCTCTCCTCCCCCTCCGGCCTCAGCTGTTCTCGGTGGAAGTTAGGGAGGAGAGGCGCCTTTGGCCCAGCACGCGGTGTTAAGAGGCCTCTTGACACTGCTGCTGGAGCGTCAGCTAAAAGGCAGGTCCTCTCCCCAGTTGTTGGAGCGGAGGCAGAAAACTGTCCCCCAGTCACCCCCAAGCCCAGCGTCTCATGCCGGCTTAGCCAAACTCCTGGCGGTGCAGCTGCTACCTTAGTGGTAGACAGTGCAGCGTTCAGGAGTTGTGGCCATGGCACACCACAGTGGCAGGTCCCTGGCCGTGGTACTTTGCCAGAAGGCAGTACCAGCCCTGCACGACCATCTGCAGCGGGCATATATCTGCTTCGCTGGACCACAGTGTGGGCAAGTGTGTCCACATTACTATGGACGCGTGGTCAGCAAGCACGGCCAGGGGCGGTATGTGTCATTTACCGCCCAATGGGTCACTTGCTAGCCGGCAGAGCGCGCGGCACGGAGCGCAAGTGGGAGAGGTGGTGGTACCACCACGCATTGGTGATACGCCCAGTCTCCACCCCCCCCTCATCGGTGAGCCCTCTTCCCGGACAGCTCCGTGCCCCCCCAGAGCCTATGCTTCGTGCCAGGGAGACGGTGCCATGCAGTGTTGCAGTTGTGTGCCTCGGTGATAGGAGCCACACACGGGGCCGAGTTGCTGGCAGCACTGCAAGGGCAGGTTGAGAGGTGGCTGACCCCACACACCTCTCAATAGGCAATGCGTGTGTGACCTGCCACCAATATCTGTCTGCCCTTCGCATGCATGGGCAGAGTCAACCCATGTTCCTTGCCTGGCACACGTTCTCAACCTGGTCGTCCAGCGGTTCCTCCCCAAGTCACCCTGGTCTCCAGGAGTAGTAATGAGGATGGCAGGAGGGTGTCCAGTCACTTCAGGCGGTATACACGGCCACAGCTCGTCTGGCCGAGTTTCAAGCAGAATGGTCTGCCGCGAGAACCGCCTGATTGTGACACACCCACCCGCTGGAACTCGTTTCTTATGATGCTGCTGAGGCTGCTCCAGCAGAGGCGAGCATCATAGACTACTTGTACGAGTACGAGGCAAGATCAGGCTCTGGGACCTGGGTTTGCTGTTACCCAGGCAGTGGGCTGCTGATTAGAGATGCCGCCGTGTGCTCGCGCCATTTGAGGAGGCCACCAGGATGGTAAGCCGCAATGATGCCACCATTGGGATACCATCCCACTGGTGTTCCTCCTTGAGCAACTCTCGCGGCATACTCGACAGGGCACTCGCTGTCGAGCAGCAGGCACTGGAAGAGGAGGACGCCGACACCGTGGATGCTTTCCGAGCCCGAACATCACGGTGCAGAGCAGCCGTCCGATGATGAGGAGGGGGATTTAGGTGACCTGGACCAAGGGGAAATGGGGCATTCCTCTAGTGGGGACATCTCAACCCTCCCAAGTACCACATGTCATTGTGGTTGGGGAGAGGTTGAGCCCGACACTACTGTCCTCAGTGACATAGCGAGGGCATGGGGTCCTCTGCGGCAGGCAGTTTGCGGCGCACTGGGCTCTTTCATGCTGCAATGCTTCGCAAGGACCCCAGGATTAAGGCCACTCAAAGAGAAGGAGCAGTACTGGGTGGCCACCCTTATAGATCCCCGCTATAGGGGTAAAGTGTCGGATGTTATCCCCGCATCTCAGAGGGAAGGTGAGAATGCAGCACTATGAGGCAACACTGCTACGTTGCCTCTGGTCTGCCTTCAGGTGCTGGCAGGCCTACAGCACTGATGTTGGGGATCAACAGGGCTCACGTCCCCCTGTGCCTGACAGGAGGAGCAGCAGTACTGGAGGCGGCCTCGCGGCCACTTCAGGCTGTTCTTCCAGCCACAGTTGCCAGGCCCATCCACTGGCAACCACCAAGGCAACACTCAGTCGAGGTCACCGAACTAATCGGATCCAGGGCCGGTGTGCCACATCAGAGACTGAGGATCTCACTGGAATACTGGGTGGCGAGGTGATATCTTGGCCCGAGTTGGCACAGTATGCCATCGAGGTCCTTTCATGCCCGTCATCCAGTGTTCTTTCGGAGAGGACTTCAGCGCAGCAGGGGGTGTTGTAACGGAGAGAGAGGACCGTCTCTCCACTGAGAATGTGGACCGCCTTACATTCATCAAGAGAATGAGGCGTGGATCACATCTCAATACAGCACCCCATTGCTGATGCCCGTGACGATGAAGGCTCCTGCCCCTGGCCACCCATCTGCTCCTTCCGCTCATTTCCACCTGAGGCTTAGCTGATGCCAGCTTAGCTGGCAAATGGCTAATTTTCTTATTGGCAGGGCAATATGGTCCTACCTTCTCTACGCATTCAGGTTTGAAATAACAAATGCTCAGCGACAACAGCTACTCTGTGGATATTTTTCTAAGATTGGGTCGATCCACTTGGCCGAGAGCAGTAATTCCATATTTGATCTTCGTTCTCTCTCATGACGCACCTTTGTGGTGTACCTATCTGACCATCTCCATACACGCAACAGCTACTTGTGGCTAATGTTTTCAGCTCTGGGTCAATCCTGCCTGGCCCGAGGAGCAAGTACTCCATATTTGATCTTCGTTCTCTCTCATGAGGCACCTTTGTGGTGTCACCTACTCTGACCATCTCATACAGCCGCAACAGCTACTCGTGGCTAATGTTTTCAGCTCTGGGTCTATCCTGCCTGGCCGAGAGCAGTACTCCATATTGATCTTCGTTCTCTCTCCATGAGGCACCTTGTGGGTCACCTACTCTGACCATCTCATACAGCCGCAACAGCTACTCTGTGGCTAAGTTTTCAGCTCGGGTCTATCCTGCCTGGCCCGAGAGCAGTAATACTCCATTTGATCTGGTTCTCTTCCATGAGGCACCTTGTGGTGTCACCTACCTGACCATCTCATACAGCCGAACAGCTACTCTGTGGCTAATGTTTCAGCTTGGGTCTATCCTGCCTGGCCCGAGAGCAGTACTCCATATTTGATCTTCGTTCTCTCTCCATGAGGCACCTTTGTGGTGTCACCTACTCTGACCATCTCATACAGCCGCAACAGCTACTGTGTGCTAATGTTTTCAGCTTGGGTCAATCCTGCCAGAGCCCGCAGATAGTAGTACTCATATTTGATTCGTTCTCTCTCCATGAGGCAACTTGGTGGGTCACCTACTCTGACCATCTCATACAGCCGCAACAGCTACTCTGTGGCTAATGTTTTCAGCTCTGGGTCTTATCCTGCCTGGCCCGAGAGCAGTACTCCATATTTGATCTTCGTTCTCTCTCCATGAGGCACCTTTGTGGTGTCACCTACTCTGACCATCTCTATACAGCGCAACAGCTACTCTGTGGGCTAATGTTTTCAGCTCTGGGTCATCCTGCCTGGCCCCGAGGCAGTTACTCATATTTGACTTCTTCTTCTCTTCATGAGGCACCTTTGTTGGTGTCAACCTACTTGACCATCTCATACAGCCGCAACAGCTACTCTGTGGCTAATGTTTCAGCTCTGGGTCAATCCTGCCTGGCCCGAGAGCAGTACTCCATGTCCAGTGGGGCAGGCCTGCCTGGCTCTTCAACAATGGTGGGCAAACTGCAGTGTGCCTGCTGTAACTCAATGGTGCTGTTCCTACGAAGCCTTACCCTTTCACCTGCTTTCCCTTGCACGATGCATACTCTGAGGGAGAGTAGGCAATGGGTTGAGGGGTATGTCCAGTGGGGCCAAGCCTGCTGGCCCCACAACAATGGTGGCAAACTGCAGTGGGCCTGCTGTAACACAAGGTGCTGTTCCTACGAAGCATTACCCTTTCACCTGCTTTCCCTAGCACGATGCATACCTGAGGGAGAGTAGCCAATGGGTGAGGGGTATGTCCAGTGGGGCCAAGCTTGCTGGCTCTTCAACAATGGTGGCAAACTGCAGTGTGATGCTGGAACTCAATGCGCTGTTCCTACGAAGCCTTACCCTTTACCTAGCTTTCCCTAGCACGATGCATATCTTGAGGGGAGTAGCCAATGGGGTGAGGGGTGTCAGTGGGGCCAAGCCTGCCTGGCCCACAAATAATGGTGGCAAACCTGAGTGGGCCTGCGTAACTCAATGGTGCTGTTCCTACGAAAGCCTTACCCTCACCTGCTTTCCCTTGCACGATGCATACCTGAGGGAGAGTAGCCAATGGGGTGAGGGGTATGTCCAGTGGGGCAAGCCTGCGGCGTCTTCAACAATGGTGGCAAACTGCAGGGCTGCTGTAACAAATGGGGCTGTTCCTACGAGACTTACCCTTTCACCTGCTTCCTTGCACGATGCTACTCTGAGGGAGAGTAGGCAATGGTTGAGGGGTATGTCAGTGGGGCCAAGCCTCGCCGGCCCCACAACAATGGTGGCAACAAGCAGTGGGCCTGCTGTAACACAATGGTGCTGTTCCTACGAAGCATTACCCTTCACCTGCTTTCCTAGCACGATGCATACCTTGAGGGAGGAGTAGCCAATGGGTGATGGGGTATGTCAGGGGGCCCAGCTTGCCTGGCTCTTCAACAATGGTGGCAAACTGCAGTGTGCCTGCTGTAACAAATGCTGCTGTTCCTACGAAGCCACCCTTCACCTGCTTCCCTAGCACGATGCATATCTTGAGGAGAGTAGCCAATGGGGTGAGGGGTATGTCCAGTGGGGCCAAGCCTGCCTGGCCCCACAATAATGGTGGCAAACTGCAGTGGGCCTGCTGTAACTCAATGGTGCTGTTCCTACGAAGCCTTACCCTTCACCTGCTTTCCCTTGCACGATGCATACTCTGAGGGAGAGTAGCCAATGGGGTGAGGGGTATGTCCAGTGGGGGCCAAGCCTGCCTGCTCTTCAACAATGGTGGCAAACTGCAGTGGGCCTGCTGTAAACACAATGGTGCTGTTCCTACGAAGCCACCCTTTCACATGCTTTCCCTTGCACGATGCATACTCTGAGGGAGAGTAGCCAATGGGGTGAGGGGTATGTCCAGTGGGGCCAAGCGGCCGCCACCAAACAATGGTGGCAAACTGCAGTGTGCCTTGCTGTAAATCAATGGTGTGTCTACGAAGCCTTACCCTTCACCTGCTTTCCCTAGCACGGCATACCTTGAGGGAGAGTAGCCAATGAGGTGAGGGGTATGCCAGTGGGGCCAAGCTTGCCTGGCTCTTCAACAATGGTGGCAAACTGCAGTGGGCCTGCGTAACTCAATGCTGCTGTTCCTACGAAGCCTTACCCTTCACCTGCTTTCCCTAGCACGATGCATATTTGAGGGAGAGTAGCCATGGGGTGAGGGGTATGTCCAGTGGGGCCAAGCCTGCCTGGCCCCACAATAATGGTGGCAAACTGCAGTGGGCCTGCTGTAAATCAATGGTGCTGTTCCTACGAAGCTTACCCTTTCACCTGCTTTCTCCTTGCACGATGCATATCTTGAGGGAGAGTAGCCAATGGGGTGAGGGGTATGTCCAGTGGGGCCAAGCTGCTGGCCCCAACAATGGTGGCAAACTGCAGTGGGCCTGCTGTAACTCAATGCTGCTGTTCTACGAAGCTTACCCTTTCACTGCTTCCCTAGCATGAGCATATCTTGAGGGAGAGTAGCCAATATGGGTGAGGGGTATGTCCAGTGGGGCCAGCCTGCCTGGCCCACAACAATGGTGGCAAAACGCAGGTACATTATGTAAACCAGTACCCCCATCGCCTTCTTGCCTTGTTTGTGTGCAAACTACTATATAGGGGAATGTGGCCAATGTGGTGTGTGTGTAATGGCATATATGGTAAGTTATATACAATATAAGTACCAGACATATAGCTAGCTAATAGAATGTGTATTGTAATTTTTCAAATAAAAATTGATTATGAATCTATCTGAATAATTTGATATATCGAAAAATAAAGCCCAAAACATTTTTTTTTCAGAAATGTTTATATATATATATATGAAATTTAAAAAAAAAAACTATTTCAAAAAATAAACAACAAAAAAAAGGGGTTACTGGGGTGCCCCCTCTCCAGGTGGTCAGCGGCGGCGGTCCAGGCGGCGGTCCAGGGCCGCACATGTGGCGATCTCCGCCGCATGCTCTGTAGTTCTGTGGAGGAAGATATTGAGAAAATGAGAGTGTTCGAGCACATTCCTAAAGCACCATGCGGTAGATGCAATTTTGCACCTGATAAACTATACACATACATGGTACGCAATGCTAATGGTGGGTATGTGATAAAAAGGAAAGCTCCGTTAAGATATCATTATTTCTAAAATTCTTAGTTAATTATGCATACTAGTTATGGTAACAGTGATTTCTACTGATTGGTGTTTGATGGGTTACACATGCTCAGATTCTACTGAGCAACTGAATCAACCCAGGGCGGGTCAAGGGCAAGACCATAAGGTCTCTATTAGGGGTCCTGCAAAAAGGAAGTCATTATTCCGTTGCATTTATTTATACACAGAACACAATGTGTTGCTGAAGGGCAGATTAAGGTAATTGGGAGGATTAAATACTGCTCTTTTTCTTAAAAGTATATATATATCACTGAACTTCCACTTAAAAGCGATATTATTGCATCATGGGGGATCACTGATAAACAGCAGGAGGTAATGCTGGCTTAAAACATTACGTTTATTGCTAAATTGTATCAGAACATTCTGGTTTGTATCACTAGGACTGTGCTACATACAAAATTTTTGGAATGGGCAGCCCCATAAAAGCATTGTCAAACCCGCAGTACCCAATGTTGCATCATGTAGCGTGGATTTACACTGGGAAAATACAGATATTAATAGTCTTGTATAACATTCATTAACGTTAGATATGATTTACTTACGATCTCAAGCATGGCCGCCAGAGTGACTGGAGGCAGGAGGTGCTGGAGGGGCTGGAGAGGGTGGAGGACCTGGAGGGCTGGAGAGGGTGGAGGGGGTGGAGAGGGTGGAGGGCTGTAGAGGCTGGTCCTGTTCTAGAAAAAAAAATGTTTTATTTCAACAATCACGTCCAATCCATAGTAATTATTATAAGAACATTTCCTAAAAGGCTATGTAGTGAACATTTCTTGGATAATTTGGACGTTTGGACCGAATTTCGTGACTTAGCTTAAAAAATGAGGGACAAGTTACAGCCAAACAATGGGAGTGAGGGGCCACATAAATGGATGCGAAATGGAGAACTCTTTCTCCAGCAAATTAATAGATTTGTTTCCTTTTTTATTTTCGAAAATTTTTATCAGTGAAATAATAAAATTCAATTAATTATCAATGATAATTTCACTAATTATTTGCTGACAATCAAGGTCAATAAAAAGATTAAAAAATTGCTTAGGATGCACTTACGTGTCTGGCTGGTCCCCGGTTCCTCCTCTTCTTGGGGCGGTGGACTGCCCGGTGGGGGCGATGGTGAGCCCGGAGGGGGCAAGGGACTGCCCGGAGGGGGCAATGGGCTGCCCGTAGCCTGAGGGCTAGTTGGTGGTAGTGCTAAAAAAAAAAGGAAATTTATTTTAACTCTCACTGTCATTAAATGTTCAAATACATTTACTAAAACAATTCTCGGAGAAGTTGACAAAAATTATGCAAACATTTTGATAAAGGGCTTGGACATATCAACGTGTTAAAAAGCACACAATAGTGTGGCACAATTAATGTGATCCTCAATTTTTGCACAATTATGCTATCGTACTGCACTCACATGGCAATACACATGAGCACACCGGAAACACGCGCTTGTTTCTGGAGGGCTCGTGTGCGCTGTAATGTGGCCTTGGACAAATGAAAGATTTAGAAAAATGTTTTTTTTTCAATAGGCTGCACTTACATTCTTCCTCTGGCGGGGACGGTGGTGGGGGTGGGGTATCCGAGGAAGATTCCCCTGCAAATTAAAATAAAAAAATACATAATGAATGATATATCTAAAGGAAATATTTAATTATATACTTTGAATTCTGCTTGAAAATACAGATTAAATAAGGCAATATTTAGTTTCTTTAAAAGTCAATCATATTTCTATGGCAATGATTTCATACCTTATTCTGGCTAAGTACTTATATTTTTATTGTGTGTATTGTAGCCACGGAAAGGGAAAAGTTGGTTGGGTGTAGGGGAGCATCAGTAGCTGTGTGTACTTGTATCTGTATAGATTTTGTGGGTAACACAACATTTTTAATTTTGGAGTGTATAAATCAATTTTTAATAATTGATCAACATTTTATTTTTGACTTTACTTTCCCTTCAAATAGGGCTGCCATGTAACTAAAAGGGTGGGCCAGTAAAGTGTGTTTAACTGTGTCTATGTGTGGGTATCAGTGTGCATTTATAAGATAAAAAGAAATCAATTTTTAATGATCGATTTCATTTTTAACTTTACTTAGCCTTTAAATAAGGCTGCCATGGAAATGGAAGGGTGGGCCACCAAGTGTGTCTATGTGTGGGTATCATTTTAAATTTATAGGTGTTATGTTAAATAAAGTCACTTTTCAGTGATTTATTTTTTGACTTTACTTACCCTTTAAATAGGGCTGATATTGAATAATATAAGAAGAAGAAGAATGTAATAATAACCAGTGAATGAGAAATACAAAGAACTTGGATCTCTCTCTCTCACAAGCCAAATTTAAGGATTATTGATGTTTTTAAAAACATATATATAAATATGTCTTTGTCAGAAGTGAATTAAAATATTTTACTACGTATTATAATACAGTAATATAATAAAAGGTATACTTGCCTTCTATCATCTGCCGTACGGCAGCCACATATTGAGGCCTCTGCCTCTTGAGGTCAGACCACTGTCTCTGGAGGGTAGAGACAGTGGTCTGGTATCCAAATCGCCGCAGGATCCGGCGCTGGAGCCCCTCCATAATCCTGCGCCTCCGGCGCCGCACATGATGGGTGCCAGGGGGGAACTCATCGTACCCCCTGAGCAGCAGGTAATTCATGGCATACAACTGCCTTGCAGAACTAGCCATTTTGCTAGGCAGGAAGTTCCGGTTCCTCGTGGTTCCTCGTTTTTACGAAAACCCTCGTTTTTACGGAAATCCTCGTTTTTACGGAAATCCTCGTTTTTACGGAGATTCGCGGACTTACGGAAATCCTCGGGTTTACGGAGATCCTCGTTTTTACGGAAATCCTCGTTTTTACGGAAATCATCGTATTTTCGAAAAATACTGTTCTCGCTAGCGGACTGTAATTTTTAGGTATTGTAGGCATTGATACGTGTTTCTAAGGACATTACCCAGGTCCCTGAGTGATTAAGTTAACATTACCAAGGCTATTTAGACCACTTTTAATGCGGATTTTGCCGAACTTTCATTTTAATACGTTTTAACGGGTCCGCTCGCGGATTTTCGAATTTACGGATTTTTTCGAAAATCCGCGGATCCTCGCGCGGACCGGATTTTTCGAAGTTCGGACATCTCTAATTAATACACTCACAATTTATCATCCAGATATAAGGCTGGGTACACATGGAGGGACTATTTGTCCCGACCGTCGGGGGAATTTTGCGAACGATTGATTGCGCGGTCCCATAGGGAACCGCACGATCGATTGTAATTTACTGACATGTACGATCAAGGTCGGTCGCGGCCGGCCGCCCCACATCAAGAGATACCGACCAACCCAAAGTGCCGTGAATCGGTCGAAAATATCTTCTGATGTGTACCCAGCCTAAAGGAAACAAATGACAGAACCTAAAGGACAGACTGTGTGATTATTCGACAATGTTACATTAACATCTAAATAAAGAATTTTACAAATGCTTTGCAGAAGCTTTTCAAAATACTCTGTGAGTGCAACAACCTTACAAATTTCAAATATTTTCTTACAGGGACTAATCCCTAGGAAAGGACTTGAGGTTTGAGTCCCTTATCACAATAAAGGTAGGTGAACATGTTGATTTGCATGTTATCATCTAAGGATCAAAGTTTGTCTGTTAGAAAGTTTTTAATACAAATGTCAACTAATCTTACACATAAATGGTACAGAGAAGGGCAGCTACATTTATAAGGTAAAAGAAGGAAAATAAAAGAAAGAAAAATAATGGAATAAGGAAATGCAGAATTAATAGAACATGGAAGGAAATAATGTAGTAGCAGAGAATGAAAAAAAGGGGAAATGGTATAAAATAAAAAGATTAAAGGGAAGGGCAATATCGTGGATATAAGACGTGGGAAAAGGACAGAGGTATAAAATGGAGCAGGAAGCAATCAAGGTGAGGGTAAAAGCAGACAAACAACATGGGTGACATTTTTTTCTTTCATGGCAAGAAATAATGTATATGTAGAATTAAGGTAAATGAAAGGACAGAAGATAAAACTACAGAGTACAGAGTTGGCACCCTGGGAGCAACTAGCTGGGAAGGGGTCCTAAATGCTTGTTGGGCCAATGTCCCGTAAACTTGTAAGTCAAGTAGCAGGTCGCTTGCATTGTATTTATTATCAATGTGTATCCTCTGCAAACTCCTAAAGGAAAACTTAAGTCTCCAAAACAAGTTAAGGGTGAATGAAAGTCTGCAGTCTTACTTTTAAAATAAGCCCTGTTTAAATTTCCTGCTTCCAGTTAGTTGAGTGACATCATATGACTCTCTGCTCCTCCCCTCTGTCCCACGGGAGAAGCACACTTACTTAAGACTAATGGCTAGGCCACAGTAGCGCGATTTTGGTGCATTTGCGAGGAATTGCAGCAATGCGCCGAAATTGTGCAATTGCGCATCCATTTGCGATACGCAATCACATGCGCCATTTACGATATGCAATCACATGTGATCAGCATTTTTATGCGCTAATAGCACAGGAATCGAACACACAATTGGGTGCAATTGTGTGAGCGCTTCTGGTCTGATGCAGTGGATTTAGAGCTTATTATAAGGGTAGGACAGAAGGCTTTTATATAATGTGTTGAATTGGAGACCACAGTCACCCTTTAAAGGGCAAATCCAGCCTTCAAATGAAATTCTGAAAATTTGTCAGGGATTTGATAGTTGACATCACAACCAATGACTGAATGCTAATCCCCTACCCGCCTCTTCTAGGCATGCTCAAAGCTCATAACCAGCTCCCTATATTGCTGATGTGGGCCTGAACAATAATAGCTGTTGAACCACACTATCACTTAGATTCCATGAAACATCAAGGAGCATAGCATGCATACCCTAATGATTGCAGAGGACAAGGTAGTATATATCAACATATTTTAAAGGGGCCATTCTTTTTAAAATATGTCATTATGAGGGTGGAATTAAAATCCAACAGCCCTTACATCATGGCACCAGCAGTGGAAATGTAAGCAGAATATATTTAGATAACAGCACTGAATCTCATATTTATGTAATTTTCAATGGATTAAATTAGGGGAAAAATACATACATAAGAAAAGCATCGAAAGGGCAAAAACTATTTGCACTGTTCCTATGCTTATTGTATGTGCTTCAGATTTAATATTAATTATATCATAACAAATGTATAAGGCACATATGTAAATGCAACATTATTGATTGCAAATGAGATTGCTGACTATATACATTACTAAAGCTGTATCTTTGCTCTTAATAGGCTGAATGCATATAGTATTTAACTACTGTGACGAAAACAAGACTTAGGGAATGGCCACACTGTGCCGCAATCGCTTGCGATTCCGCTTTAAAATTCTGATCGCACGCGGAATTGCAATCGCATGCGTTGCCGTGATTGCTGTATTAAAAAAATTGCATGCGCAATCGCGAAAAAATCTGCTTATATTAAAAGAGATTTCCCTTTAGGTTGGTTATACACTTGATATATTATATCTACTATTGTGCACTGGGTATGTTATTGGTTATACATTGTACACATTTATCAAGTGTGATAAAGGACGTGGTATGTCCAAAACATGTTGTGTGGCACCTTAAATAAAAAGGTGAATGCGATTGCAATACTTTAAAATTGCCATTGTCTTTTTGGGTAGCCCCAATTCTACCTATTACCCTACTAACATATATTGTGGCATAGCCACTTCCTCAAAAACATGATGAAGTTTATGGTTACCTTTCTTCTAATGCTAAGCCTATACTATAGTGTTTATGCTTTTCGGGCTTGGCCACACCAAAGCGTTCTAACACGCAATCCGATTGCATGTTAAAAAATCGCACACTATTTTGGGCCAATTGTTGTGGCCACACTAGGTGTGCTGCTGTGCATTGCAATCGCAACACAGGGAAACGTGCACTCACGAAAATGCAGTGACTTCATCACGTTTCTCTCATGCTTTTCCTGACCCAGAATCTGCTGATTTACTTCTATGCCGAACCAAATTATTACCAAGGCAGTCTGGGCTATTGCCTAGGGCCCAAGAAATTTCAAGGGGTACCCAGCTACTGAAACCTGAAACAATATTAATGTTCATACAATACATATATAGTAAAGAAGAGGGCCCCAAATCACAGCTTGACCAATGGCCCTTATAATCTTAACCCATCTCTGTTTATTTTAAAATAAAGAGACACTGGTTAGAAACCTATATAATCTTTCAGTTAAAAAAATCTATCCAGTAATTTTAATTTGAGTTTTACTCCACCTTTACAAATGATCTACTTGGAGAATTCAATTCTTTCTCTAGGGTGAATCCCACTGATCATGCCTGAGCTAACTTAGTGGGGGCAGGGATTTCTGTACTGAAAGATTTAAGATGTGTCTTTGGTTAGGAATCACTTAGAATGACAAGTGATACAACATTTAAATCAACAGCTTCTGGGCTACGAGCCAGGGAAATGCGTTATAGGCTGGAGTTATTCTTTAAGATTAGGAAAATATTAAGTTGTAGTGCAGATAAAAATTACTAAATATACACATCACAAGTATTTAAAAATGGTGGTACTTTTTAGAGATAAACATATTTATATTTACTATATAGTACACTTTAATACTACTTTAACAACTTTAGTGCGTGTATGAGGAAAAGAAAGAACAGTTTCAGCTTCCTGGAGACACTTCATCTTTGCCACCCTTGGGATCTTTGTGAGTGGTTATAAATGGGAAAGTGCTGTAATATATCTCTTCAGTTAAAACTTCATTAATTTTGTATTTACTTCCATCCTAAATGCACTTTGCCAACAAAACAATTCTTGACTGGAGCAATAAAGAAGTAATGCTGTTAAAAATCTGAAAGAAACATTTTCTACATATATGTACATATGACTATTATTTAACCCCCCTTTTATATAAAGATAGGTAATATGTGTTAATTCACATGATATATAAACTTTCAAAAAATTAAGAAAAGCCATAACAACTTTGTATGCCAGTGCAATGAAGTTTCATTAATAAGCCTGTGTATAGAATTACTGCCTTTTTTCTTATTTTCTTATTTTTATTTTACAAACTATCTTTTAAACTTTTAAGTATTAATTATGTATTATATTTTGTACTAGATTGCTTGTTTAGATTGTTGTTCTGCAGATAAAAAAATGTGATTTTGTATCCGTACTGATCAATATATCTGATACACAACCGATAAAAAATGTAAGGAACACTGCTAACATTACACTATATATAATACACTACACAGAGCACACCCCTCACTTTTTTGTAAATATTTCATTTTATGTTTTCATGGCTTCTTTACCATTAGGGACCATGTTCAACTTCCAGTGACCAGTATGAGAGAGTATGAGAGTGATAACACCAAAATCAACACACCTGCTCCATATTCAAACTTGAGAACTTGTAACACTAACAAGTCACATTACACCAGGAAGGGGGAAATGGCTAACTGGGCACAATTTAGGCATTTTTTCCTTAGGATTGTACTCATTTTTGTTGCCAGCAGTTTAGACATTAATGGCTGTTGAGTAATTGTGAGGGGACAGCAAATTTACACTGTTATACAAGATGTACACTGATCAATTTACATTGTATTTTCAGTATTGTCCCATGAAAAGGTCTAGAAAAATATTTACAAAATGTGAGAGGTGTTTACACTTTTGTTTGATATTTCTTAGAGTCATTAACGTCTATAATAGCTGTAATCAGTGTCAATTGACTCATAATACTTGTGTACTGTATATGGAACAATGCGCCTCTTACAGTGTAATATAAGGAGGAGTGCCTTGACTTTTATACATTGCAGGTAAATACGAGGCAGCCTAAAATCTTCACAACTTCCCCAAACCCCCAATTCCCCCACCCTGATTTTATTAAATTGCATTTTATGCATTAGAATATAAATTATCTTTATAGATATCACTAAATGAAATATACCAGCCCAGTCCAGCAGCTATCTGGTTACATTTAGAGAGGAGTAGAGACATTCAGACATTCATTATGTGAAATGAAAAAAAAAAAAAAACAGATGGCAGTTCCAGTAAGCAAAGCTGAACACAGATTCATTGTTCAGGCATGCGCACCGTGTTCAGGAACTGACGCTTCTGCTTTCTGTTAGTTCATAACAAATGACTTGCCGATCCACTAAAAAAATAGTTGCTGGGCTGGTATGTTCCTTTTTACTGATGTTATGCCAGAGTATGCAGATTGGGGTTTTAAATAGCTATTTTTATGTGGAAAGGTGCAGTGGAATAAAAGATTTCATAAAAAGTCACTCAGCTATGTATATTCTTCTGCACCTCCCATTATTATATGAAGCACTTATGTATAATAGCACAAAAAGCATAAACACAAAAAGAAGTCAAATTAGTTTTCTTTGACTTAAAATGCATGCACAAACCCGACAGGGTTCATTCCACCAGTGGGTTCTCAGAACAGAGACCCCAACTGCTCTGGACAGCAAATATTTGGCGAGCTACAAAATACCATAAGCAAATGAGAAAGTTTAACACTAACAAATGGCATACGGACCCAGAATGGATCAGAAGCAGAGGTGTGCTTTGCTTTTAAGGAGCAAGAACTGATTGGAAGTCCTGCAGGAGGGACTAGTGCTTCCTAAATGGCACTATTTTGTAGATTGACTTAAACTATTGTCTTGTGTTTTGGCAGCATAGGGACTAACTTTACATATCTAGAGACACCAGGAAGCATTGTACTTTTAGATTGTGTAGATTGTATATTACACATTTGCTACATTTACTGGGGAACCCGGATCCGCCGTGGATTTATCCCGTTCGCGAACGGTGGATTTTTCCGGATTTTCCGCCTTCCGAACTTCCGATTCGCGGATTTTTAGTATTTTCGAAAATTTTCGAAATTACGAGGATTACTCGTATTTTCGAAAATTTTCGCAAATACTAGTTTTCTCGTATTTTCGAAAATTTTCGAAAATACGCGAAAACACGTAATTTCGAAAATTTCTGAAAAATACGGAAAATCTCATAATTTCGAGGGTATTTTTCATTTTTAATGGGTCCGCTCGCGGATTTTTGAATTTTCAAATTTTTTCAAAAATGCGGATCCTCGAGCGGACCGGATTTTGCAAAGTTCGGACATCTCTAGTGAGGATGTCACTCATTTTAAGGGTATATATCCTTGTAATCACTTTTGTACATACATTTTTCGTCCTATTTTTACGTTTCTTGCGTCCTGTGTGCTATTTTAGAATCTTTTGTATGCCATCTTCATAATGAGTTGCATTCAGTTTTTAGAAACTATCAATGAGGTGGGGGGTACAGTTTATTACATATAGGAAAGGTGTATGTGAGTACTATCTCACTATTACCATTTCAATGACCATCAATAAATGTATATAAAATATAGCACTGACTTATATTAGGTACAAGACAAAATATACAAAACACATAAACTTACTTACAGAGCTGAGATTACTATTTTAATATGGGATAGTCAAATGGGAGGTTAAACCACCCCCCTGTGACTGCTAATGCGTCTCCATGTGAATACTGGAAGGAAGTGGTAACATCTAATGATGTGCTGTTTTTAAAACATGTGTAAGTCATAGCCAACCCCCAAAAAGTTTCTGTATGCTGCTCAGGGCGTGATGTGTATTGTAATGAACATATACACCAAGGCTCCTTATATATCACCTACAGCCTGCAGGTGGTATCAGTGAGTAATAAAAGACAAGAAATCCCTGCTCTCTATCGCTAGGAGGAGAAAAAGTGAAAGTAGATGGATGTGTGTGGTGTGTGCTCCTGATGATGACTGATCTGTTTGGAGTGATCCCTTGCATAGTGTGATGTCCTGATTGAATGCAACAAAAGATCCTCTGTATAAGATCCTGTTACCACCTGTTTGGCAGATTATTAGTCAGACAATATACCTTATTGGATACAAACCTTGAGGCAACAGATAAGTGTACACCAACTTACAAGGATACACAATATACAGGCATGGTCAGTATTTAAAGTGGTACACCATAAGCAGGGACTACTCCGTTACTGCACATGTTATGTGGGGAAACTGTTTCTGTTTTGTTATTCAATTATTGCAAAACTTACTGTTAAATGTAATTAAAACTGGTTTATCTTGTTAAAGAAAGTAAATGCACTGTCTTCTTTGACCACCAGAGTAACACATTTTGTGCCATACTACCAATAATCATTCCATAAAGCAGTGATCTGTTACAAATTGGTGGCAGCGATGCTGGTAATACCATTTATTCTTCCTGTTTTCTCTGCATATTTGTTCTCTGTGTTACACTATGGAGGCTGCTACTGCTACTGAAAGTATTGATTTAAATCCTCCTGTCCTTGTACCAGCAGATGAAATGCCACAATTAGACTCAGTAGCTCTACTAGGCCCAATTGCCAAACCTATTTTTAAAACCTGATCCATTTGATGGGGCAACTAGGGAGTGGACTAATTGGCTAGACCAATTTAAATTAATGGTTGGGATTAAAAAGTTCTTTGAAGCAAGTTTTTCAACTGGATCAGTATAAAAGAGGATATAAAGGATAATACTTTGCATGTTACCGCCCATTTCTCTAGGTAACCTGGGAATGAGAAATATTTGTTTATATGTGAGATTATTAGTGCAATGCTATTTTAATAACATGAGGCTGAGAGGTACCTTCTGTTATAAGAAGGCTCTATTTCATTTTATACTCTGTGGGGAGCTTCTTTAATCCAACCTCACCTTAAGCTATAAATCTAATCAGTATCCTTTTAAAAGATCACAAAATAGCTGCACTGTCCTCCTCTCACCCAGAAAACAAAGAAGAAGTATTACAATTTGTATCCCTTTAAACACAAATACAAAACCATATAATAAATAGAGATAAATAGAAAGACTTACGTGTGCCAATTGCCTGGTAAAACACCGCTTTAATCACAAAGTAAAAACACAGTAAAACACAACTCTGATTCCAATCCACATGTGGTCACAAATGAAGATTAAAATAAGTTGGTAAAATGAGATAAATAAATAAATATCTCTCATCTGGTTCAAAGGATCTAGGGAGGGCTCCTGTCCCTATTCTCTACTGTATAGGAACAAGGAAAAACACTGCAGGGCCTCTGCTTTCCCCCTAGTAATATAACTGAGCCTATGGTGAGTCCCAACGCATTTCACTGTTACTTTAGACAGCTTTTTCAAGGGTATGAATCCTACCTGTATTGCTAATTTTTCATATAGGCATCTTTCCCGTTTTTCTTTCCACACCTTTACAGGTAGGATTCATACCCTTGAAAAAGCTGTCTATATATATATATAAATATATATATATATATTAATAAAATATAATTATATATATATACACACTTTAAAAACGTTTTTAAAGTGTAAATAAAAGTTATGTTTTACTTGGAAGTCCTGCGAGTGCGCCTCCTTTTTCAAGTTATTCACCCTCCTTTTTTTATTTATTTATTTTTTTTTAACCCTACCTAACAGTTGATCCAGAGGAAGGCAAAAAAAAAAAAAAAAACAGCTAAAAGGGGGGGAATTCCTTCCTGACTCCAAACAGCAATCAGAAAGTATCCCTGGATCAACCAGCTCTACAGTATATGTATCAATACCAGTAATTCTCAATATTTTTTCGTTTTAGAAACTTATCTAGGCCATTTTTAAAGTATTTAATGAACTTGCCATTACCACATCTGCTGGGAGACAGTTCCACAGTTTTACCGTTCTCACTGAAAAGAAACCTTTCCTAACCTGAAGAGGAAACTTCTTTTCTTCCAACCTTAAAGGATGTCCACGAGTCCTCTGATATGACCTATTAGTGAACAATGCACCAGAGGGTTCATTGAATGGCCCATTAATATATTTGTATAAGGTTATCATATCCCCACGCAAGCGGTGCTTCTCCAATGTAAACAGCCATAACTTGTCTAATCTGCCTGCATATTCAAGCCCCTCCATTCCCCTTATTAATTTAGTTGCCCTTCTCTGAACTGCTTCCATTTCCAAGATGTGACTTTTGTATATGGGATTCCAAAACTGCACCCCATATTCCAAATGAGGCCTTACCAGTGCCTTGTAAAGAGGGAGAATATTTTTCTCTCTTGAATCTATTCCCCTCTTTACACAAGACAATATCTTGCTAGCTCTAGCCATTGCTAGAGCTATAAATTTATAAGTTATAAATCATACATGCCTGCAGCCTTGTACATTCATTTGGTCATAAATCTCATTTAATCTTAATTCACAGTAAGGGGTATATGTTTTTAGCATAATAAGCGCATTATGATCTATACAAAGCACGTCATTGCGAAACAGATGCAATATTAGTCCACAACAGGGTATTTGCTCACTTTCCATATTTCTAATTAAGGTGATTACTGTATATGACTTTTGTGAACAATGTGACTTGCTGTAGTACTGTACCTTTCGGTATCCATTTTGGATTGATGGCAATATATGATACTGAAATGCAATTGCTGTGTACATATATATGTACTAAATTGATTAGCGATTTTTAAAATTTCTGTGAAATACTAATATGATAAGAAATTGTGTTCATGAATTAAATCAACTATTTGATAAATAAGTATAACAAGTTAAACAGAAAAAACACTTCCATGATGGTGTAAATATAAAAACTTTAAAGGGAGACATTTACAAAAAGTAAATTGTTTTATGCTTATGAAGGTTCTCATTCACCCAGGTCATGGTATATCTGTTGTATTCAGTTAGATCAACTGGACTTTAAGTTTCGTTCTTGAAGACGTTTCGCTAATCACCTGACTGGCTTTATCAGTTCAGAATGACTTGTACAAGAATCTGTTGGCAATTAAGTACCCTAGAAAGTCCCAATTAGCATATGACAGACAGATGTTGGGACCTTCTGATGTAAGGTGTGATTGCATTGATGCTAAGAGGGGTTATCGAAACCGTCATGTGGAAGGTGTCGAAACAGCATTCACATGGCAGACAGTTGGTGCCAACCCCCCCCCCCACACACACACACACACACTTCTATTCTACACTTCTAGGTTTATTTTCACATAAATGGCCTCTTGACACCTCTCTTGAACCAGTCCTGTTCCTTTGCCAAGATGTTAACATTACAATCTTCAAAGGTATGTCCTTTTTCCTTAAGATACAGGTACACAGCTGAGTCTGACCAGAGGAATTGGCTATTTTGTGCTGTGCCATATGTTGGTGGAGCTGCTGTTTGGTCTCCCCCACACACAAATCAGAGCACTCTTTACTGCACTGCACTGCCTATATGGTGTCACTTTTCTTATGTTTCGGTATTGGGTCTGTACCAGTTGCTGCCTCAGTGTGTTGTTTGGTTTAAAGCAGACAGGGATACATTGTTGAAGATTGTAATTTCAACATCTAGGCGAAGGAACAGGACTAAAAACCTTGCATCAGAAGGTCCCTAACACCTGGGTGTCATATGTTAATTGGGACTTTCCAGGGTACTTAATTGCCAACAGATTGCTTGTGAAGGTTCTCATTCATCCAGTTCATGGTATATCTGTTGTATTCAGTTAGATAAACTGGTGGGTGTTTCGCTAGTTATTTGACTGGCTTTCTCAATTCAAAATGACTTGTACAAGAAACTGTTGGCAATTATGTACCTTGGAAAGTCCCAGTTAGCATATCACAGGCAAGTTTTAGGGACCTTCTGAATGCAAGGCGTGATTACATTGTGGCTAAGGGGTGTTATAGGAACTGTCCAGGGTAAGGTGTCAAAACAGCATTGTACATGGCAGACAGTTGGTGTCGAACCCCCCCCACCACTATTCAGGCTTGTTTTTTTTTATTTTCACATAAATGGGCTCCTTGACACCTCTCTTTGCCAATATTTTAACATTACAATTTTTAAAGGTAAAGATTGTCCTTTTTCCTTAAGATGCAGGTACACGGCTGAGTCCTGACCCGAGGAATTGGCTCTTCTGTGCTGGGCCATATATTGATGTAGTTGCTGTTTGGTCTCCCCCAAATACAAATCAGAGCACTCTTCAATGCACTGCGTATATGATGTTGCTTTTCTTGTGTTTCGGTGTTAGGTTTTTCGGATGTAACAAATTGGGACTTTCCAGGGTACATAATTGCCAACAGATACTTGAAACAGCCAGATGACTAGCGAAACATCTTCAAGAACTAAACTTTAAGTCCAGTTGATCTAACTGAATACAACAGATATGCAAAATTGTTTTACTGGGCATGTCCACCCTAAAAATATTTTTTTAATATATGGTAGATAGCTCCTGCCCATCCCCAACTGCTATGTTCTTTCTTTAAAAAAATGATTAGAACTGTACATACAGCCCTTCGCTCCCATGCACTGATTCGGCTCCCTGCTTGCTGGAACTTGCAAACAGGGGGCCAGACCAGCAGCCATGTCTGTGATTGGCTGAGATTAAGCAGAAGAACTGTAAGTTTTTTTTAGGAAATAACTCGGAGGTTAGGGGTGAGCAGGGGGTATTATCCATATATCCATATATTAAAAGGATTTAACGCTAGGTGGAAGGACAAGCATGGATGGATCCGGATGGTGGGGGGAGGGGAGGGCTCCCCTGTGCATGAGGGGAAGTATGAGGCCATTTTGTCAGCATTCCATAAAAAATATTGGAAATTTATATTATACCCAACATTATCGATTAAATAATTTATTTTCTTTTTAATATAATTATAACGTCATTAAGAAATATTCAGCAAACCATAATGGAGTGCTTTTAATAGACATTTAATTTTCCTCATAATTTTCTGGGCATAATATTATGTAAGTACTCATCATCACCTATAAAAAAATATTCTTCTAACTATGAAACAGGAAAAAGTATATTGTTCACATTTTTAAAATACTGGAATACGTTTCTGTAAAGTTCTTTATTCTGTCTATTGTGTTCCATATTCCTAGGGAAGCAGCTGTTCTAATAATAGGGAAGGTAATATGGGAGTTTTCAAATGCTATAATTAGATCTTGACAAGGGCGACATGGTCCACAATTTAAGTGTCTGTGGCTTTGTAATTCAGTTCTTTTAAGTAGAAAAGCACGCTTAACCATGCTAAATTTCTGACCTTCCTGTTACTTCCAAAGCAGCAAATTTTTCCTCAAAGTATTTTCAAACTACACTTACAGGCCACATAAAATACATTTAATTAACAGGTAGTATGCAATCATGATATCAGCAAACATCCAAATACTAATGCGGTAACATAAAAACAAGCAACACTGAACAAAACACTTTGTACAAACAAAAAAAAAAATATTGAATTTGTACCAATCCTTCTGGAATAATGGTGCCCCACTGCATTGTTAGATACATTTTCATATAATGTATAATAAGGGATTGCTGATAGAACCTAAATGGATGTGATGGGTTGCAAGTATGACTGTAGTAATGAAACTATGAGAAACCAGATGTGCTGGAACCAAGTGCTGAAAGATAGGTTCACAGGAAGGTGCAATCTGCTATAAGTTACGACCTGAGAATCCATGTCTTTGGTTCCAGAGGCAAAGTTTGTATCTGTGAAAGGGGTTGATATATTATGCACATGGCTGAGGGGGACTGGGGGTTAAGGGAGACAATGGTTACTCTGGAATAGCTGGAGTGGAAGCTAAGGTAGATGTTGGTTATCCCAGAGTATCTGCTAATGAGTAATTGCAAGGAGGCTTATGGAGTTGTCAATGTCTATTGGTTTATATTTTTGCTTATGAATAGGCATTCTTTCCCCCCTACCTCCTTTTTGACATAATGTAGTAGCTTGCCTCATTATGTTGAGTATTATTCTAGCATAAAGCCTATAAAAAAGCCTCCTTATCTTTGTCTCTCTCACCCTGATAGTGACAACTGTTACTGTTGGGGTGACTGAGCTGCTTGCAAGTATAGGTGTACGCAATAAACGTGTTCTTTCTTTCACCTGATTGTTTTCTCCCAAGTCTTATTTTTTCACAACAGCATATACACTTAATGTATACAACAGATCAGCTAGGAAAAAGTTAATAAAATGAGTGGGAAACAGTAAAAATATCCATTCATCTTAGGCAATGCTGTATTTACTGTATGTTGCTTCCCAACCCTCCCCACATTTCCCTGAAGTAAAGGTTTGGAGAATCACAGGGGAAAAACATTTCCAGTGGATGACGTTAAAGAAAATCTTTACACTAATAACAACATTAATCTAAATGATAGGTTACCATGGGTTAAATTTTGTTCATATCATAAAGTCCGGTCCATGGACACTTCTGGCCAATCACACTTTAGTGCTGAATACAAATCTATTGATTTTAAATGTAAGGGGAAAAAAACCTGAAAATGGTTGTCTTATCAGTAAATCCCAAACATTATAACTTTCTGGCTCATCACTCAGGCCAGGGATGTGCAGCCCTCCAGATATTTGAAAACTACAACATGCAGCATTCCTTGGTAGCAGCATACTGGAAGTTGTAGTTTTCAGGCATTTGGACCCAGACGCCAGATTCTCTGACTTTTAAACTGTGTTTCACTGATAAGTAAATGATTTACACATTGTGTATAACTTACAGGGAACAGCCATGGACATTAAAAACACATCTGAATAAGGATGTGAATTAAGCTCTATTAAAACATTTAAAGCAGCTGTAACTGCAAAAAAACCTTCAGATATTAATGGGAAATTACACCACAAATACATATACTTTCTGTTTGCAGTACCTAATAGTGCATGTTATCGTCTCACTCTTGGTAGAGTTCTGAGCATGTTTGACCCATCCAACAGCCAATCCGTAGATATTACTGTTGGGAACATTTCAAGGATGGGTGCATTCTGGGGAATGCTAAACCTAAATAGGCAGCTCGCTACTTACCACAGCAAAGAATAGCAAAGTGTATGAAATCAATGGGTTTTTCAAAAATAAAGATAATATATAGTATCTAGGTATGTGTAATATAGATAAGTAATTTTTGCACTGAACTTCCCCTTTAAGAGTCTTATTCAGGCTGCTAGATTTCTAAAAACCTGTCTTTTATTCTTATTTTAATTTTTTTACATAAAGTTTCTTTTTATATTTTAAAGAGAATTTTCCTCATGCAGTCACTGGATTCTTTCTTATTCCGGTCATTTTCACTGACAGTTCTCCCATCTCTGACATTGTAAAACAAGGGGTAATTAAGGTGGGGAAGGAGAAGTATGTTACTGTAGATGTTTGCTGCTAGAGGAACGCTTTATGTAGCGTTTCTTTATCGGCGACTGTCAGGGAACCACTCAGTAAACTTTCACCGAATGGCATTTGCCATTCTTCTGAAAGTAGCTTTAATACCTAAATGAGATCTGACAAAAAAGCAATCCATATGGATCTCTTTAAATAGGAATCATAGATAAAAAAACAACTATATACATAATGCTTAATGTACAAGCTTAATAATGCACAATTTCACAGTAAAGGGTTTTAAATATTTTCAAATTAACCAATTTTTCTTTTTAGATCAAATCAGATTAAACTCGATTCCTGTTTTCCTTTCTGCTAAATCAAATGCTTGATATTAAAGAAAAAATTGAGTTCTAATGAATTGGATCAAACAGAGGACGATCATACAAGTCCTAAAGACAATCTCATCCATGGCCATACATCAATGTGATGTGCACAACATAGACATTGCAAGATGGTGTATTTCAATTCCTAATGTTTTTTCAAATTAAGATTTGAAAGATACACAAAGCTGTGTCTCACCTCTCCCTTTGGTGTGGCTTCTGGGTGTGATTTATGAAATTAACCTGTACCATGGGTGGGATCCCATAATTCACCTTAGCTGGGAACACTCACTTCACAGGAAGCTGCAATCATGTTACAGCTCAGCTGAGACATGGAAACAAATAACAAATGGTGGATCGGAGCACAGCACTTATAAAACCACATAGAACTCCCATGAGTCTTAAGACCCCACATAAAGACACTACACTTCACTGTAAAGACCCCATATAAAGACACTAACACTTATGGTATATTATACAAAGACGTTTATTAGTGAGTCACAATCAAACAGCGTTCGACCCAGGCTGCAAACAATGCAGCCCTCAATCACATGAATAAAATGCAATAGAGTAAAACTATCACATAGATAAAGTGCAACACATCACCAGAAAAAACAAATATCACAAAACAGAAGATAGCACCAACTCAGTGCGTCCCTAGGTAACTAAAACCAGTAGCAGTTACTAACTACTAGGTGGAGACATAATTCAACAGTTACTGTAACCTCAAAGTAGCATCCAATCATGGGGCTTAGGGTGAGAAGCCAAGTGCTATGGCCCGGTGGCATGCATTACCAGTTCCCACAGACGGCCACACTCTTCAACCATATGCTGGACGAATGTATCTCTCCACTTGCTTCCGAATAGGAACAATCTGGGTCCACTGCATCTCCCCACCTGATCCGACTCCTACACCAGAACAGTCCAAACACTACCAGAGACTGTCATGTGTTTCCCCTTAAGTCATATCCGCCTGGGCTTCATCAGGGTCGCGCTGTCTCGCCCCCTGTGCTGTCAGTTCTTAAAGGGATATTTCAAATGGGATTAATCTAAATTTCATATATATATATATATATATATATATATATACTCGAATATAAGTGGATCCGAGTATAAGCCTAGGTACCTATTTTTACCTGAAAAATGAGTAGAAACTGATTGATTTGAGTATAAGCTGAGGGTAGACATTATGACCACCACTGCCTTCTGATTCATTATTGTTTTTAGGCTTTAGTTGTCCTTTAAATGGACAACATAATTCCCATACAGTGATCCCATACTGTAATAGCCAAATCCAGTACGGCTATTACTGTATGGGACTACTGTATGGGAACTCCAGATGTTTGGAAACTACAACTTCCAGCATGCTATAGTAGCTGGGAGTTGTAGTTTCTAATCATCTGCAGTGGACCAGTGTGTATGGACCTTAAGTGCCAAACTAATTTGCATGTATTCACTGTCTTCAAATTCAGTTCCTATTAGACATGATACACACCCCCACCCTTCTTCAGAGCCCCCCTTAGTTCACCCAAGAACCCGCTCGATCTGCATGATATGCCGCCTGACGTCACTAGCGTCTCACGGGAAGTGAGACAAGCAGCAAGAAGGGACATACAACACTTAGGCTTACTATATGTACTAAATGCTACTTACTAGAGAAGAATCTTATAATGTATAGGTGTTCTTGGGAGACAAGCTTTCACATTTGGATTAAAAAAAAAAATTAAGCTTAGTCCTCCTTTAAGGTTGTTAACCTTTGGACACAATATTCTTTTTGTAGTAGCTATACATATGCCAGTTTTTAACTACCCCCTTACTTATTTGGGTAGTCAGTCAATCAACCTTTTACACATGTTGTTATGAAGCACTGTTAGTCACTTATCTACAGAAGAAATCTATCTTTATTAGAGATAAACTAATGCTGGCTATACAGTTTCCCAAAGTTACACTGATTTAACCCAAACATACTAACATTAGACCAGGAAGCAGTTTCAAATAATAATGCTTTTCAGCATTAAGATTGTAACGCTTATCGCAAAATAATTATGCTGGGTGGTTTACATCAGAGGTAAGTCTTATAAATGTACGTGCACCATAAGGTTTGTTGAAAAGTTGGTTTTGCATTTTTGCAAAATTCTCGACATTTCTCCAGTTCCTGTCTAAGCTTCAACTCCAAATTTTCTTTAGTCTACTTGCTCATATAACATTAGTTGTCTAAAATGTTATTTAAAGGGTATAACCAACCACAAAATAATTTTTTTCTATAGTGTAGATTACCCCAGCCCACCCCCAACCGCCAGTAAAAAAAAGCACCAGAAATAACTTACCATCCTTCGTTCCCTCGTCTCTCTACCATTGTTGCTATTCTGTTCCCGGAAGTAGAAATAGGGTCTGGACCAGCAGCTGCAGCTGCTGGCTATGGAGAGCCGAAGGAACAAAAAGTCTTCCTACACTACAGAAAGTAACAGGAGCAGAGAAATACGAAGGGATGAAAGGGCGGTTAGAGCTCCCTTGCACATACAAGAGTCCCCCAGGAAGACAAGGTAGTAGCAGGCACCGCATGACACACAGAAAGCTGCTACTCTTTTTTTAGGTTTTGAACAAATACTGCAGGAGTACCATAAGGAGCTGAGGGGTAATGGTAGGATTTTTGAACCTGATCCTGCCCTGATTCAGAAAGAGGCAATAAAACCCCAAAAAAACAACAACAATGTAAAGTACCCTAAATCAATAAGTACTATATGTATTTATACCAGTAATTTTCAATATACTTTAATTTTAGAAGCTTATCTAGCCCTCTATAGAAGGACTTTGTGAGCACTCCTTAGGCTTAATTACATTTAAATACTGCAAAAGTGCTACTGATTTGGTCAAAACATTTATACAAATAAAGGAAATATAATCAATGCCCATTCCTAGGCCCTATACAATTTCCAACTATCTGTGCACTTGCATACATTAAGAACAAAGAGAATTTAGTAACATTATTAAGAGCATAAGAATCAAAGCCTTTCGACCACGCTAACCAGAATCTGGATGTTCCTAACTTTTTACCTTTTTTTCTTGGAGAAGTATTTCTTAAACTTTTTTCAATCTTCTACAGTACATTTCTCAAACTGTCACAACTGGCCCCCCAGCCCACTAGCTTTTCATAGTGAAGGAAGAGACCTTTCATCAATGCTTTATAATAAAGGCATAGGCAATTCAATTCAATTCAACAGACAGAAGCTTGACCAATTAATACTATTGAAGGCATCTCCAGTGCAAATAGCCCTTCAAGAGTTTGTTTTTTAAAAAAAATGAATTAAAGGACAACTCCACCCTCATAATAACATCTTTTAGAAAGAATGGCCTCTTTAAAATATGTTGATATGTCATAGTTTGTCCTATGAACGTATTACTGTATGCCTGCTATGCTTCTGGAAACTGAGCAATTTAGAAACCTGTACTGAGCATCTACTGAGCCTGGGCATGCTCAGAAGTGGCAGACAGGGGATTAACATTCTATCATTGGCTGTGATGTCAACTGTCAAATCCATAACTGACAGTTGCTAACTGGAGAACCAGGAAGCATAAACAGGGGCAACAGGACATTGTGCAAGATTTCAGGTTAGACTTGTATATTTCAGATTTCAAACTATTACCGTTTAGGGTTTTTGGGGGGTTATTTACCTGTATGTAAGTTTTCATTTCAGGGCTGGACTTGCCCTTTAAATATGGTTCTGAAAAATTAACAACTTTTTTCACAATTTAACTATAGAAAACACAGGTACATGTAAAGGTACATACAAAATGGGCTATATCTATCTGTATATATCATACTGTAAATACATAAATACATACATAGCATTGACAATACAATTCAGTAAATATGTTCGGGCATTTCCAACATACCACTGGCAGTTTACCTTGACAAAATCCTTTTCTGTTTTTTTTTAATGTCAATTATATGTCAATTAAACTGATGCTGTTTGATTATTTTACCTACCTGGGTATCTGTAAATTTTAATTGCAGCAAATAATTCTTTAGCACTCCTTGATGACTGGTTAGGTGTTCCAGTGCTAACTGTATGGCTGGTAGAACTCCTGCAGTAAGATTCCTAGAACCCATGTAGCGACTAACAGGCAAAAGCCCTAGAATTGGTATATCTACAGGTCTTGATAAATCTGATATTGGTATTACAAACATAAAACATATTCCAAAAATTCCAGTCTTTCCTTTTTCCCATTTCACCATTATCTTTGCCTGTTTAGATCCTCGGAATGCTCATTACATACACAGGCAGTTCTGAAACATTCTCGGTCTGACCATTTCATGCCTTCTGTCAACAGTGCCTTCTTTTCCTCTCTGAGAAAGGGATGACTGTTATTAAGGGATAAAGAGCTCATCAAAGCTGGCAGCACTACTGTGAATAGTAAACCAATTCAGCAAATCCTTGGCTATAGATAAACTTGTGACAGACACTGTCAATATGCAACGTCTTGTTATGTAACCTTTGGTGAATCTACCATTAGATATAACAGGTCATAATGTTGTACAACTATGTTATGTATATTTCTGTGCAATTTTGTCTTTCCAATTTAAAGATATTTTTAAAAAGGCAATTATACCAAATACCACTCCCCAGGACTTACTCTGCTAGAGGCATGTCTTCCTATTGGTCAGGCTCCAGACTGTGAGGGGCAGGGCTAAACAGAAACATGATAGGAGCAGATCACTCGTATGGACTATGTAGGAAAGACACAGGGGTGAGGACTTAGCAGTTTAGGTTATCACCCTGTGTATTTTTTTTAAGGGACTTGGGGTTTAGGGGGCTTAGAAGTGACTATAATTGTCCTTTAAGTTTTGATGATATTATAGATAAAGTAAGAGAAATATTCAACTGTGAAATTCTACATGGATAACTGAAAAGTTCAAAATTTTAAACACAAGACCAGGCTTAATAGATGTGTAGTCTCAAATATATACAGTCCATTATAGTGTACAACCATAGCATACAGTATATACAGGGAGATTTAATAAAAGTTCTTATTGTTAAAAATGGTGATAATTTTGCCCCAACCAATCAGATGTTAGCTTTCACATGTTAAATAAAATCTGATTGGTTGGGGCAAAATTAGCACCATTTTTAACGATAAGAACTTTTATTAAATCTCCCTGTATATACTGTATGCTATGGTTGTACACTATAATGGACTTTTATTGACTAACCCTGGCATAAACTATCGCTATTTTGCCATTTTGCTATTGCAGGACATCACAATAGCAAAGATTATTAATTATAAAGCTGGTCATTTTCGGCACGAAAAGAATACCATATTCATTATGTTAAGTCAGGTATCGCAGCAGGTATCTGCAAGCAAAGGTAAAAAAGCAATCTTAAGGGGTGATCCAGTTCACATCTTCCAATTTTTAATATATACAGTATATAAAAATGTACCAACAGATATTCAGAGCACTCATGGGTCTTTTTACTTAAACAGGAAGAATGATACTATACTCATTCCCTATTCATTGCAATACTACGCCCATAGCAATAGAATTAAAAGTAGTGTGAATAAACACTGGGAGGTATTGACTGGTGATAATAGTCTCCCTTTTGTTCATACTAAGCCCATATTTGCATACAGGAGGGGGCGTAACCTTAAAAATCTACTGGTTAAGACAGACTTGTTACCAAACAAGATTGAGACCACGGTGACATGGCTATCCCACAAGAAATAAGGATGCCATGATCATTGGGACTGATATTTCCCATCCACAAACAGGCCGCAGGTATAAAATTAGTATTAAATGATCCTGTTTGCATAAATATGTATATTTCATTACCTGTCCCCGTGGCCTGTACTTCATGGGGAAAACCACAACCTCGCTTAGGGATAGGTTGGCTAACTCTCAATCCTCTATTCGGTTAGCTTTAACCAATAAGGGGGGAGCAAAAGGAATGGAACAACTTTAAGAGACAAGTTTGGGGAGCAGCCAGTGGCCTGTCATTTAAGGGAAAGGGGGCATTCTTTGGCCACTTTTAAGTGAATGGCCATTGACCAGATAGTTGGTGTCCAGAATGCACAAGAGAGAGGTAGATCATAATTGCAACGCGGAGCATTTTAGATTACAAAAACGAGCCACCCTTACCCCTAAAAGGCCTTAATGAACAACTGTCCCTTTCATGTTTCTTATAATACCTTTTTATAATGCTTGTTTATAATGTTTCTGTATAATGTTTCTTTTATAATATTTATCATAATACTTTTCTGCAATGATTGCCCTAATATTCTGCTGTTTGGAGAAAACTGTGTTAATCTAGTGCGTTTTGATACATTTGGATACATCTAAAAATTTTAGATATATTCTTTGATACATTTTAGCTTATAATGGGAGCAGTGTATAATATGTTTAAACTCATTTAATGCACCTGTTCTTACTATGGCACTTCTACCTTTCCCTATGTAACTGCATGCAACCTACTTACTGTAATTAGATTGTAAGCTCCACTGGGCAGGTTCCTCTTTCCTGATGTTAAATGGTTCAATACTCTTTGATGCTCGTACTTCATATATTTATTTATGTAAACATAGGTTCTGTAAACATTTTATCAAACCAAAACTTTTTTATTTAACGTTTTGGTGTTGTGCAGAACACCTTCCATATTTATGTATTAATTTAATTATGTAGAAAGCTGCATAACCAACAACGCACTTGCAGGACTTTTGAACTCAAAACACTTAATTTATTCAGTCAACATGTTTCAACCCTTTACAGGCCGTCTTCAGGACTAAACAACACGCACACATATCAAGCATTAAATAGGTAACCACTGACCACCCCCAATATAGAACCCCTCAATGTGTAAAACCAAAAACCCAACACTCCCAAAATTGCACTATCCCCTAAAGCCACAAACAACAGAGTAAAACAAAGAAAATTTAGCTACCCAGGAATAGATGTCCATCAAAAGTCCTGTGAGTGCAGTGTTGGTTATGCAGCTTTCTACATTTTTGGGGGACAGCACCCGGGCAAGTATAGAGTTTATCATGGAGTGCAATCATTCTTTGTGACTGTTTTTTAATTTAATTATGTATATATTTATGTGTTCATTTATATTTTATGCATTTTTTAATAATAATATTGTACAGCTCTGTGTCCCCACAGTTGTGCTATATTCTCTACTGCTAAAGAATGCAGTATGCATTAGCTACATCTAGTATGCATTAGCTACAGTTTGCTTTATGACTTAAGTTGCCTTTTAATGTTAATGTCCAAACAAATTATGCATCAAAAGTTGAATTTGCTAGGATAATATGGATCCTTTAATGCTGGCACTGAAAACTTACCTCCGGATATTCGAGCAATGTTTTGACAAATACCTGGCCCAATCTTTTGCGACTGATATTATATCTATCATAATATATATTAATATCAAAAACATGGTCTGGCTAGGAAATGTTGTGGGAATGTTGGCAGGTAAAACTGCTGCTCCACTCCACATTACAAAGGATTTGAAATTCATCTCAGATTAAATGTAAAAATGGTGTAATGTATTGTATAGGCAGCTTTACTCTAAGCAGGTAATGACCCCATGTTATACTATAAACAGACAAAGCAGATCTAGCTTAGTATGACCTTTGTGCAAATAGATAGATCCAATGAAGGATGGATTATCCATTTACTTTTTGTGCTCCTTTATAAATATTGATTATGTAAGTAAGGTGCCAATCCAGCTCCATTCTGTCTGTCTATGCAGGTTTTTTTTTAAATCAAAGTAAACATAGCTCATGGCACAGTTTTAGTTTAATGCTTCATTTAATATGATTCTAAATATCTCCTGTGGACATTGCTAATAACTCTAATTAGGAATTCCTAAACTCCTGCTGTGCGAGCATGAAACAGCACATTTGCAGATGGAAACCTGGTGCTCTGTTATTTTGCTAGGTAAAAAAATATTTTAAAGCTTTGTTAGTTTAAAGGAATTGCATCAGATCACTTATTTCCACAAACTTTCACTGTAGTTACTGTATGAGAAATCATTTACAATGGAAAACATTTTTGTTTTTTTAACATTATTTGCATTAGGTCTTTAGTGGATGATCATACATTATTTACAATTAACCAGACCCTTAGAATGGGCAACCAGTTTGGCCTGCAGATAGCACCAGCAAGAAAACATGCAAGGGATGTTTTAGCCATACTTTTCATACCCTGAGCAACCCCATTCCTTGTAGACACATTTATTTGTCCAGTGCTCTTCCTGTATTTAAAAAGGAAGACTGAAGGGGCTAGAAACACTGGGCCTGAATTGTCTGAAGAATGCTGCATACTGCAAATTATTAGGAATTAGAGAACTGACAAAATAAAAATTTCTACGGTATGAAACTTTTGGTTTCAATTTGAAAATTAAGGACAGGTGAAAAACTTTTGGAGACAGAAAAATATAAATAGTTGATGAGTAGTGACGAATCCCGGTTTCAAAACTAATCTGGTTTTGATTCAAAACTGCAGGTTTCTAAAATCTGATTTTTAGGAATTTTCACACCCAGAACTTTTTATTAAAAAAACTAAAATCAAAAATACCATCTTAAACTTTGAAAATCTAAATGTCTATCGAAAAAAAATAATTTTCTATCGAAACTTTCTTGCAAAAAATCAATAAAAAATTCTGATTGCATCAGATTTTCAATTGGTTCTGCAGAACCGCTGACAGAACAAAACTTGGCGGTTTCTTTAATCTCTATTGATGAGTTAATATTGCCTTCTCTTTAAAGTGAAAACATCATTTTTATAGTAAATCTATAGTACCTTTCTAGAATGAAACAAAAAAAAAATGACATTTACACAATAGAAATATTAGAAGATCAGGCACCCGTAACATGGAAAATCACCTGCTCATATCTATAAACTAAAGCTTAATGCATTCACTTACGGCATTCTCCCTCCAGACAATATATAATCACATCAAATTCTCCCTGCAATCAATCCATGTTATAGAGCATGTCACAGTTGTAGATTGATATATGCATGTTTTTTTTTATCATATTGCAAGAAATAAATACACAATCTTTGATCTACATTTATAAACCTCATTAGACTTCTAGGTGATAATAAGGTAAATAATCATTGGGGTTGAAAAGCTAAGTTTTATTAGTACTTGAATAATTGTATGATTTAATAAGTAACAGTGATGCTCTGTATCTTTAAACTGGAACTGTACTTAGTTTAAACTGGAACTGTACTACCCCATTTTGGGATAGACTCTTTACGTGTTTTGTACTGTAAAATATGGCAATATGCATTTGCAAATTAACATATCTGTTACTTTTCCTAGTCATGTCAAGTCTCGTATTTTATACATATCAAATTGGATTTAAAAGAGCTTTATTTATAATCTAACTTATGAACAATCAGCATTTTATTGGTGCATTTTATTGTTGAGAAGCAATTTAGGATTAATGTTTATATTTATAACCAATGAATGCCTCTTTTCCAATTGTAATAACTTCAGAGCTTTGTGGTACCCTTTAATTAGAAATATGGGGATAAAAGAAAATACTCAGGGTTCCATGAACTGTATTCTATGTTTTGTGGTTAACTTGGTGTGGTTGAAAGAAATGTAATTCTTACCATAAAAATTTGATCATAAAAATGTAACTAAGACCCTTTTGCTTATAATTTATTCAACTGCACAGACAGTCTGATATTGTATGGAGTCTTCAGAAGAGAGATAAGTTAGCAGTACACTAGAAACCCCCATAGAAGGAAGGGAAGGGGGCTAATTAGAACTATGGATTTTTTTTTATATATAAAACATTTTTTTTTTCATTGTATGAAGCCTTGGAATGTCCATGTTTGTTTCAGCACCAAGAAGACATTATGAGTTACAATCCAATTTTAAAAAAGGAATTGTCATAGCTCCTTTTTCTATCAGCTATAGAATAGTGTTATGCTTATTTTTAAGGCTACGCTGGCTCCTGACTAGCACCCAATCAGCTCAAGCATCGGTATGGTTCATTTTACAAATATTCACCTTAAAATAATGCTTGGGTTTTTTTTTTTGTATTTCTAGCTCTAATTTTTGCTCTGACTTGTCTCATTTAAAGGTGGCCATAGACGTAGGAATATTATCAGTATTGGCTGATTTATTATGCTGTTAAAAGCAAACATTTCAGCCACGACAATTAATATCGATCTGTCTATGGTTTCTAAACTCTTATAACCCAGAGAAAATTTGCATGACTTGCTGCCAGTAAGCCTCAGAAATATAAATGAAAAGGGGGAGGGGGGTGGAACCCTCGAAATAGGTAACATTCATAGCTTTGGAGAAAATGTTCTGTGATGTCTTGTGAATATTGCCAATACAGCTCTTTTTTATATGGTTTCCACATTTGAAGGACATGTCCACCCTTCAACTAAAATGTTCCCAAATACTGACCACACTGTGTCGTGTTAAATGACACATACCTTTCTCTTCTGCTGCATATGGTTGTCCAACATGACCTAAATAAGCCCAGTAAACTAAAGAATAGGAGCCTTTCCCATGTGTAATCCATTTCCGCATCTAACTGTTCCTCTTAGAGGTTTCTTGCATGTGCAGTGTAGTTCCCACTCCTCCCTCCCTCCTGCTGCTGCTCTGTCCACGAACACTTTAAATTTGGAAAAATCTAATATTTTCTTTAAAATGTCCTATAACCTAGACCTTGCTAGGTTACTATTAACCAAGTTGCATTTTAAACTGGCTGCCGCTGCCGCTTAGTGATTGGCTGAATCTCAGCCAACCACTGAGCAGGTGCCTGTATGGTCCCTTCAGCTGCTTCTGCGATCATAATAAGCAGCAAAAGGCCGGTGATGGAACAAGGGGATTTGTGATTTGGGGAATATAAACCTAGCGCGAGGTCTAGGTTATTGGATATTTTAAAGAACATATTTGTTTTTTGGGGGGAGTGGGAGGGGTGGAGATGCCCTTTAAAACAAAAATATATTTACATGTACTGGTGTCATGTCAAGCTTTTTTTTGTAACATGTTTAATATACCATTCATGGCAGTAAGTCTTCCCTAAGCAAAATCCTTATGTTCTTTTCCAGGAGCAGGCACATCGTATGCAGAAATGGATTGTTTTGCATTGCAAAATATGTTTTTAAGTAAAGCTTAAACAAACAATCAGGGAGATTCAATAAAAGTTCTTATTGTTTAAAATGGTGCTAACTTTGCCCCAACCAATCAGATCTCATTTAATATTTAAAAGCTAAGATCTGATTGGTTGGGGCAAAATTAGCACCATTCTAAATGATAAGAACTTTTATTGAATAACCCTGATTGTCTCTTGTACAGCCCAATGGCCAAAAAAGATTCCAAATGCTGACCAGAAAGACACATGGGCATTTTAATAAATGTGTCTCTCATTCATAAAAAAAGCAAAGAACAGAATTTACATTATAAATCAAAATTTAGTTTTAAGTTACATTTTGCACCACATAGTGTGGGCCAGGTCATTTGGTATGCACGTAAAAACAAGGGCTAACATTGTATAATTTTCTAAAATGGAAATCATGTGAGATAGACAGTATTGTTTTTAAGAAGCTATACATTCTTCCCACAGTCAGAGCAGATTACAACAAAAGTCAGACCATATATTAATTACTCTTCAAGCATAAAATAGAAATGGCCAGGTTGCTGCATCAAGTATGTTCATTATAAGACAGAATAGGCAGTGAGATTTTTTTTCTTATCCAGGAATTCTGCCTTTCAAAGCTTTGAGTAATGAGTAGAAATGTAACCACAGTTACAAACCTTTCTTTAGTGAAGATGATGATTCTTTCAGCGTCTGAATGATTATACATCATTTCTTCCTTAAACAGGAAGTGACACCCACCCTGCATTTCTAAACACTTCATTCAACAGAAAATCAGAAAACAGAATTCAAATACAGTAGTCCCATACAGTAATTGCCATTCTGGATTTGGCTATTACTGTATGGGAATTCTGTAACATTTAAAGGGCAACTAAGCCTCAAAACAATACAGAATCAGAAGGCGTTAGGGGTCATATTTTCAACCCTTGGCCTATAGTCAATCATGTTTTCCTAATTTCTCAGGCAAAAATAGGTACCTCGGCTTATAGTCGGGTCGGCTTTTACTCGAGTATATATGTAATTATTTTGTTTAGGCTCAGTATTCCCCCTACCTCTCCTCTTCTCCTTCCATCTGACCTGACTCTGACTTTCTTTGTAATAAGCATGCTCAGTAATGACTATGAGCCAGTATTGGGAGAGTTAATTTCTCACCATGCAATTCACTCAACTGTCACCATTACTGTTACAGCAAAACAACTGCACACAGCAAATGTGTTTATGATAAAAATGCACTTGATTGACAGCTAAAATGTAAGATGCTTCAAATTCTATATCTAACAAATAGGTGTCAGATCTACAAAATGGTACAGTGATAGTAGACAAGAAATATAATTTCCAGTAATGGGTAATTTAATAATCTATTTTCCAAGAGTACTCTTTAAGGCACCTTGCTGATCTTTGACAAATACTGTCAGATCTAACAAGATTTGCATTATTTTGGGAGTATAGGCTGAAAATAACCAACCACAAGCATCATGGTCAGTAAGCATGGATGAAAAATTTCCATATGTCGGCATCAGCATCTTTTATTTAAAGGGACGCTTTACTGAAAAAATGACTTAATCTTTATCTATAATTGAATACATGTAAGAAGCACTTAATCTGATTTGCGTGTGTTGCTGCATGCCTTCAATCCAGCACACATTTTGTTTAGGAGCAGTATCCCCCCTCCCTCTTTTAACCACTCCCCCTTCCGTACGACCTGACTATTTCCCCACAAACCAACAAGTGTCAAGTCTGCACACAACATACAGTATTCCAACTGTCAAAACTGTCACCATTCCAGCTACAGTAAAACTACTCACAGAAGAATAGATTTGAGAGCAAGGAACTGGATTGACAGCTGAAATATAAGAAGTTTTAGATTGGATATCTAAAGAAATAGGGGGAAGATAAACAAAATATGATACAGTGGTGGTTGGGAAGAATTATAGTTTCCAGTTATGGTCAATTTAAAATAATCTATTTTTCGGTATAGATGCCCTTTAAAGTAGAGGGATCACTCCATCCTGTTTATGGAAACCCGACTGGACAATCCCCTTACAGAGTATAGAAGGTTTGGTCGGGGATGCTCTTGCCTATACAGTGAAAAAAGTTTGGACATGTCAGTAATTTTTAACCAATTCTGTACATTAAATACATAATTGTATGTGTTGTATTCCGTTAGATAAACTGGACTTAAAGTTAAGTTCTTGAAGATGATTTGCTAGTCATCCGACTGGCTTTCTCAATTCAGAATAACTTGTACAAGAACAATTTAGCAATAAATACCCTGGAAAGTCCCATCCAGCATATAACAGCAAGGTGTACGGGACCTTCTGAGTGCAAGGTTTTGATTGCACACTTGCATTCAAAAACCTTGCACACTGTGTGATTGAAACGAAACATGCTAGGTTAATACGTATTAGTATTCACCACAGCAAGTGGTGATGGTAACAGAAGGTACCTCACAGCGTCATGTTATTATAAAAGCATTGCCCTAATAATCTAACATATAAACAAACATTTCTCATTCCCAGGTTACCTAAAGAAATGGAGTTATCCTTTATATACTTTTTTATACAGATCTAATTGAAAATAAAATAGCTTCTGAGCATTTTTTAATAACTGAGAACTGCTTTTTATTTCAGTATTACGGTAAATCCTTGGTATACCTGCCTGGCTTTACCACTAAGCAAAAGGCTAAGGACTTGCAAGAGAGCACCTTCATCCAAACCATTAATAGTGGCTGCCAATTCAAATTGTTCTAGAAAATCCGTCAACTCCCTAGTTACCCCATCAAATGGATCATATTTAAAAATAGGTTTGGCAATTGGGCCTGGTAGAGCTACTTAGTCTAATTGGGGCATTTCATCTGCAGGTACAATAAGTATATCCAATAAGGTAAATTGTCTCTCCAATAATCTGCTCTGCCAACAGGAGGTAACAGGATCTTATACACAGGATCTTGTGTTGCATTCGATATCACTCCAAAACACACACCACAATCTACTTTCACTTTTTCTCCTCCTTTTATCACTCACTGACACCACCTGCAGGCTGGAGGTGGTATATGAGGAGCCTTGGTGTATATGTCCATTACAATACACATCACATCCTGTGTAGCAGATTATACTTCCTTTCAGTATTCACATGGAGCAGACCCAGGGGTGTGGTTAAACCTCCCATTTTGGCCATACCATTTTGAAAAAGAAATCTCAGCTCTGTAAGTAAGTTTATGTATTTTGTGTGTACCTAATATAAGTAAGTGCTATACTTTATATATATTTACTGATGGTCACGGTGAGATAGTACACACATACATTTACACCTTTCCTATAAGTAATATTATAAACCCCTCACCTCATTGGTAGCTCCTAAAAACTCAATGCAATCTCCTATGAAGATATAAATATATTTATATAATGTGAGGGATAAGGGATAACTATATAAGTGCTAGAGCCTTGCTATAAGAGGAAAGGAGGTCTTTGTCCTGTAGAGCTTACAATCTAGTTAAGAGGGTAACATACAGATACAAAGGAAAGGGTATAAGTGTAGGAGTGAGACTTATGCAGTGCAAATAAAACAATCATATCATATACTGTGCTGGTTACCAGATATGTAGGATTTAAGGCTTAGGTAGGATGTAGATTTAAACCTGCTCATTGAGGTTTCTTGACATAGAGAGAAGGGAATAGAATTCCAGAGGATGGGAGCCACAAGAAAGGCCAGAGGAAGCAGTACGAGTGGGGGGGGGGGGGCTGTACAGGAGATGGTTCTGTGATGATTGGAGGGTGGGGGCAGGAACATTTGAGGACACTAGAGAGGAAATATAAGGAGGTTCAGCAGACTGAAGGGATTTAAAGGTTAGTAGGAATTTGTATAGAATGCGCTGTTTAACGGGGAGCCAGGTTGTTGTCCGGTACAGACAAGATTTAAAATTATTGTGTAATAAACTTCCAATGGACAATACTGTAGGCAATAATAGTCTCAATGAAAGTACATTTGCTGTTTAGTTAGGACAAATAAAGGTTTAGAACTACACAGAATCTGAAGGCAGAGCACCATGCCTTATCTTTCATTTTGATGCAGGTGCTTTACTTTTCTATCATTGGACTTGTGTTTTATTTCTCAGCATTCCAGTATCACACATTGTGGTCAATGACCATTGTATTCTTTTACATGCCAAGCCCTAAGCTACTACAGGAACTACAGCAGGTCACGCATGTTAATATATAACATAATATTAACATTTATTTATAAATATATAAATAAATGTTTAGCCAATCCTGCATCAGACTGTCAGTATTGATACTTACCTAGCAGGCCGTTCCACCTCCTCCAAGATGGTGGCGCCCAGGGCTCCGGCTAACAGATGTCATCACGCTAATTCGCGGGACGTCACGGAAGTGCGCCGGCGGCATGAAGATTCAAATTAAGCCGGATTCTTTGGACTTTGCCTAGAAATAGCATTGCTTTCGTTAATATTGCTGTGCTCGGTTTCCTGCCAAGTATCTTATCCTCATATGCTGAGCCAGCTTTCTCCAGCCTATTTATGCCTTGGGATTTGTGCCAGTATCCTATATATTTTGCTGGAATGTTTGTTCTTGGACTTGTACGCCATTTTCCGTGCAATTTCCCGCCCTGGTTCCAGCTTCTTCTGTGGAGGTTATGTCTCATTGGTCCCGACCTCCTCCTGTCATCCAAACAGGTAAACCTTACACAGTCCATATTAGGCAGGGGACAATGGGACTGAAGTCAGGAGGTGGCAAGAGCACATACACATTTATCTTAATCCAGTTCTTCAGCGGGTTATATTAAATATAATAAGTCAGATTTAAGTTTGTCTGTTTTAACTGTAATTATAATCCTGATTTAGACAAATAAGGGTTAAACTAAACTGAGCAAATCTAAAAGCTTAATAGGGGGTTGGGGAATAATGAAAGGGCTGGTTAACAGCTGCTGGACAGATACAAATTTCATATCATAATTGATCACATTAAGATGGCAAGATTACAAAGAAAATGCATTTTACATAAAAGCAGGTCTATAAAATACACTAGTTTGTAATATTTGTATCCATATTTTTGGTACCTTTATATGATACAATGAGACTTCACAGTTCACTTCAATATTACCTGATAAATTGGGGCTATAAATATTTATTTTACCCTATACTAATTAAAGGGACTGTCCACCCCTCTTTTTTTTGAAAAATGAATATGTGGTAGATAAGCCCCCAAAACCTAGACATCGTTTAATTCTCAACCTTTAATTCGGCTCCCACACTGAGATATTATACTTACATCCTCCTTGCTCCACCGCCGCTTCTGGGTTCTTCTCCCAGTCTCCACTGTGGCTGCTCTGTTCTTTTTCTGTTCCCGAGCAGCCGCAGTGGAGACTGGTCCGGGAATGGCAGTCAGTGATTGGCCGTGACGTCACAGTCACGGCCGACACTGACTGCCTTACCCGGAAGTGCAGAGCCGCGGCGGTGGAGCGATGCAAGTATAATATCTCTGTGTGGGAGCCGAATTAAAGGTTGAGAATTAAACGATGTCTAGGTTTTGGGGGCTTATCTACCACATATTCATTTTTCAAAAGAGGGGTGGACAGTCCCTTTAAGTTTAATGACATTTCATTACATTTGAGTATGCATTTTCTTCAATGCGCATACCTTAAATTAGAATGGTTTATGAAAGGAAAAATACACACATATGAGTGTGCGTGTATTTAACATTAGCTGCTTTCTTTAAAATGTTTTATTACCTTAAAAGGTGTGATATTTTCAAACTGTTAATGATCATTTAATGCACCTGTCAGTATTCATGATGTAGTATCAGTTTATTCAACACATTTAAAATGAGGAAAAAATATTCCATTTGACTATTTTAGAAAAATCTAATGTTTACAAAATATTTAATTTATGGCCAACAAGTAAAATATAGTTGCTTGCAGTGGCGTAACTACCGGGTCCACAGGGCCCTTGATGACAGGGGCCCCAGAGGGTAAGGGGGACTTCAATATCCTTCTAGAGTCTATGCGATAAGTTACTTTTAAACAGCTGATGGAAATGTAAGGAAGATCCTGTATCACACCCAATTATGTGCTGTTTGTAAAACATGTGACAGTCTTAGCGAATTAAAAATTCTTCAGATTTACTCCCCCCCCCCTCCTCCTCCATCGAAAGAAATATGACAATCCATTTTTTGTTTGCTAGACAGGAAGTGATGTCTGTCTATGATAAAATGACTTTGCATGTCTTGGAAACTACTCAGTATTCTTAGAGAAATTGCAAGTTTTTTCCTTTTTTCCACTATTGATATAGACTCCACTTCATTTTATACTCTGTGGGGAGTTTTTATCTCCTTTAGGGGAGAGGTGGGGGTACCTCACCATAATCTTTTAAGCTAATCAGTATCCTGTACTCCCAAGTCCTAACCCCACAGCAACAGTAAATGTGGAACTTGCTGTGGTGAATATTAATAAGTATGAACCTAGCATGTTAATCTGGATCCTGTTTGGGGTCTCATGTCACCCAATGGTGCCGTTTAGATCGAACTGTACATTGTGGCAGGATTGCCTGGGTCATTTCTCAGGTCTACAGGTTTATTCCACTTAGACTCCATGGATTATAGCTGGCAGGTAGGTGGAATATGAAAGTGAGAGAACATTTGATTAGGAATATGATTTCTACTACCTTAAATGACCCATATAATCCTTTTCTTAATCCAATAGTGTAATAGCTATGGGTGTAAGGGAAGGGCAGATGGATCACTTGCAATGTTCCCTTGGGTAGGAATAGCTAAAGCATGACGGTGGGCTTTTAATGTCTGTAAGTCAGGAAAATGGCTTTATTCCAGGATGTAAGAAAACTAAATTTTCCAGCATTCTGTGCAGCCAGGGAATGCTGGGAGTTGTATTTTTTAAACATATAAAAAGTTCACCACCCATGCTCTATATAATTACACTGTATATATTCATTAACCAATGGACACAAAGAAGAAACTTACAGCTAATAGAGAATGCTGGGAGTTGTAGTTTTCAAACATGTGAAAGGTCCCAAGTTTAACACCCCTGCTTTACACCATTAGGCTGTATTACATCTGGACACATGTCTTAACTACAGGACATTAAAAAAACTTACTGCAAACAGAGAATACTGGGATCTGTAGTTTTCAAACATGTGACAACACCCCTGTTCTATACCATTAGGTTGTTTTACATCTAGACACATGCCTTAGCTGCAGGACATTAAGAAGAAACCTGCTGCAAACAAATAATCCTGGTAGTTGTAGTTTTCAAACATGTGAAAGGTCCCAAGTTTAACACTTTTTAAGTTGCTGCCTCCAGCCCCTTCTCAACATGCCCTTTACGTGTTTATTCATGTCTAAATTCATGTGAACAGCTGCTCTTCCACAGAAGGACCCTGCTTGCTCCACCTACTCCAATGGTTACTTCAGCCCCTGTGATTAGGAGTAAATCACTGCTGTCTGTTTTTATATACTCCCTTCATGGTATGTGTGTGAGCGCTGATGCAAGTGATTTAGGATTAGTGTGTGCTGATAAATGTGATTATTGTGGGGTAGGGCATGTTGATTGATTTGAACACAGCAGGGAGGGAGAAATATACCCCCCATAATCACATGGATTGGCAAACAGCAAGGAGAGAGAAACTTTCCCCACCACCATACATTACATTGGAATGGGATGATTAGCAGGTTACTGGGAATGTTTTCAGGGGTTTTAATACTACAGTTCAGGTATGTGGAGGCTTCTCTAGAACACACTAATTTTTTTTTGTTTTTTGTGGTGGACATGCCTTTTAAGAAAATACTATATATTCTTATAAGGATTTTACTGCATTACATGAGCTGAGAGCAGAAGCAGAGTACAAGCAAAGTTTTGACTGTGAGCCACTATTAGTACAGTGTAGGATTCTGTGAACCACCCATAAGTACAGTGTGGGATTCTGGTTTGCATAGTGAAGCTCCATTTGAGAAATGTCACCAAGGGATGTAGTGGGTTACGGTGTTCTGGGCCCTGCTTCTTTATTCATTGTACAAAAAAGGAGAGACATCTGGATAATTTCCATGTTTCCATGGCAGCCATTAAGTGTATATACTACAGCTATACTGTTTCTGTGTTTATGGCATTACACACGCAGAGTGACTTTTAGAAGGTATAGCATTTACCTAATTGCTGGAAATGTTTTGTTACAATGTAGTACCTTATTTCCTGTGTATTTTAATTTGTTATTTGACCATGGCTTAATGGAGAAGTCCATCCTAAAATAAATGTTTCCCTCACTTAAAAGAAACAGCTGATTAAAATTATTCATAACTCATCATTCTTAATAAAAGATATACCTGTTGGAAATATTTCAAAATTACAAGACAGAAACAGAATGTCTTCTGCCTGATGTGATTAAGACCTCCCCTGGTATTTAATGATAAAGGTCCAGGGATGGTCCATCTAAAATGAACCTAGCAGGGGACATTCTGTCATATTATGGAGATATGGATTTATTTTGTGGAAGTGCTACTGATCTGGTCAAACATTTATACAAACATAGAAAAGAAGATAATCAATGCACATTCCTATACCCCATACAATATCATATTATCTGCACACTGGCAAACATTATAAACAAAGGGGTTTTAGTATACATTACTATGATCACATGAATGAAAAGCCTTCCAGGCAGTCAAGGTAACCCCAGTCTGGAAGGTCGTAAACTTTTTTACTTCAATTACGATTAGCAAACTTTTGCATTTCTAATACTTGCACACTGGATCAATATAACATGCTTTCTTACTTCCCCCTAGCCCTTTGGCTTTTTTAAAAAGCCATCCAGTGCTTTATATTAAAGGCATAGGACCTCTATGCTCATACTTTATGGTTAAGCTTCTATGTGGTAATAGCACCCCCAACACGTCCCTTTAATGGAGGTCCTATGCCTTTAATATAAAGCCAGTGTGCAGATAATATGATATTGTATGGGGCCCAGGAATGTGCATTGATTATCTTTTCTATGTTCGTACATATATATATATATATATATATATATATATATATATATATAGACAGAGAGGCAAGCGGAGCACTCCTTGGGTCTTTAGAAAGAGCCTATACCTTTTTATTTATATATATATATATTACACCCTTTGAGGCACTTTGGACATTAAAAATGAAAATTACCTTCATTGCAAATCATAATTAATGTTTCAGTGCAGTACTAAGAATAAAATGTTGATTAAATGTTGTAATAAAAAGGACTTTAATTAAATCAAATGTGCCCAGCACAGTCTATATTATTAATGTACACCCAGTAACTAGGCAACTCACAATTGTAGCATTTTTCTTCAGTATAAATGGACAAATCAGTCACTAAGCATTCAGTTTTCTTTTTTAAACTGCCTGCACATGATATAAAAGTAGGCACTGTTAGTGCAAACCTACTAGATGTCATTTATGTGTTTAATATAGATATAAGATTTGAAAAGGGGACATAAAAACTGAAAGATACTCTAAAAATGTGTATTCCAGCTGAAAGTTATGTTGAATAAATTCTCTGGGGAGCTTTAGTACTTTAGTTGATTCTTTATTAAATGGATAATTAAAATGTCTGCTACAAGAGGTAAGTGTCTGATTGTAACATGGATTTTCATGATCATTGCCTTTTATCTGTTTGTTACTTGTGTATATTTCTTTGAGTACTATGGGTCTAATTTAGGTTGAAATGTCATTTCTTGTTTTGTTTTTTTTCCAAAAATGAATCAGTCATGCTCCAACCAGTCTTCTAAATATATCTATTTTACCTTTCACTAGGCCTATATGGTGTCTAGGAATATTACTGAAAGGGTAATAAAAAGTTACTAACATCGTAAACTGTCAGGATTTTTCTAGTTGGGTTGAGCTATGTCCAGCACTAGTATTTAATTGCATGTCTATATTAAAAGTCTATCACTAGCTATTGCATTTGGATACATTTCACGGGTATAAGCAGCAAATCCTTATATGAATTTTGTATATAATATACACATAGGGGTGTGTATTATATTTAAAAGTTTTATATGCAACAGAGTGCAGTATACCGTATATACTTGAATATAAGCCCATATGAGGATAAGCCGAGATACTTATTTTTACATGAAAAACTAGTAAAACTGATTTTACTGAGACTGAGTATAAGCCAAGGGTAGAAATTATGACCACTACTGCAAACCTGTAATTAGTAAAGCACAGTATTGATGAATATAATAATAGCCAGATCCAATAACCCCCAATTCCTTGGCACTCCAGATGTTTTGGAAACTACAACTCCCAGCAAGCTTTGTTCGCTGTAAGTTGTAGTTTAGAAACATCTGGAGTGGCAAGGTTAAACAAAGATATTACTGTAGGCCAAAAATGCTCCTGCCCATCTCTAAGCCCATAGACCCCCAAAGAAGCTTCTAAAAGTACCGGTATCTCTTACCAGCAGGAGAGTCAGAGCTCTTGCTCCTCCATTACATCTGGATATTGTAGAGATGAGGTACGTAACTGCTCTGCTTGCGCGACTGCGTTCCCACGTGACTGTGCTCCTCCTCCCACCGGCTCTCCTGATTGCAGTCTCCTTCTTCACTGTAAAGCTCCTTTGACCCGAGTATAAGCCGAGGTTAGCTTTTTAGGCTAGTTTTAAAACCTAAAAACCTCAGCTTATATTCGAGTATATATGGTATATGGTGTGCTTTGGTATAAGAGTATTGATTAGAGGAATGCTGTAAGTAGTAAAAAAATGGGGGACGTTTTAAGGCCTGTCTGTAGGCCTTTACTATAATTTGTTAGTTGTACTATTACCCCAAACACCACCCTGGAAAAGGGGTTAACGGCACCTTTTAAGTGGTGTACGTTATGTCAATATTATTCATAACAATATGTTAAAAACTGTAGACCTTTCAGGCCTTATGGAAAGTCATATTTTACAGCTCCACAACAAGAATTGACTACAAAAAGTAGTCAACACTGTACATATCAGTGTAACTTAAAAGGGCAAGTCCAGCCCTGAAATGAAAACTTACATACAGGTAAATCACCCCCCAAAACCCTAAACGGTAATAGTTTGAAATCTGAAATATATAAGTTTAACAATGTCCTGTTTCTCCTGTTTCTGCTTCCTGGTTCTTCCAGTTAGCAACTGTCAGTTTTGGATTTGACAGTTGACATTACAGCCAATGACTGAATGTTAATCCCCCGTCTGCCTCTTCTGAGCATGCCCAGGCTCAGTACAGGCTCAGTACAGGTTTCTAAATTGCTCAGTTTCCATGAGGCATCCCGAAGCATAACAGGCATACAGTAATGAATTCATAGGACAAACTATGATATATTAACATATTTTAAAGAGGCCATTCTTTCTAAAAGATGTTCTTAAGAGGGTGGAGTTGTCCTTTAATGCTTTCTATAAAAATATGTCTCTTTATAACAAAAACACTGAGGTTATCATCAAGCCTATGAGGACAACAAAGGTCCCATTATGTAAAAAATACTGCATTTTAGAATAAGTATCTTATCAGTTAAATAGGGGGTTGTTCGATTGTGGGTTTTGTTTAGCTGCTTCAGGACATTAATGACTTGCTGTTTTTAATGAAACCATGTATTCTGCCTTCGCACAAAATGCCTGGCCAGTCAGTAACCAAAAGAACCTGAATGGCTTAGGAGCAACAAAAGTACTTTGGAGTGGCCTAGTCCTGATTTGAACTCAGAAGACAGCTCTTGTTGCACCACATTATAAAAAGCTCTTTGAAGGATATATTTTTCATTTGACAGGGCATTAGCTGACCATAAATTATTTATAACCTTACACTAATCTAGCATTTATTATTAGTGAAATAAAAATCTTTATTCAAATGCTAATGGAAAACTATTGATCTCAGTTAGCAGACTATAATAAGAAAAATAGCAATAGTACATTAAAAATATTTTTGATAATGTTGTGTGTAATTGCTTAGTCAGCTGTTAAAATATGTATAGGAGGCATGTGAAGTTGTCCCTTACATGATACATAATTGCAAATATAGTACTTCTATAATGTGATAGCATTGGAAGATGTGTTTGCATTTTCTGTTTTTTTTTATATACCGGTAATAAATATTGTAAATGATAAGGACATTAGAAGTCCATGACCATATGAAACAATGCAACTATAGACCAGGAGTTTTAATATTATATTTTATAATAGGGGTATATTATATCATGATGTGCTATTTGTCCTACAGGGGTCTTATATTAATGAGGAATGATTTGGTGCTGGTTGTTATATTTTCTACAGTGGTTGGAAATGGTAAGCAATGGCTTAAGGTTTGTCAATGTTTCTATAAAGTTTAATATGAATATCTAGCAATTGTCATTAAAGGGAATGTCCACCCCTCCACACACAAAGCCGTACCTGCTTTAAAACCCCCGATAAGCAGGACTTTGTTAACTTGAAATCTTTCAATTCGGCTCTGAGCTATTATACTCACAAGCTCCTCCTTGCTCCACCGCCACGTCTCTTCACTTCCGGGTAAGGCAGTCAGTGTCGGCCGTGAAAGTGACGTCATGGCCAATTACTGACTGCCTTTCCCGGAGCAGTCTCCACTTTGGCTGCGCAAGAACATAAAAAGAACACAGCATCCGCAGTGGAGACTGACTGAGAAACCCGGAATCGGTGGTGGAGCGAGGAGCTTGTGAGTATAATAGCCCAGTGTGGGAGCCGAATTGGAAGATTTCAAGTTAACGAAGTCCTGCTTATCGAGTGTTTTAAAGCAGGTAAGGCTTTGTTTGTGGAGGGGTGGACATTCCCTTTAAGAGGTATTTATTTTTGAAGATGAGGTGTGGGTTTAATAGGCAGATGAGATTTAACTGGCGAACTAAAACATTTTCTACTATAGGAGGCTGGTAGTTTTATACCTTACAATAGTCCCCTTTAAACCGGGACACTAATAAAAACAAATTATGCATAAAGGCCTCTAGCGCTTTAGTGGGTTTTGTCTGGGCACTCTGTTTCCCCCACAATTTTTACAATGTAATTTGCAAAGCACCATTAAAGAGGTTGGTGCTATATAAATCCATAATAATAATAATAATAATGAACTGTCCCATCAGTGATATTCACCTGCAGCTGCAGATGAACATAGGCCGAGACTTTAATTAGATCAAAAATTATTATTTTTTAAATCCCAATGTCAACACTTTTCTCCCCAGAACTCAGACCACATGTAGTCTTCAAAGAGCCTTGTGAGCATGCGTACCTATTGGCCATGCCCCCTAACCTCAGAAAACACTGTCTCTTTGCACAGATACAGAGATATACAGTACTCACACCAATTTGGAAGCATGAGTAGCACCAGGAATAATACCAAATAATCAGCCTTTTTTTTATTCATCGTGTTCCTAGGAAAAGATAAAGTATCTAAATGTACTGCTATTCAACATATTCAATATATTAGCTCTGGTGGGGTAATGGTTTAATGCTTAGCTTTTAGAAAGATATGAGGTTTCAGGTTCAGTTCCCCAAACGTACATTTATTTTGTTACTAAAATGTTAATATTCTGTTTCTTACATCCATGAAAGCTAAGAAATAAACTGCAACGATTACTTTTATTTTTGAATGAAAAGCAAAGGAAAGTATAATTTTCATGATAATAGTAAGGCAGGATCTCTGAGTTGTAGCATTATTATGTCAGCTTCTAGAGGGCAAGCTGGGATGCGTACTATGTACATGTACCTGTTCAGGACCCTAAGTACCCACCCACGGGTTAATTTCAGAAATCATACAGCAGCTGCAGTAAAGGGAGAGGTGAGACAAACTTGTTAAATCTTTGTGAATGTGCTTTCTTTATTGGTACAATGTTGACTGGTATCTTTAATTCCCCTTTAATTGAAAAGGGGTTTTGTCATAGAAAGGATTGTCCACTGTTACGTGCGAGACCTTTTTGGAGGACTGCAAGCTGTACAACCCTTTAATTAAAAATTGTTAAATTTGTCTGTTGCATTCCCTAATAGACATGACATATGGAGTTTACTAGAGTTACTTTACAGAGAGTGGTTGGCATGATTTTTTAGAGTTTCCAGATCACCAGCAGACTGTAGAATGCTCTTAATAAATTTAGTTATGTGGTTATTATTTAGAACTTTAATTAGTTTACTTTTTTTTCTTTCTGTTTTTTGGCAGTGGTCAAGTGATTAAACTTTGTTCATTATAGTCACTTAGCTATATCACAGGTCATTGTAATATAAAATGTGTAATACCTAGGTAACCAGACTAACAGTGAAGGAGAAAGTCATGCTAGGACACCCTCTAGTTTACTTCCCTATTCCACTGCCCCACCCACTCACTTAACCCCTGCTCAGTCCCTTGTGGAATACACATACTAAAACAAACACAGAACACATTAACAGCACAAATAAAGAAATATCTCAATGTGTAAACTGAAAACTGAAGATGCGCAAGTACACAACTTGTATATACTGTACTGGAATACCAGTACTCTTTGACATCACACCACAATCTTTGTAAAAATAGAACACTGTAGATATATATTGAACATTGCTTGAAAGTAGTGCACAATATATTATGTTACAACAGATCACTGCTTGCTTGAGAAAACACTTTATTTAGCCACATTTAATGAGGGCTGTGGCTTATAAACACAAACAGGTGTTCCAGGAGTCTGAACCCTAGACTCTTTACTGGTTAACCAACCAAAATTGGACTTCAAGACTTACTCTTGCCAGTTTCCAAGAGTTGGCACTGGTGCTGCTGGCCCTTGCCCAATACCAAAGCTGATAAACCATCCAACAAGAAAGACTAAGGGGGTGCATTTTGGATAAAATAAATTGAATCTATGTTCAGTAAAAGCAGCAAGCTTTATTAAGTTAATAGTATCCTAACATGACCTATCATCTGACTAGTTGCATGCTGAACAGAACTCAAAGGTGCCTATGAGTAAGTGCTATTCAGCACAAAATTCATCAGGTGATTGGTCAAGTTAGGCTGTTGGTGTTTAAGTTTTCTGCTTTTTCTGGAAATTGATTTGGTTTGCTTTGCTTTATACTGTTGTGTATCTCCTCTTTCACTTTTTTTCTGATTGACAGTAAGTCATTTAGCTGTTGTTAAACTACAAGTCAAAGGGTAATTTGATAGCTCTATCTGACAGAAATATGTTAGGGTCTGAGGATTGTGCACTTTCATATACAGAATATAGTAGGGTGTTTCAGAACCCTGAGGAAATTGAGACAGGAATAGAGTTCACTATCCCTATGCATTGCCTATAAATGGTAATATAAAATGTAAGGGATTCTAGCTGAATATGCACCAAATTTAGGAACAGCCTTTGCTGTTATTATTCAAGGATGCAAAGAGCTGCCACAATTCAGTTGGCTTTGTTTTGGTTTACCCAGGGCAAAAATACAAGATGGATATATAGCAATGCAGGATATATTTATTATAAAAACAAATTGGAGAACAAGGTACTAAAAGGCTGAAAAGGAAACTGCATTCATTCAGCCATTAGAATAACTGTTTGCCGTTATAATGTTTTTAATAATTGATGAAAATATTGCTGCCATTATAATGTGACTGGATCTGGACATGTTGCTTCCAGGTAAATGGAAATGAAAGTGTTGCTAATTGTGTCAAGGTAGATGTTCAAAGGGTTGCCTAGGAAATGGCCTATGCTCCTCAACAAGAAATGACTGCCATCTTCAGGCACTTGCTTAATTTACAGGGTATTGCTGACAGATATTCATTAGAATTGTGACCCAAAAAAGTGTTAATAATTAAGCCTTTAAAAAAAATTACCACAATGTCAACATGCTTTATGCATGTGTCAGCACTAGGATATCATTAAAGACAAATGCAACCAAACAAAAAACACCTATATTGATACTAATGCTTTCTGTAGAGCTTACTGTCAAAAATCAAACACTGTGAAATGTGACAATCACTATGCACAGTACTGATTCAGTTCCATAGAGCCATAGATTTGCTTTAGTAAATGAACAAATCAGCCATGTTTAATTGCCTACAAGGTAGTCTACCTATTGGTACAAATGAACAGTTTAAAGGTATTTGAGAAAAAATTGGCATCCAAATGATCCTGCAGTTACAGGTGTTACCTGAGTGAAACAGAATCAGAATGGTGGTTCAACCAAGAAGCACTGGTTTCTACATCATAAAACTGATTAGTATTCAGCAGCTTAAATACTTTTAAAGGGGCACATTCTCTTATACACATTAAATCGGCCAGTGCCATTCAATTGTCAGCATTTCATCCCAGTAAGACCTAGACAATTCTATTCCCAGTATAAAAACATTGCAAAAAAAATCCACATTATGCACAGTTATTGCATCTGTTGCTAAATCAGCTATAAATGCACAGTTCAGATATGTATCAGTAAGGAAGGATCTGCATCCAATAGAACAGTGAAGGTAGTCAGGCACCTATGCAGCATCACAGATGAAGCAATGCAACCATGCATCCCCCTCATCCACTAGCTAACACCCACTCCTTCCTATGCTCTGTATACCTATAGCAATCCATGACACACATGCATTTTGAGCCCGGGTGATTGGTACTTGTTCTACAAGCCAAGCTGCAGGTGCTGCATGCCTATACAGCCAATCTACTACCAGCCCAGGGGTATCCCTGATAGATGCGATCATAAGGTGTAATGACAGAGATTCTTACCGCTGTATCATAAAGCTTTAGGTCCAGGAAGTAAGGTTGCAGCAGGGAGATATTGCGGATCTGATCGATAGCCAGCTGGACCGCGGGCAGGATCCCTCTGCCTATATTCCCCTTCGCCACTGTCTCGTTAAGGGGCATTAAGCCCATGATGGACAACGAGGTTCCGTTGGGAGTCTGTTCGATTGTCGTTCCTCTGGGTCCATAAGCTAAACCAGGTCCTATATAACCCAAGCCTAGTACCAGCAGCAGTAGGCATTGCGGAGGCAGCATTGGCGTGTGAATGGCAGGTTTAGAGTCAGCACCACGGACAGCGCACGGTGAGTCCCATCGCCTCTTTGGGGACGGAGCCATAGCCCTGTGTGTGTGTGTATGTGTGTGTGTGTGTGAGTGTGACTGCGGGGCCGCCTCACTCCGCTCTCACCTCACACATCGGGCCACTGGGGTACCGAACACACTGTCACCTTAATGAGGGGCCATGGCGCCCCCAGTTCCCAGTGAAGGAAGCTCGATGTGTCCGTGTATCATTTACATCTCTCACACACAGCGTTGGAACGAACAGCAGGAACAGCGATAGACCCAGGGTAAACCATAGCAGGTATCCACCGTGCAGCCTTCCAGGACACCTCGTCCTCCCATTCCTATTTGTTTTCCTTGGAGGATAAGGGTCTCCTTCTACCCCCTCCCCTCAGACACCCCCAGCCGGCAATCCTCCTGTCAGTGGCGCCTCCTCCAATTGAAGACCCTGTCACCACCAGCACTGCTGGACCCGCGGGCAGGGAGGAGGTGTGCGCTGGGAGCTGGAGCGCCACTTCCATCCGATCCCTTCCCCTATCGATACCCTCTAGGCGGTCAGGCAGTTTCCCGGACACCGGAGAGGAACCCGCGGTGGAATCCGAACTGTGGAGCCTGAAAGATCCAACTGCGGAATTTCCACCAACAATCAACTGCGTCCTTCAATCTGCGCAGGTTTCCCAGCTCAATGCTGCATTGCTGTAGGAGCCAATGGGGGTTGCGCCCCGTTGTCCGAGGCTTTGCGATCTGTTTCACAGGGAGGATAAAAGAACCATCGCTATTTACCGTCTCTTCGTGTTGGGATTTGCTAGTGGTTCGCTCCCATTGGCAGGTTTAATAGTGGGGAGGGGACCCTGTATATGAGACACCTCACTACATTATATATGTGTAGGACTGATGCAATATATGATTCTCTCCAGCCATGATTATTCTGTAAATTATATCCTTATAAAAAGGTGCTTAGCTACGTCATCAGCTGTAAATCTGCGCTCTGCTGTCATCCGTGTCTTATGACTCACTGAAACGTGTATTATAAGGGAATAGTGTACCCTACACTGTCACATACACTAAAAGTCACCTTCATGGCCTGTATAAAACCCCTTTTATACAGATCAGGGCACACCAAGGTGAGTATTTTTATTATTATTGTGTTTTACAAATGGGATTACATTAAAGTATTTACTTTGTGTGATGGCAGCAGATATGGTCCCCGGTGGTTGTACGAATACAAAGCAGTGGTAAGGAACTAGGCACAGTACAGTGGAAGCTGTCAACACTGCATTGTTGCAATCAATTTCATTTTCAGCCTACACACCTGCCATCGCTGTGTATTTATTAACTTAAGCCTAAAACTTCAGCTTTAAACCAAATACTGCAGTGGCGTAACTACAGGGGAGCAGCGTGAACAACCGCACGGGGGCCCAGGGACCAAGGGGACCCCACCTTCCTTTTTTTACAACAGATATAGCCTCCCTCCAGAAAACCACTGTGGATGAAGCATGGATAGGGGCCCCATCATAGTTTTGCTGGGGGGGCCAGTGATTCCTAGTTACGCCACTCAAATACTGTATAACCCACAAGTCTTATTGGGTTCCTGTTTATTGTTCTTACTTGTGGCTCCTGCTGTTGATCTGTAAAAAAAAAAAAAAATCCTAAAAAATAAATAAACCTTTGTACACATTAATGAATTTTCTAATCATTTGACTGTAGTGCTTTTTACTTTGCTTGTAATTTACTTTGTCAAAATTCAAGGGAATTGACTGCATTTTTCCTCATCTCATTTGGTTTTATGGGGAACCCAGAGCTGCATGTTTAATTGTTGCCCTTAGGTAATAAAATAGTTTGTGGTGTTTCTTTATCTGCTAGATTAATAATGCTATTAATGGTTAGGGCCACTCTCTGTGGCCAACTGTCATCTCCCTATACCCCCCCCCTCCCCTCTACCTATTCACAACACTTAAAAGTACTTTAGATCTACCAGCCTACATAACCATGGCTGAGGCAAAAATTGTAGGTTCCCTTCTTTAAATGGCATCTTTACGGAATTTCTACTTTTTTCTTTAATATCACTGTTTCAATTTCCTTCAATTTTCCACTATATACAATTTCCTTGTTGATTTGTCCTGTTTCTTTAGATATCTAGCCTGAAGCATATTATTTCCGCTGTCAACTAAATGCCTTATTATCATAAATGTTTCTGCTGTGTGCAGTTTATCTGTAACTGCAACAGTGCCAATTAAAATGTGTGAATTGTATGGTGGAAAATTACCCCTCCCAGTGCTGACTCATAGTGATTACAGCGCATACTTAACTTTGGAATAGAAAGGATGAGAGGAGCACACTACTTCAGTGAATCAACTTTTATGGTATGAAAAACATATGTCTATCTGCCCCCTTCCTCAGGTATATGAGGAGTAGAGATGGCCGAACTTTCGAAAGTTCGGTCCATTTTCAAACTTTCGAACTATATGGAAAGTTCGAAAGTTCGAAAACGGACCCATTAAAGTCAATGGGAGTCAAATAGTTCGAAAAGTTCTAATGAAATACAATTAAAATATCAATGGTAACTTAATGTAAATGGCTTTGGGACCTGGGAAATGGTCTGGGGTACATGTTTAAATATCCAGGACAAATTCGAAAAATCAATTTTACTCTCACTCACGCTATTTTCGAGTTTGTTTGCGCCTAGGTACCATGTACATTTTACTCGCGGATTTGATGCTTGCGTATAGGCTTTAATGGACACTTTACTCGTAGATTCGATGTTCGCGCCTAGATACCATGGACATTTTACTCGCGGATTCGATGCTCACGTATAGGTTTTAATGGACACTTTACTCGCGGATTCGATGCTCGCGTTCGCACCTAGATACCATGGACATTTTACTCGCGGATTCGATGCTCGCATATAGGTTTTAATGGACCCTTTACTCGCGGATTCGATGCTCGCGTGTAGGTATAATAGGCATTTTACTCGCACATTCGAATGGTCGAACATTCGATATTTATCGAATGTCCGAAAATATTGAAAATCTGGGTCTGGGATAGTTTGAGAAGTCCGAATTCGTTCGAATTCGAATAGTTTGGCTCGAACTCGGGTTCGAGTTCAAGTTTTAGTCCATCTCTAATGAGGAGTCCTGGAGGATTGCACCTACCAACTTTGCCACACCTGGTGTACTAGTCTGATATTGTACTTGCATGATTCATAGAAACTCATGCCAGATGCAAGAAAGTATCAGTCATTAAGAGATGAAGGGGAATTCTTAGGCTGAGCAAAACAAATACTGGATTGAAGGCATGCAGTAACACACACACTTTTTATTTATAGATTAAAGGATAACTCCACCCCCATAAGAACATCTTTTAGAAAGAATGGCCTATTTAAAATATGTTGATATATCATAGTTTGTCCTATGAATTCATTACTGTATGCCTGCTATGCTTCTGGATGCCTCATGGAAACTGAGCAATTTAGAAACCTGTACTGAGCCTAGGCATGCTCAGAAGAGGCAGACGGAATTATTATTCAGTCATTGGCTGTGATGTCAACCGTCAAATCCATAACTGACATTTGCTAACTGGAAGAACCAGGAAGCAGAAACAGGGGAAACAGGGCATTGTGCAGGATTTCAGGTTTCAAACTATTACCGTTTAGGGTTTTGGGGGGTGATTTACCTGTATGTAAGGTTTCATTTTGGGGCTGGACTTGCCCTTTAAGATGAGGCAAAGTCATCTTTACAGTATAGTTGCCCTTTAAACTTTATCAAGAAAAAAAAATTGGTTACACAAAACAGATTGTTGAGATCTGCGACAATACCTGCTTTAGTAGAAACCTCTCTATATAGTTGTGCTTGTGAAGGTTCTCATTCATCCAGGTCATGGTATATCTGTTGTATTCAATTAGATCAACTGGACTTGTAATGTAGTTCTTGAAGACGTTTCGCTAGTCATCCGACTGGCTTTCTCAATTCAGAATGACTTGTACAAGAATCTGTGGCAATTATGTACCCTGGAAAATCCCAATTAGCATATCACAGCCAGGTGTTAAGGGTGTGATTGGATAGTGGCTAAGAGGTGTTATAGGAACGCCCAGAGTAAGGTGTTAAAACAGCATTGTACATCCGAAAGACCCAATACCAAAACACAAGAAAAGCGACATCATATATGCAGTGCAGTGAAGAATGCTCTGATTTGTATGTGGGGGAGACCAAACAGCAACTGCATCAACGTATGGCCCAGCACAGAAGAGCCAATTCCTCGGGTCAGGACTCAGCCGTGTACCTGCATCTTAAGGATAAAGGACATACCTTTGAAGATTGTAATGTAAACATAGTGGCGAAGGAACGTGACTGGTTCAAGAGAGGTGTTAAGGAGGCCATTTATGTGAAAATAAAGAAACCAAGCCTAAATAGAGGTGGGGGGGTTCGACACCAACTGTCTGCCATGTACAATGCTGTTTTAACACCTTACTCTGGGCGTTCCTATAACACCTCTTAGCCACTATCCAATCACACCCTTAACACCTGGCTGTGATATGCTAATTGGGATTTTCCAGGGTACATAATTGCCACAGATTCTTGTACAAGTCATTCTAAATTGAGAAAGCCAGTCGGATGACTAGCGAAACGTCTTCAAGAACTAAACTTCAAGTCCAGTTGATCTAATTGAATACAACAGATATCTCTATATAGTTCAAACTTAAAGGAACAGTTCACTCAGAAAGTAAACTATTCAATTACTGCATTAATTTAAGAATGGGAGGTAATGGTCAGATTGTGCGCAAGGTAAATTTCTTTACCTTTGTTCCTGGCTTCTGTTAAATTAATTAAAGAATGGGAGGTAATGCATAGCTCCTTTACCTCATAGTAATTGAGGTTGAATAAAGACATGCATCCATCAAGTCCAACATTTTTACCCTCCTTTTTAACCCTACCTAACAGTTCATCCAGGGGAAGGCAACAAACCCCAGCTAAAAAATGTGGAAAAATTCCTTCCTGACTCCAAATGGCAATTGGAAAGCATCCCTGGATCAACCAGAACTGCAGTATATGTATTACAGGGGAAGTTCAGTGCAAATACATATGCTTTTCAGAAAAAAGAGCAGTATTTTTTCTTCCCAATGAACTTAATCTGCCAATTCAGAATTTTGTCTGTGTATAAATAAAGTCAACCGAAATACTGACTTCCTATTTGCAGGACCCCTAGTAGAGACCGTTATGGTCTTGCCTATGACTGAGCACCTGGGTTTATTCAGTTGCTCAGTAGAGATCTGAGCATCTTTGACCCATTCAACAGCCAATCAGTAGAAATGACTGTTAGGAACATTCCAAGGGTTTGGTGCATCCTGGGAAGAAGAAGGACCGTTAGAACCTAAAATGTCAGCTCACTAATGTCAACAGCAGGGAACAGCAAAGGGTATGAAATCAACTGATTTTTCAAAATGGGAGAGAATATTTAGAATAACTAAGAAGGCATTACACAAACTAACAATTTAACAAATATTGATCATTTCCACTGAACTGTCCCTTTAATACCAGTAATTCTCAATATTTTTTAGTTTTAGAAACTTATCTAACTCACTTTTAAAGCTATTCGACGAACTTGCCATTACCACATCTGCTGGAAGACAGTTCCACAGTTTCACCCTTCTCACTGTAAAGAAACCTTTCCTAACCTTAAGATGAAACTTCTTTTCTTCTAATCTTAAAGGATCCCATACTTAAATTAATGCAGTAAAGGATAGGTTCATTTTTTGGAGTGAACCTATCTTTTAATGCATTGTGATGCGGCCTGTTTCTATATATTCTTTTAACTTTTCACATTTGCACCTTTTGTTGCTTGTTTAGGTAGCCTGTTTGGTATCTCCGACTATGCCTGTGGGTGCTGTGGGTAAAATGACCCAGCAGGGGAATATTATGGAATGGGGGTGGCGTCTGTTTTTTTTGTTTGCTTGTAATAAATATTATTTAATTAAAATATTTTTCCTTACATTTTAGCACATCTTTATAGAAGGCACCTTCAAGCAGAACGCTTAAACAGGCTTTAAACAAAAACAAACTTACATTTAATGCAATCTCTAGGGTTGATAAGATAATTGTGAAAACCTTAAATCATTTTTCTCCTGTTATATTGATATTGGCAGTCCTAGTAAATTATATCACTGCAGAAATGCAGTGTCATATTTAGGCATCCAGATTTATTGTGTCCAAAAAAATGCGTATGTATGTGTGTGCATATGTAAAGTATAGTATTGATTTATGTTGGGTACAAGACAAAATATAAAAAATTATAACTGGCTGGTACCCCTATTTTAATATGGAATAGTCAAAATGGATAGATTAGCCACACCTCTCTCACTGCTAAAACCTTTGCATGTGTTTAAACAGGAAGTTTCTGTGTATGAAGACTTCCTGGTGTGGCAGGGCCAGCAGTGTCCATCCACTATGGAAAGGAGCTAGTGTCTAGTGATTGTAGTGATTGTAGTGTGTGTGCGTGCATGGAAATAATCTATAACATTAAATTACTAATTTTATACACATACAGAAATACAAACATTAAATACTCACACGTAAAGAAACAGATTCCCATAGATACACACAAGGGCTCTCTCCCCCAACCCCAAACGCACATATTCCCTTCTAAAATGCAGCCCTTCAAGCCAAATTCAAAGTTTATACTTAAACTTTCTCTTTCTATTTACTTTTACTATTCCATAGAGAAGAGATGGCTTTTAAAGGGCATGTCCACCCCAAAACTAAAATTTAACCCACTATTGACCCCACTCTGTAGTGTATAAAAATCCTTACCTTACATCCCAGCTCCAAATGGTTCTCATGTAAAGTCCCCCCAAAGTTAAAGAAACTGACCACCAGGGAAATTGTTTTCGCCTCTGAGCTGTCCTCTCAGAGGTTTTTGGCTTGCTCAGAGTAGCCCTTCACTTCCTTCCCCCACTCCCTCTCCCTCCCTCTCCCTCCCATTTTTCTCTCCCTCCTCCTAGTGTAAAACCCCTTTCCCACATATGAGTGCTAGTTCCCCCAGCCCCAACAGCAATAAAATATTTGTCAGAAAGTCCCCCGATCTTTACTTACCTTCCCTATCTCCTCCAGCGTTCTGAACTGCATTGCGGTGGAGGAGAGAGGGAAGGTAAGTAACGATTGGGGGACTTTCTTGAAAATATAGCAGTTGGGGCTGGGGGAACTAGTCCAACAACATATCCAAAATCAGCAAAAGGGGTGGACATGCCCTTTAAATATACACTAAATTGAAAAAAATGACTTGCCTTTATCATTTTCTATATTTTTGCTGCTGCCAGGAACTTGATCTCTTTTTGCTCTCAGTGCTCCCTGTCACTAGATCTCCTCATATCCTGTTCACCTCACTCCTAGTTAGTATGCATGTCTCCTCTCTCTGTGCCCACCCCCGCCCAAAAACTAGAGTAGGGAGCATGTGCAGTGGATATGATCTGTGCAATCAAACATCCAATAGCATTCATCTTGTGATTTTGTGTTATAGTGAAAGTGAAACTGCTTTGCTATGGGAAGGTAAGCAGCACTGGGAGCTGTTATCACTGCTTAAATCAAATAGGATTTTCTTTTAGCTGTAGAAGTTTGAAGGGGAGTGTGTGTGTGTGTGTGGGGGGGAACTTTGGAATCGATTTCTTTAGCTTCACATTGGGACCTCAGTAACACAGAAACACACAGCAGCCAATTGGGTGTTAGCTGCAGGCACAGAAAGAGCACAGAGCAATAGATAATGCTTATTACTTTTTATAATCTTAATTAATCTTAACGCTGAATCAATTAGCCATGCAAAGACAGAGAAAAGCTCTGTTTTAAAAGAAAGTTTCTACATGTAGTCTGCCAGGGGGAGGGGTTACGATTGGGGGTTGGTTAACAGTTCTTTACTGACTAGCTCTGTCCCACCCCCTGTAAAAAGTAAAACACCCAGAGAAAGGAAGGTCAGATAAGGGAAAAAAATCAGATTTAAGATTGGTGGTAATTGATCTTAATTACTGTGTGATTAATTGGAAAATGATTTGGCCCAGTTAATGTCCTTAAACGCAGCATTACAATGAGAGTAAAGCATGTAAGCAATTTAAATTGGATATGCACTAGGAATCTGTGTTGTGTGTATATTTCCTTGAGGGCTGGTGGGATTGTAAAATCATAAAGAAAATTGGGTAATTACAATGTACACATTTATTTAAAGAATAATTAAAACAAAAGAACAATTAAAAATCCCACACCAGAAGAAAAGCACAAAATCTTTTCCCATGAAAAATTTCATCCATCATTACATTTTCAGTAGGCCACAAGGGAATACATTTCAAAAGTGATTTTATTTCAGTTATATTATGTAGGGTACAATTCTGTGCACATTTCTTCTCAGATGAAGCATAATGTATTGAAATTATGATTGTGTACAGTACAGCATCTGTAAAATTTAAGTAATTCAAATTAAAACTTGTAAAGTTAACATTAGTGGAAGGCTCTACAGTTGGTATGCCAGGGGCATAAAAAAGGTATGCTACGATTTTGACACAGACATACAATATTGGTCCCTTTTCACCATGGGAACATGTTACCCACAATGGACTCTTCTGATAACCTATTTCTAATGTAAAGAGAAAAAGAAACACATTGGCCTGTGAGGAACCAAGTGAAGAAGCAATGCTCATACTTCTGAAATTATAACTGATGGACTATGGATAGTTTTTTAAATTCTTTACAATGCTGATGATTTCAGAGCTATATTCCAAGATGCTTTTAAAGGGAATGTCCACCCCCAAAATTAAAATTTTCCCCAATACTGGCCCCACTGTGTAGTGTTAAAAAAAGCTTTACCTTACCTCTTTGTTCCAAATGGTTCTCCTGCAATGTCCGTCCAAAGTCCCAGAAAGTGAAGAGTAGGAGCCTGTCTGTGAGTGAAGAGGTTTCCATCTCTTACATTTCCTCTGAGAGGTTTCTGGTTTGCCCACTGGAGCCCTGCCTCCCCATCCTTCCCTCCCTCTTGATCCCTGTTTGCTGCCTGGTGCCCAACCTGTTAATCTTTTTGCTGTAGTGTAGGGGGCCCTACCCCACCCCTAACCACCGTGTTTGTTTACAAAAAAACAAATCAGTAATGTACTTAAGGGAACTGTGGTCCAAAAATGACTTGGCAATGAATGGTAAATTGCTAGGAATTGCTCTCCTGAGAATTTTTGCATTGTATTTTCATTGTTTATTTTGCATAGTTTTGAAGATATTTACATTTTTGTGTGTGATATGGCAGCAGCTATTAACCAAAAACAAACCCCCTTTTTAAAAAAAAAAAAGAAGGAACAGACCCAGAACAGAGTTAAAAAGTAAAAAAAAAGGGGGAAATGCAGTTCTATTCATAGACCTTTAGATACAGGATACTACCAACTATATAAACCTTCTAATATATTATTCTAAAATTGGCTGGCCAGCCACCATCAACACAATAAATCAGTACTTAATACAATCTCGAATTGTTATTATAAAAACAAATTTTTCAATTGTAAGAAACTTATGTCCAAGTCGAGATTAAATGACTTATTGAAATTGTAACACTGTCTCTCAGATAATTAGTAACAGGTAAAGATCAATACTTATCATTCCTGTGTTTCAGAAACCTTTTGTGGTCACACAACTTTCAATAAAGTAGATACTGGGTCGTGACTCTAATGGATCTCTTTTTTTGTGCCTTTATGTACAATAGAGTTCCCCGACAGCTTTTACGGATCCTGCTGCGAGGTCCCTGATTTTTGGGGGGGATTCCCAATCTCTCCACTCCAATACCGTGATGTTGTTGGAATCCACTCACTTTGCGGCTATATATTTGATCCCCGTTCCCTTTTACAGACCTTCTGGTGGTTCGGAGTAACGATGTTGATAATCCTCCGATCCCTTTAACAGACCTTCACACTGGGTCCCTGGTTCGGAGTATCACACAGCCGCTTAGCAGAGTGGTTTTTGGAGTTAGAGGCAAACTTCTTTTATGGGTCCGTTATCAGGTCTCCAGTTCAAACTGTTTGAGTTCACTTTTTAAAATAGTACATAGTCAGCTTTTTGGTCACAGTCCCATGTGTGAACGATAGATATAATCATGCAGGCAAACAGTTTTTAGCCAGCTATTCCGCCGGGGTGATCAGACCCGTTTGACTTAGCGGTTCCCGGAACACGCTCACCTCCGACCTTCACCAATGACGTCAGCCACCCAGAATATGCAGCTGACGTCACCCCAATCCATATTAACCCTATCTGACTTTTCCATATTGCTATTATCTATAAAACTATTATTATTAGAGACCACATTACTATACTTAGCTACTACCGATGAAAATATGATTAATATCTATTTTAACTGTTGATGATCCTCTATAATTATTTCACAAAATCTACCTTGATAAACCTTAATGACTCCCCCTAAAACATCAATTTAACAACATGAAAAGAAATATGTTCCTATATATTATTCCTTCAATAAAAATGCTGCAATCTCAATCGCTTCATTCAACCCTTTAGGTTGAGGGAATGGATAGGAAGGAGACCAACATTTACTTACAAAAGGAAGAGTAAGCTAAAAGAAATAGTAGCACCTAGCCAACTGAGGGTGGATGGAGATGATATTAAACAGAAGAGGAAAGGGATGACAATATGTGGATCGTGTATTAATTGCAAATATATGAGTGTGGGGAAAAAAGGAGGATATATGTTTGACTGTAAATCAAAGGGAGTAATTTACCAAATTGTTTGTCCATGTCACAGGGTCTTCATAGGGAAAACTGACAGGATGGTCAGTACTCGTATTAGTGAGCACAGAATTTGTATAAAGAGAGCACTAGACAAGAAAAATAAAAGTTTATCTAATTCATATATATATGAGCACTATTTAAATCATCACAAAGAGAGTTTTGAAGGTAGTCACTATAAGGTACTAGATGGTGTTGAATCCAAGGGGAGAGGGGGGAACCTGAGTAATGCGTTGATTAGAATGGAGCAGAGCTATATATATATGAGTATGACTCACTTAAACCTAAAGGGTTGAATGAAGCGATTGAGATTGCAGAATTTTTATTGAAGGAATAATATATAGGAACATATTTCTTTTCATGTTGTTAAATTGATGTTTTAGGGGGAGTCATTAAGGTTTATCAAGGTAGATTTTGTGGAATAATTATAGAGGATCATCAACAGTTAAAATAGATATTAATCATATTTTCATCGGTAGTAGTAGTAGCTTAGTATAGTAATGGGGTCTCTAATAATAATAGTTTTATAGATAATAGCAATATGGAAAAGTCAGACAGGGTTAATGGATTGGGGTGACGTACCTTTAAGGGGGAGGGTCAGATGTAATGTAAGGGGAGGTAACCAGCTATATAAACTGTGGTAAAGAAACAAAATGGTTGATAATACTTTTCGCCTGATGAAGCCTATATGGTGAAACGCGTTGCGATTGTTTATATCCAGTGTCCAGTAACTTTGATCTCAAAGAATTCGATAGAAGTGCAGGCATGGACTATTCACTAAGGAAACGGTCAGCTGCATATTCTGGGTGGCTGACGTCATTGGTGAAGGACGGAGGTGAGCGTGTTCCGGGAACCACTAAGTCAAACGGGTCTGATCACCCCCGCGGAATACCTGTCTAAAAACTGTTTGCCTGCAAGATTATATCTATCGTTCACACATGGGACGGTGACCAAAAAGCTGACTATGTACTATCTTAAAAAGTGAACTCAAACTGTTTGAACTGGAGACCTGATAACGGACCCATAAAAGAACTTTGCCTCTAACTCCAAAAACCACTCTGCTAAGCGGCTGTGTGATACTCCGAACCAGGGACCCAGTGTTAAGGTCTGTAAAAGGGATCGGAGGATTATCAACATCGTTACTCCGAACCACCAGAAGGTCTGTAAAAGGGAACGGGGATCAAATATATAGCTGCAAAGTGAGTGGATTCCAACAACATCACGGTATTGGAGTGGAGAGAATGGGAATCCCCCCAAAAAATCAGGGACCTCGCAGCAAGATCTGTAAAAGTTGTCGGGGAACTTTATTGTACATAAAGGCACAAAAAAAGAGATCCATTAGAGTCACGACCCAGTATCTACTTTATTGAAAGTTGTGTGACCACAAAAGGTTTCTGAAACACAGGAATGATAAGTATTGATCTTTACCTGTTACTAATTATCTGAGAGACAGTGTTACAATTTCAATAAGTCATTTAATCTCGACTTGGACATAAGTTTCTTATAATTGAAAAATTTGTTTTTATAATAAAATTCGTGATTGTATTAAGTATTGATTTATTGTGTTGATGGTGGCTGGCCAGCCAATTTTAGAATAATATATTAGAAGGTTTATATAGTTGGTAGTATCCTGTATCTAAAGGTCTATGAATAGAACTGCATTTCCCCCTTTTTTACTTTTTAACTCCGTTCTGGGTCTGTTCCTTCTTTTTTTTTTTTTTTTTTAAAAAAGGGGGTTTGTTTTTGGTAAATTTTTTCTAGACGCTCCTATTGGAATAGTTGTTGATGGTCTGATTGGGATCCAGACTATCACCTTGTGTTCATTATTTACTACTGAATTAGAAAGGGAGAGACTATTATTTATCTATGGTATATATTTGATATGGCAGCAGCATCACCAGGTCCCCTGCACTTCCTGCTCTGAAACAATGTCAGTCAATCTGCCCTGTGTCTCCTCCTCCCCTTTGCAGCCCCCCTGGTCCCTCCCACTCATGGACCCCATGTGGCCCCGCCCACCAATGGGTGTCATGACCCCGCCCACTCATGGGCGCATAAGCCCCACCCCCTGCACATGAGCCCCACCCACTTGTGGTGCATAAGCTCCACCCACTCACAGCGCATAAGCCCCACCCACTCGCTGCACATATGTCCTGCCCACTTGCGGGTGCCATGGGCCACTCACATAGTGGGAGAGAAGGGTTGTAGATTTCCTTACCTTCTCTGTCAGGACTTCACACAGCAGAGAGGAGGAGGGACTTCCTGTCTCCCTCACACACTGAGGGAGTCTGAGGCTGTGCTCGCCGGCGGCACTGTGCAGAAGAAGCCTTAGGAATGTCACATGTCAGCCTCCCACCCATTAACTTTCTGGTCAGTCATTTCTTTATATCTTGGGCTGTGGAGCACGTATAAAGGTGGATGATGGCTTGTTTGATGATGGTAGGAAACTGGCCTTTCATTTAAACTCAACTTGTTTGGAGACCACAGTTCCCCTTTAAAGAGCTTCATTTTCCCCCCCCAAGTTTTCAGGAAATGAGCATAATCTTTACATAGATGGCTCTTTTTTGCCACCCGCTCTATCATAGGAAGGATAAAAATATCTTTTAACAAGTGATATAACAAATGGATTACACAAGTTAACGAGAAAGTAATAATAGCCTTTTAAAATGTAATGCTTTGTGTCTGTTATATTACCTCATTAAAAGAAGAAAGGTGATCCTGGGGTCTGCAGGTTTGCTTAAAGGGCTATTATACCCTTACCTAGGGTAAGGACTTAAACCACTAGGTCCTCACCCCTGGGTTCTCTTTATAGATTCTATAAAGAGCCGTTAAAGACCACTTGTCTAGCACTCCCACAGTCTAGACCTGTTTCCAGACCAACAGGAAGGCATGCTCCTTGCAGAGCCCATCTTTACATTGGCCCAATCTTGGTACAGTCCTGGAAGTGGGGAAAAATTGATTCCAGAAGGAGGCCAGATTGTTATGGAAAGTATAGAGAGAACCAGGGGTGAGGACTTAGACAGCGGCACGAATATCTCAAGCTATTGACCACTGACCAGCAGCTGAGTGGCTGGGCTTAAACTACTATTTAACATTAGCTAATAGTCAATAGTGATGTAGAGGTATATCATGGAGTTGATTTAACCAGAGCTGCACAACTGCTGGTGAATCACACTAGGGAGACCTTTACTATAGCAATTTTGGCTCCCATGCAGTAACCGGTGTGGCCTTGTAATGCTTTGTACCACTTGTAAAGTATAGTTGTTTTCCCATCTTTGTTGTTTTCCCAAGTATAGTTGTTTTATAGTTATTACCCAATGTTAAGGATCTCAAATGTGGAGAAACAAACTGAGCATCGCACTCCAAAAGCAAATTAAAATTTAAATAAGTTACTAACATCAAGAATACACTATGTTTGGGTGTGTGTGTGTATGTGTGTGTGTGTGTGTGGGGGGGGTAATCGGTGCCCCCTTCCTCAGGTGATGCAAGTATAACAGTGACATAGGTTAAATAACAGTTTAACATCATTTGATCAACACTGTAGGAGGTCCTTCATTTATATATAAAGTGCCAATGATTACATAAAGTGCATAGATATAGTGTGAATAAGTCATCAAATACTTAATTTTATCAATCTAAAATTAATCCATATTTTACAATAAAAGGATATAATGTACAGGACACTAGAGTGAAACTGTGATAGTATAAGCCAGTGACAATGTATTTATATTCAAATTGTGATATAAAAACATAATAGTAAAAATATAATAAGATTCTAATCATATTATTTTATTGCCATAAACAGGGGTGGGTATTTGTAACCTATTGTATTGTGAATGCCAATTCATTGTTTAGGTAACTCCTAATTAAAGTTTTGCGTATTGTGGCAACAGTGGAAAGGTCAATTCTATCAATTTTCCAGGAAAGACTGAATTCTATCAGGGTTATTCAATAAAAGTTCTTATCATTTAAAATGGTGCTACTTTTGCCCCAACCAATCAGATGTTAGCTTTCAAATGTCATAAAATATCTGATGGTTTGGGCAAAAGTAGCACCATTTTTAACAACAAGAACTTTTGTTGAATCTCCCTTAATGGGTTGAATCGGGAATTTCAATATCAGTGTTTAGTTTCTAGAAATAATAAAAGCCTTCATAAATTTTAGTCACTGTTCCATATAATAGTGCACTTTGCCTGAGGACTGTGTTTGGTTTGAGAGTAATGGAACTGTCTAGACCATCTCAGGCGCTTCTCAAACAATTTTTCTTTTGTTTAATTTCAAGCAGAATAGATTTACTATTTGTGTTAATATGAATATGTGTAAAGGTGTGTATATCTCTTCTCCAATATTTAAGCTGAATAAAGTGATTAATCTTCTCATGGGAGAAAATTTTTATTATGACACCTCTAATGTATGCCTTATGTGCTGCCCACTACCAGGCAACTGATATATCTGGGGTGTCATTTAGGGGGAACTGGTTCAGGACGGGGATTGTAGCATAATTATTATTAATGGTGTACAGTCTGTTATCCACTACACCAACCGTGATCTGTATTCTACACTCAGAATCATCCTTTATCAACTCAATGGGGCATATTTATAAAAGAGCGAAAAGTAGCGAAATGTTTTCGCATTCGCTTTTCGCATGGGTTTTCGCCAAAAAGACAGTTAACGCTATTTATAAAGGTAGCGTTAACGAATGGCGAAACCGTTTCCGCGAGCTATCGCTAAACCCTTTTCGCCTTACTTCGCAATGGTAATTTTAGCGAAAAGGGAGCGAAAAGGCATAACGCGATTTATAAAAGAGCGAAAGGTGGTTTTTGCGTTAAAAAGAGCGAAAGATTAGCGCGACCCTGAAGGTGGTGAAAAGTCATTGTTTGAGCGAAAAGGCATTCTAATGGGTAATATGCCTTGAAAAGTGAACGCGCATTAGAAGGGCGACCGCGCATTAGAATGTAATATGCCTTGGAAAAGCGAACGCACATTAGAAAGGCGAACGCGCATTAGAATGTAATATGCCTTGGAAAAGCGAACGCACATTAGAAAGGCGAACGCGCATTAGAATGTAATATGCCTTGGAAAAGCAACGCGCATTAGAAGGGCGAATGTGCAGTGCAAAAGAAAATTGTATTCCAATTGAGAAATTCTAAGAAGATTGACTAAATAAGACATGGCTGACTTCTTGGTAAATGTGAGGTGGCCATTTTTAACTTGACATCATTTACTAGTGGGCTTTTCTGGTTTCGAATGGTTTTCGCAATGCAGTCTTAGATGCGTTAAGTTTTCGCTGTGATACTTTTCGCTCTTTATCGCCTTTTTCGCTCTTTATCGCCTTTTTCAGCCGCGAAGTGTGTTTTTTTCGCTTTTTTATAAATAAGGCGAAACGAAGCCCCAAATGGCGCTATTTTCGCTGCGATGTGCTGCGCTAATTATTTGGCGAAAAAGACAATCCTTTATAAATATGCCCCAATGTCTATTTAAATGGAGTTATGGAATAGAGTAGCTACGGTAGTGGGAGTTTAAGAAATGGCAGTGGATCTACTTAAAAATGAGCCTCCTGAAGAAACTCTCAGGGTTATCCAATAAAAGTTCTTATCGTTAAAAGTGGTGCTAATTTTGCCCCAACCAATCAGATGTTAGCTTTCAAATGTTAAATAATATCTTATTGGTTGGGGCAAAATTAGCACCATTTTTAATGATAAGAACTTTTATTGAATCTCCCTGTCTCTGTCTTAAATATGCTAACTGGATTCCAGTCCTCGTCGATTATTGGATTTGTTTGTAAGGTGCCTAATACTATGTAGTGTTGCATAGGGGAGGGTAGTGGCCTTACTCTGTTATTCCTGGGCATCTGGTCCTGAGAGGGAATAAGTATAGTCAGTGGTTTTTGGACTTGTTTTACCTATATCTTTTTCATATGGACACTGCAATTTTGGATGGACTTTATACACATTGATTATGTTATAAGTATAATTGTTATTACTTGCTTTGTACATTGCTATTTTTGGTACAATTGCACTTTTAGATGTAACAGAAGTAGCTTAAGTGGAACACAAGTTTTATTTACATGAGGGCACCTTGTGATCCTGTTTTAGGGCTAGGCAACCCTAGCGAGATTTCTTACACGCTTATTACAATGTGATCCGTTTTCTGAGCACATGCAATCAGCAATCTTTTGCGAATCTCGTGCTCTGATAATGCAAAATAGCATGGATCTTATCGTAAATTGATGGTAACGCATGTTAAATGCATGTCAATGTTTGCATGCTTTTTAAACGTGCTACTGTACTTTCCGTTGTAGTGTGACCTCAGTCTTATTGCGATTATTGATTCTTACAATCATCATTTGTACTGATTGTTATTGGGACCCACCCTGTGGAACACAAGTTGCTAAAAATAAACTGCTCCATAGTGTGTGTGTTGGGGGGTTATCATTAGAGGTGGTTTATGCTGAGATGCTCCAGCTCACATGTCCATAAACACTATTACATATTATACAGTAAATTAATTATTCACAAAGAAGCATTTCTGCTGATTCCAATCTTATAAGAGCACACAAAAAGTGTGCAAAATGGCATAAAAAACACGACCAAAACTATATAAAATACAAAACCGATAGGTCTTTTACAAACCCAAAATGAAAATAGCATTCAAAGAGAATGTCTCATATCAGTATTTAGTAACTGGAGATAGTAACACAAGGGGGTGTTTTCACACCATTGAGCTAGGTAGGAAGAGAGAAAGGAGTGGGTGGGAAAATGTATGGAATGGTGATGGGTAGGTTTAGGAGAGGAGGAAGGTAAGATTGGATTGTTCAGTATAATGGCAAGCCACTTTATTAAATCAGATGTAAAAGTTAGTTAATTCTATTAACAGGAGCAAATCAATACAATAGGTTAATTACCTTAAATTTAAAGGCATAGAAGGAGTGACAGGAGCTAACACTCATATGTTACATCTGATGTAATTCAATATTCCCCAATCCGGCATGGGAAGTCAGGAGTGCATTTCCCCCCAAGTCCACAGAGACATCCCTGATTTACATGGTGGGGTTTTTTTCTTTGGGGCTGACCAATGACCATTCTTATGTTTATCAGATTGAGAGAGAACAAGGCCTATGTGAAGGTACAGGTTTTTTTTAAATAGCTGTAGTCCATCAGATTGGGTTTCCACAGAGTAGGGTTTTTTTAAATAGGTAAACTACAGTTTAAGGGGATATCCCCATTTGTTTCTCATGTTCCATTTAGCCAACGTGGTAGTAAGTGGCCTATGCTCCCTTTGCCACATTGTGGCCACATTGCATGCAATGCACTTTTTCCGTTTTCTGAGCACATGCAATCTGCATTTTTGTGAATTGCATGCACTCCAATTATGCAAAATAGCACAAATCTTACTGTAAATGGATGGTAATGCATGTAAAACACGCGTCAATGTGAGCATGCTTTTTACAAGTGCCGCTGCTGTTACTGATTATTTCAATCATCTTTTGTGCTGATTTTTATTGTGTGAGTGGAGGACCCATCCTGTGTGTGTTTGGGGTTACCATTAGTAAGTGGACTATGCTCCCTTTGCAAAAGTGGATAAGAAAAATATCTGCCAAACTTTGGATCCTGGAACCATCAAATTTCAATGATTCAATTTGATGCACTTGTCTTAGTACTTTTTTCTTGGTAGCATAATAGTTGAACTTAAACACAATGTCCAGGGGGTTTGGTTCTAAGGGGTTTCGCTAAGGGGCTCCTCTGGAAGATGCTGGTGTATGCTGGTGTAAGATAGTTATAATTACTTCTTTGACGTCTGTAGAGGTCTCGGGGACCACTCTGCACCTATCATTTGAGCACCACAATTGGTTCAGTCCTCTATTGTTTGGAAATGTGTACAGTGTGGTGATCTGTGTCTTCCTAAACTTGCTGTAGTGATTAGGTGATGTCATCTTGCTTGGTCTCCATTTAATTGGTTGCTAATATCCATATTATCAGCCTGGAGTGGAGCCAACACACCTGTAAGTTCCTGCTTCATCTCAGAGTGAAATTGCTCTAGCATTTCCTCCTGGGAATTAGAGTCAGGTGTGGGGGTGGGGGCTGGAAAGCTGCAAAGCTGGCTTGTACCCAATTAATTTAAGCCCCTCCATTTGATGGAGGAGCCCCTGAAACAGCTAGACGGGCTTTGTTGCCTGTGTATAGCCTCCCTTTGGGGACATTGTGTGGAGAATGACCGAGTCTGGGCAATTGTGATCTGCTTAATGAGATAATCTGGAAACTTTAGGATGAGTTTAAACTGGAACTCAGGGAGGTAATGGAGACAAAACTTGTGCATCTGCCATGATCAGCTGTTCTCGAGCACCACGAATATGCTACTTCTGACCTCCCTGGGTGGCCATTTTAAGGAGGGGTGAGCTATCAGTCTCTGCACAATTGCCACTTTGACAGCTCACCCCTCCTGCAAATGGCCACTGCTCTCTTCACTGAACAGAAGCGACTATCTTCCATAATCTTAAGAGATTTAGTAAATAGTCACACTGGGAGTATACACAATTAAAAGAATGAGTTTTTAGGCTCACCACTCCTGGAAATAGCCACCCTTTATGAATATTACAAATATTTTCTATGCTGTTAGCCTGTGTGGAATTAAACTGGCTCCTTTTTATTGGCTCAATTCAGATTTTAAATATATTATGATAAAGAATTATAACTGTATTAGAGGTGGCCCCGTTTTTGGCAATTCTACAAACTTTCCCCTGTGTACTGTAACCCCCTGCAATGCTGTGTGGCTATTTAAGTGGTCTTTAAAAGTTGGAAATAAACTTCTAATTCGGGTGCCGCCATCTGGGTAAACCACAGTTCCATTTTTGTGAAAAAAACTACAATGCTGCATACAACTGTACCAAGTTAGTGACATCAGGTTTCATTTTAATTGGCTGCTCGAAAGTACAGGGGCAGGTGAAGAGGCATGGCTTTACTAGGAGGCGTGCCTTGTAGAGCATTGGCGTGCCTTGAAGAGGAGGGGTGCACCTTGAAGAGGAGGCTTGAAGACTTGTCTGGCGGAATGGCACAATCGTATTGGATGAAACAGATTCAATGTTACATGAAGGGATAAGGGAGGGTTTCCAGTGAATCTCTTTCAAATACCTAAATGAGGATGCAGCTGTGGGAGGAGCATGGGAAATATCGCCATTTTAAAGACATCCCACCCATTTACTTTTTAAAAATGCTTCTCAGGACTGTTTCTTTCTTATTTTGAATTTTTCTTTCTTATTTTGAATCTCAGGACTGTGTGAGCAGTTTTTATTATTGATAGATGCTAGCTGGATCATGGGAAAGGTAGGATGATGGCTATTTTTCATGATCTGCATTGTATGAGGACCACAGTTCCCCTTTAATAAAAAGTTCTTCTAACGTGAGTTTTCATTAGCATTTATTATTCCTTTATACTGGGCAAATTTAGAAATCTGAAATTTCAAATCTATTTTTTTATTTTGAAATGTATTTAGACTTATTCATGTTTAGCAGGTTATTTATGGAGTGTTCTTATCCCAAAGGTTAAGATCACTTTGCAATTCTTTTGTTTTATTCTAAATATAGAGATAAAATCCAAGATATGGCAATTAATGCCATAAGAAAAAGTGAATTAAATGAGTCATCTGTTTATTTTTTCTATTTTGTTAAAATACATAATGTTGAAAGTACAATTTAGCAACATGAATTAATTTGTAAATTGCTAACCGAGCAATGATGGGATTAAAGCACAAAATATCCTACAACTCAGCAAATGGCTTAGCATTAAGGTCAAAAAGCAACATTGTTTTTTAGCAGCATTTCATATTAACATTTAGGCTCATCAAAAAGAAACCTTTCACAATTTGCTTTTTAAATGAATCAAGTTCATTTAGGGCACATCATCATTTTAAATGTCAAATGTTCATTTATACGCTGTATGATACCTAAATTGTGTAATTTAAAGGTACAGTGTTGCAATGGACTGAACTTTGATTTACACTGTATATCCCATTTACATTTTCTGTAGCCCTGTTATTAGTTTTTTTTTTTAGTAAAGATATAAACACAGCAGATTGTTTAGTGTTTAGGGGATGTTGATGTGTAGTAAAGTTAAAATTATGCTGCAACATATTCAACAATGTTCAGAAACATACCCTCCAACATTTCCCAATCACTTACAGAAACAACAAAGTGCAGAACTGGAGGATAATCAAGATAATAAAGTTTAAAGGAGAGCTAAACTCCACCCTCATAAGAGAAAGAACATCTTTTAGAAAGAACGGCCTCTTTAAAATATGTTGATATAGCATACTTTGTCATATGAATTCCTTACTGTATGCCTGCTATGCTTCTGGAGGCCTCATGGAAACTGAGCAATTTAGAAACCTGTACTGAGCAGGTACTGAGCCTGGGCATGCTCAGAAGAGGCAGATAGGGGATTAACATTCAGTCATTGGCTGTGATGTCAACTGTCAAATCCATAACTGACAGTTACTAACTGGAAGAACCTGGAAGCAGAAACGGGAAACAGGACATTGTGCAGGATTTCAGGTTAGACTTATATATTTCAGATTTCAAACTATTACTGTTTAGTATTTTGGGGGGTGATTTACCTGTATGTAAGTTTTCATTTTAGGGCTGGACTTGCCCTTTAATTTTTTTAATCCTAATGTGAAAGCTTTTCTCCCCAGAACACCTATACAACTGAAAGATTCTTCTCTAGTTATTTGCATTTAGTAGATATAAGTAATAGATTCTGTAACAAAGGAGGCTTCCCTGTTGTTGCCAGTACAACTCATAGCCCATGTTGGCTTCAAAGAGCCACGCCCCCTGACCCCAGTATTCAAGTCTCTATGCACAAAATTTTTAGCTTCTCTTTCTAGTGAAAGATAAAGTTTCTACATGTACACATGGTCAATATTGAGTTGCTGGTGGCGCATCATGTAAAAGCCGTGATTTTAGGAACAAACAGACCAAGAAGTCACAAGTTCTAATCCCTTAGTTAACTTATATTATAGTCTACTGCCTGAGTTTATTGCTTTCTTGTTTGTTTGTTTCTGTGTTTCTAGAAAAACAAAGTTTCTACATATGTACAAACTTTGTATATAGCAGTTCTGTTATTTATTTACCTAACAGCGTGAATTGCTGACAGTCTTCCAGTAGCAATACAGAATAGTGAGCTGATTTTACTGCCATTTACTTAAATGTACGACTATTGATTGCAAGTTCACTGGTGGTGTGTACTGCTAAAGTGCTGGGTTAGGAATCAGACTATTGGGATACAGGTTCGATTCCCCATTCTCCTTTTTTTGTTTTTATTATGTGTCTAGCAAAAGATAAAGACTCTACATGTAATACTCATTTGCTTATTATCTCCTGTGGCATAGAGGTAGAAAGCTTTCTTTTTAGAAAGACACAGTTTAGAAGATTGCTGGTTTGATTCCCCATACTTACTTTTATTTTTTGCTGAAATGTTAAATGTTCTGTTTCTTTCATCCATGCTAGCAAAGACATACACTGCAAAGATTACTTTTCTTTTTTGTATTAAAAGCAAAGGAATTTATCATTGTTAGGGATAGGAGCATTTGTAATGTGTTTACACAAAAACTGCACTGAAATCTGTGTTCTGTGTCAGAGGGAGGGATCTCTGAGGATTAGCTGTCAGCTTCCAGGAAGCAAAACTGCAGTTTCCTGTGAAGCGTACTGCGTACACTTAGCTGGGTGTTCCCAGAAAAGGTGAATTATGGGAGCTGACCATTTGTACTCACAGGTTATTCTCATAAATCATCCAGCATCCACAGCAAAGGGAGAAATGAGACACAGCTTGTTGTGTGTTTGTGAATGTGCTCTGTCTATTGGGACAATATTGTCTGCCTATCCTCACTCTCCGCTGATTCACTCTAGGTAGTGGGTGGGTATATAAAGTCAAAATGAGGCCATACGAACTGTGCTATTGATGAAGTCTGGTGCAATAGACATAAAGCGTCTGGCTGTTTTTTAACTGCTCCCGCTCTACACTTCTGGACTACTAATATATCCTTATCGTATTCCTTCATTTTGTCATGATAGCCCTATCAGTATAAAACACATGTGTGTATTGTGCAGTGTCTATATCCCTTTTGTGACATACATACATTCTCTGTGTCATGTATATATATAAGAATGTCATGGAATGAGTCTTGGGTAGCTTTGCGATATGCCGGTATATCAGTTTATTACTTATCATATGACTATGTCATGGAAGTGTGTGAGTGGGTTGTGTTTTTAATTATGCTATTTTGTACTTGTATATAGTATCTCTCTCCCAATATGTAATAAAGGATGTGCTGCATGTATAAAGCAAATCAAGGGGTGTGCCAGTTGTTTATTCACTATAGTTTTCTTTTTTTGATTTTTATATTCTGATTCTTTGTGGGTGGAGCACCACCTTTATATACTAACATATACTCCTATCTTAGCTAGTGCCCTTCTGCCTATATCTTTTCTTTCTCAAAAAGACATCTACGCCAACAGTACTGTAAATGCAGTAACATTTCAATCGTTTTTCTTCAATCTAAAAGAGTGGTTGAAAGGTTGTGGATTCTAGGGTACTGCTAAAATCCTGGAGGGGTTACTGACGTCCTCTCTGGATGTATCCGGAGATAACTCCAATGATGAGACACACACAAGATAATGTGGTATTCAAGAATTGTATGTTTATTATGGCACAACACTTTTCTTATAAAGGCACAGCATTAGGTGTTGTCAAACATATGCAGAAGTATAATTACAATTATAATAAAGGTCATACAAGCATACATTACAGGATAGTTTTAGCCTGGGGGCAGAGTAAAGGAATGTGTGAAGGCGAGTGATTTCTACAAGGTCCTCTGGTGAGACAAGGTCCTCTGCTAACTGTCTTTAGTTCCCTTTAACATATTTGTAAAGGGTTATCATATTCCCCCCCAAACACTCATTTTACAAGAGTAAACAAACCCAAACTTTGATAATCTATCTTCATAAAACAAATGCTTGATAAGTTTAGTAGCACTTCCCTTTCTATTTCAATAATATTCCTTCTGTGGATTGGTGCACAAAAATGCATTGCATACTCAAGATGAGGCTTTACAAGTCCTGCCCCTGGCTAGTGTCAATCTCAAAGGATGTACTCAGCTAGAAACATATGTTCTCATTTGCCAGTATCCGGACACAAACCTGGAGGGGGCAAATAACCCTCTGGACGGGATTTTTGTCAGCTCTAAGGTAAGCCCAGTGGTAAGGACCTAGCATTTTACCTAAGCATTTTATTGGTTTTATTAGAATAGGGAGATGGGGAAATGTATAATTGCCATTTAAAGGGGAACTGTGGTCCAAAAATGGTGGTCCAAATCCCCTGCACTTCCTGCTCTGCAACATGTGACAGTCCATCTTCCCCATGTCTCCTCCTCCCCTTGCAGTCCTCCCTTCCCCGCTCCCCTTGCAAGCCCCCCATGGCCCCATCCCTTGCAGCCACCTTGGCCCCTCCCACTTATGGGCCCCATGGCCCCTCCCCTTGCAGCCCCCCTGGCCAATTCCTTTGCAGCCACACCCAGCCCCGTCCACTTGCAGGCCCTGTGGCCTCTCCCACACTTATACCTTAGACCCATGCCCCCTACAGAAAACTGTGTAAAAACAGCCTTTACAGAGTCAGAATCATCAGTTTCAAACTTTCTGTCTGAGTCTGGCCCTAAGGTATGAGTGGGGGAGGGATGATGAGGAGGATAGGGTGTGTAGATTCCCGTAAATTTTCTCCTGGTATCATCACACAGAAGGGAGGGACTTCCTGTTTCCTTCACACACTGTGAAGTATGAGGCTGTGCTCACCGGCAGCGAGGTGGAGGAGCAGCCTTTGAAATGTTATCTGTTATCCTCACACCCCTTAACTTTCTGATCAAAGATTTCTTGATCTCTTGGGCTGTACAGCATGTAGAGAGGTGGTTGATGGCTCATTTTAAAGGTATCATTGTCTAATGCACAGTTTCATTTTTAAATGTGTGGTCAGATTAAAAACGATTCTCCGGATTATTTAAAATTTTGTGTATTAGAACAAATAAGCAAACTGCCCAGAGGTGGTGACAGAGTCATTAAATTAAGACAGCGTGAAGTAACCTGGATAGACAGACATGATACTTTGTAAACCAAAAGACCTAAATAAAGATTATGATGTATTTGTAAATTTATAGTATGGCTTTAAGAGAAATTAGACCTGTTTCTTTAAGATGTATTGGATCTGGTAGTTGATACCATGTGATTAATTAGTCTGATTATATGACTAGTCTAGTTGTTAAAGGTATGTGCTTGGGAAATTGTACTTGTTAAAGCTTCACTATGTTGACAGTTTGTTTCCATTTGTGGATGTTTTTGACACATTATAGTGACACTTTCTTGCTTATCTTTACCTTTGCTGCTGTAGTGACACTGGGGAACTTTATTCTGTTTAGTCATGATGGAGTTAAAGGGTTTTGTTGTATCGCTCTGTTTCGAGACTTCCAGGGGTGTGGCTTCTTCACACTCCCCTTTCCTGTTATTGGCCATTAGCGATTCACGAGTGTGGGGTGTGGAGTGTGGTGGTGGTGGGTGGTTTAAGGAAGTTGTGTGGCTTTGTTCATATGTTCTAATGATGATCTGTGAGTTGGATTGAAACATGTAAACCTAGAAATAAAAGTTTGTTGATTTTTTCGCAAGACCCGAGAGTGCGTCCCTTTTGAGAGAGCTTGCATATCGTATATATATATTATACAGCAACAGGTTTATCAAAACCCTCAATAGGCTACGTTGTCATGCTTCCTGCACTTAACATGGGACTTGTAATCAAAGACACTTGACTGAGGTATGCTTCAACATTACAGCCTGTCAGCCTTCTCCCAAACATCCTTTCTGATTAGGCCCCCCATAATGGACCACATTGAATCATTAGTTTGAAATTATTTATCACAGCTTTATTTTCAATTTGCAAACAACAGCCAAATTGTCAAAGATCCAAACTTGTCATTTTAAAACTTGAACTATATTAACAAAACACCACTGGATCCCTGTCAGTCTGCCCTTTAATAAGTAGCGTATCGTATATATATATTATACAGCAACAGGTTTATCAAAACCCTCAATAGGCTACGTTGTCATGCTTCCTGCACTTAACATGGGACTTGTAATCAAAGACACTTGACTGAGGTATGCTTCAACATTACAGCCTGTCAGCCTTCTCCCAAACATCCTCCCAAACATCCACTAGCTTCCCAAAGGTATAGGTGGCATGTTCCCTTGAAAAAGAGCAGCTGGTCCCGAATCCTGTGTAGAACAAATCCCCATCATATTCCAAATTTCCGTGCCTAATCACTAGAGCTCCATTTGCTCAAACAAGTTTTGAAATTGCCCAATTAATTGTAGGAACCTTTTAAATCAATTTTTGCAGAATATTTTTGACCATATCAAGAGCACACTTGGATGGATCAATGGATCAAAGTCTGAGGAAATCTGGCATTGGACACTGCACAAGATCATTACCACCCAGATACACTAAGATGACATCAGGGGGATAGCCACTGGCACTACCACATCCCATCTCAAACCCCCTCCTCCATTCCCACTGAATTGATATTTTGACTTCAGAAAAACCCAGCTGAGCACCATTGGGCCTAACCGAAGCTTTTTGTTCTATCCAGTAAACAAAGACGTGCCCAATCACCCAGGCCTGGCATGTGAATGAATCTGTATAGAAGTAGACCATAATAATTCACCAATTCTGTCAACAAACATTACAACTCTTTTACATTTCTACCCTGTTGGAAGTAAAATAAAACTGGAATCTTATGGATTCCCACCTACCCATTGTTTTGATCACTTCTGGCCCCAAACCCCATCTGACTGCCTTCGTAGCTGCCCTTATACTGAATGAGTAACCCCATTTTCCTTGAGCACTAGGCCAATGGTGTTTATATTGTAGATCTTTTAAATACAGAAACTGAAAGCTAGACAAGCTTTAAAGTCTTTAAAACACTTAACTGGACATGTTTTAGATCCAGCCACTCCATGCAAATGATCAGTAAATATACCCTTTCCCTTCTTAATCTTAGGTTTTCTTATGCTCAGGAGCGCTCCCAAAAAAGAAACCCACATCCTGTTTAGCATGCTCCTTCTCCTGTTTTGTTTTTCGATATTAATTCTGCTATTAATAGCTCTTTAAAAAGCCCATAAAAAAAACTCTTTAAAAAAACGAGCCCGCTTGTCAAATCTAAACAAAGCCTATTCAAAAAGTGCAAAATTTTGCCTATGCTGTTCATTTGCTTCTTTCAATCAGTTGTTTTTTACTGGTCAACTCCAGTTAGAAAACAATTAATAATGTCTGATTGGTTGCTGCAGTTTAAGAACAAGGCCAAAAGTTTGCACTACGAAAGAACAGGTATAACACCTGAGTATTAATTTCTCAAGTAAATAGTATTGTCAAGTGGTCATTTGGAAAAACAGAAATAAATTTTGATATTTTGAGCAATTCAAATTTAGCAGATCGCTCAAAATATTGACCCTGTGAATGGGGGGGCTTAAGTTTGGGGTACAGATAGAGTGATACAAATTCTTTCATATAATTGAATTTCAAATTTTGTTGTGGGTAAAAGGCAAAAAATTATAAGCTTGATGCTTTAAACACAGTTGATGAAATTAAGGATCACAAGCTCATTTATGCCAACTGTTAACAATCATTCAGTTGAAAATTTTGTAAACAAATGATTGACTAAAGTTGGGTACACACACTAATGATGAAGGGATCAAACGGTATCTTCCTGTTATCATTAGTGTGTGTAGTGCATAACCGAGCACTCCCGATGCCCACAAATGTTCACTGCCACCCTTGCGATCACTCAGCAATGCCTGAAAATTTCCCTCGGCTGTGGTCATTTCCTTTTACTTAAAGTATAGGGAATCGGCTGCGGCTAAGAGAAATGTGTAGTCTTGCTTTACACAGGAAGAACGCTTGGGACTGTGTGATCTTGCAGATTCTGTCATATTTTAAAGATATGCAGTTTGTGTACCAAGCTTTAAATGTTAAATAAAAATGGCATGGCTAGTAAATCTTACTAATAAAGAGAGAAAGACATTAATAGACTTATGCTGGGTACATTCATTAATGACAAAGGAATGATTCCTTTGTTGGTGTCGGGAATGATCGTTACCTCTCAGAAATTTCCATCGGCTGTGGTCGGCCCCCTGTAATAAAGTATAGGGAGCCGTCCCCAGTCATAGGGAATGTGTCAGTCCAGAACACTCTCTCTAGACTTAATATAGGGAGAACTCTCTGGACTATGTGTAGCCACCTCTTACAGATTCTGCCTGTTATCTTTCAAAGATTGGTACTGTGTGTACCTGGCATTAGAGAATGATGAAACAATTGTAATTAAGAAAGCAGATAAAAGAGGAGGAATGGACGATCAAGGTCGGTCGCGGCTGGCCGACAGAAAGTGCCGTGGATCGGTAATCTTCTGGTGTGTACCCAGCCAAAAGGTTCATACACACGTGCGATATTCAGTAGACCTCCGAGCCCCAACCGACCCCCCGATCACAACTCATACACACGAACGATGGGATTTACCTATTACCTTCAGTGTGTAGGGGCTGTTCCCTACCGATCGGAGTTCTGACTAACAACTGTGTGGAGTACCCTCCTACCACTAGGGGTCTCTGTATGGTTATCATTGTTGATTATGTTTAGCTAAGTCTCTGCACCAGGCTCCAGCAAGAGTGTGTGTGATAGCAGGAACTAAAAAGCCATACAGCAGTAGCTGGAGCATGGTATTTGTATATATTACTAATAAACCATCTTGTTCATTCAACTGAGTTTGAGAATAACACAACAAACATAGTCGGCACTCAAAAGAATGGCAAAAAAAATTCCATTGGCCGGTATCGTCTCCCTTTACTTTAAATAGAGGAAGCTGATACCAACGTGCAGTGTATGGCCGCACGGCTGACCAATCGCCAACCCGCATTGAGTTTGGTTGCAGGTCGTGTTTGGGTAAAGAGAACTGCGGGTTGGGTCATGAGAAGAAGAATTCCAGTCTTTAAAAAAAAAAAAAAAAACTTTTTTCCATATCAAACACAAAAATGTAAATACCTTCAAAACTATGCAAAATAAACAATGAAAATATATTGCAAAAATTCTCAGGAGAGCAATTCCTATCAATTTACCTGAAGTCATTTTTGGACCACAGTTCCCCTTTAAAGAGGAAGTGAGAAGTGGGGAGAAGAAGCACAGCAGAAAAATGAGCTTCAGTTTGGTAAGTAATTATAGGTAAGGGCTCAGGATTTAGGGGGTGGGGTATGTAAGTATATATTTTTATTGTGTGGGTGGACATGCCTTTTATGGCATATTATTCTTATAACCCTTTATTTGAGACTCGACAAAATAGGTACCGTAGTAAATTCAAAGAGAATTCTAATTTAGATTTAATGTAGTTGTAGGCAGCAAATGTTATAAACTATTTAGGCCATATATCACATTAACATTTCTTTCCTTAAAATCTTTACCTTTACGGACATTTAATTCTACTTTTTACTAAAGATTAGACAAACGTGTGTATTGTTAATCCTTATCGTGTGCTCTTTGTTCTACTAGTAATTCTAAATGTTAGTAATCAAGCTACGTGAACAAAAGCTCATCCTGGGGTTTTTCTTAGAATTGCTAATTCCTCTGTTTTTACAATCAAGTTAGCAACTGCAAATTTGTGTACATACTTATTACAGTCACAATTTTCAAAAAGCATTTATAGTAAACATGTTAAATCTGCGAATACTAATTATTTTCATGATTAAAACGAGGAATAACAAAGATGAACCATGCTCTAACAGCATTTACCCTAATTTTCTTCTACCTTTTGCTTTTATATCTATTATTTGCACACCCTCCAAATGTACCGGTGTGCCCATTACTATGCAGTACCGGGAAATAACAAATACCGGCTTTGTGTGTAGTGTACTGGATCTGTTATCAGAGATTTTCAACAGACTGGAGCGTATTTAATCCCCCCACCGCTGCCTACCAATAGCGTAGGCTATTGGTAGGCAGCGGTGGGGGGAAGGGGTGTTATCATGACTCATGTTAATGAGACTGTAGCTCTGGCCAATGTTCTGGAGTATAAGTTGATCTGAGTATAAACCAAGGTAGTTATTTTTACCTAAAAAAATTAGTAAAACTAATGACTCGAGTATAAGCCGAGGGTAGAAATTATGACCTCTACTGCCCCCATGACCACATACGGTATGCTTGTAAAAAAAGGTGTGTGTATCACGTTAAGATTTTTTTGTATGGGCATTTCACTTTATTTTTTTTGTCATTCCCAAAGATAATCATCCGATCATCTTAGGGAATGATAACAAACTTGGAATATGGGCATAAATTACGTTTTCCAAGTCTATGTTTTATGTTATGAAAATCAATTCTATAAATGTGGATACACATTTGAAAAGGCTATTTAGGAGACAAGCTGTTGAAAGTATTTTTGTATAGAAAGATATATATTCCCTTTTGAATTTTTCTAAGATATCTTCTTTGCAAAACGTTTGATTAAACTTAAGGGTGCTGCAAAATATAGGATTAGGGTATTTTTTTTACAGTACTAATACTACTAATAATAAAAGTATAACTTTTAGAATTGTGGTTTGCATTTGTGGGTCTTGTGAAATAGTAAACCTGTGATATTTATGTACTTCGACAAAGGGGAATAAAGATTTAAAAATGTCCTTTTCTTCATGTGGTTTAGAGACACAGCCTGTCAAAGTCAGAAATATTCTTCTAGTATAGGTATCACCTAACACTGCGACAGCTTCTTCTCAGTCCCTTCCTCTTAGAGTAATTTACGTATTCATTTTCACTAAAATAACAGTAGCTCATACCTCCCAATTAGGGGCATATTTATAAACGGGCGTTAACTTTCCACTGCTGGGTTTCCTGCTGTTTTCCCAAAAAATGGAATAACCGCATCGGTTACCGCACGCTTCTATTTATAAAGCAGCGGTAACTGTAGTCTAGCGTTAAGTTCATCCGCCCCCCGTGGCAGATACCACACAACGCACAACCCCTTCCAAGCAGCTCCCTGCCCTGTACGCTCGCAGGGGGAAGGGGGAGCCCACTGAAATATGATTGGTTACTGTATAATCATATGACCGCAAGCATTGAAATACTGACCAATCATAATTGGATTAGGTCCTTCAGCAAACCTATATAAATAGGTGCAAACCCTGCGGAGCTCAGAGTTCGCAGTTGATAGCAGAAGAAGGAAGAGGTCGGCAAAATCTGTTCTGTTGATGTCGCCAGTGCCAACCGTGTCACTGGCGGCCGCAGTGAGTGACATGGCCTGGTATTGATGACATCAGCGGAGTTGGTGTCACCGGTTGGGTGAAGAACACATCTTCTTAGAGCCAATGGGGGGGTCCTGTTTCGAGCTGCAAGACTCCCAACAAAGGCACTTGTCAGTGCCGCAAGGGCACTTGTGAGTGCTGGGGAGGGGGGTCCCGGTATGAGCTGCAGGAGGGCTGACAACCAGGGGTGTAACTACTAGGGGAGCAGGGGGAGCAACCGCAGGGGGGCCCATTAGCCACGGGGGCCTCATCTTTCCTATGATAGATATAGCCTCACAGAAAACTACTGTGGATAAAGCACAGATAGGGGCCCCATCATAGTTTTGCTGGGGGGCCCAGTGACCCCTATTTATACCACTGCTGACAACAATGCCTAATGAACTGGAGGGCTGACAGCACCATCTAATGAACTGGAGAGGCTGACTATATATATACATATACATATGTGTGCCCGTTGATGCACAATAGAAATTATGTGTGTGTATGTTTTGCTATGTGTGGATATAGAATCTTTACACAGGTATATTTTAAACTGTTACTCAGACAGTCACCAGCTTCCAGAGGAACCAAATAGGATAATCCTACAGGTCTGAGAGTAGACCCAGGCAATTCTGCTACACTGTGTGGTTGAAAATAAACATGCTAGGTTAATACCTATTAGTCTTTACCATGGCAAGTGGTGATGGTACCTCATATATTATAACCTCACAGCATCACGTTATTATAATAGCATTGCCCTAATAATCTAACAAATAAACAAAGATTTCTTATTACCAGTTTACCTAAAGAAATGGATTTATCTTTTATATACACTTTTATATAGATCTAATTGAAAAAAATTGCTTCAGAGCAATTTTTAATAACTGATAACTGTTTTTTATTTCAGTATTACAGTAAATCCTTGGTATACCTGCCTGGCTTTACCACTAAGCAAAAGTCTAAGGACTTGCCAGCGAGCACCTTCATCCCAACCATTAATAATGGCTGCCAATTCAAATTGTTCTAGCCAATCAGTCCACTACCTAGTTACCCCATCAAATGGATCAGGTTTAAAAATAGGTTTGGAAATTGGGCCTGGTAGAGCTACGGAGTCTAACTGGGGAATTTCATCTGCAGGTACCAGGACAGGAGGATTTAAATCGGTACTATCAGTAGCAGCCTCCATAGCTTAATACAGAGAACAAATATACAAAGAAAACTGGGAGAATAAATGGTATTACCAGCACCGCTGCCACCAATTTGTACCAAATCACTGCTTTATGTAAGGATTGTGGGTTACTCTGGTGGTCTGGCACAAAGCAGACAGTGCACATAAACAGTTTCCCCACATAACATATGCAGCAATCAGGGGTGTCCCTGTCTATGGTGCACCACTTTAAATATTGACCAGGCCTGTATATTGTGTGCCCTTGTAAGTTGGTGTACACTTATCTGTTGCCTCAGAGTTTGTATCCAATAAGGTAAATTGTCTGTCCAATAATCTGTCCTCCCAACAGGTGGTAACAGGATCTTATACACAGGATCTTGTGTTGCAGTCAATATCTCTCCAAAGCACACACCACAATCTACTTTCACTTCTGTCCTCCTAGCCATAGAGAGCAGGGATGTCTTGTCTCTTATTACTCACTGACACCAAACTGCAGGCTGGAGGTGGTATATAAGGAGCCTTGGTGTATATGTCCATTACAATACACATCACATCCTGTGTAGGAGACAGAAACTTTTTCTGGATTACACTTCCTTTCACGTGGAGCAGACACAGGGGTGTGGTTTAAGCTACCATTTGACCATTCCAAAATTGAAATAGGGATCTCAGCTCTGTAAGTAAGTTTATGTATTTTGTATATTTCGTGTTATACCTAATATAAGTCAGTGCTATACTTTATATACATTTACCGATGGTCATTTAAATGGTAATAGTGAGATAGTACACACATACATATACACTGTTCCTATATGTAATATCATATACCCCCACCACATTGGTAGCTCCTAAAAACTCAATGCAATCTCCTATGAAGGTATAAATATATTTATATAATATAGGGATAAGGGATATATATATATATATATATATATATATATATATATATATATATATATATATATATTTATATATATATATATAAAGAGAAGGGTATATATATATATATGCATGATTCAAAAACAAATCCTTTTAACTCAAATAGAAATTTAGCTTCAGATGTCAGAATAGGGGTGTCCCTGCATCTCTTAAAAGTACCCTACCAGACATTGTTTTACATTTAACTATGTGCTGCCTTATTAGTAAAATGCTAAACAGAGGGTCAAAGGGCCTTCCAAACCATACGCTTACCTGTGTGATCCTGCACTTTCTGTTCCAGTTTTTGTTAGCAGAAATTTGTGGTCAGAGAAAATAAAAATGACAGTAAAACTGGCTAAAGAAATTAACCCACAGATTTAGCAACTACTGTATAAAGAAGCTGGAGTAATGTTAGCTGTCCGTTCAACTATAAGACTGTTATAGTATGATGTCTATCCCTGGAACCAACCAGTACAAATGCTGTTTGAATTAGATTAACATGGCAAACACATATTAAAAAATGTGTTTTTAGCCTTTAATTGTTCACATTTGGTTGTGGCGAACTGACAGTAGCTGCGACCGACAGTCCTGTCCTTTGTCCTGGCCGACTGGTCGGAAGTGCTGAATAGTCAGTCAGGAGGAAAGATCTCTTTGTGTGTACCCAGCTATACTGTTCATATAATGTGAGCCCTCATATCCGCTTCTAATCAGGTAGTATCTTTTTCTTAAACTGTACTTCTACTATAATCGTATGAGTGTGTTTTAACTGAAATACTGTAATATATAGTATGTATGGACATCGTGCTGCATTATTGATTATTGATGTGCCTTTGGCTATTGGTTATTGATATGCTTGTATGATTATTGATATAATGTATGCTAACATTTTTTCAACCATCACCATCTGTATATGCCAGCTATTTAGTGCATTTGTTCACCAGCAATTATTACGATTGCCCAGAAAAGGCAGACAAAGGCTCATGTGCAGCATTTTTGTCTACTTAAACTGTACTTTAGATAAAAATACTTATTTTGCGAGAAAATCCAAAAATCTTTTAACACGGTCTTCTGTTCCAAAAGAACATATTCATTGTGAAATAAATACCTTGCACTATATTGGTGTCCTCTGCTTAGTAAAGTCACTGAAATGCGATATTGTTTGTGCATCTCTGTAGCCAATACCATTTTGAACAATCTGTCTATATAAGCAACTCACTGGGGATATCTAATGAAATCTCTCAAACATTTACTGGCTCATTCATACTGTATTTCTGCAGTGTCATACTTCTGTCAAGTGGCAGTCTGAATGTGCAATGTGAATTTTTTTTAGCACTTTCTGTATTAACAACTTTTTATGAATTATGTGATATTTGTGACACAGTCCTTCTATAAATTGTTTTTTTTTTAGTTTGCAATTTTTACCAGCATTTGCCAAAAGATTGTATGCAGATATAAAGTTTAGTTCTTGAAGATGCATCACTAATGATCTGACTGTCTTTCTTAGAGGATAAGTACCGGTATACTGTAAAATCAAGTTAAGTTTAGGTGAAAGCTGCAGCTTTAAAAAGTCTGTTTTTTTTCCTGTGCCCCTCCAGAGCCTACCTACCTACTCTAGAATGCAAGTTGCTGACATCTTGATTGTGCTTAGGTGAATGTTTCGGTCTGCACTTTCAGATCAATTGCTTGCATTGAGTGCACGGGACCCTTGTGTTAGGATTTGGGGTCTATGGTGATCTGGCAAACTTGCACAGCATCGTATTTAAAGGGCATGTCCACCCTTATTACAAACTTATGCTATATCATAGTATATCTTCCCCCAGCCCCCACCGCTATAAAATAAATTTAAACATGCCCCAATGTTTACTTACCTTCCCTCTCTCCTCCGACGCCCAGCCCAGCCTTCTGCTTGCAAGGCACTGCAAGCAGGGGGTGGGACCGGCAGCCGCGTCCCTGATTGGCTGAGAGATGTCAGCAACTTGCAAGCTGAAAAGATAGGCTTTGGAGGGGCATAGGGAAAAAAAACAATGACAACAAAGTTTTTTTTAAGATGCAGCTTCCATGTAAACTTAACTTGATTTTACAGTATACTTATCCTTTAATTCAAAATGATTTTTACAAGAATCTGTTATCAATAAATACCCTGGAATGTGGTTCAAATATAAGGTGTCAGGCACCTCCTGAATGCAAGAGGCTGGCTGATTTTTTTTTGTTGTTAACTTTTCAGGTTAAGGCATCAAACATCATTGTATGTGGCAGACATTAGTGGGGAGATGTAATATTTATTAGTTGCAAATTTACCTTGCCGAGATCCTGCACCTTCCTGCAACTTACCGATCACGCAGGAACGGGGGGGGGGGGAGTACAGGGAGTCAGCGCTTGGAGCACATGACAGGCCTGGCTGAGGAACATAGGAAAAGCAGAATAGGGGAGGGACGTTAATAAGAAGTGTGGTTAGAAAGGAGGAGCAGAGAGGAGGGGAGGCAGTATATATAAAGGAAGGAATTGATGCAAGGCAGCACCAATTTTGGCAGTGGAAAGTTCCAAGCAAGTTGGACTTGGGTGCAGCAGCCCAGGAACCAGCATCCAAAGGCCTCAACAGACAGAGAGTAGTGTAGCACGGAGATGGCTACACTTGACCAATTGCTCGATCGCATCAGGCAACGAGCGGAGGAAGAAGGGGAGTCCTGGATCAGGGCACAGCTGGAGAGTGAGGAGCTCCGCACACATGGCCGGCCCCTAAGGCAGAGAAGTACAAGGCCTCCGCAGCGCCTAAGCTCTTCAGCCGGTCCGCAGATACGCCGCAGATGCCAGCATTCCTCTTCCCCAACAGAAAGCACACTATCTGCTTTGCCCACACAATGCGACCCCAGGGCAAGAAATAGGAGGCTTTCAACAAGGAGCCAGGTACAGGAGAGCGGTCAGGACAGGCAGATAAGACCATCTATAGGCCAAAGGGGGAGGCCCACACTACCACGTGCTGCAAGGGGCAGGGGGAGAAATGGAGTTCACAGCCAGCAGGCCCAGGCACCAAGAAGCACAGAATCCCGTGAGCTACAGCTCACGGGAAGTGGGCTGAAGGAGTGTCAGCTCTTCTGCTTCCTAGTGCCAATACAAGCAAGTGCATAAGCACAGTGACCAGGCAAAGTGGAACTCGGCTGAGCAGGCTTCAGGTGAGCAGCAAGCACATTATTTACACCTAAGGGGCAATGTCCCCAATGCAATATCTGATTTTATGTCAGGTCTTAAGGACCTTTTGGGAAGGTGGGAAGCCAGGGGTGTGTGGGAAACAGCCAGGGGTAGCGTTGTGGCACCTACACCAGGGTCATTTGAATTGCCTCCCCTAGCCACCAGAAGACCCCATAATTCATCCGATAGAGAAACAGTAACAGGAACACCTAAGTACTGGTCACAATAAGCGACGCACATAGGATATATGGAGGGGTGGCTTGGCTCCGATACGATCAGCAATTCCGTCAGCGCATGGTGGTTTGCCGATCTCTGGGTTGGGATCATCGGGACATCGAGCTGTGGATAAAGCTCATGGTGGCCCCCAGGCAAATGAGTCACAGTGGCTCCTTTCATTGCTTTCAGCTGTAGCCCGCTTTCTCGATTCCCAACCTCCCAGGACAGGTTAAAAAAGGCCTGTGCTATCAGTTCAATGATAGCCAATATAGATGGGAACGGCATGCCGATTTCAGCACGATTGCTTAGCCTGTGGAGGCTCGGGACACCCAACCTTTCGTTGCTTCCGCAAGTTGCGCCCAGGAGAGGCAGGGGGTGACATCACTGGAAAAAGGGATGACTTAGCCAATGCTACCTTGGCTAAGTGAATACCCAGATAGGGATGGGGCTGACTTATTGTTGAAAGGTTTTAAAGAAGGCTTTATCATTCCTAGTCAGGGGTGCAGCAGTCATTTTAGTTGCAGAAACTTAGTCAGCCAATGAGAATATTAAATTAGTGCCGGGAAAGTTGGACAAAGAGGTTTCTTTGAGGTGGAATGTCTGGACCATTCGCTGCACTGCCCTTGCGGAATCTCCGAATTTCTCTTTTGGGTTTAGTACCCAAAAAAGAAAGTGGGAAATTTCGCCTCATTCATCACATTTCCTTCCCAGAAGGTTCTTCTGTGAATGATGGGATTGACGAGATTTGGACTAAGGTTTCATACACTTCATTTGACCAGGCGGTGAAATTAGTAAAACTAACATGCTGGCATTGAAGCGGCCTTCTGCTTGCTACCGGTACACTACCGGTACACCCTAACAGTATTCATCTACTGGGCTGTGCGGTTCAGGGTGAAATCTTTATAGATAGATGCCTTCCCAAGGGATGTTCCATCTCCTGCGCATACTTTGAAGCCTTCAGTTCATTCTTAGAATAGGCAGTGCGGGGGGAATCTGGCAATGAGGCAGTCATCCACTACTTGGATGATTTCCTCATTGTAGGTCCGTCTCACGTATTTGTGCAACAACTTTGGAGGTCCTTCGGTCAATTTTTGCCCGCTTTGGTGTCCCTCTGTCAATGAATAAAACCGTTGGCCCCAATCCAGTAATGACATTCCTTGGGATCGAAATTGATTCCCAAGAAATGTTATCTAGACTGCCAAGTGGCAAAATAGCCGATTTATACAGGGCAGTCTTAGAAGCAACAAAAGTAAAAAAACCTAACACTACGCCAAATTCCATCCCTTTTAGGCAAACTAAAATTTGCATGCAAAATTGTCCCAATGGGCAGAGTCTTTTGCAGATGGTTGGCCAGGGAAACATGCCAAGCAACCGCCCTCATCACTTCATAAGGCTATCCAAACACATTAAAGCAGACCTTACGGTGTGGGCATCCTTTTTGAAGAACCATAATGGGCGGCGTTCCTTTTGGTTATCGGAAATAGAGAACAGCTTAGAACTATATCTGCATACGAATGCCTCGGGCTATCGGCTTTGGGGCTTTCTTCCAAGGGCACTGGTGTGTTGGTCAGTGGCCAGCTAGATGGGTAGAATTAGGCCTCACTAGAAATCTAGCATTTCTAGAGTTATTTCCTATAGTGGTGGACCTGGAGATTTGGGGTTGGTGCCTGGTTAACAAAAAAGTCAGGTTCTGTTCTGATAATATGGCAGTTGTAGAGGCGTTCAATCACTGTACAGCATCCTCAGAACCAGTCATTAACTTACTGAGGCAATTGGTGTTTAGGTGCCTAAAGCACAATATTTGGTTCTGGGCAATACATGTACCAGGCAAGGATAACAACATCGCAGATGCTCTCTCTCTTTTGCAGATGGCACGCTTTCAGGAGCTCGTGCCTTTGGCAGACCAGGAGCCAACACCTTAACCGGAACACCTCTGGGAGATACATTTAGCAGATTAGCAGGCTTGGTGAAGGACTCACTAGCAACTTCCACTTGGGAGTATTATCAAAAGGTTTGGCATCAATGGGCTGAACTCATGACAGTAGTTCCTAGCCTGGTAAGTGATAGACTACGGGAAGATGTGTTGTTGTGGTTCCTAGCTGATTTAGGGGTTCAGGGATATTAGGCAGCACTTTGTTTTATAACATGTTATTCTCTGTTTTAACATGACTAAGAAACGTTACTCTTAACATGACTTGTTTGATCTGTCAGGTCTTCCATTTTTCTTAGTGTGGGTCGTTGGCCACTTTTACATCTTCTGGGTGGAGTAGCAAGCACAAGTTCGAGATGCTGGGGGTCGTTTCGACTTGCCCGAGAAGGACGCAGTGGTACAATGGTATGGTTTCTGAGGACTGCAATGGGGTAAGAAACATGTAGAAAATCTTTTGGTATCAAATCCTGCCCCGCATGTTATTATTTTTCACGCCGGGGGGAATGATTTTGGCTTAGTACTCTTATTAATGGCAAGAAGCAATACTTAATGCCCGTTCCATCAAGGCGATAGAACGATCCCAAATTAAAGTCAACAAAGCAATTGCAAAATTCATTCGATTTAGAGGAGGCATATACATTAGGCATTGACTGCTAGAACAAGATCAAGCCTATTTTAAATCAGATGGCGTCCATCTCACTGAAGTGGGCTTGGACATATTTAATTTTGGCATGAGAGAAGGGGTGGAAATGGCTTGGAGAATTTGGAAGGGCAATTGGGCTTGAGGCGTCAATCCCAACTTGCCGTGGCAGTCACTGGCAATACAAGGAGGGGCCTAATTGGCCTGTTGGCATAATGAATATATCCTAAGGGAACTGTCACTCATATAAAGGTGAGGGATATCCCACAGTTATGGGCAGGGAAAGTTAACCCATGCGTACCCACTAAGCTGGAAAATCTGCGGCCGGCGGCGTTGGTATGGTAGGTGGGTAAAAAGGGTATTGTCAGTTAGACTGGTTGGAATACTGAGTTTATGGTTATGTTCAGAGAGTTAAACATATACATTTGCATTGAAATAATTTGTTAACCTATTGTCACAATAAAGCTGTGGCCAAAATGTATTCCATTGGAATTTTGTGTCTGTCTCTTATTGGGAATATGCTTAAAGGAGGGAGCGGGGATGGAATGGGGAAGTTAAGAGTATGGTTGATCACGTAAGGTTCCATGGTCCTTTGGCCATTGCTTTGTCATTTGCAAAATCAGTGTAGTTGTAAGTTGTAAGTCAGTGTAAAACCCACAATAACCTAATAATACATAGGGTAGCGTGGGTTTTACACTGATTTGTTTGGTTAGCAGCCATTATTGCATCACCCTATAGATGTCAAACCCCACCACCACCCCATCCCTATTCAGGCTTGATTTCTTAATTTTGTCATAAATGACTTCCTTAATACCTTATTACTCTTATATAGTTCACCCCTTAAATGAATAATTGTATAGCAGCAAATTAACCCCAACAAAAATTTTAATTCAGGCAATAGTCGCGCGTGTGTATGTGTTGGCTCGGGCGTTGTGCCATGGAAGATTGACGAACACATATGATTACTGTCCGAAATGGTCATTCATATTTGGTGGTTTGACGTGTGTATGAGGCTTAACAGTTTGAAGGGGAGTGTGTGTGTGTGTGTGTGTGTGTGGGGGGGGGGGGGGGCTACTTTGGGGCTTTAGTAACTTAGACACCACAAACAGCAGCTAACTGCAAGATTGGGTGTTAGCTGCAGGCACACAAAGAGCACAGAGCAACAGATAATTCATTTTCATGATCTTTAAGGATAACCCCTTGTTCTGTAAGTACAAATAACTCACTGTGGGAGTGTTGGATGCAGGTAAGAGTGAAACACAAAAACACATCTGGGGTTTTGGGGAGTAATCTTTAGGAATAAGCAAACTTTTTCTGAGGCTTGAGTAACCCTTTAATGCTTAATCAATTAGAAATGCAAAGACAGAGAAATACGCTTTGCTTACATGTAGTGTGCCAGGGGGAGGGTCTGAGAGTGGGTGATTGACAGTTCTTTACTGAGTAGCTGAGAAGCTAAAAATGCAAGGAATAGGAAGTTCAGAGATGAAAAAAAAAAGCAGATTTAAGATTGGTAATAATTAAACCTTATTACTGCGTGATTAGCTGGAAAATGATTTGGCACAGTTTACATATCCTTAAAAAAAGAATTCCAGCAAATACGTTGTTTTTATATGTCAAATCTTTAATGCTTTCATTGCACCTTAAAGCAGTACTCCTCATTTTAAGTATCCCCTATGAATAAACTAACTAAATCTTTAAAAACATGTTATCCCTGCCCCCTGATCCTCTTCAGGGCAGGGATCTCATTCCTAATGTCTAAAGGCATGACACACTTGGATCAATTTGTTTATAATCTGAATATATGCATTCTTAACCTATGTATGAAATGTTATTTTATTTTTATTTATCTAATTGCTTTTGCACGTATCCTCTTCTTTGTATTTTTTATCATGAACAACGCTATGTAACCCAAGTATAATAAAATTATACATACATACAACTTGATATTACAAGCAGTTTAAGTCCTCCCAAATACACAAATTGTTATCTTTTTTTATTATTATTTACCTTACCAAAAATGCTTCTATCATTACGTTCACAGCATGATCCCTCACCATGGCTCTGCTTTCTCCTGGGCATCTTTTGAGTATGAACGTTGGTTTGGACAAAAGAGAACTGTAATTCAGCTTGTGTTGACCTGTTTGGTTATTTGTTTATGTCCAGTATTACACAACTTAATTAGATTTTAGCACTGCAGGCAAAGTGTCCTGTAGGCATATAATAAAAATAAATATATTGAAATTAAAGGGTAACTGGTTCAAAAATAACTTTAGGTAATTTGATAGGAATTGCTTTCTGGAGGAGTATTTTTGTAATTTATTTTCATTTGTTTACATATTACATTTTTATGTGTGATATGGTAGCAACATCACCAGAGATCCCCTGCACTCCCTGCTCTGAAACCATGTGACAATCCCTCTTCCCTGTGTCTCCTCCTTCTCCATTAAAAAAAATCAAAAATGTACACACCTTACACACTTCCTACTGTGGGCTGTGCTGTTCTCCCCCCCCCCTCCTCCCCTTCAGTCCACCTTCAGTCACTAAATCAATCTGTTCCTGTTTTTCTCTGATTTCTCCTGCACTGAGCATGTGCCAACCACAAATTAGAAAAAGGTACTAATAACTGTGACCACAGATTCAGAACCTCCCACCCTCCAACTTTCTGATCAGTGATTTTTTCATATCATGGGTCTTCATAGCCTAAGGTCTCAATCACACTAGAGAGCGGTTTCACATCACACCAAAATGCAGTGCACATAAAAATGAATGGTGCTGTTCACATTAAAGTGATGCAATGTGTGCAACACTGCATACAGCATTTTGGTGCATTAACGCACAGCATTGCCATTGAAAAGAATGATCACGGAGCAACGGGGAAAGTGTAGTAAATGGTAATAATATGAATTTAATCTTTCCTAGATTATTCATTTCTTAATTACAGATTAATTGAAATGCTTTCTTTTTCTAGAGTACATTTTATCTATTTTATTGTACATCACATATATGTATATATTGTGAAACAATATATGAATATATTATTTTTTGTCTTTGTTTTCCTTGCTCTGCGTTTTCACAATGAGAGCTTGTCATGACAGAATTGCTGGTTAGTTGGCTGCATTTCAAGCCGTTTTGTATAGTGAAATGTCTAGGGGAAAGCATTTTGCCATCACAATGTCACCTGTCATCACCGGGGAATACATGAAACATGTCTCAGCATAGTATGAGCTATAAACAGAAAAGATTCCATTGTGCCCTCATATACCCCTAAGTATAAAAAGCAGAAACACAGAGTGCTAGTTTTTGTTCTAAAGAGCTTAAAAATCAGTTCACATAGTTTTTTAATATATATATTTATTTGTATAAAATTGATATTAAACTGCCAATGTATGCCTTTTGGGAAAAAAATAAGAATTCAAATTATGTAATAGTTATAATATTTTATAAAATAAAATAAATATAAAAAAAAAATAAAATAAAATAAAAAAAAAAAAATATATATATATATATATAATGTTGAGATTATTTCTGGCAGATGCTTTGTTCAGAGGTTATTGTATTTCAAACATCATTTGCTGTGTTTTAAGCATTAATCACAGATCATTGCTTTGTTCTGTTGCAGCCGGAGTATTTGCCTCCCAGCAAAACTGGATAAAAAAGTAAAACTGCAATTCAGTACAAGTGACAAAGCTATCAATACCATCTTTTAGCAGCAATAACTTTTGAATAAATACTTCCTAGAGATGGCAAATCCATTGTTTTATTCAGCTAGTATTAGTTTTAAACATAACCATTAAGTAAAAAATGCATTCATAAAATAATATTTTAATAACAATTTTGGTCAAGCACCTATGCGGTAGCAGCGCCCCTACTGTGGCTCTTTAATTGGAGGTATTCTGTCTTTAATTCAAAGCATTGGATGGAAGTCTCATTCCCTCCTTATAAAAGCCAGTTTGAGGAAATACAAATACAATTTCGTAACCAAGAAAATGCAAACAATGTTTTACCTTCCATGTTATTAAAAGTTAGTATTATTTATATGAGGCCTTGGAATGTGCACTGATCATCCTTTATTTGTATATTTATTTGGGCCAGATTTAGAGCATCTACCCAAATGTATGCATTGGCCCTGTTTTGAGTTTTTTCCAGACAATGTCTCTGCATGTATTGAAGTCGGATACTGTTTTATTGGGGTATCAATATAGTGGGCTTTTTTATTTGTGCTGGTGGTTTCTAAGTTTAAAACTTTGTTTCAGCTTTTTCTAGATCTGCTAACATTTAAAAATTTCTACAAAGAACTGTGTGCAGCTTTTTAAATGTATGTATAAAATATATGCACTGTAACATAGCTGTGTGTAGATTTCATAGACGTGTGTATTTTTTAAGTTCTAAGTGCATTGTCATTGCACTTATGCATTGGTCCCATTTGAGGATAGTTGCTAGCCATGTCTCTGAGTGTAGCATACTACTAGATGTAAGATTGATATTCAGTGGGTTGTTTTACTTTAGGGCAAGAAGATTTCTAATTTTGAAACTTTTATTTGCTAAAAGCATGTAATTCTTTAAAAACACATTCACTACCACATGATAGTATAAAATGATGTAATCAAATAAAAAAACACAAGTGTATATATTATAGAGTAAATCTGTACACAGTTAGAAAAACAGTTCACTGCCAGACAAATTTTACCATATCGATCAATAGTGGAGACAAGCAGATTTAAAACTCCCTACTAATGACCAACACTGGTAACAATTCTGGTTTGTTCAGACTAGAGATGTCCAAACTTCACAAAATCCGGTTCGCTCGAGGATCTGTGAATTTCGGAAAAATTCGAAAATTCGAAATTCCTCATTAAAATGAAAAAATCCTCAAATACGAGAAATCCTCGTAATTTTTCGAAAATACTTATTTTCCCGCATTTTCGAAAATACGTAAAATCCTCGTAATTTCTAAAATTTTCAAAAATAAGTATTTTCATGCATTTTCGAAAACACGAGAAATCCTCGTAATTTTGAAAATTTTCGAAAACGCGGTTCGGAAAAGTTCGGAAGGCTGAAAACCGGAAAATCTGCGATATCTGTCGTTTGCGAACGAGGTAAATCCGCCGCAGGTTCGGGTTCGGATCCGCGAACTGGGCCATCACTAGTTCAGACAACGCAAAACTTGCAATGGATTTTGTGTAATCTGCAACAGCAGTCACATGTCTATGGCTAGCTAAAGGGACAAAAAAAATTAAAGGGCATGTCCACCCCAATAAAAAACTTTTAATATAATGTATGGTACCCCTGCCCAACCTCCATGTCAGAATGATAAAAAATTATTTAGAACATTACTAAATAAATCTGTTTTTAACAAAATGACATGGTGGATGGTGGAAGGCAGGGATGCACTACACTACAGAAAAACCTTTTTACACTAGGTGGATGGATGGGTATGGATGGATTCGGATGGTGGGAGGGGGGGGGAAAGGGCTCCCCTGTGCTTGCCACTGTCCTCTCAGAGGACAAGGAGGAGGCAAAAACCTTTTGGACAGGAAGACACCTACTACTTTTACGTTTCCTGGATTTTGAACAGACACTGCAGAGGAACCATGAGGAACAGATGTTAGGTAAGGATTTTTTTAAACTATACAGAGAGACCAGTAGTGGGTTAAATTTCAGTTTGGGCAGTGGACATGCACTTAAAGACAACAATAATTGCAAAATGGATTTCAGGTTGTAAAGTAAAATCCCTAGGGAGATAGGAAATCCTCTCCATGGAGATGAGCAACAAAGTGTTTTTTTTCCACCTCCCTGAGAAATGGACTATAAAACCTGAAAGGGGTAACTATAGTTGTTCCGTAATGTGACAAATGACTGACAGATAAAAAAAAATGTAAAAGCTTTTAAACAGTTTAAAGGGGAAGTTCAGTGCAAATACATATGCTTTTCAGAAAAAATAACAGTATTTTTTCATCCAAATGACCTTAATCTGCCAATTCAGCATTGTGTCTGTGTATAAATAAATGCAACCGAAATACTGACTTCCTGTTTGCAGGATCCCTAGTAGAGACCGTTATGGTCTTGCCCTTGACTTAGCGCCTGGGTTGATTCAGTTTCTCAGTAGAGATCTGAGCATCTTTGACCCATCCAACAGCCAATCAGTAGAAATTACTTTTAGGAACATTGCAAAGATGTGGTGCATCCTGGGAAGAAGAAGGACAGTTAGAACCTGAAATGTCAGCTCACTAATGTCAACAGCAGGGAACAGCAAAGGGTAAGAAATCAACTTATTTTTCTAAATGGTACAGAATATGTAGAATAACTAAGTATGCATTACACAAACTAACAATTTAACAAATATTTATAATTTCCACATTACCACACAGGAGATCTAAAACAGTGACCATTAACCCCTACATTATTAGACAGGAGTTTGAGATCTAGAACAGTGACCATTAACCCCTACATTATTAGACAGGAGTTTGAGATCTAGAACAGTGACCATTAACCCCTACATTATTAGACAGGAGTTTGAGATCTAGAACAGTGACCATTAACCCCTACATTATTAGACAGGAGTTTGATATCTAGAACAGTGACCATTAACCCTACTTTATTAAACAGGAGTTTGAGATCCAAAACAGGGACTCAAGCAGAGCTGAATGTTATAGCACTTGACCTCTCTCTGCTACAGACAGCTGCTACACTTTCTCTCTGGCTTTCTGGTAACAAAAAGAGAGGGCTCCGAGTGCTACCTCTGGCACGCGTGCTATAGGTTCGCCACCACTGTTCTATGAAGTACAGTATCAAATGATTTTGCAATATTCAACTAAATCACATCCACTCCCCCCCAAACAGGACACACCACTACATTGAGGGCAATCAGATTGGTTTGGCAGGATCGGATGCACAAAAAACAATACTGGTCTTACTTGTATGTTGTGATATAAACACATTTTATTCCTTAAAGGGTCACTATTAGAGATGTCTGAACTTCGCAAAATCCAGTCCGCTCGAGGATCCGGACCCATTAAAAGGAAAAAAATCCTCAAAAATACGAGAATTCCTTGTAATTTTCGAAAAGACGAGAAATCCTTATAATTTAGAAAATTTTCGAAAATACGAATTTCCAAAAATACGAGTAATTGTAATTTTGAAGATTTTCGAAAATACGAGAAATCCGCGGTTCGGAAGGCGGAAAATCAGCCGTTCGCGAACGGGATATATCCATGGCGGATCCGGGTTCGGATCCGCGAACCGGCCATCCCTAGTCACTATACTCACTCAAACAACTTGACTTTATCTGAAACTGCAATTTGAGATAAGTAAAATGGCGGTACTCACATATTTATCTGTGCTTGCTTTGTCATTAAATTTTTTATGTTTAGTGAGTACTCCTAATTCCCCCCTCACCTCCCTTACTCACTGCCTCCTTGTGTTTTCTGCGACACTTATTAAGTTCTGCACAGCCTCACCATGTACACTGCTCTGCTAACACATCTCCTTCCTCCCCCTGCCTTCTTTTCTCTGCTGATTCTTTTAATTGTTGCAGAAAGTGTGCTGGCAGGCAGCCAAAGATCTTAGTAAGAGATCAGGGATGGGGAACATATTATAATTTCTGCTTCTGGAGTGACCGGTTTTCCCTGTAAATGCTGGGATTTCAAATAATGATTTTGAAGTAGTGGGATCTTGCTGTATTTAAAGGTATTATTATTGAAAATAGATACCCTTTAATGTCTCTTCTAAAAACTTCTTTAGTACCACAATATATTTGGATGTATATTATCTTAGTAGACTTTAAAAGGCACTCCATTTATCTTTTAAATTAAATCTTAGCTGTTTACGTCCTTACTCTGGATAATATTAATTGGTAGAAGGGAGAAAAGGTGAGTATAATTGCCCTTTTAAGTACTTTCCCCTAGCATCCCCTTTTCCATTCGGGTGCAATCCGTCTTGGCTAAAGAGATTGTAAGCGGTCTTTCCAATATCACAACTTCAATTTCAAATGAGATTTATTACCCAGCATGATTATAATGTTGATTATTATGTACAGCAGTATGTAGTCACAGATTCTCTGGATAATGTACATTTTTGAGACCTGACAAGTAGTTCTACAATTCTAAATGGCATAATATCTTGGACTCTGTTTAGTGGGTGTAACATTAATGTATAAAGTCACACCCCTTAAATAAGGCTGGAAATGGTATAAGGCAGGAAACGTGCTTCTATTCACTTCTATTGCACTGAGCAGATTTTTTAACCTGCCTTATGGACACAACAGCGTGCTGGAAATAGAGCGCATTACAGTAATTGTGTTTGTGCACCTGAACCTAGCACAGAATGTTTACATAATTTGTTATGTACTAGCCTAATATTTCACATTTCTTTATCACCCCAAAGGCAGCCTTAACCAAGAGATATAGCCTTAACTCCACCCTGGTAGGACAGTTCCAATCATAAAAGGACCCTCCCTGATCCTGCCCCTTAGTGTTTTTCTGTCCTACCTGGTGGACAGTCCTTTTCAGGTGTCTGAACCCTGGGGGTGAGGACTGGCTGCAGGGTGGGATCAGTTATTCCCCCTGGGGAGCAGGTCTCCTTTGCCCATCTTCAATAACAGAGCCGATTAGGTAAGTCCGACCACTTGATACTTCCGGGTTCGGAACTTTGCCTCTGCAGGGGGACGAGCCGCGCAGCTACGTGCCGTACGCGTGACGTCATCACGCTCTATACACAAGCCCGGGAAATTTAAAGAAGGAAAGCTGGCGTCCTTCCCAGCTGCTTCCCTTAGTATACTGGCTGCTCGCTGTTTTATCCCCTGCTTTGTTCGGTAAGGACATTACCCTACAAATTCCGTGCTGCTGGAATTTTTAACATGGTGCTCCAAAATACCTGTATACACACCAAGGGTGTAGTATTGATTTTTGATGTTTTTTCTTTCAGATGTCTGCCCAGGATCAATCTGAGGTTCCATCCCTGCCTGACCCTCCAGAGAAAAAAGGCAAAGCTAAGGCTAAAAGCAAAATATGCCCTGGCTGTAATTCAAGGCTGGATAAAGACCATAATGGAATATTATGTTCACCTTGTTTGGAGAAAATTAAGGGGCCACCTGTACCAAGCCATTCATCTATGAATGACTTTTTTGATTTTTTTAAAGAGACTATGACGTCTTTTCAGAATCAGAGGAGGTTACCAGCTCAGAATATTGCACCAACAGGTCCATCTTCTCCTAAACCTAATAGTCCGGCTAGGTCGGTGTCGGATCCTGAATATCCAGCTCCTTCAGACAGAGGAGTTTTTTCTTCCAGCGATGAAGGCGAAATAATTGATGATGAAGATTTTTTTCCGTTACAGGATCTAGAACCATTTATAAAATTAGAGACAGAAGATCCTCAAGAACCTCCTAGAAAGTTAGCAAAGCTGTTTTCAGGAGCAGTAAGGAAAAAGACCTCTATCCCAGTACATGAAGCTATTAAAGAATCAATAAAGGAAGAGTGGTCGTGTCCTGACAAGAAGTTTTCTATCCCTAGATATCTTTCAAGCCTCTGTCCATTTGAGCCCGAAGATTCCAAAAATTGGGATAACTCCCCAAAGATAGACGCCCCGGTGGCGCAAACTATTAAAAGAACAACTATCCCTTTGGATGACGGGTCCTCCTTAAAGGATCCCATGGATCGTAAAGCTGACTCCGTGCTTAGGAAAGTTTTCCTTGCTTCTGGAGCGGCCATAAAGTCTTCCATAGCGGTAGCCTCAGTAGGCAAGGCATTAAGAACATGGCTGGTCGATTTGGAAAAGTCTATTGCAAAGGTACTCATAGAGACCAAATTTTAAAAGACTTTCCCTTGTTGCACAGGGCAGCAGATTATGTATGTGATGCAGCTCTATCCTCAGTGAGAATGTCGGCTAAAGCTGGTGCAAGTTCTTCAGTGGCTAGTAGAGCCATCTGGATAAAACCGTGGTCCGCAGATAATGCATCCAAAAGCAAGTTATGTGGTATCCCTTTTGAAGGAGAGGTTCTATTTGGCCCTGGACTAGTAGAAGTCATAGGCAAGAGGAGTGAAGATAAATTGACATCCTTACCTCAGGACAGGAGACCCTTTAAAAGAGAATCTTTCGTGGATCATACAAAAGTAGAGGCTTTAGATCAGGAAGAGACTGCTTCCTTGCATTCAACAAATCAAAGCAAAACAGGGGTAGAATCCGCTTTGGAGGAACTAAACCCTTTTCACAATGATGCCAGTCCGGTGGGAGGTCGCCTGTCCGCATATTACCAAAGATGGAACAACATTACCTCGGACAGGTGGGTTCTAGAAGCAATACAAAGAGGATACTCACTAGAACTTCTAGAAATACCTCCCCACAGATATTTGACCTCAAGCATTCCAAAAATGGGGGGAAAAAGAATTGCCCTATTACAAGAAATAAAGAAACTAAAATCGCAAAAGGTCTTAATTCCTGTTCCCAGCCAAGAAAGATTCAAAGGAGTCTACTCAAAGATCTTATTAAAAAAACCAAAATCTACAGGGGGTTACCAATTAATAATAGACCTAAGACACTTGAACAAGTTTATAAAGAAAAAACATTTCAGAATGGAATCTGTAAAATCAACTATCAACAACCTACTTCCTGGAGATTTTCTCGCCTCTTTGGACATAAAAGATGCCTACCTGCATGTTCCCATCCGGCAATGTCATCAAAGGTATCTGAGGATTGCCATTCAATCAGACAAAGAGACATAACATCTACAATTTGCCGCTCTACCCTTTGGTATTACCTCTGCGCCAAGGGTTTTCACAAAAATAATGAGTGTAGTAGCAGCTCATCTCAGGCAGCTGGGAATAAATGTCATTCCATACCTGGACGATTGGTTGCTTAGGGCAAGCTCAGAACTAATCCTGAAAAAAATATTGCAATTACCACCCGTACGCTTCAAGAGTTGGGGTGGTTAATAAACTGGGAGAAGTCCTCATTGGTTCCAGAGAGAAAGAAGAAGTTCTTAGGCTTCCTTTTCGATACAACACAAAATCTAATCTCACTACCAGAAAACAGAATTGCGAAAATCAGGTCCAGGGTAGCGCACCTAAAGGCCGTCCATTCAGTTCACCTAAAAACAATTCTGGAGGTGCTAGGCCTTTTTTCATCTGCAATAGAAGGAGTTCCTTGGGCGAGAGCCCATATGAGACCCCTACAACTGCATTTCCTTTCAGTATGGAACAGACAAACGTCATCTCTTCACCACATATACCAGATTCCGGAGAAAGTAAAAAACTCCCTAGATTGGTGGATGTCAGAAGTCAATCTCTCCAGAGGGAATGCTTTAGCACCCCCTCCAGCGATAATCCTGACAACAGATGCCAGCAAATGGGGATGGGGTGCTCACTGTCAAAACATCTCCAAGCAGGGCAGATGGCAGTTACAGACCACATTTCTATCTTCCAATTTCAGGGAACTTCAAGCGGTTTGGGAAGCCCTGAAAGCTTTCAAGAACATTATTTCAGGGAACAGAGTTCAGATACAAACAGACAACCGCACTACAGCTGCGTACATCAATCATCAAGGAGGAACTCAGAGCGTAACCTTGGTACACCTCTCGCTGAAGATAAGTTCCTGGGCAGAAAAATATCTTCAGGGATTAACTGCCATCTACATAAAAGGGTCTGCCAACCAATGGGCAGACAGCCTGAGTCGCAGTCGACTGGATCCCAACGAGTGGGAACTGAATTCAAAAATATTCAATACAATCTGTATCAAATCCAGAAGTGGATTTGATGGCCTCTGCAAAAAATCACAAGACGCCAACCTGCTACTCCCTGTCCGAGGATCCCAAATCTCTAGGGAGAGATGCTTTCTCAGTCCTGTGGAAATTTCGTCTGGCATACGTATTTCCCCCCTTCCCACTAATTCCGAGAATCTTAAAAAAGATAAGAACAGACAAATGTCAAATAATCATGATAGCTCCTGCTTGGCCTCGCAGGTCGTGGTTTTCGGACCTAGTACAGATGTCTGTTCGACCGTCCTGGAGTCTTCCAATTTTGAAGAACCTTCTTTCTCAGGGTCAGATCCTTCATCCCAATTCTATAGACCTGAAGCTTTACGCATGGTTTCTGAAAGGGATATGATGTTACAAAGGGGACTGTCCTCTGCTGCTATAGAGACTCTATTACTCAGCAGGAAACCTTCCACCTCGGCTATATACCAAAAAGCTTGGACCAAGTTTCAATCCTGGTGCCAGGGAAAAGGAAAAGATTGGTCAATTCCCCACATCCTTCCATTATAGATTTCTAGGTCGAAGGCCTTCAAAAAGGTTTTTCTCCAAACACTCTCAAAGTGCAAATCTCCATTTTTTAATATCGGTCTAGCAAATGACCTATTAGTAAAAAGTTTTTTAAAGCAGCTCAAAACATAAGATCAAGAAGCAGGATCTCAAGTTAGTCCTGAGAAGTTTGTGCCAATCTCCCTTTGAGCCCTTGGAGGAAATTCCAATTAATTTACTCACTTGGAAAACTACTCTTCTAATCACACTTTCATCTGCTAGAAGAATAAGTGAGATACAGGCTCTCAATTGCAGGGAACCTTACCTTATCATAAAAGAGGAAGGTATTCACTTGAAACTTGATCCAGCTTTCAGACCAAAGGTTTCTTCAACCTTCCATAGAGACCAAGAAATCTTTCTTCCCTCCCTGAAACCGGAAGATGCCCCTTTAACCTTTGTTGATGTAAAAAGGTGTGTAGTCACTTACTTAGCTAGGACTAAAACTTTTCGTTTATGTGATTCCTTGCTGGTCACATACTTAAAAGGGAAGAGAGGCTCTAAAGCTACCAAAGCCACTATTGCCAGGTGGATGAAGATGGCTATTTTATCAGCCTACAATGCAGCCAATGTTCCTATTCCTCTCCAATTAACGCTCATTCAACCAGAGGAAGGGCTACTTCTGGGCAGTCAAAGCAGGTTTCTCCAGAGCAGATATGCCAAGCGGCTACCTGGGCTCCTTTCAATACCTTTGTAAGGCTTACAAGTTGGATGCGCTTCATGAGAGGGAAGTGTGCATTTGTATCATCCATTAATTTCTACCCTACCCTTACATTTCACTGCTTTGTGTATCCTTGGTTAAGGCTGCCTTTGGGGTGTAGGACAGCTTGCATTTATACTTACGTAAATTCCATTTCCTTGAACCCCAAAGGCAGCACACTCCCGCTCGAATAAATTTGTTGCATCATTTTTTTTCTACTGTTTTTTGTTCACTGCTGTTGGACTAACACTAAGGGGCAGGATCAGGGAGGGTCCTTTGATGATTGGAACTGTCCTACCAGGGTGGAGTTAAGGCTATATCTCTTGGTTAAGGCTGCCTTTGGGGTTCAAGGAAATGGAATTTACGTAAGTATAAATTCAAGCTTTTCTGTTACAGACTGCTTACAATTACCAGTTATTGTTTGCAGTTCAGTTCTAATTAATAAATACAAAACCCTTTATTCATATACAGTACAGTAGCTATCTTTTAATCTTTTAATTCAAAGAATTAGAATGTAAGTGGGGTCTCCTGTAGATACAAACACTATTGTGAGGGGCTGAGATACATCCAGTCACCCATTGTTTAAATGTTTCAAAAGGGGATAGGAGAAGGGCTACCAGGAGCAGTGATTTTTCAGGACAGAGGGGCATATTTATAAAGCACCGAAAATAGCGCCAAAAAATTACCGCCGCACATCGCGGCCGCGAAAATAGCGTTATCGCCATATTTATAACGGCGTGCGCCATTCCCGCGATATGTATCGCGCCCGCGATGTGCTGCGGTAATTTTAAGCCCCTTCGCGGCGATACTGTATAGTATCGCCGCGAAGGGACTTAAAATCCCTTCCCGACGCCTCTCTAGGGGGCGGGGCATACGCCCACCCCGCCCACCACCCCCGCGGGGCGACCACCGCCGCCGCTTCCCAGCAGCCCTCCCAACGTTCCCCGCTCGCGGCAATCTCGGAACGGGAGGCTAGGAGGGGCTGCCGGGAAGGGGCCGCCGCAGGTGGTCGCGACCACCCGCCGCGCACCCCCTCCGGCAACCCCTCCAAGCCCCCCGCCCCGGCCGCTCCCGGGGATGGGAAGGGAGGGAGCCGCTGGGAGGGTGGAGGTCCCTCCAGCGGGGCCCTGAGAAGGGCCTTTTTGGGCTTAGGGGGTCCCGCAGTCGAACCGGGACCTCCCTCCCCGGCCTTGTAAGGGCCTTTGCGGCACTTACAAGTGCCTTGCGGCTCTGACAAGAGCCCTTTGGGCTTAAGGGGTCCGCGCAGCTCGAGCGGGACCCCCCTCCCCGGCCCTATAAGGGCCCTTGCGGCAACTGACAAGTGCCTTTGGGGGGGGTCCCGCAGCTCGAACCGGGACCCCCAGTGCGGCTCTTAAAAGAGCCCTTGGGCGGCGTCTTCTTTCTTCCAGTCCCGGCGACAACCAGCTCCGCCGAGGCCGCCGACCCCCGAGAGGTACCCCTGCGGCCGCAGGGGTACCCCCGGGGGCGCCAGCGACCTCAACGAGGCGATGTTGCCGGCGTCTTGATCGACGCGACGTCTTCGGGGTGGCGACACCAACCCCACTCAGGTCACCGATGCCAGGCAGGCTCACTGCGGCGCAGTGAGCGCTGGCACCCCCGGCCTCAGCGGAGCCGATGTTGCCAGCCGCTTCTTTCTTCTTTCTTCAGCCATCTACTGCGATGGCATCTGAGTCGCGGCAGAAAGCTCCTCTTTATATAGGTTTGCAGAAATCCATATTCCTTTTCTGATTGGTCAATTTTTTAATCTTGCTTTACATTAACCAATCAGATTTCAGAACTTTCCAGAAATCTGATTGGTTAATGTAAAGCAAGTATTAAAAAATTGACCAATCAGAAACGGATTATGGATTTCTGCAAACCTATATAAAGAGGAGCTTTCCGCCGCGGAACTCAGATGCCATCGCAGTAGATGGCTGAAGAAAGAAGCGGTGGCAACATCGGCTCCGCTGAGGCCGGCGGTGCCGCGGGCTCACTGGCGGCCGCAGTGAGTCTGCCTGGATCGGCGACCTGAGTGGGGTTGGTGTCGCCAGCCGAAACGTCACCAAGGCTCTTTTAAGAGCCGCACACTGGGGGTCCCGGTTCGAGTGCGGGACCCCGCCAAAGGCACTTGTCAGTGCCGCAAGGGCACTTGTAAGGGCCGCAAGGGCCCTTACAAGGGCCGGGGAGGGGGTCCCGGTTCGAGCTGGGACCCCTTAAGCCCCAAAAGGCTCTTGTCAGAGCCGCAAGGCACTTGTAAGTGCCGCAAAGGCCCTTACAAGGGCCGGGGAGGGGGGGTCCCGGTTCGAGTGCCGGACCCCCTAAGCCCCAAAGGGCCTCTCAGGGCCCGCGGAGGGAGCCTCCACCCCTCCCAGCGGCTCCCTCCCTTCCCCTCCGGGGAAGGGAGCTTGGAGGGGTTGGTGGAGGGGGGCGCGGCGGGTGGCTCCGTTCCGAGATTGCCGCGAGCGGGGAACGGGTTGGGAGGGGTGCTGGGAAGCGGGGCGGGTGGTCGCCGCCGCCGCCGCCGGGGGGGTGTGGGCGCGGGAGGCTAGTATCGGTGACTTCGCCACCTTCAAGGTGGCGAAGTAAACCGCGATACTAGCCGAGCGAAACCAGTACCGCCGCTTTATAAATAGAAGCGGCGGTAACAGGTAAGTATCGCTGCGAAGGTTAACGCTCGTTAACTTTTTGCGGCCGTTTTTGGACTTTTAAAATCGCGCGTTAAACGCGATTTATGCGTTAATGTCCGCGAAAACGGCCGCGAAAAGTTAACGAACCTTTATAAATATGCCCCAAAGTGATGATGCCAGTGAGACTAGGAGAGATGGTACCATGGTTTAGTCAATACCCTCATAGAGATATGGCGCTGGAACTCCTCACGCAGGGTTTTAAAGCTGGTTTCATTATTCCTTTGCATTATTAGTCTCAGATACAAGAAATGTATGGTCAGCAGGGAAATGTGCCAATACTGGTGTCATGTTTAATTGCAATCAAAGCAGCCCTATTTGACCAAACCTAGTTGTCACCTTCCCATTTAACATGTAAAATCTACACAGCATGATGCAGGCTGCAGTTGTCATGTGTTTGGGCTCAATCTCACAAGATCCACATTATTACTAATCTGCCACAGTCTCCTAGATATTGCTTTCTATCCATATTTCCTAAAATGTGCTTTAAAGGGGAAGTTCAGTGCAAATACATATGCTTTTCAGAAAAAAAAACAGTATTTTTTCATCCCAATGACCTTAATCTGCCAATTCACCATTTTGTCTTTGTATAAATTACTGCAACCAAAATACTGAATTCCTGTTTGCTGGACCTGTTAGAGAGCTTTATGGTCTATGCCCTTGACCCAGCGCCTGGGTTGATTCAGTTGCTCAGTAGAGATCTGAGCATCTTTGACCCATCCAACAGCCAATCAGTAGAAATTACTGTTAGGAACATTCCAAGGATGCGGTGCATTCTGGGAAGAAGAAGGACCGTTAGAACCTGAAATGTCAGCTCACTAATGTCAACAGCAGGGAAAAGCAAAGAGTATGAAATCGACTGATTTTTCAAAATGGGAGAGAATATGTAGAATAACTAAGTATGCATTACACAAACTAACAACTTAACAAATATTGATAATTTCCACTGAACTGTCCCTTTAAAGGGCAAGTCCAGCCCCAAAATGAAAACTTACATACAGGTAAATCACCCCCCAAAACCCTAAACGGTAATAGTTTGAAATCTGAAATATATAAGTCTAACCTGAAATCCTGCACAATTTCCCCTGTTTCTGCTTCCTGCTTCTTCCAGTTAGTAATGGTCAGTTATGGATTTGACAGTTGACATCACAGCCAATGACTGAATGCTAATCCTCTAGCTGCCTCTTCTGAGCATGCCCAGGCTCAGTACAGGTTTCTAAATTGCTCAGTTTCCATGAGGCATCCAGAAGCATAGCAGGCATACAGTAATGAATTCATAGGACAAACTATGATATATCAACATATTTTAAAGAGGCCATTCTTTCTAAAAGATGTTCTTATGGGGGTGGAGTTATCCTTTAATCTATAAATAAAAAATGTGTGTGTTACTGCATGCCTTCAATCCAGTATTTGTTTTGCCTGAATTCATAGGTCAACGTATGATATATCAACCTTTTTTTAAAGAGGCCATTCTTTCTAAAAGTTCTTATGAGGGTGGAGTTGTCCTTTAAACTGCCACAGTCTCTCACAGATTGCATTCCACTACACTTTCAGTAGAATAAGGCTGAAATAATGCAACTATTGTTTTAAGAAATCTAGGGGTTTTACCATTGTTAATCTTATTTATAAATAGCAAGGGGATCTAATCTTGGACAATTTGCTGTAAATTACGAGGACAAAAATATATACTATTCAATCAGTTCAAAGATGATCTGTGTCTATTTTATTTTTGTTTAGATTTATTTTTGCATTTACTGAAAATGTTTTGCTTCATTTATTCCATTGCTCTCATCCTTCTTCACACTTAAATTAACAAATGCCACTTCAGAATTAATCTACTTCTTGTAGAAATGCAATTCAACAAAACATCATTCTCCAATCAGAATCTCTGGATACATCAGCCAAAGTAATTAGGCATCCATTCTGCAGAATAATCACTACAAGAATAGAGGATTCTGTTTACCAGATCATTGCACATTTCTCATTGCATTAAAAGTATGTGTTGTCTCTTAGCACTGGTACACATTTTACAAAGAAAGAAAATAAGCCAAAAAACCTTTACATTGAGAAATGGCCACACACTTGAAGAATTAAAGGGAACTATACTGTTTATTTTAAAGGGGAACTGTGGTCTCTATACAAGTCCCCTTTATTAAAAACACTCCTACATTTAAAGTGACTCCAGGATTGTGCTTCTAGCTACAGTCTATCCAAAGTAACAGCAGGGTGGATTTTCTTTCTAGTACAGTGACTTGTGACCTCACCAGCACCACTGTTCTGCCCTCAAGTCTTAGTCTTGAGCATGCCCACTGCTGGGACAGAGCATTATCTGCTGCATGATGGGAGCAAGCCCCACCCTTAAACTTGAGATAATTTTTAAAGGGTATCTGAAAAAAAATGGCATTTCGTTTTATTGAAGAATGGAAGGTAAGGTAGCTGTCTTACCTCTCGTTCTTCAATAAAACCTGCAGGAGAGAAGGTGAGGTACTTACCTGATCGCTCGCTCCTCTGCAGCATAGTCTGACAGGTCCCAACAGATAGAGGTGTCCGAACTTCCAAAAATCCGTTCCGCTCGAAGATTTGTGGATTTCGCAAAATTTAAAAATCAATGTCAATGGGGAAACAAGTTCAGAAATTTCCGCCTAAAATAAGGGATAAAATAGCAGTTGTAACTTACCGTAAATGGGTCTGTGACCTGGGAAATGGTCCGAGGACCACGTTCCCACAGGAAGAAAAGCAAAAAACAGAAGTAGAGCACACGCTCGCTACTTCTAGTTTCGGCGGGCAGTATTCGGTAATCCTCAAACAGACAATTCAAGAATCTTCGTACTTTCTTGTGGCTGGACATTTACGGGTCCTGGGGATTATCCCGGGACCCCCTCCCAGGTCCTTAAAAGGACCATTGGAAGGGCACTTGTGGCACTTACAAGTGCCTTTTGGGGCTTAAGGGGTTGCGTAGATCAAACTGGGACCCCTCTCCCCTGCCCTTATAAGTGCCCTTGTGGCCCTTGGAAGGGCCCTTATGGCCTTATGAACCGGGACCCCCTTCCCTGGCACTTAAAAGCGCCCTTGCGGCACTGACAAGTGCCTTTGTTGGGGGTCCTGCAGCTTGAAAACGGCCTCCATTGGCTCTAAGAAGAACCCTTGGGGGCGTGTCTTATTTCTTCTCAGCTGGCGACAGTAACTCCGCTGATGTCGCCAACACCAGGTGATGCCACTGCGACCGCCAGTGACACCACCGGTGCTGGCATCATCAACATCGCCGGTGTTGCCAGCATCTTTTTTCTTTTGCCATCACTGTGATGACTTTTGAGCTCCGCTCCGGGTTTGCACCACTTTATATAGGTTTGCTGAAGGACCAAATCCAATTGTGATTGGTAATATTTCAATGCTTGCAATCATATGATCACACATTAACCAATCATATTGGAATAATAAAATTCAAATGTGATTGGTTAATGTGTGATCATATGATTGCAAGCATTGAAATATTAACCAGTCACAACTGGATTTGCTCCTTCAGCAAACCTATATAAAGAGGTGCAAACCCAGCGGAGCTCAGAAGTCATCACAGTGATGGCAGAAGGAAGATGATGCCGGCAACACCAGCAACGTTGATGTCGCCAGCGCCGGCGGTGTCACTGGCGGTCGCTAAAATCTGCCGCAGATCTGGCCATCCCTACCGACAGACCCTGTCTTCTATGTGCATGCGTATTATTTACCTCCTGTTCTTTAATAAAACTAAATGGCAATTTTTTTTTTTCCAGTGGAGATTCCCTTTAAAGCTAGCAACAACCTTGAAAAGAAAACGTTTTCTTTTCCTAAGGTGCCCAGGAAGAATGGACAGATAATGGTTTCAGGTATCTTACTAGCTTCAGAAAAGACAGCATGTGGCTGTCACAGACTCAGACAGTCAGGATAGAGTAACTTTACAAGCCTATATCTTAAGGTATGTGAAAAAATAGTTTAGGGATATGAACCTGTGCCCTTGTCGTCTGTGCTTCTAAAAGAAATGTTTTAGCAGGTTAGTAACCACAGCACATACAAGGTACACAGGTACATTTAGAAGCTTTATGTTTTGTTAGGAACAGAATTTTTAAAAATGGTAGTAAAATCAGCTGACTATATTGTATTGCCCTAGGAAGGCTGTATGTAGTTTACTCCAATCATTCTCTGAATCAGACTTTAAAGGGCATGTCACCACCCAAACTATAATCCCCACTACTACGGCCCCACCATGTAGTGTAGTTTAATCCTTACCTTACATCCCAACTCCATCTGGTTCTCCGTAGTCCCCCCAAAGTTCCAAAAACTGCCCACCAGGAGGCTAGCAGGTCCATATAGGACACTGCCTGCTACCTGGCCTCCCGGAGATTCCTGCCATGCATGCTGCGCCCTTCTCCCCCCTCCCTCCCCCTCCCTCTCCCTCCCTCTCCCTCCCTTCACTATCCCTCCCCCTAGCGAAAATCCCCCTTATATTGTGCTCCCCCATGTCCCCCCAGCCCCAACCGCATGTTTTTTTTTTTTTAAAAAGCTCCCCAAACTCTTACTTACCTCTCCGCTTTCCTCCGCTGCACTGAATGACCGGCAGCCGCGTCCGTGATTGGCTGCCGCTCTGCCAATCACAGACGCGACTGCCGGTCCCGCCCCTCTGCTTGAATTCTCGCAAGCAGAGGGCCGGCAGTGCGGCGGAGGATCGAGGGGAGGTAAGTAAGAGTTTGGGGGGCTTTTTAAAAAAACTAAACATGCGGTTGGGGCTGGGGGACATGGGGGAGCATGATATAAATTTTTTATTTTAGGGGTGGACATAGCCTTTAAACTGCTTGGTCCAGATGCTCTCCATAATAAACCACCTACATGCAGCGAGCCCACACACCAGTGACACCACCTCTTTTATTCAGGGATGAAACCCCTTCCACTCTCCCAGGCTGCACCGCACCTGCAGTGCACTACACTTTTATGCTTCCCGTCCTGCTAGACCTGGACAGCTGGGAAGAAGGCAATAAAACGTTCCAAGACTGTATTGGTGAAAACCGGATGGATGGCAATCCTACATAAAAGGCTGCGGAAGAAGCCTGTAGTTATCAGGCGAAAGGCGTCCAGCTCTGTTCCCAACATGGTCATGGCTCCCTGTGGACTCTTGTGGCATACCTATATAAGTATTTGCTCCTCTGTATATCTTTTCTCTTCACTTGCATATAGTTGATTCTTTGGCTCCCCTGTTTAGATACTTACCATATGTCTCTTGTGCCATCTCTTCCCCCCCCCCCTTTCTTTGACTGTGTGGGGTTAGTGGGGTTCGTTTACCTCTACCATTGAATTTAGATATATTTATATCTCAGTGTGACTTATGTACACATGGGGTGGTAACATTTAGATCAGATGAGCATAACTATATACTGACCGTGACCACGCTTACTATAGCCTTACTGAGCCTGTTTGTACCCATTGGGATGTAGTTCCTTTTTAATGGTGTGTTGTTATGGGTAGCACTTTATTTTGCACAATATCACTTTAATATGCACACTGCCACTTTAGTGCAACGATGATACCTGCACTTATTTATTAGCATTTTTTGCCTCTTATTCCCCTTCTTTTGAGCCCTGTTCCTGGTGTACCTATGAATACATTTTTGATAAGAGTGCCATGACGTCTGTTGTTTCTTTGTGATTTATATTGATTAATTTGCTGTCATTGAGCACCTTGTATACACACAGTACTCCATTGGATAAGTGTTATCATTGAATATAGTACTAGTCCCCCTACATCTTTGTGTTGTATAGGGCAATCCTAAATACTGCTACCACCCTTTCCACTCCTCAGCTGCTATACACCCTCCAGTGAATTCTGCCTTTTCCCCCGAAATAATACCCTGGAAACCTGTGTTGTGTGAAAATGTCCACAGCTTTATTGACAACTATTTAAAAAAATAATGAACACATACCCTTGCTTACCAGGCTGACCTCATGTTTTGTAAGCAAGACGCCTATTGCCGGGGGCATGTAAATCCCCCATCAGCACAACCACTTGCAAGTATATGCTTGCAAGCTGATACAATAAAAATGCTTTCCCCATGTTGTGCCTTAGCCAATCACAAGAGTGGATGCTGGTCGAGTCCATCCTGCTTGACAACCTTGCATGGAAACATACGGAAGTTAATCAGAAGACAGTGAGGGAACGAAGGCTGGTAAGTACATTTGGGGACAGCTGTGAGTGCTATAAACCTCGCAAAGTCGAGGTTTATAGCAATTCCCTGCAACATATCAAAATTTAGTTTGCGGGTGGACATACCTTTTAACATACATATAGACAAGGTAAAACATTAAGAACAATGTTGGTGAAAACGGATGTCTGGGAAACCCCAGTCACCAATAGAGTTGGCCAGACAACGATGTTACAGATGTCCAACTCTACCACTTTTAATGGTATGCTCTCAGGTACCACATTTCCCCATCCACACACTGGGAAAAGAATAAAAACCAGAGGGAGATACACCTGTACAAGAAAGAATATTATTTATATGATATCTTGCCCATGTGGCCTATACTATATTGATATGACGACCACCAGTTTTAGAGAATACACTGCCAACCACAGGTCTTCTATCCGGCATTCTCTTATGGACCCTGAGTCAACACACCACATAAACAAATATGGGGACATGGCAGTTGTCAAACATTGTTAAATCTTCAAAAATTCAGTTGGCAGTTTAAAATGGATGATTATTGAAAAGGATTCAGTGATACAGAAATATTATTTTTACGTGCTGGGGCCAGATGGATATACAAACTAGGGACTTTGGCTCCACATGGTCTCAATGAACAATGGGCATTACAATGTCATTTATAGTGTTTAAAATCCTATCTTTAGCCTACTTCATATTTGACTTTACATAGATGTACCAAATTCATAATTTGACACGTATATGTTCCATTTTTTCAGCCATTAGATTTGTATATATAAAGGTAACCCATTACTGGTTGTCAGTTAGCCTTTTCTAGTAGCCCCAAAAAGTTCACATATAGGTGGCTCTACATGAGTCTTTACTTGTTCTTTTAGATAAGAATAACTGAATTGTATAGTGCTGCAATTATGCTTCCTATCTTGGTTATTAAAGGGCATCTATAGTGGGAAAATGTAATTTTTCTTTCATTCCATGTGTTCTATAATTCCCTCCAACCCCCAGAGTACCTTTATTTTCTTCAGGTTCATCTTCTGTCCCAAAATATATAAGTTAAAAGAAGTCAAGATTTCAATACACAACTCCTGCTTGAGCTGTCGATCAAACCACCTAATAGCATGCCACTGTAGTTTGTAGGCTTACACAAGTTTTACAGCAAGTCTCCCAATGACTCCTTCCTGCTCACTAAAATGCTTGCCAAATACTGGGTTAAAAACAGAAGTAAAGGGAAGCTTTTAAGCTTTCACTAATTTATTGCCTGTCAAATGGAGATTCGGATGCAGTGATCAGGAAGGACTTGGGTTCCTCCTAACTCACCCCATCCCACTCCTTATGAAGCAGGTATATCCAGAACAACAGAGACACTTACTCTACAGGTTTACATACAGAGTGTTTTTCTTTTTGTTTAGAGTGATGTGTAGGAGAATTATTGCTCGTGAGCAGCTTGATTTACAGACAGATTATTTGAATGGGGGAATCACCAGAGAAGGGAGGGGGAGGGGGAGCTCTGCAGTAAATGAGACTGTGTGCAATCACAGAGCCACAGAGGAAGGTAACAATAAGGCAGCATACACTAACCTTAAATATATCTGGATTGGAGCAATGTATACATTTCACTATAGATGCCCTTCAATTTACTGTTAAGGATAGCCATGTTCAGTTGTTACCTAAGGATGTTTATTGTTACATTTGTTTTTAGCTTAGATTTTGGTATACACTTCTTAAATTTGTATTACACTTAAAATGGTGCTAATTTTGCCCCAGCCTATCAGATGTTAACTTTCAAATGTTAAATAAGATTTGATCGGTTGGAGAAAAATTAGCACCATTTTAAACAATAGGATTTTTTTTTTCCCTGTTAGTGTTTTAATAGTAATCAATTCTGTCTTATTTATGCATTGGTCACTCCATGTTTTAGGAGATGGCACATTCTCCGAGTATACTTGGTATTTTATAGCAGTACTTTGGTAGGTCCTTCTCTTAACTTGCCCATATTCTATGCACTTTACTATCGGGTTCTCGCAGGATTGACATTGACATTGACTCTCTAAGATGTATCTCCTCCATCGGCTCTTATTCTTATCTACTTTTACTTTGTTTGGCAGTGGTCACTTTATTGGACTCGAGGCATTTTTTATTGGCCTTGAACCTGACATTATGGTCTTTTAGACACTTTACGACTTAGGCGCTGTAGATTCTCTACACAATGATGATTGGTGTTCATCATTAAGTGATGGCCTTGGGAGTCACCGGATGGGGGTGTGTGGTATTTGAGGAAGTTAAGTTTGTTAAACAGATGTTCTGATGACGTCCACACATGCATGTGGAAACATGTTAACACATTAAATTGTTGTTTGGCATTTTTGGAAGACCCTTGAGTGTATTGTTTTTACTAGCCTATACAGTATATATAATATAAATAAGTATTAATGTCAGGGGGCAGCACAATGGCTCAGTGGTTAGCACTGATACCTTGCAGTGCTGAGGTCCTGAGTTCGATTCCACCCTTGGACACATCTGCAAGGAGTTTGTATGTTCTCCCTGTGCTTGCGTGGGTTTCCCCCACAACCATAAAGACATACTGATAGGTTGTATGTATACATAAAATGATTAGTGTAAGCTCATCGGGGCAGGGCCTGATGTGAATTGAGAAAATAATTGTTAAACTTTGCGGAATATGTAGCGCTATATAAGAAATAACATACATGTGTAGCATTAACATATATGATATTATAACAAATCAGTATAATGCAATACTTTTCCAAAAAGTGAGCTCACAACTTACAACCGTTGCCAGCTGGACTGGATAGAATTGTTCTCTTTAGAGGGTCCCCTAAGTTGGAAAGTTAAAATGTAACAAATAATGTATAGAAGGTGAACAGCACAGTGATAAGTTGGTCCTGTAAAGGGTTAACAAGTCACTCTGGCTGTAGCGGCTCCTCCCGCAAACCAGGTGCTATCAGTCTCTGTACTATATTAGGAACTTTTTATCCTTTATAATAATAAGGCCCAGGTACAGGTAAATAGGAGGTTGGGGGGGGGGCTGTAACAGCAGTTACAATGACAGCCTTATGGAGGGCACAGTGTCACTTTACACAGCAACCTGTGCCTCGGGATCTGTTTGCTTTGACAGGAATAATGTCACCACAGCTTTCTATGATGGCAGTTCTGTCCTTACTTACAGTTTCCTCAGATGTTTTCTCCATTACACTCACTGCTCCCAGTCTGATGTCTGTCACTAGATGGAAACAGCTCAGGTCCTGGTTAGCTTTATTCAGGAAACAACCCCAATCTTCATTGTACTCAATGGCTCCACTGAGACCCTATTAGAACCCTGTCTCTTTTCCCACCTAGGGCAGCAGAGATCCTTTCCTGTTCCTAGCACCCCCTTGTCTTTCTTTAACTTAGATACCTCTTTCCTCTCTAACCTTTTCTTCTTGCTGCCCAAAACAAAAACTCCATTCTGATTGGCTGCCTCCTGCACAGAGCAGACTAGGTACGGTAAGAAGAATTTCCATTGCCCTGGTAACTTAACATTTCAGTATGCATTAAGGAGGATATTACAATGCTCTCTGTATGTATTTGTTAATCTATCTGTCTATTATGTATCTATCTCTTTGTTAATCTATCAATCTGTCTCTGTCCATCTGTCTATATCTATTAATCAGTCTATAATATATCTAAATACTGTGTCTGTTATCCTGTCAATCTATCTGTTAATTTGTCCATTAAATTTGATTTGCAGCCCACTCAGGTTCCTTGGCCTTTTTTCTTCTCTCATCTTTATGAATCATTTTCATAAAGATGAATAGCATTGCGATAGCAGTGGATGTGTGGGCCCAGGTCTAAATTCCGCATTGGGGTCCATAGATCTGTAGCGAAGCCACTGTTGCAGTGCTAGATTGAGACTCTGTTCTATTAACATAGACAGCATAAACAAGATGTGGTGTTAGCAGCAGGCACAGTAGTAGAGCACAGAAAATATAATTCCTATTAATGATCTTTAAGCTAAATCAATTATTTATGCAGTGACAAAATAATAAGTTATGCTCATCGAAAGGATTCAATTTTGAGTGGGTGACTGACAGTTATTTATTTCCTAGTTATGACCTGGCCCCCTTGAAAAAGCGAAAGAGGCAGAGCTAAAAAAAAAAAAAAGGTAAAGGAGGGTCAGAGAATGGGTAGGGGGAGAAGATCTAAGGTTGGTGGTAATAATCCTTATTGCTGTGTAAATAGTTGGAAATTATTTAGCACCGTTTACATGCATTTTTTAGTACTTTTAATTTTCTCTAATCACACCTTAGTACTGCACAGTTTCAGGGTTATTCAATAAAAGTTTTTATGGTTAAAAATGGTGCTAATTTTGCCCCAACCAATCAAATGTTCGCTTTCAATGTTAAATAATATCTAATTGGTTGGGGCAAAATTAGCACCATTTTAACCATAAGAACTTTTATTAAAGCTCTATGTAAAGCTCTCTCTCTCTATTACATAACAAAGAGATGCTAAATCAATTTTTCAGCTGTCTGTTTTATGTAACTGTGTATTTATGTAGACATGGATGTAGAAAAATTATTTTTCATTAACCAATCTGGGGATTATGTATCCTTTAAGGGACACACATATGTTATTTATATTGTAAATAACTACGTAAGTAGAGAATGATGCAAAATTCCCTTTTTAAAGGGCAACTGTGGTCTCAAAACAAATTAGGGTTAAATGAAAGCCTGCAGTATTTCTATTAAAATGAGCCGACAATCGCTCTGGCTGGAGCCTGTGAGACATTACAACGGGATGAATGTTCAAACTTCCTGCTTCCAGTAGGTTGAGTGACATCACCCAACCTCTGCCCCGCCTGTCCACCCCGGGGGAGAAGCATGCTCAGTTAAGGCTTAATGCTGGGGAAATCAGGAAGTACCTGGGGAAAAAATTGACAGTTGAGAATGGGAGCCTATTAATGCAGGCTGAGGCTGGTCACATGACTACAAGCTGGTCACATGGCTGAAAACAGGAACTGTTCAAGCAGGAAGTAATATTGCTGAACCTCTCCAGTAATAACTTCTTCTAAATTTTGTGATTGGTAAAAGTTACCGCAGGTCACACCCACTAGTAATTAGAGATGGCCGTAAAACAGCAATGGTAACTTACTGAACATGGCTGTAGGACCTGGGAAATGGTCTGGGGAACACGTACATATACCCAGAACTAAAAAAAAAAAAAAAACTTTCCTCACGATTGCACCTTTTTTGGAGCTTCGCATTCTATTTTCGAGCCACGTTCGATATTTTTCGAAAATTCGAGAATTTTCGAATTTTCTTGGAATTTTTGAATTTTCAAGGAATTTTCGAGTTTCCAAGGAATGTTCGAAAATTTTGCAAAAAATTATACAGTAACTTACTGTAAATGGCTCTGGGACCTTAGAAATGGTCTGGGGAACAGACCAATCTGATTGTAACCAATTCTGATTGAAAAAGAATCTTATTGGTTAGTATACCAATCAGATTCATTCTAAAATAATTTTAATGTATCCAATCAGAATTGCTTAAAATAAAGGTGAAGTTTTAAAACCCTAATGCTTGAAGCCTGTTATTTGCAGTGTATATGTTTTCAAGGACATGCTGAAAGGCCGCTGATGTGGAGCTCCGCTAACGGAGGGGGTAGGTGACCGCTCCTCTATTTTCTGTATAGGAGCGCTAAAGTCTGGGAACATGAATTTGAATGTTCGATAATTATCGAACTTTCAAATTTGTGTGTTCAAGTTTGGGTCTAGTCCATCTCTAGTCATAAACTTCCTACTGTGCTTCTTCAGAAATCCCCCCCTTAACAATCCTGCGCTTGCCCCTGGATTTAGAGCATTCCAATGGGCAAAAGGCACGTACAGCACTAGAAGTGCACTATAATGGAGGGGCTACATAGCACTGGTTGGCGCATCATTTTGACATCCATACCACTCTCTTGGTCCTCCAGAATTGGTTTGTTAATTAACGAACGTTCAGCGTTAATTTACTGCCGCGGTAGTACATTATCGATAATGCACTGTATCTCTAAACTGTGTTTTAAATAGGGCCCCTAGACCTCTAAAAGGCCTAACACTAAATTTGTCCAAAAAACTTATAAGGGGGGGGGGGTTAGTCCTTAAAAGGACTTTTGGGTCCCAAATTGTGTGAATACAGGAGTGGTTAACAACAAGTGCTAATCCACCACACTAAAATTCACACACTGTAAGCTTCAAAAGCATGGAAAAAACTCTATAACTCCTACACTGTCAGGTCTCCACTAAACTCACTTTAACACACTGACAAAGTGGCACCTGTCTAGCTGCCTTTTATACCCAGGGGGTTGGCACGGGTAAATACATCTGCCATTGGTGTATCTGATACATGAAAATCTTCGAAAATGTTCAAAGGTGGGTTCGGAAAATCCACGGATTGGCAAATCTCGGAGATCTGCCATGGAACCAGGTTTGGTTCCACAATCCAGTCCATCTCTAGTTAGTATGCCAATCAGAATTGGTTACAATAAGATTAGAATCTAATTGTAACTAATTCTGACAGGAAAAGAATGTGATTGGTTGGTATACCAATCAGATTCTTTCTGAAAATTCTGATTGTAACTAATCAGAATAGGATTCTTTTAGAAAGTTCCCCAGACCATTTCCCAGGGCCCTTTACAGTAAGTTACTTTATCATTTTAGCCAAATTTTCGAAAATTCGAATTTCCTAGAATATTCGAAATTTCTTGAATTTTTGAAATTTACCGATTTTTCGAAAATTTTCGAACGCAGTTCGGAAAAAATTTGGAAAGCGGAATTCCAGAAAATCTGCAAGATCCGCAAATCGTGGATCTCGGAAATCCCCCGCGGATCCGGTTTCGGATCCGCAAACTGGGCATCTTTACTAGTAATCTCTATCCAATCTTGTGCAGGCCAGTACAGAAAATAAAGCATGTGAAGGAAGAGATGTCATGCAAATGTTCACTTCTTTTTTTGAAAATAAGTATTAACACACTTATAGCAAACATTCTTAAACAGTGCTTGTAATATTTATTATTGTTTCATTCTGTCTAAGTTGGCCTTCTAAACAAATTGCTTGGGTTATATATAAAACATTTGATTTAAATGCTCTGTTTTTAACTAACAGATATGTTTAACCAAATAACGGACAAAGGTCAGTATACCAAAAATTTTAATGAACTTTAAAATGTATTGTTGGGTGTAGTGTAAGGTAGTTTAGGTGGGCCTATAAGGTAACCCCAAAGATAACACTTGATAACACTACTGAATACAACAAACATTATGACAGTGTATGACAGCATTACAGCATTGTAAACAGTGTCACTCCCTCATTCCTCTACCCTTACACATACCCCTAAAGTTACATTCACTCCAACCTAGAAGTTCACCCCCTCCCTTTATTCCACCAAAAAATATGCAAGACACCAAAAATATATAAGACAGCAACATATGGTCCAACAACCTCTTTTGTACATCGAAAGTCCTATTTTAGGAAAGATGTACCGTATACTGCTGATAACCACTATAGACTTCAGTATACTGTTGGTAAGGCCCCCGAGATTATCCTGTTGATGTAGAGACTTTCCTGGACATGTGATGATTACTACCAAAAACCTCTTGGCAGAGTACGGTTCTCACAAAAGGTGTTTCCACAGGCCAATTACTGTTTTTTTTACCTGATGAAAATCAATATAATTAATGAAAAATGTATATAATTGAAATTATTAGCTTGTAATTCACCCCTTCCATGAATTGAAATGAAGCTGATCTGTAAATAATACCCTTACACTTGACCCCACAGGTTAAAGGGCATGTCCACCCTTATTATCAACATTTGACATATAATAGAATAACTTCCCCCAGACCCAACCACTATAAAATAAACTTAAGAAAGTGCCCCGATGTTTACTTACCTTCCCTCTCTCCTCCGACGCCCGGCCCGGCCTTCTGCTTGCAAGACACTGCAAGCAGGGGGCGGGACTGGCAGCTGCGTCCGTGATTGGCTGAGAGGCAGCCAATCACGGACACGGCTGCCGGCTTCTCAGAATGCCGGGGGAGAGAGGGAAGGTAAGTAGAGTTCGGGGGTCTTTCTTAAAATTATTTTTTAGTGGTTGGGGCTGGGGGGAAGTTATTCTATTATATGGGCAAGGGGTTTTATGGTAGGGGGAGGGATCGCAAAACGGGAGGGAGAGGGAGGGGGAGAAGGGCTGCAGTACGCATGCCAAACTTCTCCCGGAGGCCAGATAGGAGGCTATCCTCCTGGTGGGCAGTTTTTGGGACTTTGGGGGGGACTACAGGAGAACCTTATGGAGCTGGGATGTGAGGTAAGGATTTTACTACACTACATGGTGGGGCCATTAGTGGGGGGATTATAGTTTTGGGGGTGGACATGCCCTTTAAGTGTTGACTGTAAAACTCGCAAACAAATGGACAGAGGGAATGCAAGATATTAATATTGCCACTAGAAGTGGGATACATGGATGGGGCTTGAGGGGGCTGTGGATTTGTTTGAAAAAGGGTGCATGTGGGAGAGTTGGATGCCTGGCTGCGAACCTGGACAGGGGGCGGGGACATGGGTTGTATTGCCAGTGAACTAGGGGGAGTTCAAATGAAGGGGGTATGTCATGAATCATAAGGGGTATGACAAACAAATCAGTAAGAACTTGGGTGTTCCCCTAAGGCCACTAATGTCTATTCGGTAAATAAACTAATAGGGTATCAAAACTCACCTCAGAGTTCCACGACCTTAGTGATTTATAATATCCTTATAACCCACCCCTCCCATTGATTCCTATGGGACCTGGCAGTAAACAATATCTTTATAATTGGTTATATGTGGTAGAGAACAGATTATAACAACCAGGAATGAAGAGAAGTAGCTCCCATTACTGTCTTCTTCCTGCTGTATGTCTGCTGGGGTGCCGCACAAGACTGCAAGATACCTTCAGTTATAAGAAGGCTGGAGGGCTTTTTGCTCCTTTTGGCCCACCTCTCCTTAAGCTTTTTAGCTGTCTTTCCTAAAAACCATGTTGTGCACAATCCTGTCACAACATGGTGGTGGAGGTGGTAGTTATGGTTGGGGGTGCCACTTGAAGCTGTAAGGGTTAGTCAGGATATGAACCTGAATGATGGGGAGTGTGTTTGGCACATAAATCATTAAAGGTGGTTGGCTTTCCACATCAATCAAAGAGGGATTGCTTAAATCTATTAGAATGTGAGGCTGCTGCACAAATCTGTAGATATAAAGATTTTGTACTTGTAGGAACCTGGGGGCCCTCAGGCCAGAAACGTCTCAACCTAATGTATTTCCTACTGTAAATTAGTACAATATTATAATTTGCAGTATTCACTATATAATTTACAGTAGGGGGTTCATGATCACCTATATAATACCATGTTGGCTATTACATGCTATAGCCATTTCATTGATGATTTATATTTTATCGATCATTCCACTTGTTTTATATCATTGCAAGGGAACGTTAAGTGTAAAATATTGGTATTTTGGAAATACCATGGTGCAGTCTATTCAATATAGGCTAAGTTAAGTTTTGCGCCTCCTAGCTTGGAGGTGTAAACTGGATGTCTTACCTCATACCTGAATCCTCTTACCTGGTTTTCCTGGTCATGTGATGCAGTCAGTCTCACAAAGAGGTTTACAACATTGGGTTATCACAGGAAACGTATAAAGCAGTTACCTTGATGAGGTGTTGTTTGTTTTTGTATACTATGGATCTTCAATAAAGATAGTTTTTGTAGTATATCGAGTTCCGCTTTTACCTACCTCTTTTTTGGTGCTTGTTGGATTCTCTGCTAAGAGATCGGTTGGACTTGGAGTAAGCTTCGTGTGGTATGTCTCACAGAACCTGCTGTTTGAACTCCCTTGTTTTTCCACAGGCAGTTTATTTGTAATGTATCATATAGCAGCTGGAACAATTACATGGAGTACTGACTAGGATCTCCCCAGGGGTTAAACTTACAGTTAATTAGATGCCTGCACTTCAAAAGGAAGTTAGATGCTAGTACAACTACAGCCTATGAGGGTGTGGTGGCACCTACGTTTGGGTGATCAAGTGTTTTTAACCTGAGTGTATGCCATGTTTTTGATGTAATATTTATATATAAATAATTATATATAATATTTATGGATACCAGGCCCGTTCGGATAGTTATTTTACCAGAGGAGCGGCACACAGTCTTCTTTCCAATGCAGAACTGATTTCTCCAATCAGCTACTTTGTATCACTCTGTGCTTATGGTTGCAGGTGAGTTTTCTGGAGGTTTACTTTAGGGAATGATTTTCAAATGCTTTTTGTAAACAAATCACATATATCTCTATATATCTGACATAATGGACAATTTCAGTAGGAGAAAGCAATGTCAAAACCATAAGCTGACCGTCCAATAATCAAGTAAGGTGACAAGGAAAAAATTTAATTTAGCCTAATGATTTCCTTTAAACAAACTGTATATGGTTGATTTGCATGTCCCATTGGTGATTTGACATGGAATGACTCTTTCCTGTCATGCAGCCAAATTAGGAATAAGTCTACTGATAAAAAATTTAAATGAAAGTATATGGCAAAAACCCACAGGACAGTACATTCACTTTAACTCATTTTGGACTTTTCTTTAGCAACTCTTTAAAAATGCAGAAGATGTATAGTTTTTATTTTTTACTCTAAGGTCTACAAACTTGTATAAAAGGATGATTAATACAATAAGCAGAGCTTTATCAAAATACGGGGTGCCGTTTGTAAACAAAGAACACACTTTTGTGACAAAAAAAAATACATTTAGTCAGCAAAAAGAAAAACGGTGATAACAGAATATAAATTTAGTCAACAACAAAATATATATTTTGATGTACGAAATGACATTCTGAAAAATTTTTTTGTCTTCGGAATGATGTTTTATCTGACAAAGAATCTACCCACAGTCTATTTTGTGTACTAGAAACATACACTTTGGGGCATATTTATAAACAATCTTTTAACTTTTTGCCACCGTTGTTGCCACCATTATCGCCAAATTAAATGCAATTTCAAAATATCACTATATAATTATATATTTTATTGCCTTGTATTATTTTAACATCTAATTAAAGGGCAACATAAGCAACAAATTTACTTAAAAGGCATGTCCACCCCCAAAACTATAATCACCCCCACTACTGGCCCCACTCTGTAGTGTAATAAAATCCTTACCTTACATCCCAGCTCCAAATGGTTCTCCTGTAATGTCCCCCCAAAATCCCAAAAACTGGCCACCAGGAGGATAGCAGAGTCCATATAGGACTCTGCCTCCTGTCTCCCCTCTGGGAGAAGTTTGGCATGCGCACTGCAGCCCTTCTCCCCCTCCCTCTCCCTCCCTCTCCCACCCGCTTTGGTCTCCCTCCCCCTAGCTTAAATCCCTTTCTGTATATTATAGTCCATGTTCCTCCAGCCCCAACCGCTATAATTATAGTCTCAGAATGTTCCCCCAATCATTACTTACCTTACATCTCTCCTTCACTGTTCTGAGCAGCTGGCAGCCGTGTCCGTGATTGGTGATTTTATTAAAGAGTCCTGTATTTTCCTGTAACCCTTTCTTTTTCTGATTTCTTAGGTATTCTTATCGGCTGGACAACCTGTCAAACAGAGAACCTTGGTAAGTAAATAACAATCTGATCTAATTATTTCTATTTTTTTATATAAATTATCTATAAGAAACATCTCAAATTAATTTCTTCATTAAGTCCCTTTGGATGTAAGGTGTTGAGGTGGTGTATCCAATATACCTCTCTCTATTATATTGGAATGAAAATAATTGAACAGAAGTTGTTAGAACAAAACATACCTACAGCTAAAGTGTATTTTGTGTTGGACATGTTAAATATTGCACTTACAAAAAATTACTTTAGGTTCGACGATACCTTCTTTCTAGAACTGTGTGGGACAAGTATGGGTGCAATTTTTGCACCGGCTTATGCCAATATTTACGTTGCGGACTTTGAAAATCGTCACATTAAGAAATAATCAGTACCTTGAGAAAAGGATTGCCTTTTATACAAGGTTTGTAGACGACATTTTTTTGTTATGGGCTGGTACAGAGTCCGAACTCAAAGAGTTCATACAGTCCATAAACTTATGGCATAAACACCTTAAATTCACCATTAATTATGACCCAAAGGAAATTCCGTTCCTGGATGTCATGGTGAAATGACTCCATTTGCCCTTGAAACTGACCTTTATGTTAAACCCACGGATAGGAATAATATGCTGTTGGCTACCAGCTTCCATCCAAAAAGCACAGTTAAAGGCATACCATTGGGTCAGTTTCTGAGAGTAAGGAGAAATGTATCAGAAGATAAGGTCTGTGAAGAAAGAATTAAAGAAATGTCCAGTAAATTTGAACAGAGAGGTTATCATAAAGAATGGATAGCTGAGGCTGCCACAAAAGCACTTAAAACACCCAGACAACAATTACTTAAAAAGAAAACAAAAAGGCCTGAAGAAATGCAGATACCATTTGTCACGACATATAGTAAACAGTCCCAGACAATTAAGCAGATTGTGAATAAATATTGGAGTGTCTTAAGTAACGAAGAACAAATAGGATATCTATTCAAACAAAAAACACTATTCTCCTATAAAAAGAGTAAAAGTTTGGGAAGTCAGCTTGTACATTCTGACTATAAAAGTTATAAAGACACACAAAAACAACTAAAAACTAAAAAAACGGGCACCTTTCCATGCTTAAATTGTCAGGTGTGCAACGCGATCATTAAAGGGGAGAGTGTGGCACATCCCTCACAAGGAAATTTGATAAGGTTGAGGCATTTCGCCAGTTGTTTAACTACGGGGGTCATCTACATGCTGAAATGCCCGTGTGGCCTCGCATATGTGGGGAAAACAAAAAGACAAGTTAGAACCCGCATAGGAGAACACAAAAGAGACATCACAAGATGTAATCTGGAAAAAAATGAAAGGGTCACTTCTGTTTCCAAACATTTTAAAGAAAAGGGACACAATGCAGCGCAGGTAAGATGGATGGTGTTGGAGGTGGTGGAAAAACCACCTAGAGGTGGAGATTATGAGAAAAAAATTACTACAGAGAGAGGTATATTGGATACACCACCTCAACACCTTACATCCAAAGGGACTTAATGAAGAAATGAATTTGAGATGTTTCTTATAGATAATTTATATAAAAAAATAGAAATAATTAGATCAGATTGTTATTTACTTACCAAGGTTCTCTGTTTGACAGGTTGTCCAGCCGATAAGAATACCTAAGAAATCAGAAAAAGAAAGGGTCACAGGAAAATACAGGACTCTTTAATATAAGATATATAGTATGATTAGAAATAAAAGTGAAAGTAATAAAAGAAAAGTGAAAGGTCCTATGGTGTATTTTTAATATCTATTTTAATTTTACACTTTGTATTTTTACACATTGCTAGTAACACTTAGATAAATAGGTAATTTAAGCAATAGCACTTTTGAAACAGTGGGTAATCACAGTTTACTTTGGCATAAGCACTTTGATTGTAATAAGCAGAAGGAAGTACACATAAGCCCAAATTGTTACCTTATACCATCTAAAGACCTTAAAGATAAAGATGGTTTTAGAGGGATTTGTTATATATAATATTAAAATGTGTTTTTAGTATCTAATAACAGTTAATATTTAAGATGATGCATATGTATGTTTTATTATCTATATGTCACAACAACAATATGTCTTTATACAATGTGTCGATTTTAATATATCACTATAAGAAAATGTTTTTATACACTGTTCGTTTAACTAGAGCATTTTTGAAATGTAACATTGTGTTTCACATGGAATTGATTGAGCCCTGCCCCTAGTGGGAGGGATATGTGTGTATTTAAGAAACCACATGGTATGTTGTTTTATGCACCTAAGGAAGGGGGAAGCCCCGAAACGTTGTGCACCGCTATATCACAATAAACACTATTATATCTTGTCTGAGTGCGCCTCCCTGGTACTATTTTGGATTATTAAAGGACAAGTATACTCACCTCACCCTCGCTCCTCTTCCTCCATAGCTGCATAGTACCCAGGGTGAGGACCTAAAATCGCTAAGTCCTCACCCTGGGTTCTTTCTCTAACTCCTGCACTACTTACCCCAAATCTGCTTCGCCGATCGCTTCGTTCCTCCGCTCTTCCTGCTTCAATGACAGATCGCGAGGCAGCCAATAGGAAGATACGCTCTGCAAGGAGGCGTTTCTTCCAATTGGCTGCCTCGCGACTGTCACTGACAGTAGGAGAGAGGTGGAACAGTCTGGATCGCCGAAGCAGATTTGCGGTAAGTAGTGCAGGAGTTAGAGAAAGAACCCAGGGTGAGGACTTAGCGATTTTAGGTCCTCACCCTGGGTACTATGCTGCAGTGGATCGGGGAAAAGGTGAGTATAATTGTCCTTTAATGTACTGCTTATGGTTGAGCGGTTGAGGGAAGCAGCACCGTGGAAGATTAAAAGGAACGTGGGTGTGCGAGGAGCTGTATAGTTCAAGTGGAGATCTTTTAAAGAGTATGACCACCTTAAAAATAAACAGGGTTATTCAATAAAAGTTCTTATCGTTTAAAATTGTGCTAATTTTGCCCCAACCAATCAGATCTTATTTAACATTTGAAAACTAACATCTGATTGGTTGGGGCAAAATTAGCACCATTTTTAGCCATAAGAACTTTTATTGAATCTCCCTGATAATTTCTTTTTGTAGGATAGGCATCCTCCTGTAGTGTAGGCATCCTCCTCCCAACCCTAACCACATGGTTTAAATTGTAAAAAAAGTGCCAGGAAACGTACTTACCAGCCTTTGTTCCCACTGCCACAGTCTCAAATGATATTTCTGAGAACAAATTATCATTAGGGGCCGGACCGGCAGCCAATCACAGTATCCCCATGCACTTTTACATCTTAATCACCTTAGATAAAAAAAAAAATCAACTCATAATTTGTCCTAGTTTTGGTTTACTAGCTTTTTTTACAGTTAGAGATGTAGTATCCTATTTAGTGGAATTAACTTTATTCTGATCTTTAATCTGGGGAGTAGGATTAAAATACACTGTTTCCTTTTCTAATGGTTCACTTAATAGATCTTTTTTATAATACCGTACCAAAAATAATCAAATCTTTTCTAATTGTACCTTGCAGACAGTCTGATAAGAGTTATTATGCAATGTCCTCAAAAAATCAGGAGGAAGGCAGGCTATTTTTAGTTGTTAATGAAAGAAAACTATTGTATCGCAACAAAGTATTTTTCCTATATAATTTATAACCCAGTTTAGGCCCAAATCCTTATAGCTCAACATCTAAAAATGAAAAGTCTAAAAAAACGACAAAGGAGTAATATATTAAATATAAAGGAGAACAAAAAAAATAAAGTAAAGTTCTTCTGATCCACATACACAACCATTAGAAAACATTTGATAACATCTAATTTGTTGCTGCAGCACAAAAATAATGTTGAACCAATTATTGAAGAACAGCTAAACAATTTTGACCTACAGGTCTATGACCTTAGACTCCTGGCTGGCTCCCCCTGGTAATGCAACCTGTGCAGTTGCACAGGTCTCCCACATCAAAGGCTGGCCCTGGAAGTTATGCAATTAACTTAGGTGATTACTCGATTCACCACTAGATGGCAGCACACAGGTTAAGTATCATACATACACACATTCAGGGTTATTCAATAAAGTTCTTATCGTTTAAAATGGTGCTACTTTTGACCCAACCAATCAGATCTTATTTAACATTTGAAAGCTAACATCTGATTGGTTGGGGCAAAATTAGCACCATTTTAAACGATAAGAGCTTTTATTGAATAACCCTTTGACTTTTATATATATAGATGATTGTACTTTCAAAATATTTCCTCTTTCTCTATTTAGTATGTGAGGAATAAAATTATTTTAAAATCGATATCATGGCCCCCTAAAAACCAATGCCGGGCCACCTATTAATATTTCTAGTGGACTATTAGCTATGTGGACTAAACTGGTATAAGAAGTGTACCTATTTTATGAATGTTTCACCATTTAATTGTTAATCTGACACACCATTATAAATGAGACTGAACATCCATAAAATGTAGCATTTCCTACCATCTCAGAATTAAAGGGCATGTCCAGCCCCAAAACTAAAATTTCCCCCACTGCTGGCCCCACTGTGCAGTATTTAAAAATCCTCACCTTACACCTCTGCTCCAAATGGTTCTCCTGCAATGTCTGTCCAAAGTCCCAGAGAGTGAAGAGCAGGAGCCTGCCTGTGAGTGAAAAGGTTTCCGCCTCTTACCTTTCCTCTGAGAGGTTCCTGGCTTTCCCACTGCAGTCCTAACCTCCCCCCCCCCTCAATCCCTGTTTGCTGTACTTACAGAGCTTCGTTCCCCCTGCATTCTGCACTGCCGTTAGCTGCATCTGTGATTTGCTGCCTCTCAGCCAATCACGGATATGGCTGCTGGTCCGGCCCCCTGCTTGCAATATCCTGCAAGCAGAGGGCCAGATCAGAAAGCCAGGGGAACAAAGCTCTGTAAGTACCTTTCTGATTTTTTTTTTTACAAACAAATATGGCAGTTGATGGTGAGTCCACTATACTACAGTACCCTTTTGTGCACTCCTGCCACTATATAATATAAACTATACATAAAACCATAAACATTGTAAAGTTTATGTATAGAATCATATGTACTCATCCCCAAAAAAACCCTACTGCTTCACCAATCACCATATGCAGCCACAAGGATTAGCACAAGCAAAAAATTGGACTGGGGTGCACATTTATATGTGATAATTTATTTATTAGTGCATCACAAAAATCAAATACAATGTTTCAGGGATCACTTTGCCCCCTTCTTCAGGCAAAGTGATCCCTGAAACGTGTTTAGTTCTTGTAATGCACTAATAAAGAATTTATCACATATAAGTGTGCACCCTAGTCCAATTTTTTGCTTGTGTTATAGCTTTGGTCCTGGGGAGAGGACTTACTGGGACAGCCCATTACATTAAACTGGCTAATAGCCACAGCCTGTGCCTGGGCCCTAATTCAAATTGTATCCACAAGGATGACTAAAGTATTCTTGCTAATATTCTTATGTTTTACTCACTTTTATATTTTTGTTTAAATTATGTGAAATTCCAGATTCATTTAATTTATGTTTTATATTTTCCTTTCAAGGCTTTTGTTTTTGATGCGGATTCAACTCCTTTGACTGCTTTTAGGTGTTACAATACTTCTGGAAACTTAATGAGTCTTCGCTGGTGACCTAGATGTGTAACCTATTCTTTACATTTGTTTCAATCATTATTTTTTATATACAACCTTATGCTACTGTAGATGTCTTATGTTGAAGTTTATAGATCCAAATTTTTCCCTTTCTAACAGCATAACATCTGCTTCTTCACCTAAGATGGTACATCTGTTGGGCTGGACAATCTGGGAAGAAGCAACGTTTCTTTTCTGTCCCCTGCTAACCCTTACAAATCTACTTTCCTTCTCCTATTTATCTGCCTCATTTATATTTGGCACCTGCCAGTACCTGCACTCCCCCCGGGTTTGCTGAGCCCTTCAGTGCTGCAAATTAATGTTAATGCTGTCATTTTACTTTATTATTTATAATATAATTTAACAATAAAGCAAATAAATATTGCAGATATACTGTGTTGGATCAGATGAAGTAGGTGCCTAACTAGCTTTTGATATAAGGTAGGTAGCAGCTGCCCACCCCCAACTGCCATAATATATCTTCTTAAAATATGCTCAGATCTTTACTTACAGCCCCTTCTCTCCCACAACGTCTCCTATCCAGCTCCCTGCTTGCGGAAGTTGCCATCCGCGTCTGTGATTGGCTAAGATGCAGACAATCACAGATGTGGCTGACGTCATCGAAGACGCTGCGGGAGAGAAGGGTCCGTAAGTAAGTGACGGACTTACTAAGTAAGTCTGGCTGGAAAAACTGGGGAACTAGAACAAATAGCTTTAAAGGAAAGGTATAATGTGATCAGTATAGCAGAAACGTGGCTAAATTATTCACACGACTGGACAGTAAATATTGAAGGATACTCCTTATTTAGACATGACAGAGTTAATAAGAAAGGAGAGGGAATATGTATGTATGTTAAACAGGAATTTAAGCCAAATCTAAAAGATGGAATAGATGGGGGTATAAACGATATGGCAGAAACAATGTTGGTAGAGCTGTGTACAGGAAGCAAGAAGGTGGGTAAATTAATTGCTGGGGTATGTTATAAGCTGCCAAATGCTGGGGAGGAGGTGGAAATGAATCTCCATATGCAGTTGGCGAGGGTTGTTGATATGGGGCGTGTTTTGGTTATGGGGGATTTTAACTACCCTGACATAGATTGGAGTAAGGGAACTGCCAGCACCTCAAAAGGTATAAAGTTCTTAAATTTCCTATATGAGCATTTTCTTTCACAGATGGTAGAAGTTCTTACTAGACAGAATGCATTGTTGGATCTGGTGATATCTAATAACCCTGAGCTCATTTTGGAAATGAAGGTAATGGGAAGCTTAGGGAATAGTGATCATGATATAGTGTCATTTAATATAGGTTGCAAAAACTAAAGTGCACTGGCTTAACAAAAACTTTTAACTTTAGGAAAGCTAATTTTATGTTGTTAAAGGAATCACTACTGCTGGGGGAAATTGTTTTTAGGTAAAGATACTGAGCAGATGTGGACCACTTTTAAAGGGATATTAAACTATTACATTTCTAAATTTATACCTTTAGGGAACAAGTGTAAAAAAAATTATGCATGGCTTAATGCAGGTAAAAAGGGAAATGGGGGGGGGGGCGTGGCCTGCAAGGAAGGAGAGCGGATGCTGCTGATCTGAGCTCCGGAGTCCTCCCTACTAAAACACCGTGACAAACAGCCCAAAAATACAATCCGACGAGTACAAACAAGGAGGAAAGCACAGAGACAAGGATGGCGAGAGGGAAAGCCGATAAAAACAATGAAAGACCCAAAAAACTAACCTCCTACTTCATGGCAGGAGAGAGACCCGGGAAAACGTCCCAAGATGGCGCCGACGCGCACGATGACACTCGCGCCTCCCGAGCAAGTCCAGCACCGGACCCCATAGAGGCTCTGACACCTGTAAAAAAGGGAAACCAAAAGGTTAGTGAATCTCAACAAACAAACAAAAATAAAACACATATTAGAGACTCACAGGCCAATACAAAGGTTCCAAAAACGGACATGGAATATGTATCAGATAGCCCACAATCCTCAGTACCTGAGATACTAGAGCAAGAAGATATAACTGAAGATGCAGTAAACAACACCAGAGAAAGGAAATATACCAATGACTGTTTTAACACATTCCCTAAACATGATGAAATAATAACAATTACAACTTTGAAAGAGCTGTTTACTTCACAGCACAAAGCATTAATAACTGACTTTACCATTCTAATGAATGATCTCAAAAAAGATATATCAGACATTGGGGAATGGACAACTTACATTGAAAACAAATTTGAACAATATGTGGAATCATATAACGAACTGGTTGATTCACACGGACAATTATCTGACACTGTGACAGAACTCCAAAATGAAATCACAGATCTAGAAAATAGATCCCGTAGAAACAACCTTAAAATAAGAGGTGTCGCGGAGCTGGTGAAAAATAGCCAGCTCATGGAATACACGCAAAACTTGTTTAAGGCACTTCTACCAGATGCTACGGAACTGGACTTGGTGGTGGACCGTATACATAGACTGCCTAAATCTAGATATGCACCAGCACAAGTACCACGAGATGTGATACTAAGATTACACTTCTTTCAAATAAAAGACAGATTAGTTAAAGAAATGAGAAACCCCACATCACTACCACTGGAATTTCAAAAACTAATATTCTTGGCAGACTTAGCCCCACACACCATTGCCCAGAGAAGGCAATTAACAGAAGTAACTAATACCCTAAGAGCAAGGAAAATACAATACTCATGGGGATTCCCATTACGCCTTATTATTAAATATGAAGAAAATTATCACACAATAAACTCAGTGGAATCAGCCATTTCTTTACTTAAAAAATGGGGATTCTGGGGAAACCAACCTGAAAATAACAACAGCACAAACAAACCTCAGAAATCCCCACAAAAACTACTCAAGGAATGGAACGAACCCAAACCGTAAGGAAAGGGGAAAAAGAGCAGAGACAATGCCAAAACTGAAACAGAAAACACCAGAAATATGAAGAGGGAGAAAGAAACAAGATAAAAAGTAAAGGTCCAAAATAACTCAAAAGCGACAAAACAAAGTTTGAAAGTAATGTTATATATGAGACGAAATAAAATATCCCTATGAGAGAACAAACAATGCACATGTATTTAAAAAAGGAAAGGGAACGAATCGGGAGGGGAGAGGAGAAGGGAAAGAGGAAAATGGGGAAGAAGGGGTACTCATTACAGGTGCACTAAGTGAACTGAATCTCTCTGCTTTGTAACGTCATAAGGGAAAAGAAAGGGAAAGGGGATACTGTCATTGAATGTATATATATGTATGGGACAAAAATCAAATCGTTTATATTAAGTAACATGGGATTGCTTATGTGTTTATACCTTAAAACAAAGGAAAAGAAGGGGTACAAAATAATAATACAAGTGTACTAGTTAAATCAAATCTCTCTGCCCCTCACCGCTGTAAGGGAAAAGAAAGGGAAAGAGAATACTGTCATTGAATGTATATATGTGTACGCGCTAAAACTCAAGAAGGGAAGGGAGGAAAGGGGGGGGAGAAGGAAAAAAGGAAGATAAGTATGTGTAGGCACGGAGCTCCAGGTCATTTACATGTAAGAATGATGTCCTAAAAAGTGGGCATAAACACACATATCCAAAAGTTAGATAACAAAACATATTATCTATAGATTCATAGATAAAAATATATAAATAAAAGGAAATGAAGAAAACGGAAAACTGTGGCATGGAGCTCCTAGGCCTGTATGGGATGGGAGTGCCTATAGGTAAGGGAAGAAAGAGGAAATTTTCATGTGTAAAGAAAACAGGAAATGTATGTAATCTCTATAACAAAGGAGAATAAATGTATATGTGTACGTACTAAAATTCAAAAATACAAAGAAACGTGAGATGGTCTAAACGGCTTATGTATATTTTTCCACACGCAAAGAATGAGAGGAAAAGATATGTATGTGGGTACGGAACTCCATGTCACTTAGAATAAGAATTATGTATTAAAAAGATTATAAACACACACAACCAAACGTTGAATATCAAAACATAATATCTACAGACTTATAGACAAAAAACATATAGAGATATGGAAATGAAGAAAACAAAAACCATGACATGGGGTTCCTATGCCTATAAGAATTGGAAATGCTTATGAGTAAGAAAAGAAGGAGAAAATCTTCAAATGTAAGGAAAATTGGAAATGCATATAATTTCTATAACATAGGAGGACAAAGATTTAAAATAAAAATGCTTAACTCCAAGAGACGGCCAAAGATCACACAACAAGAAATAGTAGGGAACCAATGCCCTATACTACTAAAGAAAGAATCACATGGGAGTGAAGAAACTACCAAGCAAATGTGATGCTCTTTCATACTAGTTTTATTATATTGTAAATAGTTTAATTTAAATTTCACTGTTCAAGTTTATATTAACAGATAAAGCTCTCAAGGTCTATAAACTGCCATATAGAATTCCTAAAGAACTAAATCACAAATACCACAGAATACAATGGTCCTTAAGATAATATCATATAACACAAGAGGACTTAATACACCATATAAGCGCCACTCCTTATGGAAAGAGATATCCCAAATAAAACCAGATATAGTATGTCTACAGGAAACCATCTATATCACAACACACCCAATTACTACATCATAAAGAATACACAAATATCTACCATGCAACTGTCAAAAGAAAAAGAGGGTCTCTATAGCAATTAAAAATACAGTAGCCTTCCAAGAAATAAAAAGACAATAGATAAAGCAGGTAGATAACATCATTCTAGAATGCAAAATCAACAACACACATTACCTTATAACAAACATATATGCACCAATTCAAGACAAATAAGATTTCTACAAAAAATATCAACAAAACCAAAAATACCCCAAACAAAATACATTGATATGTGGAGATTTCAACCTCATATTAGACAATACAATTGATACAACAAGCCAGAACAAATCCAAGACAGATATTGAATTAAAAAAGATTTTAAGTTCAGAAGAACTATATGACTCATGGAGAGTGCTACACCCACTAGACCAAGATTTTACGTACTACTCAAAATCTCATAACACGTTTTCCAGAATAGATATGATTCTCACAGATAAATGGTTACTACAAAAAATAAAAAAAGCGAAGATAGGAAACAGAACTATCTCAGATCATGCACCACTAATAATTGAAATTACAGAAAAAAACTCCTCTCCCAATTTCAACTTATGGAGACTGAATCCCTACCTGTTAAGTATACCAAAAATAAAGGAACAAATAAAAATCAATCTTACAGAATACTTTACCTTGAATGACATAGATCCAATCTCCCCTTTCTCATTATGGAACGCGCACAAAGCCTACATGAGAGGACTACTCATTAAAATAGCCTCAAACCTGAAAAAAGAAAGAAACAATGAAAGATTACAACTTTGCATCCAACTAAATAAACAAGAAGAATTACATAAAAAAAAACCAACAACAGAAAATTACGCACACCTACAACAAATAAAACAAAAATTACACCAACACAATATGTATGAATTTGACAAATTCATACGCAGACTTAAAAAAATATATAACCCACAACAAATAGCAGATCAATTTGCACATTACTACTCCTCACTCTATAACATAAAAAACGACACCACCATTAAACATCCAACTAAGTCAGATATTAATAAATTTTTGGAAAAAAATCCAACTAAAGAAAATAACACAGGACCAACTTAAACAAATAAACAACCCTATCCAAACATCAGAAATAAATAAAACTATATTCACTCTCCCAAATAACAAAACTCCAGGACAAGATGGATTCATAAACGAATATTATAAAACTTATCTAGACATACTTACTCCATACTTACAAAGAGTATACAACACAGCAATAGAAGCGGGGACTTTTCCCGAAGAAATGACCCAAGCAATTATAATACCAATACCCAAACAAGACAAAGATACAGACCAAATCACAAACTTCAGACCAATTTCACTATTAAATTCGGATATAAAGATCTATTCCAAGATCATAGCACTAAGAATACAACCATACCTACCAGAACTAATATCACCAGATCAAGTGGGCTTTATCCAAGGGAGACAACCAGGTGACAATACCAGAAAACTAATCAACATCATAAACTGGGCAAACAACAGGAAAATACCAACTTTACTAATCTCATTAGATGCCGAAAAGGCCTTTGACCGTATCAACTGGACATTCCTAGATAACATATTAGAAAAATATAATATAACAGGCTGGATTAAAAAAGCAATAATGACTCTTTACGATAATCCCACAGCAAAAGTATTTATATCAAACATGATATCATCCTCTTTTAAATTAACCAACGGAACAAGACAGGGCTGCCCACTATCACCATTAATTTTCGATTTGGCTATAGAACCACTAGCAGAAACCATAAGACAAAATAAATATATAATGGGATCTAAAATAGGAAACTCAGAACATAAAATTGGACTATACGCCGATGATGTTATCATTATATTAACCGACCCAATTAAATCTTTACCACACCTCCAGGAAATACTGAAACAATTTGGGAATGTTTCTTACTATAAAATCAATGAAAATAAATCGTCAATATTACCAATACATATCCCAAACACACTTAAAATCTTTCTGAAAGCGAGATACCCATATAAAATAACAAATTTTATATCTAGGAATACAGCTAACAAATGAAACCACATCTCTATATAAGAAAAATTTTGAACCATTAATAGAACAATTTAAAAAAGATCTAGAGGGATGGAACACCAAATATATATCCTGGATCATATTGAAAATGCTGTTACTTCCCAAACTCCTATACAAATACAGGACAATACCAATATATATACCAAATAACTTCTTCATAACACTAAATAAAATAATAAACAATTTCATGTGGCCCAATGGCAAACCCAGAATCAACGCCTTATCAATGACTAAAACAAAAAAAACAGGAGGAATAGCTTACCCACATTTTAAAGATTATTACTACGCAGCCATAATGGACCAATCTAGATATTATTGGTCAGACAAAAACAACCAAAAAAAGTGGGTAGAAATAGAAGAAGAAAGTATAACACAGAAATCCATGACCTCATTAATTGGAGCATTAATATTCAATCCCAAACTAAAAACCTTCCAATTAGACACAGTAGACAACACAATTAAAATTTGGAAGGAAATTATCAAAACACATCAGCTAAAACAAACACTAACAAGATATGTAGACATATCAAGTATACCATTATGTATTCCAGAACTAACAATCAAAAAATGGCAAGAAAAAGGGAAAATATATATTGAAGACTTCTTCGAAGGAGAAAAAATTATTACATTTAATAAATTCAAGGGAAAATTTGGAATTCCACAAAACAGCTTCCTAAAATTTTACCAAATAACCAGCCTCATTAAGAAACACATCAAAGAAATAAATAAAACACCAAATCCAATTATAGAGCATTTCCTAGACTCCACAAACCCAAAAAAATCAATCTCAAAATTTTACAACCTACTAAACAACAAAGACAAATATATCACTCTTCCATGTATAGAAAAAATTATTACATTTAATAAATTCAAGGGAAAATTTGGAATTCCACAAAACAGCTTCCTAAAATTTTACCAAATAACCAGCCTCATTAAGAAACACTTTAAAGAAATAAATAAAACACCAAATCCAATTATAGAGCATTTCCTAGACTCCACAAACCCAAAAAAATCAATCTCAAAATTATACAACCTACTAAACAACAAAGACAAATATATCACTCTTCCATGTATGGAGCAGCTGCGAGAGGAGCAGGGCGAAGGTAAGTTCCAGGTCCCCCGAGCATCCTATTATTCACAGGGAGGTGAGAATAAGCGTTCTCACCTCCCTGTGAATAATAGAAACCGATGGCACATAGTTGTTCTTATGGGTTTAGTGTTCCTTTAATGGTAAAAAATGAGGACTGAGAATGTGGGACCATTAAACAATAGGGTGTAGATGGTTGTAGAGGATGCCGAAAAGGCTAATCTGCTAAATGTTTTTTTTACATCAATTTTCACTATAGAGAATCCTAGTCCTTATAGCAGGGATTGTAATAATATGCAGGGGAGAAATGAGTAGTATTTATATTGGCTGACGGAGAATACGGAAACAATTAGACAAAGTAAATATCAATAAAGCCCCAGGACCAGATGGATTGCATCTCCAGATTTTAAAAGAGTTTAGTTATAGTTAGACCACTGTTTCTCATCTTTTCAGATTCACTTTGGTCTGAGGATGTGCCGCTGGATTGGAAAAAAGCCAATGTAATACCAATATTCAAAAAAAGTAGTCGTTCACAGCCTGGTAACTATAGACCTGTAAGCCTAACATCAGTGGTAGGGAAGGTGCTGGAAACTTTGTTGACTTTGTCTCCAGAACTAATCTTATTAGTTGTAGTCAGCATGAATTTATGAGCAATAGATCATGCCAGACAAATTTAATTAGTTTTTATGAATAAGTGAGTAAGAATTTAGATTAAGGCACAGAAGTGGATGTGGGATACTTGGATTTTGCAAAAGCTTTTGACACTGTGCCACATAGGCGACTAATGTATAAACTGAGGACTGTTGGCCTAGAAGAAAACATTTGTTCATGGATAGAGAATTGGTTATTGGATCGCAAACAGAGAGTGGTGGTAAATGGAGATACATCTTTGTGGGCCTTTGTTCTAAGTGGAGTGCCTCAGGGTTCTGTACTGGGGCCACTTCTTTTTAATCTGTTTATAAATGACTTAGAAGGGGGCATTGAGAGCAAGGTCTCTGTGTTTGCTGATGACACTAAACTATGCAGAGCTTTGGAAACTTCAAATGATGTGCAAGTGCTGCAAGCAGACCTAGATAGATTATCAAAATGGGCAGCAGAATGGCAGATGAGATTCAATGTAGATAAATGTAAGGTGATGCATTTGGGATTTAATAATCCCTGTGCCATCTACACCATAAATAACTCTGTGTTAAGTAAATCTGTAATGGAAAAAGATTTAGGGGTTTTGGTAGATAACAGACTTAGCTGTAGCAAATTTTCAAAAATACGAGGATTTCTCTTATTTTCGTAAATACGTATTTTCGAAAATTTTCGAAATTAAGAGGATTACTCGTATTTTCGAAAAATACGTATCATCGAAAATTTTCGAAATTACGAGATTTCTCGTATTTTCGAAAATTTTTGAAAATACGTATTTTCGAACATTTTTGAAATTACGAGAAATCTCGTAATTTCGAGGATATTTTTCATTTTAATGGGTCCGCTTGCGGATTTTCAAATTTTCGAATTTTTTTTGAAAAATCGCGGATCCTCGAGCGGACCGGATTTTGCGAAGTTCAGACATTTCTACTCTTTACAAGGCACTGGTAAGACCTAATTTGGAATATGTGGTGCAGTTTGGAATCCCATATACAAAAGGGACATCTTGGAAATAGATGCAGTTTGGAGAAGGGCAACTAAAATAATAAAGGGAATGGAGGGGCATGACTATGCAGGCAGATTAGACAAGTTAGGGCTGTTTACATTGGAGAAGCGACGTTTGCATGGGGATATGATAACCGTATACAAATATAGTAATGGCCCATACAATAAACTCTCTGGTGCATTGTTCACGAATAGGTCATATCAGAGGACTCGTGGACATCCTTTAAGGTTTGAAGAAAAGAAGTTTCATCTTCAGGTTAGGAAAGGTTTCTTTACAGTAAGAATGGTGAAACTGTGGAACTGTCTTCCAGCAGATGTGGTAATGGCAAGTTCATTAAAAAGCTTTAAAAATGGCCTGGATACGTTTCTAAAACTAAAAAATAGCGAGAACTACTGGAATTAATACATTTGCTGTAGATCTGGTTGATCTAGGGATACTTTCCGATTGCGGTTTGGAGTCAGGAAGGAATTTTTTCCTGTTACAGCCTGTTGAAAGATAATGTACTCTATTAACCACTGTCTTACGTAATTTAATGGTATGTCTTTCTGTGTGTATGTCACAATCTCTGTATGTAATTGAACATGTCTCTTTCTTAGTACCATCCTATTAACTAATTAACTTCATGTGAGCCTTTCTTTTCTTCCGTGTGCAGCTCTTTGTGCTTACACAGTCTTATGAAAAATTAAACATTTACTGTTAAAATTTACGCAAAGCATTTTAAAACTCTTTGTTCCAACTCCAGTAAAACCCTTTGAAATACTTTAGACATCTTGGATTCAGGATTAGTATTTCATCAATGCTGAATAGAGATGGACTAGAACTCGAACCTGAGTTCGAGCCGAACTATTCGAGTTTGAATGGACTTCTCGAACTATCTCGGATTTCTCGGACTTTCAATATTTTCCGGACTTTCGATAATTATCGACTGTTTGAACGTTTGAGGTGCGTGAATATGCGAATAAAATGTCCATATACTAATATGCAAGTAAATATCGAATAAACGAATATGCGAGTAAAATGTCTATTATACCAATACGCGAGTAAATATCGAATTAACGAATATGTGAGTAAAATTTCTATTATACTAATATGCGAGTAAATACCGAATTAATGAATATGCGAGTAAAATGTCTATTATACCAATACACAAGTAAATATCGAATTAACAAATTTGCGAGTTGTTTATAGGATAATTATCGCATGTTCGAGAGCTCGAAAGTAGGGTGCGTGAGAGTAAAATTGATTTTTCGAATGTCCTGATATTGGAACATGTTCCCCAGACCATTTCCAGGTCCCACAGCCATTTACATTAAGTTACCATTGATTTGTTAATTGTATTTCATTTGAACTTTTCAAACTGTTTGACTCCCATTGACTTTAATGGGTCCATTTTCGAACTTTCCACATAGTTAGAAAGTTCGAAAACGGACCAAACTTTCAAAAGTTCGGCCATCTCTAATGCTGAAATTTCTGAATTTTTGGGGGGGTCATATTTATAAAATGGCGAATTTCGACTGCAACCATTTTTGTTGTGGTGAAATTCGGTGGAAACACTGGAAACTCTTTGCATAAGGTTAACATTTTTTAGAAAAGTATAAAACTGAAACAAGAACATAACCCAGTATCAGATGAGAGGTTGGTATATTCAATGGGAGATCGCATCACTAGCTGCCATCTCCCAATTCAATTTACAAGCTGAGATCTGCCTATGTTTAATTACACCATCCTGCAGCTCTCTGTCTTGCCAGCAGGGGGAGAGCTGCAGAATTGGTTCACTTAACTTGCATCATATAATTACATACACGCTGCTCTGGTAGGCTCCACCTCTCCTTGTTGCAGAGCGTGTCTTCATATTGGCCTCGTCACCAATTGGGGAGGAGGGGGCGGGGATCACTGGAGCAGCATGTAAGTATTTGCCGCAAGTTAAGTGAACTCAGAGGTGAGGACCTAGCGATTCAGGTCCTCACCTTGGGTAGAAAGTACTGACTGAAGGAAGAGAAGCGGAGAGAAGGTGACTATAATTGTCCTTTAAGACTCTTTTCACAGAGGAAACTTTATATTTGTTTTGTATCTCAGAAATTCATTTTTTAGCAACCAAAAAAATATATATACACCAGGTCTGAGATGTTGTTAATGCATTTTTTAGGGTTCAAAAAATAGGTTATGTTACTTACTGGAAGGCGTTATTACTCCTTTTATAGTATTGAACAGCACTACATCTCCAAGTGACGCTATACAAATAAAAATATAAATACATATATACATACATTACTATTGTAATAAGAAACTAATAAACAACACCTATTACATTAACTTATAAGTACCCCCAGCTATGTTACTTATTAAAGGGTAACTCCACCCAGAAAAACTACTTTTCAAAAATGAATTCTATAATTCATCGGGAAATATGATCACTAGCTGCTATCTCCCAATTCAATTTTTCAAGCTGAGATCTGCCTTTGTTTACTTACACAGTTCTGCAGCTCTCCCCCTGCTGGCAAGACAGAGAGCTGCAGGTCCTCACCCTGGGTAGAAAGTACTGATGGAAGGAAGAGGAGTGGAGGGAAGGTATATGAGTATAGTTGTCCTTTAACGATGTCCAGCGAAAATTTTGTTGACCAACAGGAAAAGTGGTGGATAATCAAAATTTATATTTTTTTAAATTAAATTTTTGTTTTGTGCTGAGTAAAATGACCCTTTATGCCATAAATATAAGCATTATTTCTCCTTTTAAATATACTGTACAGTACAAGCTGTATCAAACAGTGTATACAGAAAACTGATTTATTGCTTCATAATTTGCAAAAATACCATATTAAATTTCAGAATACTGAAATTACATCTGCAAGCTGTTGGAGCCATATCAGGAAAGAAAAGGTCTTTGAAGGTTAAAAAAGAGGAGTGAATAATCCTAGGCTATTGTGCAATATTATATGCATAGTAAGATTTGTTTTCTTTAAAGGGCAATTTGATTCCCCCCCCCCTTCCTTCTCTCAAAAATGGTCAAATTTGATCCAGCTAGCCCTATGTGTCAGTGAACACAACCTGGAGCATGATACACTATAGTTAATAACTGAGCTTTCATTGTGACATAGTTTATGAACCCTTTTCAGATGTACCTGACGAAGAGGTCATAAACCTGAAATGTTGTGTTCACTATGACACAATAAAAGCACAGTTCTAGATACCTATGTGTGCGAATCTCTTAGAATATTGCAGACTATAAACTGGTGGTGGTTAACAGCCAAGAGAAACAGTTGCACCACTGATATAAAATTTGATGTGCAAAGGATTATCTATGTATATGGATTTCTACACTACAGAATATCCTCTGCAACTATGACAGAGATGTTGTTTGGATCATTCGCTATCCACGGAAGTGGTAAGATCATTCTAGTTTTTGATGTGTGAATTTTACAGGGCCCAGATGGGCTGTTATTGTGTGACTGGAATGTTTAAAATGGTATCCGGATAGTAACTGTATACACGCATAGAACAGTATGCTGTCAAGGAGCCACTTATCTAACCGCAAATTTAGCTTGAGTTCCCAAAAGAAAAGTCACAGCATTGTTACAATAATTAATATCTAAATCATCATTATTATGAGACCAGCAGAATACCCGGCGTTGCCCATTTTTTCTAAAGATCTGACCCTACATCCAAAATTCAACAGACCCGCATCTTTCTAACAAAACCTGGCTCATTCAAAATCACTGTGGGTTAACTGAGACACAAATCTGGTAAATCTCAGGTGCTCGACATGATGCAGCATTCTAGGCCAGATCTCATCCCCAAGTATTCACGTTTTACATTGTTACCTGCAATATTTTCAAGTGTATGTAGTTAAAGGATTAGATCACTCAGAAAGTGAACTATTCCATTTTTTCATTAATTGAAGAACGGGAGGACAAGGAGCTATGTCTTACCTCCCATTCTTCAATTAATGTAACAGGAGCCAGGAACAAAGATAGAAAACTTACCCGCGAGTGCGATCCACCACTGGCTCATGCTGAAGAACGGGAGGTAAGACATAGCTCCCTTACCTCCCATTCCTGTAAGATTACTGTAACAGATTAATAAACTGGAGGGCTTACAATACTGGCTAAGGAACTTGGAGGGTTGACAACACTGGCTAATGAACTAGAGGGCTGACAACACTGGCTAATGAACTGGACGGCTGACAACACTGGCTAACAAAGTGGAGGGCTGACTACAATGGGTAATGAACTGGAGGGCTGAGGACTTGCTGGAGCCTGGACGTGAATCTGATTTGGTCAGTTAGTCGGGACTGCCCTGCTAGCTGTACATTACACTTAAAAGGTATGCCCACCCCCAAAAATAACTTTGTCTTATTTTGTTTTATATACCCCACTAACTTGATTCTAGAAATGTAATGTGGGTTCGAATAGAACCCAGTTTCGAATCGAATCTGAGGGTTTCGAAGGCCCGATGAAACTTTCGGAATTCCTGGATTTCACAGAAACCGGATTTTTTTGAATTTTCAATTTTTATCGAAAATTGAAAGCAGACGATTATCGAAAATCGAAAGCAGACGATTATCGAAAATCGAAAGTAGAAGATTATTGAAAATCGAATGCTCGAAAGTAATGATTAATTTTGGTAACTCTCGGAAATGGAACGTGGAAGCTCGAAAACAGCCTGATTGTGAGGCAAGATACTTTTGAAATAAGTTTTGGTTATATTTACGGGTTCCCCAGACCATTCCCCAGGTCTCTGTGTCATTTACAGTTACCTACTATTACTATTGTCCCTTTAAAATGGACAGAAACTTTTAAATTATTTTCTCCTGTAGACTTATATGGGTCCATTTTCGAAATTTCGAAATTCACGAAAATTTCGAAAACGGAACGAAACTCAAAATTTTTGAACATGTCTACTTGATTCATGTTGTTAAAACTTTCAAAAACCATTTAGTTCTTAACTTATTCAACCCGTTATGCATGAGAACTTTCTAATCCCAACTTCCGATACTGTAGCACGTAACAGGCACGTCTCTGCAACCCAACATAGCAAGGGTCCGTGTTATCAAATCTCCTGTCCAGCCCAAATACGTTCCACTGTGGATCAGATAGAAGACAAAATGCGCATTCATGCAAGGTTCCAAATACAAATAGACTGCAAAACGTAGGGAAAGCTTCTATCTTTCTTCTGCAAATATTCTTTCCCCTCCAGATTGGCCAGTCAACAGAACAAGGGAGGAGACTAAAGGGTCAACCCCCTCTGATATCAGCACTGAAACGTCAGCAACGAGTTCCTGTTGAGGAGCTGAGGGACTATACAACCTGCATCAGAATGGAAAAGGCTCGGAAATGAGTAGACGTAGCAGAGCTGTTCTTTACACAGATTTCCTCCTACTCTTCAAGCAGGCATTCAATTTAAAGGACAATTATACTCACCTCCCCCTTGTTCCTTTCCCCCCACTCCTGCAAAGTACCTAGGGTGAGGACCTAAAACGCTAAGTCTTGCACTACTCCCTTGTCGCTCCTGTCCGACCTTCCCCAATGGCACTTTGAGTGACAGGTCGCGAGGCAGCCAATGGGAAGATGCTCTGCAAGGAGGCGTGTCTTCCCATTGGCTGCCTCCCGGACTGTCACTGACAGTGCCAGTGGGGAGGATCGGACCGGAGCGACGAGGGAGATTACAAGTAAGTAGTGCAGGACTTTTGTAAAGTACCCAGAAGTGAGGACTTAGCGTTTTAGGTCCTCATCCTAGGTACTTTGCAGGAATGGATCGGGGAAATGGTAAGTATAATTGTCCTTTAATAGCTGTATCTCATGAATGACAGCATGGCTAATTTTAAAAGTTGTTTAATGGCTAACAACATATTTAAATATGTTTTTGGGGGTGGACATTCCCTTTAAAGTAAAACAATATTGAATAACACCAGTGGCTGGCATACTGCAACCCCTGTAAGAAATAATGTAAACACCTTTATTAAAATAATATTATGCATTTTGCTTCACAAGGCTTATCGCACAATTAGGGTTATTCAATAAAAGTTCTTATCGTTTAAAATGGTGCTAATTTTGCCCCAACCAATCAGATATTAGTTTTCAAATGTTAAACAAGATCTGATTGGTTGGGGCAAAATTAGCACCATTTTAAACGATAAGAACTTTTATTGAATCTCCCTGTATATATTCAGTACATGCTAGGATTTTTTATTTTACTGTGAACACAATTTTTGCTGAATAAACTGTAAATGATGGTGGTTATAACTAATAAAGTTATATATTTTTAATTGCCTCAAATAAACTAAACACTGCCTTGAAAATATTTATAAACAAATATTTCTTTATTTTATCTTTGATTTTAAGTTCAGTCTGTTTAATTAAGAAAATGAGATGAAATGCTTAAGATTATTTCAGATCATGTATGTCATTAAAATGAAAGAGATGGCACAAAATACAGACTGAATCAAGATAGTTTCATAGGGATTTGAAATTTAGATGGGTCTGCAGGTGTATAATTATTTTGTTACACATGAGGTTTTCAAGTAATTGATATTATCCAGCAAAGGTGTATACATTATTTCTTACAGGGGTTGCAGTATGCCAGCCACTGGTGTTATTCAAAAAGAAGGTGATAAAGGAATAGTTTTAATTAATGCAATCCAGTGAACACTCCAATTGGCCTTTAGGGATCAACAGGAAATGTGTCTCCTCTTTAAGGTTAAAGGACAACAAAACCATTTTTACCCCCCCCCCCCGCCTCTCTTTAAAAGTACTATTTATCATTGTCAATGCTTAACTTTACTTGTGATTGCCAATCTAGTCCACCCAACCCCCTGCATATGCCGAGGCCTGACCAATGGAAAGACATACTCAGGGAGATTTAAAGGGCATGTCCACCCCCAAAACTAACTTTTTATATTTATTTGGCTCAAATAAGTGCTCCAAAACAAACTTTACAGCATGTAAATCAGTCCAGTGGTTCAAAAGTTACAGACCTTTGTAGCTGGCTTAATCCTGCAGCATGGACCAATACAGTGATGAACAGAGACAGGTTACATTACCTTGTCTCTGTTCTTTTCATGTTCTTGAGCATGTCTGTTAGCATCCAGCAGTGAGAACAGAGGAAGTTGCATCAGTAATGGTCTGACCCCTGGATCCCTGGATTTTCCCTCTCAACCAATCACAGCTGTAAAGTTATGTGTACTGAAGAAATCCAGGATCAACAGCTGCAGCCAGCCAGCCCAGAGAGAGAGATAGACAGAGAGAGAGACACACACAAACACAGGCAAGATTTTTTTTTTTTTTTTTTTTTTTTTTTTCTAAGCTGCAGCTCGGGGTCATCTAAAGTGGAAGTGGAGAGGAAGTGCAGCCTGATATATACTCATTAATATTCAGGCAAAGCAAATGATTTTGAGAAAAATGAACATGGCGTTTGAGGTTCGTGCTATTATATAAAGAACATATAAAAAGTTTATTTTTGGGTGGACATACCCTTTAATAAAAGTTCTTATTGTTAAAAATGGTGCTAATTTTGCCCCAAACTTCTAATTTATAGCACAGTCTTTTTTTCACGTGTGGCTAACCCCTTACCACCCTTATTTAACAATATGATAAATCAACAAATCAACAATTTGATATTTTCTAGAAGTTTGTAATAAATTGGCAATGTGAGCATCTTAATGAAACTAAGTTCAACATTCCAATGCTCACATCACAATGTAAACTTGGTAATCAATTTCTAAATATCTAATAAAAAAATAGACCATTTGCCATCCCCCCACACATAAACAATTATCAAAACCATTATTTTCAGGATTGTTATCATAGTGCGTATGGGCCACATCTCCTAACTAAAGCAGGATACACATGAAAACAATTTAAGATACCACTATAATTATATTGTGTGTGATGACAGAATTATCATCAAAAAATATGGTCCTATTTTATTATTAGACTGGCCATTGGGGGAAAATATTAATGCTACAAATTACAAATATTGGACCTTTTGATAGAAGTTTCTGCACCATGCTCTATCGCCAGTGTGATCTTTTCAACTTAAGTTAAGTTTTCGGGTGCAGGTCTGTTGGATTTTGGGTGTGTGTAAGGGTTTTACAGTTTCTAGTAGGAAAAATTAAACCTGCACAGTCATGTGTGGGTAACGGTTATGCAGGTGTGTGTCGAGTTACAACTCTGTTTAATTTTGGGGTGCAGATAGCAGTTTTACTGTTGAGGGTCAGAATAATTAGACTTGAGCAGGACTCTAAAATAATATATATATATATATATATATATATATATATATATATATATATATATATATATATATAGAACCATTCCAAAGAACGTCCGCACTCCTTCGCAAAAATATCACTGCCCTGGTGCTGGAACCTCAGCTAAACGATACAAACCAAACCATGTATGAGGGCACTCTCGGGACTTAACACACAACCCATTACAAGTGTACGGATAGGATTAATGCATTTCGGCCAGTTTTTAACTGTTATATTTCAATTTGGTTATTTGTTGTTATATTTTTATCACTGATATCTTTTATGCACATAGGGTTAAGGGTACGAGGGTGTGTGTGTCCCCGGCCCTATAAGATGGTGAGAGGAACCGGATATGGTGATCCTGAGGACGGCCTGTATCATGGCCGAAATGCATTGATCCTATCCGTACACATGTAATGGATTGTGTGTTAATTCCTGAGAGTGCCCTCATACATGGTTTGGTATATATATATATATATATATATATATAAATATATATATATATAAAGTAGAACACACCATTCCATGGATAGTTAGTGCCCGGGTGCTCTCCGCAATAAGAAACATGGGGGAAGAGACGGAGGCACTCACGGGCCTATTAAAAGTTAACTTTTATTGGAACAAAAATAAAAAAAGCAACGTCAATCGACGCGTTTTGACACAAGACACAAGCCGTCCTCAGGATATGACGTATTATGCAGGGAACAAGTATTTATACACAGCTTGTAACGTTCCACCTGATGAGGAAAGGTTAACCCATTAAAAACAGTTAAAAACACAAAACAACAAAGTGTCAGTAAATCAAAACAATAATTCGAAACCACATCCAATGGAAAGGTTAAGAGCACAGAATTTATCAAAAGAATCAAAAGAAGACACAAAGGGAGAAAAAATTATCAAATATAATCCCTTAATGTGAAAAAGAGACCATCACAGTGTATATATTGCATTGCGATACAAAAAGCATGGAAAATGGTCGATATAAACAAAAGCGCGAAGAAATATTAATAAAAGCAGTGCAAAGACCATTGTTCATTGAGCCTATTTCTGAGTCTAAATTTGGGGATTTGTCGGTCGCCCGACATTTTAAAAAGTTGGCACACCCGCTCTCTTCTTTGAAGTGCATGGTATTTGTTGGGCTTACCCAGATAGAAATTAGATCTAACATTGACCATGATAAGCTGTTGCTCCGAAAGGAGGCGCGGTGGATTCACCAAATAAATACTGTGGCGCCGGGGGGGGGGGGGGGGGGGGGCAAAAAAAAAAATGTTTTGGCGGGGGGGGGGGGGGGGGGGGGGGGGGGGGCTCAATGAACAACATATTTCCTACACTTTCAATAATCTCACTAATTCTGAGAGGGAAGGGCTTAAATCACACTATTATGAAAATGAGATCCAACAACAATTATTGGATACTAATACTTATCGCAAATATGATGCCGACCCTACTACCTTATTAAAGAAAGAATTAGATTCCAAATTGGCCTTTGCTTTCAATATGGGCTGGATCTCATCTAAGACTTTGGACTTTCTAACCACACAATATCCTCAATGCCTGTTGTTGTATACCTTACCGAAGATTCATAAGGATTTGACCAGACCGCCCGGATGTCCAATTGTGTCATCACATGGCTCGTTATTTAAACCTGTGGCCCAGTTCATTGACAATTTCTTGTCCTCTTTTTTGAGAGACAGTCAGCATTTACTTCAGTTATTGAACTCTCTTTCAGTATCCACACAAGATGTGCGGCTCATGACATGTGATGTCAAAATTTGTACACCGTCATTCCCCAGAATGACGGTGTGGCAGCATGCCATGAAGCCCTTATCCATTTAAAACATGCTGGTTCTCCCATTGACTTTCTTATGGACTTATTGCATTTTATACTAGCTAACATTTTTTTTAAATTTCAGGTCTGATTATTACAATGTTCTGGGGTCGCCATGGGGTCCAATATGGCTCCTACTGTTGCCAACCTCTACATGAGGTGGTTATATATATATCCTCTCAACCATGGTGAGGTTCTTTTCTATAGGAGGTACATAGATGATCTCATTTTCCTCTGGGGTGGCACCAGGGAAAGTGCAGAGAACTTTGTACACTCCTTAAACCAGCTTGACACCCCCATCAAAATTACCTGCAACCTCAGTTATGATACCATAGATTTTCTTGATCTTTGTATTTTTAAGACTGGTGGTGGTCTTGGTACCACACTCTATAGGAAGGCCACTGACAAAAATTATCTTCTCCATGCGTCCATCTGCCACCCTCATAAGACCAAATGTGGACTTATTTTTAGTCAATTTCTGCATGTTCTCCGCAACAATACTGATCCTCGTTTGGCCGAGAAACAGCTGGACGACATGTGGAGGAGATTTGTCAACAGGGGATACACTCAGAACTTATTGACCAGTGAACTTAAAAAGGCTAAACAATATTTTATTGACCATAATGTGGCTTCTGTGGCCAAGGTCCGTGATAAGAACCTCACTGTTGATTTTTGTACTACATACACCCCGTTGAGCAAAGATATGTGCACTGTTGCCAACCGATATAGGGAACTTATCAAAACCGATAAACAGCTCCCTTTACAAATACTCGTCTCAGACATACTTATAGACGAGGGTGCAACTTGGCTAGCTTTTAAGTCTGCACTGATGTAGGTTCCCCTAAAGTTTCACAGGTGGGCTCACAAAGTTTTTTGATAATTACCAACTCCAAACCGCTGCCCCAATTGTATTACCTGTCACTCAAAGTTAACAGGTAAAGACTCCACTCACCCGCATAATGGGAAGCAAATTTATAGTATGCCCATGCGGGCTATACTACATTGGTAAAACCAAAACAATGTTTAAAGAAAGGATGGTGAACCATCGTTCTTCAATACGATCAGCTCTCAGCATGGCCAAATCTACTATTTCTGAGTCTAAATTTGGGGATTTGTCGGTCGCCCGACATTTTAAAAAGTTGGCACACCCGCTCTCTTCTTTGAAGTGCATCGTATTCGAAGGGCTTACCCAGATAGAAATTAGATCTATCATTGACCATGATAAGCTGTTGCTCCGGAATGAGGCTTGGTGGATTTACCAAATGAATACTGTGGTGCCGGGGGGGCTCAATGGTCTTTGCACTGCTTTTATGATTATTTCTTCGGGCTTTTGTTTATATCAACCAGTTTCCATGCTTTTTGAATCGCAATGCAATATATACACTGTGACGGTTTTCCCATTAAGGGATTATATTTGATAATTTTTTCTCCCTTTGTGTCTTCTTTTGATTCTTTTGATACTTTCTGTGCTCTTAACCTTTCCATTGGATGTGGTTTTGAATTATTGTTTTGATTTACTAATACTTTGTTGTTTTGTGTTTTTAACTGTTTTTAATGGGTTAACCTTTCCTCATCAGGTGGAACGTTACAAGCTGTGGATAAATACTTGTTCCCTGCATAGTACGTCATATCCTGAGGACGGCTTGTGTCTTGTGTCAAAACGCGTCGATTGACGTTGCTTTTTTAATTTTTGTTCCAATAAAAGTTAACTTTTAATACACCCATGAGTGCCTCCGTCTCTTCTCCTGTATATAATATAAATATATATATATTCCTGTGCCCAGGTGCAGATCCACCAAAAGAAGGCAGCACTCACGGGTCTTAATAATAAAATCACGAATTTTTATTTTAGCATATCAAAAAATGCGTATATACTCATCGTGCCATCGTCAGGATGATATATATATGTATATATACACACAATAGAAAGACTGTTGAAGCACTCATTATATTTTGTGGAAGTGCTACTGATCTGGTCAAACATTTATACAAACATAGAAAAGATAATCAATGCACATTCCTAGACCCAATACAATATGATATTATCTGTACACTGGTATACTTTATAAACAAAGGGATTTAGTATACATTACTGTGATCACATAAATAAAAAGCCTTCCAACAGCGTCATAGTAATCCCAGTTTGGAAGGTCCTAACTTTTAACCGTTTTATACTTTAATTATGATTAGCAAACTTTTGCATTCCTCATACTTCCGCACTGGATCAATATAGCAGGCTTTCTCACTTCCACCCCAGCCCTTTGGCTTTTTAAAATGAGGGCTTATATTATATTAAATTTTATATTTTAAAATGAGCTTTATATTAAAAGCATAGGACCTCCCATTAAAGGGCTGTGTTGGGGGTGCTATTGCCACTTGGAAGTTTGACCATGCTTCCTAATAAATACAATAGAAGTAAATACAATAGAAGTATTGTAGAAACAAATTCAGGGATGAACCTGATGTGAATAATTGCAAAGCTCTAACGAGATAGAAGATGTTGGCGCTATATAAATCCTTAATAATAAGAGTAAGAAGACTAATGCTATCAGTTTGCATTGTATAGTCTTGCATTTCATGGGGGAGAAGGACATCTAGTGGGTAAATTTTGAAAAACAACATAATTCAAGGACAAAAATAGGTTGAGGGCAAGGCTACACTGCAACGCAAATGGATGGGCTAGCGCAATCACACCTGTTTCAACGCATTAACGCTCGAGACTCCCCGATTCCGATTATAGAAGTGCATGCGATTACGATTAAAAATGGTGATCACATGCACTTCCAAACAGAATCGCTAACACAAATGCAACGCATTGGATATCGCAGGAACTTTTTGCATTCCTGCAATTTCCATGAAATCAAAATCTCACGTGCAATCGCAAGTGCTGACCAACAAGAGTGAACTAAATAGGGCCCAAGAGACAAACAATCGGTCACTAGTCATTTCCGTGAGACAGGGCACTCGATGGCCACAATGAAGTGGCTATCGACCAAGAACCCCTGAGGCATGGCATCAATAGGGCATTGCTCCAACGAGGGATCTATTGGATTAAGAGACTTGACACTATCAGGGAGATTCAACAAAAGTTCTTTTCGTTAAAAATGGTGCTAATTTTATTTAACATTTGAAAGCTAATATCTGATTGGTTGGGGCAAAATTATCACCATTTTTAACAATAGGAACTTTTATTGAATCTCCCTGTATGTCTCCTAGGGGCCTTAACAAACAGTTATCTTTTTCTTGTTTTTTATAAATTTGATGCTGTTTAGTGATATTGTCCAGCATAGTTTGTAACTTTATCTAGTCCTTTCTTCCACTCAGGGGAACTTGTATGGTTAGGAATATTTAATATTTATTGTGATTTTTCCTAGTTAGATATGGTTTTTCAAGTACACTTCTAATCTGGTATAAAATATAGTGTTGCATTTAGCATTTTCCTCCGACAAAGTCTTTTAACTTCAAGTTTTATATTTTAGGATTTTACTCACTTTAGGAAATTTTTCTCACTATAGGTATTGTATATAACAAGCAGCACATCTATGCACTTTTCTTGGTTGCTCTAGTATTATTGTAGCTTTTAAAATGTTATTGATACATTTGTTGCACTTATATTTAAGTGATTTTGTAAGCTGTTGCACTTTATGGGAAGTAACTTTTATTCATTCTGAAGCACTTTATATGTGGACGGCTATGGTTGGTTTAATACTATAGGCACTTTGTTATTGAACGTTAATAGGCACTTTACGAGTTTATAATGCGAGTGAGGTTGAGGTCACCTTATTTCTGGGGTAGGATGTGATGTGGTGATTGTCCTGATGACAGCCCATTTGGGTTGAAACACGTAGACTACCCAGTGTGTATCTGATAAACTTCTGTTATAAGACCCTGGAGTGCATCTTCATCTATTCCATATGGCTACCCCTTAGGATGCTCCCGGGCAGTTGCACAAGGAAGACTTGAGTTGCACAAGGAAGACTATATGTATATATTCTTTCTCACCGGCGAGCACACCTCGTAGTAATTAGCTGCCCAGGTGCTGCTCACACGATATACATAAGTAGAATTTGGAATAGAGCACACCCATGGGACTTAAGGCAAGAATATAAAACGTGTTTATTCACAAACAAACGGCTGACATGTTTCCGCCCAAACTCGGGCCGTCTTCAGAACATCTGCAACAGTGCACAGTGAGAGTTTAAAACCGATCATCAACCAATCGGAAGGTGTGCAATAGGCAGATCATTGTGACCGCAACATAGGCACGCCCCTCGGGGCGAGACTAGAAACGTATGTCATAAAGTGTCATAGTGCTCATTAAAATGGCAAGTGAGAATAAAAAAATACACAGACATAAAACCTATATACAACAATGTAACATAGTACATAACAACACCGATATTCGATGTATCCAAAGTCTTAATCCTGTATTATATACAATTTATACAGGTCTACATCTCACTAAATCATATGGCATAGGAAAAACGAATCTAGATGAATGACAAAGTGCCTAGAGAGATCTATTTATAAATCATAGACTGATAAAGTCTGATGAATCAAACATTCCCCTTATAGTAGTCTAAGGTAAAGCTGTAGCAAAGCAGGTACATGTGACATCAATGGGAGTATCGATTACTATAACTAGAGTATCTATCATACACTGTCGCCTCATAGCGCACCAAAGTGCACCATACCTTTTATATCAATCAATTATATTAAGCGGAGGACTATGCCCTAATCATTGAAAGGTAAGTATTTAGGATCAATACACATCAATCACTCACTTGATGTAGGGAGAAAAAGCATAACTAAAATACTAATACGATGTTCAGGGGTCGGGATGAAGATTCTGTCGGACACCCAAAGAAGATGTAACCATGAGCTTAACCACATTACCCCACCTAGGAGACAAACATTAGGGGAAAAAACTTATGGGAACAGAAATCAATCATGAAACCATATGAGCCTAAAATGCAGTCACTAATTGTAGATAAATATAACCGAAATTTCATAAAAAGCACTGAAGTGCCCACTGTTCATTTAATCCACGCGGTGTGAGTGTACCAAGACGGTAAATCCATCTGGCTTCACGGCGAAGCAATGCATTTTCAATATCCATCTTATGGGCTAAATGTGCTTGGAAACCATCGATGATCAGCGTAGGCTCCCCATAGAATGGTTATGGAGGCTACACCGCCATATCACCATATTTACTATTGATATTACGGCCCTTATCAAGGGTCGCTTGTCGGATGGACATGCGATGGTTCGCCATCCTGTCTCTGAAGCTGGTTGTTGTCTTGCCTATGTAGAACAAGCCACACGGGCAAACAATATAGTAAATAATGTTTTTAGTAGTGCAAGAAAATCTTCCCCTAATCTCAATGTGTTTTCCTGAATGTGGATGTGGGAAGGTTGTGCCCGAAAGCATCCCATTGCATGTAGTGCAATTGGGGCACCGATAGCAACCAAGTTTGCCCAATATCGGCCCAATACTTGGGCTCGAAATATCTGTTTTAACCAATATATTTCTTATATTGAAGGTATGTAGTATGTTGAAGGGAAGTCTTATTGAACGGTAAGGATTTGTCCTTTTGTACCAGTTCCCAATGTTAATTTATAACCCGTTTAATGATATATATATATATATATATATATATATATATATATATATATATATATACACTTATTTATTTATTTTTTAAGTCATTTAATGTCAGACATTAAAAATATTTTCTTAAGCCCAAACAATAATTATAGACTGTAATTAAATATATTTTGAAAGAGAAAGGATGACTTTGATTGATACATCTGGTGTATTCAGTTAGATCAACTGGATTTAAAGTTTACTTCTTGAAGACGTTTCGCTAGTCATCAGAACGGCTTTCTCAATTCAGAATGACTTGTACAAGAATCTGTTGGCAATATAAGTACCCTGGAAAATCCCAATTAGCATAGGACAGCCAGGTGTTAGGGACCTCCTGAATTCAAGGTGTGATTGCATTGAGCCTAAGAGGTGTTATCAAAACTGCCCAGGGTAAGGCATCAAAACAGCATTGTACATGGCAGACAGTTGGTGTCGAACCCCCCCACCTCTATTCAGGTATCTTTTCACATAAATGTCCTCCTTGTCACCTCTCTTGAACCAGTCCTTGAACCAGTCCTGTTCCTTTGTCAAGATGTTGACATTACAATCTTAAAAGGTATGTATGTATGTAAGTATGTATAGTATATTTATAAAGTGCCACTTGAGGACACAGCACTGTACAGTAACAAAATACAATAAAGTCATACAAGGGGAACAAATTCATAGATAGTTCACAATATAAATATATAAATTATATAAACAGAAGTGTTAGAGCTTTGCCACAAGAGGTAAGGAGGTCCCTGCCCTGTAGAGCCTACAATCTAGTTAGGTGGGTAACATACAGATACAATGGAATGGGTATAAGTGCTGGAGTGAGTGCAGTGCAAATAAAACAAAAATATACTCTGCTGGTTACCATATAGGTAGGATGTAAGGCTAGATTTAAACCTGCTAATTCAGGTTTCTTGATGTAGAGAGAGGGGAATAGAATTCCAGAGGATGGGAGCCACAAGAGAAAAAGGTTTAAGGCAAGAGGAAGCAGTTCGAGTGGGAGGTCTGTACAGAAGCTGGTTCTGCGATGAGCAGAGGGTAGGGGCCGAAACATATGGGGAGACTAGAGAGGAAATATAAGGAGGAGATATAAGGAGGAGCAGCAGAGTGAAGGGATTTAAAGGTTAGGAGAATAATTTTGTATGCAATGCGCTGTTTAATGGGGAGCCAGGTTGTTGTCCGGTACAGAGGAGATTTGGGATCCAGTTTATTAGAGAGCGAAACAATACATGTGGCAGAGCTAAGTATAGACTGAAGGGGAGAGAGGTGGGAAGCAGGAAGACCAGTAACTAGTAGGTTACAATAGACCAGGCATGATAGGATGAAAGCATGCATAAGCATAGCGGTGGTTGGGAGAGAAAGGAACCTGCAGATTTTGGCTATATTGCAAAGGAAAAAGCAGCAGGTTTTCGCAACGTAGTTAATGTGGTTAGAAAAAGAGAGAGAGGAGTCAATAATTACCCATAGGCAGCGTGCCGATTGGATAGGGAAAAATGGGGTTATTGTCAACAGAGATGGAGAAAGATGGGACAGGACCAGGTTTAGGTGGAAAAATGATTACTTCAGTTTCAGAAAGATTTACTTTGAGCCAGATTGCAAGGATCCAATAGGTTATGAACATGAAGGTAGTTAGCAATATGGGAGAAGACTAATCGTTCTAGCAGTTAAGAAGCTATTAGTAAGAGACTGGGCGGTAGTTGGCTAAACAAGAGGGGTCTACATCTGGCTTTTTTAGTATGGGCTTAACATGGGCATGCTTAAAGATGGAAGGGAAAATTCCAGATGGAAGGGAGGCATTGAATATGTGGGTGAGTATAGGGGTAAGCACATGATTACAGTGCTTCAGTAATACAGAGGGCATGGCATCAAGAGGACAGGTCATGAGCGGACATGATAGAAACAGGAAAGAGACTTCTAAATGGGTCACAGGAGAAAAAGATCCAAGAATAGCTGAGGGAGGAGAGGGCAGCATAATTTGAGAAATATCCCAAGGACCAGAGATCTGCATGCGGATGGACTTCACTTTATGTTGAAAGTAATGCACAAAGTCCTGGGGAGAGTGCGGAGAAAGGAAAAGGTCAGGGGGCAAAGGGCACAGAAGAGAGTTGAAGATGGAGAACAGGTGACATGGGTTAGATTTCTTGTTATTTGTAAGTTTCCGGTAATAGTTCTGTTTTGCCAGCTGGAGCCCAGAGCTGAGACATTGCAGCATGAACTTGTAATGGAGAAAGTCAGCCTTTGTATGGGACTTTCTCCACGTAACTTCAGCAGCACGCACGTAGAGATGGCCGGTTCGCGGACCCGAACCTGGATCCGCCGCGGATTTATCACGTCCGCGAACGGCGGATTATTCCGGATTTTCCGGATTTTCCGCCTTCCGAACTTCCGAACCGCGGATTTTTTTTTTTTACGAAAATTTTCGAAAATACGAGTATCTCCGTAATTACGATAATCCGCGATCTTCCGGGGCCCGGAAACCGCGAAGATCCTCGTAATTACGAGGATTCTCGTAATTACGAGAATTTTCGGAAAAACGAGACATTCTTGTAAATTCGAATTTTTGGGGCTTATTTTCAAGACGGAGCAAGCCACATGACCCAAATTAGCCAATGGCAGCTAACATGATTATTGCCAGCCCCCTGGGTATAAAAGGCTGCTTCACAGGCGACATTTTGTCAGTGTGTTGGAGTGTGTTTAGTGGAGACCTGACAGTGTAGGAGTTGGAGAGAGATTTTTGCGCTTTTTGAGCTTTTTGAGCTTTCTGTGTGTGGATTTCAGTGTGGTGGTTTAGCACTTGTTGTTACCCACCCCTGTATTCACACATCTTGAGACCCAACAGTCCTTTTAAGGACTAACTTTGTGAGACCCAACAGTCCTTTTAAGGACTAACCCCCCTGTAAGTCCTTTGGACAAATTTTGTGTTAGACCTTTTAGAGGTCTAGGTGTCCTGTTTTTTTGTTGTCTTTCTGTATCTGTGTGTCAGTTCTGTGTGTTTTTGTGTAGCTGACAGTGCTGCCTTTAGCAGCAATCAGCAGCTTTTGCTGTCTGATCTGCTGTTTGCTGTCAGTTGTGTCTGTGTCCTATTTTGCTTTTAGTGTAAAAAAAAAAAAAAAAAAAAAAAGCTTTGTGTTATTTGTTTGCTTCTGTGTTTTTTTTGTTGCTTTGTCTTTTGTGTGTGTGTGTGTGTGGTGTGTATATATATATATATATATATTAATTTTTTGGGGGATAATTTGGGAGAGGAATGCCTGGCAGGGCAAGAGGGAGACCCAGGAGCAGGGGTGCTTCTGCACGTGGAGGAGAGGGAGAGGGAGAGGCAGAGGAGAGCCTACTGAAGGCTCTGGCCAGGAGCTACCTGCCCTTCGCAGGCAGCCAGGTTACCGTGCCCGATATTTTTAGGGTAGCCGGGCTAGGGCTATCCCTTCTGATCAAGGAAGGCGGGTAGTAGAGTGGATTACCCAGCCTTCCTCATCCACCTCCTCACACACAGAGCACAGAGCTGCTGCTACTACTGTAGATATGGTGCCTGCTCCTTCCTCACCTGAGGCTCCTACTGTGGGCATGGAACCTGATCCGCTCTATCAGGAGTTCGTTGCCCACATGGCCCGTACCTTCGGGGATCCGGAGGAGGAGTCTCAGGATATGTTTTCGCACACTATGTGTGGGGGCTAGTGTGCTTGAGGAGGAGCTGTGCACTGATGCACAATCTTTCCTGTCGCCCGAGGCGGAGGAAAGTGCTCAGTGCACAGGGGGACAGGAGGCTGACGATGTCACGCAGCAGTCTGTGAGCAGCCAGGGAACTAATGCAGGGGGTGAGGTTCAGTATGCTGATGCTGTTAGTGATGCAGCCTCCAGTATTGAGGAGGTGGAAGTGGACGATGAGGTCACCGATCGTCCATGGGTGCCCTCTGTGAGAGAGGAGGAGGATAGTGTCTCTGAGGGATGTCCCTCAGAGCATGAGCACGATCCTGAACCCAGAGGCAGGACTGGGGGCAGGGCCGGGGCAGAGGCAGTGCACCTAGTGGTGCACGTGGAGGTACGGCACCAATAAGATCTGGTGCCAGTGCCCCACAGCAGCAGGTGACCTCTGCTCCGAGTCGTGTCGGTGGCTCAGCGTGTGGGAGTTCTTTCTCACTGGCTCCAGGTGACAGCACAGTTGCAGTGTGCAAGTTGTGCCTGCAACGTGTTAGCCGTGGGAAGACCACATCACTTTGGGCACCTCCTCTATGAGGAGGCATATGATTCTGCACCACTTTGCCCGGTGGGAGCAGCGGACAGGGAACGTGCAGGCACCCACACGTTCCCTACCTCGTGCCCAGGTAGCCACCGTTCTCCTCCTCCCCCCTCCGGCCCCATCAGCTGCTTCCTCGGTGGAAGTTAGGGAGGAGAGGCAGCCTTTGGCCCCAGCACCGGTGTTTAAGAGCCCTCTTGACACTGCTGCTGGAGCGTCAGCTAAAAGGCAGGTCTCTCTTCCCCAGTTGTTGGAGCGGAGGCAGAAACTGTCCCCCAGTCACCCCCAAGCCCAGCGTCTCCACTGCCGGCTTAGCCAAACTCCTGGCGGTGCAGCTGCTACCTTTCACCCTGGTAGACAGTGCAGCGTTCAGGGAGTTTGTGGCCATTGGCACACCCACAGTGGCAGTCCCTGGCCGTAGGTACTTTGCCCAAAGGCAGTACCAGCCCTGCACGACCATCTGCAGGGCAATATATCTGCTTCGCTGGACCACAGTGTGGGCAAGTGTGTCCACATTACTATGGACGCGTGGTCCAGCAAGCACGGCCAGGGGCGGTAGTGTCATTTACCGCCCAATGGGTCACTCTGCTAGCCGGCAGAGACGCGGCACGGAGCGCAAGTGGGGAGATGGTGGTACCCCCACGCATTGGTGATACGCCAGTCTCCACCCCCCCCTCCTCATCCGTTGAGCCCTTTCCCGGACAGCTCCGTGCCCCCCCAGAGCCTATGCTTCGTGCCAGGCGAGAGGTGCCATGCAGTGTTGCGCTTGTGTGCCTCGGTGAAGGAGCCACACTGGGGCCGAGTTGCTGGCGCACTGCAAGGGCAGGTTGAGAGGTGGCTGACCCCACACCCACCTCTCAATAGGCAAGGTCGTGTGTACAATGCCACCAATATCCTGTCTGCCCTTCGCATGGGCAGAGTCACACATGTTCCTTGCCTGGCACACGTTCTCAACCTGGTCGTCCAGCGGTTCCTCACCAGTACCCTGGTCTCCAGAGGTACTGAGGATGGCTAGGAGGGTGTCCAGTCACTTCAGGCGGTCATACCGGCCACAGCTCGTCTGGCCGAGTTTCACAGCAGAATGGTCTGCCGCAGAACCGCCTGATTTGTGATACCCCACCCGCTGGAACTCTAGTCTTATGATGCTGCTGAGGCTGCTCCAGCAGAGGCGAGCCATCATAGACTACTTGTACGAGTACGAGGCAAGATCAGGCTCTGGGGACCTGGGTTTGCTGTTACCCAGCAGTGCTGCTGATTAGAGATGCCTGCCGTGTGCTCGCGCCATTTGAGAGGCCACCAGGATGGTAAGCCGCAATGATGCCACCATTGCGGATACCATCCCACTGGTGTTCCTCCTTAGCACACTCTGCGCGGATACTCGACAGGGCACTCGCTGTCGAGCAGCAGGCACTGGAAGAGGAGGACGCCGACACCGTGATGCTTTCCGAGCCCGAACTCACGGTGCAGAGCAGCCGTCCGTGAATGGAGGGGGATTTAGGTGACCTGGACCAAGGGGAAATGGGGCATTCCTCTAGGGACATCTCAACCCTCCCAAGTACCACATGTCATTCGTGGTTGGGGAGAGGTTGAGCCCACACTACTGTCTCAGTGACATCGAGGACATGGGGTCCTCTGCGGCAGGCAGTTTTGCGCGCATGGGCTCTTTCATGCTGCAATGCCTTCGCAAGGACCCCAGGATAGAAGGCCATCAAAGAGAAGGAGCAGTACTGGGTGGCCACCCTTATAGATCCCCGCTATAAGGGTAAAGTGTCGGAGTTTATCCCCCGCATCTCAGAGGGAAGGTAGAATGCAGCACTATGAGGCAACACTGCTACGTTGCCCTGTTCTGCCTTCCCAGGTGCTGGCAGCCTACAGCACCTGATGTTGGGGATCAACAGGGCTCACGTCCCCCTGTGCCTGACAGGAGGAGCAGCAGTACTGGAGGCGGCCTCGCGGCCAACTTCAGGCTGTTCTTCCAGCCACATTTGCCAGGCCCATCCACTGGCAACTCCACCAGCACACCCTCAGTCGCCAGGTCACCGACTACATCGGATCCAGGGCCGGTGTAGCCACATCAGAGACTGAGGATCCACTGGACTACTGGGTGGCGAGGCTTAATATCTGGCCCGAGTTGGCACAGTATGCCATCGAGGTCCTTTCATGCCCGTCATCCAGTGTTCTTTCGGAGAGGACCTTCACGCAGCAGGGGGTGTTGTAACGGAGAGGAGGACCCGTCTCTCCACTGAGAATGTGGACCGCCTTACATTCATCAAGATGAATGAGGCGTGGATCACATCTCAATACAGCACCCCTATTGCTGATGCCCGTGACTGAAGGCCTCCTGCCCCTGGCCCACCCATACTGCTCCTTCCGCCTCATTTTCCACCTAGAGGCTTAGCTGATGCCAGCTTAGCTGGCAAATGGCTAATTTTTCTTATGGGCAGGGCCATATATGGTCCTACCTTGCTCTACTGCATTCAGGTTATGAAATAACAAATGCTCAGCGACAACAGCTACTCTGTGGCTTTTTTTCTAAGATTGGGTCGATCCTACTTGGCCCGAGAGCAGTACTCCATTTTGATCTTCGTTCTTCTCCATGACGCACCTTTGTGGTGTCACCTACCTGACCATCTCATACAGCCGCAACAGCTACTCTGTGGCTAATGTTTTCAGCTCGGGTCAATCCTGCCTGGCCCGAGAGCAGTACTCCATATTTGATCTTCGTTCTCTCTCCATGAGGCACCTTTGTGGTGTCACCACTACTCTGACCATCTCATACAGCCGCAACAGCTACTCTGTGGCTAATGTTTTAAGCTCTGGGTCTATCCTGCCTGGCCCGAAGCAGTACTCCATATTTGATCTTCGTTCTCTCTCCATGAGGCACCTTTGTGGTGTCACCTACTCTGACCATCTCATACAGCCGCAACAGCTACTCTGTGGCTATGTTTTCAGCTCTGGGTCAATCCTGCCTGGCCAGAGAGCAGTACTCCATATTTGATCTTCGTTCTCTCTCCATGAGGCACCTTTGTGGTGTCACCTACTCTGACCATCTCATACAGCCGCACACACTCTCTGTAGCTAATGTTTTCAGCTCTGGGTCAATCCTGCCTGGCCCGAGAGCAGTACTCCATATGGACTTCGTTCTCCTCTCATGAGGCACCTTTGTGTGGTCACCTACTCTGACCATCTCATACAGCCGCAACAGCTACTCTGTGGCTAATGTTTTCAGCTCTGGGTCAATCCTGCCTGGCCCGAGAGCAGTACTCCATGTCCAGTGGGCCAGGCCTGCCTGGCTCTTCAACAATGGTGGCAAACTGCAGTGGTGCCTGCTGTAACTCAATGGTGCTGTTCCTACGAAGCATTACCCTTTCACCTGCTTTCCCTTGCACGATGCATACTCTGAGGGAGAGTAGGCAATGGGGTGAGGGGTATTCCAGTGGGGCCAGGCCTGCCTGGCTCTTCAACAATGGTGGCAAACTGCAGTGTGCCTGCTGTAACTCAATGGTGCTTTCCTACGAAGCATTACCCTTTCACCTGCTTTCCCTTGCACGATGCTACCTGAGGGAGAGTAGGCAATGGGGTGAGGGGTATGTCCATGGGGCCAGGCCTCTGGCTTTCAACAATGGTGGCAAACTGCAGTGTGCCTGCTGTAACTCAATGGTGCTGTTCCTAACGAAGCATTACCCTTTCACCTGCTTTCCCTTGCACGATGCATACTCTGAGGGAGAGTAGGCAATGGGGTGAGGGTATGTCCAGTGGGGCCAAGCCTGCCTGGCCCCCACAATGGTGGCAAACTGCAGTGGGCCTGCTGTACACAATGGTGCTGTTCCTACGAAGCATTACCCTTTCACCTGCTTTCCCTAGCACGATGCATACCTTGGGGGAGATAGCCAATGGGTGAGGGTATGTCCAGTGGGGCCAAGCTTGCCTGGCTCTTCAACAATGGTGGCAAACTGCAGTGGGCCTGCTTAACACAATGGTGCTGTTCCTACGAAGCCTTACCCTTTCACCTTGCTTTCCCTTGAACGATGCATACTCTGAGGAGAGTAGCCAATGGGGTGAGGGGTATGTCCAGTGGGGCCAAGCCTGCCTGGCTCTTCAACAATGGTGGCAAACTGCATGGGCCTGCTGTAAACACAATGGTGCTGTTCCTAGGAAGCCTTACCCTTTCACCTGCTTTCCCTAGCACGATGCATACCTTGAGGAGAGTAGCCAATGGTGTGAGGGGTATGTCCATTGGGGCCAAGCTTGCCTGGCTCTTCAACAATGGTGGCAAACTGCAGTGGGCCTGCTGTAACACAATGGTGCTGTTCCTACGAACCCTTACCCTTCACACCTGCTTTCCCTGCACGATGCATACTCTGAGGGAGAGTAGCCAATGGGGTGAGGGGTATGTCCAGTGGGCCAAGCCTGCCGGCTCTTCAACAATGGTGGCAAACTGCAGTGTGCCTGCTGTAACTCAATGCTGCTGTTCCTACGAAGCCTTACCCTTTCACCTGCTTTCCCTAGCACGATGCATATCTTGAGGGAGAGTAGCCAATGGGTGTGGGGGTATGTCCAGTGGGGCCAAGCCTGCCTGGCCCCACAATAATGGTGGCAAACTGCAGTGGGCCTGCTGTAACTCAATGGTGCTGTTCCTACGAAGCCTTACCCTTTCACCTGCTTTCCCTGCACGATGCATACTCTGAGGGAGAGTAGGCAATGGTGAGGGGTATGTCCGGGGGCCAAGCTGCCTGGCCCCACAACAATGGTGGCAAACTGCAGTGGGCCTGCTGTAACACAATGCTGCTGTTCCTACGAAGCATTACCCTTTCACCTGCTTTCCCTAGAACGATGCATACCTTGAGGGAGATAGCCAATGGGTGAGGGGTATGTCCATTGGGGCCAAGCTTGCCTGGCTCTTCAACAATGGTGGCAAACTGCAGTGGGCCTGCTGTAACACAATGCTGCTGTTCCTACGAAGCCTTACCCTTTCACCTGCTTTCCCTAGCACGATGCATACTTAGGGAGAGTAGCCAATGGGTGAGGGGTATGTCCAGTGGGGCCAAGCTTGCCTGGCCCACAACAATGGTGGCAAACTGCAGTGGGCCTGCTGTAACTCAATGCTGCTGTTCCTACGAAGCCTTACCCTTTCACCTGCTTTCCCTAGCACGATGCATACCTTGAGGGAGATTAGCCAATGGGTGAGGGTTATGTCCAGTGGGGCCAGCTTGCCTGGCCCCACAACATGGTGGCAAACTGCAGTGGGCCTCTGTAACTCAATGCTGCTGTTCCTACGAAGCATTACCCTTTCACCTGCTTTCCTCGCACGATGCATATCTTGAGGGAGAGTAGCCAATGGGGTGAGGGGTATGTCCAGTGGGGCCAAGCCTGCCTGGCCCCACAACAATGGTGGCAAACCGCATTGGACATTATGTAACCCAGTACCCCCAATCGCCTTCTTTCCCTTGTTGTGTGTGCAAACTACTATATAGGGGAATGTGGCCAATGTGGTCTGTATATGCATTAATGGTAAGGTATTACATTATAAGTACCAGACATATAGCTAGCTAAATAGATATGTGTATTGTAATTTTTCAAATAAAATTGATTATGATCTATCTGAATAATTTGATATATCGAAAAATAAAGCCCAAAACATTTTTTTTTTCAGAACTGTTTTTATATATATATATATATATGAAATTAAAAAAAAAAACTATTACAAAAAATAACAAAACAAAAAAAAAAGGGGGTTACTGGGGTGCCCTCCTCTCCAGTCTGGTCAGGCGGCGGTCCAGGCGGCGGTCCAGGCGCCGCACCATGTGGCGCATCTCCCGCCGCATGCTCTGTAGTTCTGTGGAGGAAGATATTGAGAGAATTGTGTTGAAGATGTTCGAGCACATTTCCTAAAGCACCATGCGGTAGATGCAATTTTGCACCTGATAACTACTTACACATACATGGTACTGCAATGCTATAATGTTGCGGTATGTCTAAAAAAGGAAAGCTCAGTATAAGATATCATTATTTCTAAAATTCTTAGTTTATATTATGCATACCTATTATGGTAACAGTGATTTCTACTGATTGGCTGTTGGATGGGTTACACATGCTCAGATCTCTACTGAGCAACTGAATCAACCCAGGCGCTGGGTCAAGGGCAACCATAACGTCTCTATTAGGGGTCCTGCAAACAGGAAGTCATTATTTCCGTTGCATTTATTTATACACAGACACAATGCTGATTGCTGAATGGGCAGATTAAGGTAATTGGGATGGATAAATACTGCTCTTTTTTCCTTAAAAGTTATATATTATCACTGACCTTCCACTTAAAGCGATATTATTGCATCATGGGGGATCACTGATAACAGCAGAGGTAATGCTGGCTTAAAACATTCCGTTTATTGCTAAATTGTATCAGAACATTCTTGGTTTTGTATCACTAGGACTGTGCTACTACAAAATTTTTTGGAAGTGGTGCAGCCCCCATAAAAGCATTGTCAAACCCACAGTACCCAATGTTGCATCATGTAGCTGGATTTTACACTGGGAAAATACAGATATTAATAGTCTTGTATATAACATTTCATTAACGTTAGATATGATTTACTTACGATTCTCAAGCATGGCCGCCGAGTGACTGGAGAGGCAGGAGGTGCTGGAGGGGCTGGAGAGGGTGGAGGGCCTGGAGGGGCTGGAGAGGGTGGAGGGGGTGGAGAGGGTGGAGCGCCTGTAGAGGCTGGTCCTGCTTCTAGAAAAAAAAATGTTTTATTTCAACAATCACCGTCCAATCCATTAGTAATATATTATAAGAACATTTCCTAAAAGGCTATGTAGTGAACATTCTTGGATAATTTTGGACGTTTGGACCGAATTTCGTGACTTAAGCTTAAAAACTGAGGGACAAGATACAGCCCAAACAATGGGGAGTTTGGGGACAATAATGGGAATGAGAAATGAGAAGCTCTGTCTCTCAAGCCAAATTAATAGATTGTTTTCCTTTTTTATTTTCGAAAATTTTTATCAGTGAAATAATAAATTCAATTAATTCAATGATAATTTCACTAATTATTTGCTGACAATCAAGGTCATAAAAAGATTAAAAAATTGCTTAGGATGCACTTACGTGTCTGGCTGGTCCCCGGTTCCTCCTCTTCTGGGGCGGTGGACTGCCCGGTGGGGGCGATGGTAGCCCCGGAGGGGGCAAGGGACGGCCCGGAGGGGGCAATGGGCTGCCCGTAGCCTGAGGCTAGTGGTGGTAGTGCTAAAAAAAAAGGAAATTTATTTTAACTCTCACTGTCATAAATGTTCGAATACATTTACTAAAACAATTCTCGGAGAAGTTGTCAAATTATGCAAACATTTGGATAAAGGGCTTGGACATATCAACGTGTTAAAAAGCACACAATAGTGTGGCACATTAATGTGATCCTCAATTTTTGCACAATTATGCTATCGTACTGCACTCCACATGGCAATACACATGAGCGCACCGGAAACACGCGCTTGTTTCTGGGGGCTCGTGTGCGCTGTAATGTGGCCTTGGACAAATGAAAGATTTAGAAAAATGTTTTTTTTTCAATAGCTGCACTTACATTCTTCCTCTGGCGGGGACGGTGGTGGGTGGTGGGTATCCGAGGAAGATTCCCCTGCAAATTAAAATAAAAAATACATAATGAATGATATATCTAAAGAAATATTTAATTAATATACTTTGAATTCTGCTTGAAAATACAGATTAAATAAGGCAATATTTAGTTTCTTTAAAAGTCAATCATATTTCTATGGCAATGATTTCATACCTTATTCTGGCTAAGTACTTATATTTTTATTGTGTGTATTGTAGCCACGGAAAGGGAAAAGTTGGTTGGGTGTAGGGGAGCATCAGTAGCTGTGTGTACTTGTATCTGTATAGATTTTGTGGGTAACACAACATTTTTAATTTTGGAGTGTATAAATCAATTTTTAATAATTGATCAACATTTTATTTTTGACTTTACTTTCCCTTCAAATAGGGCTGCCATGTAACTAAAAGGGTGGGTCAGTAAAGTGTGTTTAACTGTGTCTATGTGTGGGTATCAGTGTGCATTTATAAGATAAAAAGAAATCAATTTTTAATGATCGATTTCATTTTTAACTTTACTTAGCCTTTAAATAAGGCTGCCATGGAAATGGAAGGGTGGGCCACCAAGTGTGTCTATGTGTGGGTATCATTTTAAATTTATAGGTGTTATGTTAAATAAAGTCACTTTTCAGTGATTTATTTTTTGACTTTACTTACCCTTTAAATAGGGCTGATATTGAATAATACAAGAATAATAATAATGTAATAATAACCAGTGAATGAGAAATACAAAGAACTTGGATCTCTCTCTCTCAAGCCAAATTTAAGGATTATTGATGTTTTTAATAACATATATATATATATAAATATGTTTTTGTCAGAAGTGAATTAAAATATTTTACTACGTATTATAATACAGTAATATAATAAAAAGTATACTTGCCTTCTATCATTTGCCGAACGGCAGCCACATATTGAGGCCTCTGCCTCTTGAGGTCTGACCACTGTCTCTGGAGGGTAGAGACAGTGGTCTGGTATCCGAAGCGTCGCAGGATGCGGCGCTGTAGCCCCTCCATTATTCTGCGCCTCCGGCGCCGCACATGATGGGTGCCAGGGGGGAAATCATCATACCCCCTGAGCAGGAGGTAGTTCAGGGCATATAGTTGCCTTGCAGCACTGGCCATTTTGATAGGCAGGAAGTTCCGGTTCCTCGTTTTTACGAAAATCCTCGTTTTTACGAAAATCCTCGTTTTTACGGAAATCCTCGTTTTTACGGAAATCCTCGTTTTTACGGAGATTCGCGGACTTACGGAAATCCTCGGTTTTACGGAGATCCTCGTTTTTACGGAAATCCTCGTATTTTCGAAAAATACTGTTCTCGCTAGCGGACTGTAATTTTTAGGTATTGTAGGCATTGATACGTGTTTCTAAGGACATTACCCAGGTCCCTGAGTGATTAAGTTAACATTACCAAGGCTATTTAGACCACTTTTAATGCGGATTTTGCCGAACTTTCATTTTAATACGTTTTAACGGGTCCGCTCGCGGATTTTCGAATTTACGGATTTTTTCGAAAATCCGCGGATCCTCGCGCGGACCGGATTTTTGGAAGTTCGGACATCTCTACACGCACGTACCTACATATAAAATGGGAAGTGGGGATAAGCCAAGGACGAATATTAGAGGTTCCTCGTCTGAGGGAATGCAAGGGGGCAAAAGAGTCTATCTTGTTAGTCGGGATATAATTATAGGAATTAGCAAGCGAGTCAGGGTAATCAACTGTCAAAAGGAAACAGAGACTCGAGGATAGGGATGAGGCGAGCGCCGGGAGATCTATGAATTTAGTATTACAAACAGAGACACAAGATTGAGGGACAGGGAAAAGAAGAGGGTGTTGAGCCTGAAAAGTGATAAGATGATGATTAGAAAGCAAAAAGGGGTTAGATTGAAAAGATGAGACAGAGAGGGTTTTAGGGAACAATTGATCCAGGAAGTGCCCATCCTTGTGAGTACTAGCATTAGTCCATTGCTAAAGATCAAAGATTGAAGATTGCGTAGGAAGCAAGAGGGCCAGGAGAGGGTGGAGTCATCAATGTGACAATTAAATACCCCCAGAATCAGAAGAGGACAGTCAGCAGAGAGGAAGAAAGTAAGCAAAGTGTCAAAGTCAGAGAGGAATGTTGCCGGAGATGCTGTAGATGGCGGTCTGTACACCACAGCTACTCGAAGTGACAAGGGATGGGAGAGCTGAATTGAATGAGCATCAAATATTTGAATGAAAGGTCAGGCATGGAGTTAATGTTAGTAAATCGACAGAAGGAGGCGAATGGGAAAAGCGGAGCCCACCAAGAGCAAGCGAGGCCTCAAAAGCAGAGCCATGTTGGGAAAACCAGGTTTCGGTAAGTGCAAGAAGGTGAAAATTATTAGAGCAGAAGAGATCATGGATGAGGGAAGATTTGTTAACTAGGGAGTGAACATTAAGCAGAGCACAGGAGAAAGGCAGACAAGATGGTGGAATAAAAGGAAAAGGGTTTTTTTCTCTGTAAGTGCAGTGTTAGCGAGGAGCTGATATAGCATATGGGAGCAGTAAGAATACAGTTTAGGGAACATGGTACAGAAAACAGTGAGACTCAGCCATAGTATATATATAATGTTTATAATCAGATTAGGCGGATATAAAGACCTAGGTGGAATTGGATCCTCAGCTTCTTCTGTAGTTTCTTTGGGTTGATCTCCTTGTTGAACTCCCTTGTTAAACTTCAATATACTTAGGATATCTATACTTAACTCCCTTGTTAAACTTCAATATACTTAGGATATCTATACTTAACTCCCTTGTTAAACTCCAAAATACTTAGGATATCTATACTTAACTCCCTTGTTAAACTCCAAAATACTTAGGATATCTATACTTTGGATGATCTACACTTGGGATGATTCTGTCCTGCACAGCAACACAACCAGCACAGCTCTAACCCCAGCACAGCTCCCCCTTAAGATTGTCTGAACTTATAGGGATAAAGCCAGACACATGGTAAGGTAATTAAATAATTAGCAGGATTCTATTTGGACAACAAAGTGATCTTCAGCTGTGATAAAAAGTCTGAAAGAGAGAAGATACCATCTCAGGAGTCAGGGCAATATGGAGTTTGCAAGGAAATAAACAAAACTACTTTCACCCCCCTAAATAAAATATAGCACTTAGGATAGGCAATGGAATGCATACCAGATATGATTTTAACAGAGTCACAAATAACAATGGGGGCACAGGTATAAAGGCAAAGGTATGTCCTTTTTCCTAAAGATGCAGGTAGATGGATGACTCCTGACCCGAGGAATCTGCTCACATTTTGCTTTTCTTGTTTTTTGGTATTTGGTCTTTCGGATGTACCAATTGCTACCTCAGTGTATTTTTTGGTTTATAGCAGACAGGGATACAGTGTTTTTTAAAAATTCTTCTTCATTTCTCGGAGACCCCTGCTACATATGGGTTGACCATGTTCTTTTTTCTGTCCTATTAACAACACATATGAGGGTTTAACAAGGGATCCCACCAGCCACTACAAGAAAAAGGCCATAGACTTACTACAACAGCTTCAAAAAGATAAAGCCATTGATCAAGCAATGTATCATCGCCTCTACCCCGGTGAGGCACATCCATGTATATATGAACTCCGGAAGATACACAAGGAAGGGGCCCCAGTAAGACCTATAGACAGTAGCATCAACTTTGTAACATACAAGGTGGCAAAATACCTAGCCAACATCTTAGGGCCATTAGTTGGAAGTTCCACACATCAAATCCAGAACTCCAGGATTTGACTAACAAGATTTAAGATATAGTACTTGGTGCAGAAGAAACTATGGTGTCCTATGATGTGACTTCTCTCTTCACCTGTATACTAACCAAAGAAGGCTGTTGAAATGGTGAGAAAACGGCTAGGCCAAGATAACACCCATACTAGTAGAACAGATCTTAACCAAGAACAGGTGTGTTCCCTACTGGACTTATGCCTAAATATCACCTATTTCAAATATAGGGATAAGTTCTATAAGCAAAAACATGGATGTGCTATGGGATCTCCAGTTTTACCCATCGAGGCAAATCTTTACATGGAGGAAGTGGAAAACACAGGCACTTAATAGCACCCAGCAACAGCCACTGGTTCAGATATATGTGAAAGACACCGGGGTTAAAATCCACCAGAAGGAAGTACAAGCCTTCACAGAACACATCAATACCATAGACCAAAACATCAAATTTACAAGGGGTACAAAATAACACACTGGCTTTCTTGGACTGCTTGGTAGAAGTAAGGGAGAATGGTAATCTGGAAGTAGAGGTTTACAGAAAACCAACCCACACAGGTCAGTATTTGATGTTTGACTCCCACCAACCTTTAGATCACAAGCTGCATGTTATCAGAACCCTGCAACACAGATCACATCCCCACTAGCACAGAAGCGAAGGCTAAAGAAATTAAAGGGTATCTATACGGGGAGGGGGGAATTGCCATTTAGTTTTATTGAAGAACGGAAGGTGAAGGAGCTGTGTCTTACCCCCCGTTCTTCAATGAATCCTACAGGAGGCAGGAGAGAAGGTAAGGTACTTACCTGATCACTCACTCCCCCACATAGTCTGACAGGTCGCAAGTGACTCTGTCTTCTATGCACATTACACTTGCATAGTTGCTGTTATTTTCATAATTAATAATTAGGGAATACGTACACCAAACAGTATGTATCACTACAGAAGACCGAGTGAACATATGGCTACAAATTTATTTGGTGTTTTGTGCTCAGAAATTTAAGGATAGTGATTTGCTGAAATAAAAAAAAAAAAAGACCTTTGAAGTTTTACATATCTATGCTAGTATTTCTGGGGTGCTCAAAAGTCTTTTGGGGCTATGTACCGAGATTCAATATCAGATATTTGTGTCTTAAAGCCATGTTAACTGATGTACCAAGGGTAAAGGAGGCTTTAAGACTTGTGTATCTGATAACAAATACACAAATAACGGTGGTGCTCAAAAACATGGAATTGTTTAACACCATTTGCTATGCACTGAGAGCTGCTTTTGGCTCAGTGCATTGCCTAAGGTGAGCAATAAAGAGCAATAGCAGCTCTTGGTACATAACCCTTTTTGTATTTAGTACTGTTTCAATAATGAACGAGTATAACCATAATTAGCATCCTGTCAGCATAAGAAATAGGGTATCAAGTAAGAGGGGCTTTACAGTTATACAGCAACATTCCAAATTATTGGATATGAAGAACATTATTAATTTTACTCTGATGAATTATTCATTAAAGGTCATGTCCACCATCAAAATGAATTTTTTCTACCAGTAGCGCACCCCCAAACATTGAAATAGCAATAGTATGACTGCTTTCAAGCACTTTGAATGCAGTGATTCAGCCTGATGTTCACTGCCCCTGTAATTGCTGTTCCTGGTAGACCCATCAGTCATGGCTGTGACAAATTACATGAAAGCCAATGACTAGAGGGTGTACTGGGATTCCTCCTCTGAGCTTGGGTGAAGCCTTCAGAGGGGAGGGGGGGGGGGCAGCAGACATCAGACTGAAAAACTCTGTGTAGAAGCAATTGAAAGTGAATAACATGGTTTCAGGGTTTGGGAGGTGTTCAACCGGTAGAAATTTTATTTTGGGGGTTGACATGCACTTTAATTTTTTCATTTATTATAAATGTGGTAGATTTGTACGCATTGTGAGAGTAGAGTCTACAGAGTATATTCTAATTATATTCAGCAGCTGTTCTACATGCCAAATATATATATATATATATATATTTTGGTTTTTTTTTTTTGCACTTTTCACAGGGAATTGTTTTATGTAATCTATTCTGGTGAATGCAGTACTGTATTATATTTATCAAACAAGTTGTCGTTTCTGGAATGGAATGACAGATTCTTACTAAATATTATGAAAATGTAATTCTGATGTAAGGTTCTATTAGATCCTAGAATAGTCAGAAATTTGCAGTGTGCCTTACACATATTGAAAATGTTTTTCAAAATATATACCTGCATTCTATAATTGTTGGGGAGGTAGAAGCAAGTATTCTTACATCTTGTACACAATAACAAGAAAAGGGAAGGGGGAGAATAATAAAAACACCTGCTATGAAAACTGTGTGGGTCCCATACATAGTCCAAATAACGGAAGATCAAAGTCAACTGATAAGAACAAATAATATAATCAAATAGCAGGAAATAAAAGCCAAATGCAAAATTTATTATAATAATACAGGAATGTTCCCAATAAAAATAGCACAGCAAGAATATAGATAATCAACACACACTACTCATTAATATATAAAATATATCAAGTCCACAACAATAGATACCGGTATATATCTACCTGTCCTGAAGGCTTGTGATCACCAGCACAGACAAGAACACCAAAACGTCCACAACCCCGCACGGATGCACCGGTTAATCCAAAGGCCGGGACTCCTCTTCGCACAAACAAACGGATCAGGTAAGTTTCAAACTTTAATTAGCGAACCTCGCCTCGGCAGCTCACACCCCCCAAACGGACTCGCAACGGCTAAGTTCTCACTGCACCTCCAAACACAGTCTCACTACCAGCACAATCCAATGGGTCCGGAGGTCCAATCACGTAGTTACTCCAGTCAAATGGGGGAAGATCTCTTCACAACCGTGCAGGGAGGAGGCCGGGTGTCTAGCGCTGGGATCGTGGGCTATGGACAGGAGAAAACTGATAATACAACAGGCTTATTTAAATCCTTGGGACAAACCAATGTTGATACCTAGGGGTGAAACACTTAAATCCTAACCAGGCAAAGGTATATATATATCCATTTTTATAAGAAAGGATGTAACTCTATCCTATCATTTAAACCATTTGGAAAAGATGTATTATAATTAAAAATGTACCTTTGCTCTAACATCAAATGTTTATTATTTAGATCGCCACCCCTATAAGAATTCGATTCATCCAATTGGTCCAGGATGACAACTTTACTGCCTTTAAAGGAGGCATTATGCCTACTATGGTAATGTGCATAAAGAGGTGGGGGCAAAAAAGCTGGCGAAACCTCCAGGGGCAACATACGTTTTTCAACTAGTCTGATATGCTCTTTGATTCTAATATGTAGTGCCCTATTTGTTTTGCCAATATAACACAGATTACAGGGGCATACAATCATATACACCACCATTTTTGACCTGCAATTCAAAAACTTTTTATAGAGAGTTTTACCCTCTCTATAATTATAAAATGATTTAGAATTATCAATAAATGTGCAAATTTTACACATACCACATTTGAAGAGACCTACTATTCCTATCCTAGTAGTGTCCCACACATACATTCCCCAAAGTGAACAAACATATTTTCCCCTGGAGACTTTTTAGAGAATGCATTTTAGCATTTCTTCAAACACACATTTTTACCTTGGAAACATATGTGCTTCCATTATAGTTTCAGGAAAAGCAAGCACAAAACACACAGGAAAAAAAAACCCATCTCACAAAGGACTCAGTGTATATATACTTATATTGTGGGATTGCATCTTAGGAGATGAGACAGGATGTTTTTTTATGTTTTTAATGTATAAATCCCAGTTTATTAAAGGATTTTTAGCCTTAATTCTGAGTGTTGCAATCTGCTCTTTGTCTCTTTGTTCGTATACTTATATTGTGTATTGCAGATTTTAGGCACCTCAGGCCCACTTGGGTTTTCACCTGTTTATACTTAGTGCCCTATACCTGGTTTAAGATTACATCTCACAAAGGACCACATCTACCATCAGGCAGAGTGAGACATTTGTCTCAGATGACACCCCTGCACTGAAGAAGAAAGGCGGCAGACAGGCAGTGGTGGAAATTTTTTTCCCTTGATCTGTAAAGAAAGTGCTGTGTGTGGCACTTTATAGATAATGGCTTTATTGTGAGTAAGGGTACAGAGGTGGAGCTTGAGGATTTTGTTTATTATAGTTACAGCATTTGTCTGAATATTGTTTTTTATCTAGAAAGTTTTATAGAGAAAATACATTTACTAGAAGTTTGGTAATGAAACAGGAAAGGAGATCAATTTCCATGACATATAATAATGAAGATCAGGTGAGACGGAAAATTTTCTTCAAATCCCCATCACCCGCAGAACTTTCCATTCATTTTGACACATTGGTAATTCGATCGGAAAAATATCTGGGCATGTATGATAACTTTTAGGCTTGTGGCTTGCTTTAAAAATGATAAAGAAGTTTGGGGGCAGGGCCTATGATGCAGCTGATGATGCTCTGTCCCAGTAGTAGGGCATGTGGGCATGCTTAAGCCAGGGGCTTGCTGGTGAGGTCACCGCTCAATGTGTTGGCAGAAAGCACCATCCTTTTTACTGCTGTACTTTGGATAGACTGCAGCAAAAAGCACAATTCTGGAATCATTTTAAAGGTGGAGAGGTGCTTTTTTAATTGTATTGCTTGTATGTAGCCCTTTTAAGGATTTAGATATAGCCCTTAAGAAGGCAAGGAGGATGGATTGTGTACAATGGTTCAATGAGGAAAAACAAACCCGGAAACTTGTTATAGTATATCTGTTGTATTCAGTTAGATCAACTGGACTTTAAGTTTAGTTCTTGAAGACATTTCAATAGCCATCCGACTGGCTTTCTCAATTCAGAATGACTTGTACAAGAATCTGTTGGCAATTATGTACCATGGAAAGTCCCAATTAGCATATGACAACCAGGTATTAGGAACCTTCTGAATGCAAGGTGTAGATTGCATTGTGGCTAAGAGGTGTTATAGGAACTGACCAGGGAAAGGTGTCAATGACTAGCGAAATGTCTTCAAGAACTAAACTTTAAGTCCAGTTGATCTAGCTGAATACAACAAATATACCATGACCTGGATGTATGAGAACCTTCAGAAGCATCTTGTAATTGTATAGTACAATGAAGTGTATAAAGATATAAAGGGGTGTTTGTCACAAGTAATTGTGACTAGTGATTCCACAACAGATTGGAAGGTAAAAGAGGAACCCTTTATTGTGTACAATAAATGCAGATCCTATAGATAAATAAAGAAAGGTGAAAAATAGATGTTATGTTTTCACTGCGGAATCAGTAGCACATGTACTATAACAACATGATTGTGGGTCTCTCTTTCTGTCATGCCCATGACTCAAGATAAAAATTTGGGAATTACATGCAATTTAAAAAAAATGTTGCGTGATATTTGGGCATAGTTGCGTGAAGTTTGGCTGTTTCAAATCGCCAAGTCTAAAGTGGCATGCTATGCCTGGTGGGGTGCAAGGGGCTGCTGGAGGGAGGACATATCCTGCTAGGTGTATCCCCCCTCTCCCCGGCACTGATAAGTGCCTTTGTGGCAATGAAAAATGCCTTTGTGGCAATGACAAGTGCCTTTGCAGCTTAAGGGGTCCTGCAGTTCAAAACCGGGAACCCCCTTCCCGACAACAAGGAGTGCCTATGTTGGGGGTCCCACAGCTTGAAACCAGGACCCCCATTGGCTCTTAACAGAGCCCTTGTGGCTCTAGTAAGAGCCTTTAGGATAAGGGGGTCCCACAGCTAAAAACCTGGGACCACTCCTGGTCCTAAAAAGGAACTTTCCAGGTCTCTTTTTTCTCACTACTGCCAACAATGTCACAGTAGTAGCCACAGCCTTCTTAATCTTGAGGTCTTCTATGTTTTTCCACATTCTTTAACATCCTGATGTCTTCGGAGTTTATAAGATTGCTTAAAGACGAAATCCAATTTTGATAAAATGCTTAATATTCCAATCCTACCAATCATATTTTGATAAAATATTAAAATATGATTGGTCAGCTATGGACTTAATAATGATAAATTCATTTCTCATTATAAGCCTATTAATTAAAAGACAACTACCCTATACAAACCTACTTTTTAGTTTCCTGGGTTATGGGCCTAAGCCCATATTGGATCATGGGTCTGAGCAAGAAGCTTGTAGGGGAGGGGGAGGGGGGGCAGACTCCTGAGGTTTTGCTGCTGTTCTGGAGAATTAGACATTTCTACCTAAAGTTTTCCAGTCTTTTACTACAAAGAAGTTGCATTTTATCTTTGATGATCTTTATCCCTTTATGTCTGATAATGTATCTAATGGTGCATAGAAGTTACTACCGGTTTAAGATTATGCTTATGATCTTTAAGAAAAACTATACTCCAAACTATCCTACTCCCCAGCATTGTCAGACTGGCCAACAGGGATACTGGGGAATCCCCCTGGTGGGCCCACAGCCCATTTACCCCCCAAAAAACAGTCAGTAGGAGTAAGATAGAAATATGAAATGTTAATTGGGCTCCTAAACTCATCCTGGTGGTTCCCTGGTCTCAGATTTCCTAGTGGGCCCCAACAGTTCAGTCTGGCACTGCTCCCTAAAACCTTATCCCTTGGTTTGCCCTAGTGTCTCCATACCATTACTCCAACATGTGGCTTATAGTACCAGTCTAGCCCCACTTCATCCCACAGTTGGCAATAACATTATTTGCCAGTCCAGAAAACAGACCCAAACTCACTACAAGCTAAATTTGGGAGTATTATTGGTATTCTGTACTATGGAAAACCAACCAAAGGTTGAAGACCTAGGGTAGGGGATTTTATCTGTATAATTGTCAATTAAGCTAGATGCAAGACAATGCAATGTTATAAATGTGTAAAACTGACCTTGGTAAAGTAAAGCCCGGAGGGCCACATGCGGCCCTTTGGCTGCCCCTGACTGGCCCCTCAATACTAGACCTAGACCCAAAAAAATCTTAATATTAATTGATTATCTCAGGCTGGATAATTGATTTATTTTTATTTTGTTTAAGTTTGTTTTATGAAAAATTACCTGATCAATAGATTGAGTTTGATGGAATAGATCTAAAATATTGCACTCCAATTAACAATTGCAACTTATAATAATAAAAAAACATAAAACGAACCAGGGATATTAATTTTTCTATTCAGAAAATCCAGTTTTGCTATGTCTATAATGAAAAATGAGTTGAACCTATTGGTCCAGTTTCTCGTGCAGCCCCCAAAGAAACTGAATTGCCCACCCCTGGTGTAAAACAAAATTGATATGAGGAAAGGAAAATTGACAGGGCGATACACAGTGACACTCTCCCTGCATTAAACTCACCAGTTTTATTTATCTCTAGTCAGTGTGACTTTATGTCCAGTTACAAGCTCTCCATGCATCTCCTTGATGGTATTTTGTAGTTCTGGGTTTGCATTCTTACGAACAATGCACAGTTGAGCCATAAGAATTTATTTATATTAGAAAAAGGTTTTATTTGTCTTAGGATTGCAGTAGGTACACATGTAAATTCTGAGCCATGATGAATGAAGATGGCTAAACATCCTGTACCATAAAATAATAAAACAAAGATTAGACGTGTGCTTAATTTTTTGGGGGGATCTGAGGCCATGTGTTTTAGACATGGCTTTTCAAATAGTTAAGCTAAGTTACATATAGTGACACAGCAATGAAGGTTAAATAAAGACATACTTCCATCTAGTCCAACCTTTAGAGCCTACTCTTTAACTGTGACAGTTGATACAGAGAAAGCCCAAAAAATCCCAGCTGAAAGGAGGAAAATGACTCCAAATCAAAAAGGATTCCTGGATCAACAAGAACTATCAGTGAGATGTTATATTGGCCGCAAAATGGTAAAAATCTCAAAGCTATTTAATAAACTTGCCATTGCCACATCTGCTGGAAGTCAGTTTCACCGTTCTCACTGTAAGCAAACCTGTCCCTAAACTTAAGATGAAATTTTGTTTCTTTAAATCTTAAAGATGTCCTATGAAATGATCTATTGGTTTACAATACACCAGAGAGTTTATTATATGGTCCATTAATATATTTGTACAAAGTGATCATATACCCCACAATTGCTGCTTCTTCAATGTAAGCAGCCCTAACTTATCTAATCTTCATGCATAGTCAAGCCTCTCCATTCCCCTTATTAATTTAATTGCCTTTCTCTAAACTCATTCCATTTCCAAGATGTCCCTTTTATTTATGGGATTCCAAAACTACACCGCATATTCCAAATGAGGCCTTACCAGTGCCTTGTAAAGAGGGAGAATTCTAGTTCTCACTTAAATCTATTCCCCTTTGTCTGTTATCTTCTAGAACCCCCAAATCCTTTTCCAATAGAGATTCACCTAGCACAGTGCCATTCATAGTGTAGGTGGCACAAGGACTGCTAAACTCCAAATGCATCACCTTACATTTATCAACATTGAATCTCATCTGCCACTCTGCTGCCCATTTTGATAATCTATCTAGGTTTTTTTTACAACAATTGCACAATTTTTGAAGTTTCCAGAATTCATTTATAAATAGATTATATAGAAATGGCACTAATTTTAGTGCACTTAGATCTAGCTGCATTGATTACCACTGTTTGCATTCTAACAATAAATTCTCTATCCAGTTACAAAAGTTTTTCTAGGCCAACAGGCCTCAGTTTATACACAAGTTTGCTGTGTGGCACAGTATCAAAAGCTTTAGCAAAATCTTAAATTATACTATTAATTAAAATAAGGAAGTTAGTTCCACAATGTCTATTTCTCATGAATCCATGCTAAATATTACTTACAAGATCAGTTCTTGAAACAAAGTCCAGAATATATGACAAAGTTTCTGGTATCTTTCCTAACACTGATTTTAAACTTACAGGTCTATAATTACCAGTCTGGGAACGAGTGCCCTTTCTGAATATTGGTATTACATTGGCTTTTTTCCAATCCAGAAGCACATCAGCAAACAAAAATGAATCTGAAAACACAAGGAACAGAAGCCTAAATAAAACTGGACTGCTATAACGACTATTGGGAATATTTATAAATGATAGCTATTATCGACATTTTGCTTTACACAAGTCATTTCAATGGTAAATAGTGTTATTTTCGCCATAGAGTCGATTTTCACTGTTTTCGCTGTGAAAAGTATCACCATGGCAATGTGAGGCGGTAGTATTGGTGATGTGCGCCGGCAACATCTCCATATTCATTTGTTATCACAGTGAAAATAAAAAATGGCACCACAACATTGACCAGACCAGAGCTGTAACCGTGAATCTGTCAACATTAAAGGTGGGACTTAAGCAGAAGAAAAACTTATTGGGAAATAACCTTGAAAAGCAATCATAGCAAAATCAGAAATTGCCGATTATATTACATTAAAGAACAAATATACTCATAAAATGGGAAACAAGTTAAATGTATATGTAAGTTCCCCAACCTTCCCTCTGTCTTTAAAAAAAAAAAAAAAAAGAACAAGAATGTAGAATTCCAACTTTGAAGTCCAGCTCGTTACAGCCACAGAACTCCAGAAGCTCTGGCCATAAAGTAAATCACACTGTTAGCATGTTGTAGATAATAGAGCTTTGTACCGTGTTAGCCATTGATGAAGCACTTAGGACTGAGGAAGAAGCCTAAGTGCTTTGAAAGCTTGCATTTTCAATCATTTTAGTTAGCCAATAAAAGGTATTATTTTATATTCAAGATATCTTCATGTTGTAGATAAGAAAGGGTGACAGAGGTCAGCAAAGCTGCATGCTTCCTGACCAATCAAATTGCACATTTAAATTTTTGGTGCTAACAGAGAGGGAAAGGCAGGATTTATGGTATGTGGATTGGTGTTTGGACATTAAAATCTTCTTTCTGACATAACGCAGCAACATAAGAGTGGGTGGGTTTTGCTTTATATCTATTCAACTCTCTGCTGACCATGTGTGTGTTTCACCAGTTTAGCTGTCCTGGTGGAAAACAGCCTAACCCTTTTTTGTATTAGGGAACACACCACAATGTACTGACACCTTCAGGGGCCCACTGGCAGGCTAGATATATGGCCTCTTTGGTTTTTTGCCTACCTCAGACGTGGCGATTTTAAAAGGCTGGACTGAACACACATATAACACTTATCACTGTTTTATAAATACAATTAAGCAGTTACCACTGCAATATATTGTGATGTGCACCGATAAGCGAAGTTGCGTTAGGCTGTAGTAATTACATTGAAAAGTTAACAAACCTTTATAAATATGTCCCTAAGAAACTCCCCTATACGGAGGGGAAAAAAAAGCTGTTTAGCACATTTGCCTTTTCTGCATCCTCTATAACCATGAAAAAATGAACAAAAAACAACTTCAAAAGGTAGAAATCATGCCAAAACCTCATGGAAGGTAGCAAAGTTACTAAATATCAATCTCCCAAATGTCCTGAATCAAATGGTATGCCATATGTGTGGTTACACACGCAAACGTGGAAGCGAATAGCCACGAAGTGAGACAATGCACAATGGCTCACAAAAAGCGAAAATATTTAGCCAACGCTGAATTTGAACAGTCTGCAGTTTTTTCCACAGAACACCCCCGTTACTTAGAAATAACCCCCACAAACTATATATTCCTGAAATCTACACACCTTCAGATATGTAATGCTGTAGTTTGTTCATTCATACCATCAATGGTGTGGACGCAGTTCTTCATAGAAGTTCGCATTTGTCTGAAAAAATAAACAAAAACAACTTCAAAAGGTAGAAATCATGCCATGGAAATCATGATGGAATGTAAAAAAAAGTTACTAAATATCAATCTCCCAAATGTCCTGAATCAAATGGTATGCCATATGTGTGGTTACACATGCGGACGTGGAAGCGTAAAGCCACAAAGTGAGACAACGCACGATGGCTTAGAAACAGAGAAAATATTTAGCCAACTCTGAATTTGAACAGTCTGCAGTTTTTTCCACAAAACACCCCCGTAACTTAGAAATATCCCCCACAAACTATATATTCCTGAAATTTAAATACCTTCAACTATGTAACACTGTAGTTTGTTCATTCATACAATCAATGGTGTGGGCGCAGGTCTTCGTAGAAGTTTGCATTTGTCTGAAAAAATGAACAAAAAACAACTTCAAAAGGTAGAAATCATGCCAAAACCTCATGGAATGTAAAAAAAAGTTACTAAATATCAATCTCCCAAATGTCCTGAATCAAACGGTATGCCATATGTGTGGTTACACACGCAGACGTGGAAGCGAATAGCCACGAAGTGAGACAATGCACAATGGCTCACAATAAGCGAAAATATTTAGCCAACTCTGAATTTGAACAGTCTGCAGTTTTTTCCACAGAACACCCCCCTAACTCAGAAATACTCTACACAAACTATATATTCCTGAAATATACACACCTTCAGCTATGTAATGCTGTAATTTGTTCATTCATACCATCAATGGTGTGGGCGCAGTTCTTCGTAGAAGTTCACATTTGTCTGAAAAAATGAACAAAAAATAACTTCAAAAGGCAGAAATCATGCCAAAACCTCATGGAATGTAAAAAAAAGTTACTAAATATGAATCTCCCAAATGTACTGAATCAAACGATATGCAATATGCGTGGATGCACACAGGGACGTGGCCACCAACTAGCTCAAATGGGACGCATGCACAAGTGTAATTACAAGAAAAAATTCAAAGTGCTCTGTAATTTCAAACAGCCCAAACATGGAAATGCCCCCCAACAAATAAAACCCCCCAAGTAAATATCAATCTCCCACATGTTCTGAGTCAAACGGTATGCCATATGCGTGGATGCACATAGAGACGTGGCCACCAACTACAGCTCAAATGGGATGCATGCACAAATGCAATTACAAGAAAAAATCAAAGTGCTCTGTAATTTGAATAGCCTACACTTTTTCTAAGGAAACAGTCCCGAAACATGGGAATTCCCCCCACAAACTATATATTTTTGGAATCTACACACGTTCAGCTATGTTATGGTGCCATGCTTTCATACATACATGAAGAATTCCAGACCTAGTGATCCAAAGAACTCTGTGTTATTACGAGGTTTTGTGAAAAATAAAATAAGATGATTCAAGGATTGAAATCCTACCTAAACCCACTTGACAGGCAAAAAAAACCCACTAAATGTCAATCTCCCACATATCCTCAATCAAACGGTATGCCATATGTGTGGGTGCACAAGGAGACATGGCCATTAACTAGCTCAAATGGGACGCATGCACAAGTGTAATTACAAAAAAAATCAAAGTGTTCTGTAATTTCAAACAGCCCCAAAACTTGGAAATGCCCCCCACAAATAAAACCTCCAACTAAATATCAATCTCCCACATGTTCTGAATCAAACAGTGTGCCATATGCGTGGATGCACACAGAGACGTGGCGACCAACTAGCTCAAATGGGACGCATGCACAAATGCAATTACAAGAAAAAATCAAAGTGCTCTGTAATTTGAACAGCCTACCCTTTTTCTAAGGAAACAGTCCCGAAACTTGGAAATTCCCCCCACAAACTATAAATTTTTGGAATCTACACACCTTCATCTACATCATACATACATGAAGAATTCTAGACCCAATGATCCAAAGAACTCCGTGTTTTTACGAGGTTTTGTGAAAAATAAAATGAGAGGATTCAAGGGTTGAAATCCTACCTAAACCCACTTGACAAGCAAAAAAAACCACTAAATAGCAATCTCCCACATGTCCTGAATCAAACGGTATGCCATACGCGTGGGTGCAAACAGAGACGAGGCCACCAACTATCTCAAATGGGACGCATGTAGAAGTGCAGTTACAAGAAAAAAATGTAAAAACGCCACAACCCCCCCCCCCCCACACACACTCTCCCCCTTTTAGTGGTATTTTAGTGAAAACCGGTTAGTACGGAGAGTCACAGACGTTTTTGCACACTTTACTGATCCTAAAAATTCAATACGGTCTTTATTTGGTACCTCTGCAAAATTTCCTTATAAAAAATAGGCTTAGTTTCCCTTGAAATCGTACAAATAAGTATCCGCGTTTACTTTACCGATATCACTGGGGACATTGGGAAGCTTGGAGAAGACAAAGTTTTTTTCTAATTTATAGTTTTAGGGTAGAAAAAAAAAAGGGTGTGTGTATCATTTTAAGAATTTTTTTGTGTGTATTTCCCCTTTTTTCCCCCGATCATTCCCAAAGATAATCATCAGATCATCTTAGGGAATGATACCGAACTTGGAATACGGCATAAATGCCCGTTTTCCAATTCGAAATCCGGTCGGAAAAATCACTTCCCGGAAATCATTTTCCAGGAAGTGATTTTTCATTCATTGGCAAAGATCAATAATTAATGTAGCAAAGTAGCAAAGACTTAGAAAAAATACTATTTGTGAATGGAACTTTGAGTTCCATTCACAAAATGTATAGTAAGGCTGTCAGCATGACAGCTTGTACTATACTAGGTACTGCAGCATGATCTGAATGGAGATCACGCTGCATTACCTCCACTAGACCACCAGGGGCAGCCTTCTACCACTTCTAGGGAAGACCCCGGTGAAGGAGGAAGCTCCGTGACGTCACCGGGGTCTCCCTTTCCGCTTCCTGCCGATTCCTCCTCTTCATCCACGTGGGACCAGAAGCTCCTGTACGGTCAAGCAAAAAAGGTAGGATAACTCCCGATCCCCGCCTCGGATTTGGACACAACCGAGGGGGGATCGAGGGGGCAAGGGGGGCAGTTGAATGCTGCCCCCTGATCGCCCCTAGCGGGGGCAATTTTTTTTTTGGCAAGGGAAAGCCACAGATCGTATATTCACGATCAGTGGCAGTTTGAGCATTCACTGCACAGATCGTGAATATATGATCTGTGGCAGTTAAAGGGTTAAACAGCAATTTTAATTGCTGCATGTGTTTTTTAAAGGATAACTATCGTGTATAAATTTTTTTTTAAAAATACAGTTAAACTGAAAAGTACATGGGACAGGGATATAGGACTGGTAATTCCTACCTCCCAATATTGTTTCTGTGAGGAGCACCAGCCCAAAGAAAACTGATTCTAACAGTCTTGCTCCTGGCTTCAGCACTATCTTTAATACATATAGATAATGTATTAAATGTATATTAAATAGTGTATTACTAACATAACTTAGCGTGTGTTAGTCCAGGACTTACCTGGCAAATTAAAACTGAGTGTTCCTACATGTCTTGAACTACTGAACTGCTACACAACCTTGTAATATGTTGATTTAATATTTCTTCAGGCACAGTCTGTCAAAAGCTCCACTAGATTGCTTTTAAGTGAGAACTATACTTACCTAAGCCCTAATACTCATGTTTAGCCCCCCTTATAAAAACCCACGTAACCTCCCAAAGCTCCAATCACCAACGCGCTGTTCCTGCTTCCTCCTACTGGTCAGCGAGCTGACCAATAAGACACGCTGCTGAAGAAGTGGATCTTCCAATTGATGAAGCCATGGGAGAAGAGAGGGAGGCGGGGAAAATCACTAGCAGCTAACGTTCAGTCAGGACGAATCACTGTCACGCGCCCAATCTTTTTGGATCTTATGTGTCTGATGGTCGATAAAATTGCCGGTGGTATACAGGCATGTCTGATACATCTGGGGGAACGGGAGACATTGTTCGCTGGCGACAATGTAAATGCTGCAGTTTTTTCAGGCTGACTGACCGATGCGCAGAAATATCCGTCTGTTTGGCCAAAAAATCTGCTTCTGTGTACCCAGCCTTAGAAACTGAACCCAGGGGTGAGGACCCAGCACTTTAGGTCCTCACCCTGGGTACTTTTAAAAGGAGGGGGGTTGCCAAGGACATTATATTTGTTCTTTAATCTGTCCCAGTATCCTAGATGTTGTGTTCAATCTGCCAGAATATCCTAAAAATTGCTTTAAATCTGTTGCAGTCTCTCACAGATTGTATTTCATCCGCATAGCCTTTAATATTACCCCTTTAATAGTTACACTTAAAAAAACAGCATAGTACAGAGCTGCAGAGGAAGGATAATAAAGTGAACCTGATCTCAGCACAGCTCTGTGCAATGCATTTCTTGATAGTGTACCTATCTGAAATGAAATTAAATCCTCCCATCTGCAGGTGATTTAACATTCTGCAGATCTATCAGCTCCACCTTTTTGGCGTTTTTTTATTAATCAATTAAGCACTGACACACACTGACTTAGAATTAGAGCTAGCTAGATATCTCACTGCAATCCAGTGGGAGGAGTTTGATCAGAAAAAGTGATAAGGAAAATGAAAACTTTGTAGTAGAAAGTTATAAGGCAGTGAAAAAAGGGTGTAAAATATCCTTTAAGCTAATGAATAAGTGCATCAACTCTGACTTAAATAAGCGGTAAAAATGTCTGTATAATTATCTATGTTTTATAAGATGTGATTGGATTTCTTAAAGGAATAGTTCACTGCAAAAATTAACTATTCGTTCAATACATTGATTGAAGAACGGAAGGTTAAAGAGCTATGTCTTACTTTCTGTTTATCAATCAATGCCTGTGGAGCCAGGAACGAAGATAGAAGAAACTTTCCCTTTGCGCGATCCTCCGCAGCAGCACTGACAGGTCCCGACCAATTCCTGGTTCTGATTAACTATAACACGTATGCACGACATTGCGTGAAATAGTTAATCAGAACCAGGAAGCAGTCGGAAATTGGAGTGTTACAGCAGAGTATCCCCACAAAAGGGAGGTTTCTTCTATCTTTGTTCCTGGCTCCACAGGCATTGATTGAAGAACGGAAGGTAAAGCATAGCTCCTTAACCTCAATCAATGCATTAAAGGAATAGTTCACTTTTGCACTGAACTATTCCTTTAATGTGTGAGTTGAGGCCAATATTTGTATATCTATTTCTATTTATGGTGAAAGTTCTGCTTTTGACCAATCAGCTTAATTCAGGTGCACTACAATTATTTAAAATTTACAAGAGTGGAACATAAGTGTATGCTGAGAATTTTAATAAATTAACTTCTTATACTGTTCATAGCTTAGATAATTAAATTATGGATTCTGTAAAAATGATTTCTCAAACTTTACTACAACCTTTATTTGCTTAAATAACTGATCATATCTTGACCAGTTAATTTTAGTTAACATTTCTAAATTGTTTAAATATTATAGGCTATTTTTCTTTAGTAAGAAATAATTAAACCACATAAATTGATTGCTGTGTGATCTGTGAATTGTGATCTCATTATCACCAGCTGTCTATACATATGGAAAGCTGCATTTCAATGGCACGCGACTTTCTAGATAAACAGGATAAAATCTGCTGGTACATTCTGTACACTTACTGATTAATAGAAACAGAATATAGCTTGGTGTTCAGGATGACTGTTAATCTTCCTTAGAAAGGTCACTTTGTCACTTAGCATGTAAAACAGTAAGAGAATACATAGTGAACAAAATTAGAATTGAATGAAATGCATATCTCTTTGTCTAACTAATTTCCCCCCCACATACTATATATTATAAGGGCTATGTACCGAGAGCCATCATCAGCTATTTGTGTCTTAAAGTCATGTTAACCAATTCACCAAGCATTAACGTAACTTTAAAACACAACTTACGGTGTTACGCAAAACTGTGTTGCACAACTAACACCTCTTTAAGATGTAATCTCTTATGCCATCGGATAGCTGTCGTTAAAGATTCGCAATATGCAAACTCCATTCGTAATGCACTGAGAGCCGCGATCAGGTTGCTGCATTGCCTAAAACGGGCGATAGAGAGCTATAGTGGCTCTTGGTACAAAGCCCTGTATGTCTGTAAATAAACAAGCCCATTACTATTCACAAATGGTATCAATTCACATTGTTAGTGTGTAAGGAAAGCCTCTAGAGTCACCCAGATGGTGAATTTGGATTAGCAGCTTTTTGGCTGGAAATGGTACTGTAAGGTGGGTCACGGTTTGCAGCTTGTCAAAATAGCTTACATTTTTTGTCAGTTAAGAAACTTGGGCAACAGATAAGCTCAAACAATTCCAGTTGATGGGAAATTCCACAAAACTTACTTTAAAATCAGAACATTATAATTGGGTGTAATAATGAAACCTAACAGACATGAAAGTTTCTGTAGGTTTTAATTTGTCTAAACATATGCAGATGTTTTAGCAATTACCGAGGTGTGGCTAAAACTCCATTTGACTATTCCGTTTAAAATAGTGGCATTAGCTCTGTAAGTACTTTTGTCCAAGTTCAACAACAAAAAGCCTGCACTTCACTTGCAGAGTGTGATGCCCCAATCAGCAACACAGATGAAGAGTCTGCTTCAGTGACACAACAACAGTATAATGTACGGCTACACAACTCAGAGAGCTGCACACACAGAACAGCTTCTATAACAGAGGGAACAAGACATTTCCCTTAGGATCTGTAACACATTACAATTTGCTCTAGGAAGGTTTCAAATATTAACCCTGGAAAGACTATGTTACTATTGTTGATATTGAACACATTTCTATACAAATATAAACCCCTGGAAAGACTAGTTACTATTGTTGATACACATTTATATACAAATATAAACCCTGGAAAGACTATGTTACTATTGTTGATATGAACCACATTTTATATACAAATATAAACCCTGGAAGACTATGTTACTATTGTTATATGAACCACTTTATATACAAATATAAACCCTGGAAAGACTATGTTACTATGTGTATATGAACCACATTTATATACAAATATAAACCCTGGAAAGCTATGTTACTATTGTTGATATGAATCACATTATATACAAATATAAACCCTGGAAAGACTATGTTCTATTGTGATATGAACACATTTATATACAAATATAAACCCTGGAAAGACTATGTCATTATTTGATATGAACCACTTTATATCAAATATAAACCCTGGAAAGACAATGTTTACTATGGTGATATGAATCACATTTATATACAAATATAAACCCTGGAAAGACTATGTTACTATTGGTGATATGAATCACATGTATATACAAATATAAACCCTGGAAAGACTATGTTGCTATTGGTGATATGAATTACATTTATATACAAATATAAACCCTGGAAAGACTATGTTACTATTGGTGATATGAATCACTTTTATATACAAATATAAACCCTGGAAAGACTATGTTACTATTGGTGATATAAGCCACATTTATATACAAATATAAACCCTGGAAAGACTATGTTGCTATTGGTGATATGAATCACATTTATATACAAATATAAACCCTGGAAAGACTATGTTGCTATTGGTTATATGAATCACATTTGCGGTTATTGTCAAGCTAAGAAATTTAAAGCATATCCTTCTGGAATGTGCTATAGAAATGGAAAAGGACCCAAGACATCATGACCACGCTACCAAAGGCATGGCCACATCACCAAACATCATGGGCATTCATCAAAATGTCATGGCCATGCCCACCCTTCAAACATCACGGTCACGCCCATACACTAACCGTCAAGGCCACACCATCAAAGAAAAACACCAAACCTCAAAAATCACAACCACATACCCAAATGGTGCTGTCACAGCCACAATCATACCCCAACCATCAAGGCCACACACCAAAGATAAATGCCATGCCTCTAAACATCACAACCATGCCCCCTAAAGTTGTGACCATGCCCCCAGATATTGTGGTCACCCCTAAAAAAAACATTTTGACCCGCCCCATACATCACAACCCCAAACATGTCCACATCCACACACATTATATCCATGCCCCCAATCATCACATGCACACCCCCAAACACCACACCCACCCCCCAAACTTGACACCCATGCCCCAAAACATCATACCAACACCACCAAATGACATGGCCAAGCCAATGCTTTAAAACAGCGTGGCCATGACCCCAAACATTGCAACTAAAACAGCAAATGTCACATCTATGCCTTCTGAACACCACAACATCACAGACATGCCCCCATCCAGCTACTCAAACCGGGACGGTTGGGGATATGGACTACATGGGAACTACCAGCATTTCACACACACTTTGCAGACAGTTACAACTAAAAGAACAAAGACATTATGGCACTTTCAATTCGGACCAGAGACTAACTTTATTGATTGGGATCTAATAGTTAATATAAAGTGGTCCTTGAGCAAGGATAAAGTGTTAAAGTGAAAACAAAGTGACATACTGCTATCCAATGTGCAAAAAATAGAGCACGCTTCATAAAAACACACAAAGCTCACAGACAGCACAAGAGAATGAAGCCCACTTTAACAACACAGACAAAGAGCCTGCACGTCACATGCTTCAGAGACACAAGAACAGAGTGACACCTGTCAGTAACTCAAGTGCTGCGGTATTTAGTTGCAATTAATTTGTTTTTCCCAAGGCCAATTACTTGTAGCCTGTTTACGAGTAGGTTCACTATAACATTTGTATATTTGCGCTCCATGTGGAAAAACTGATTACGTTGTATATAAAGTTTTACTATAAACATATGTATACGTCCCTCAAACAATGTCCTCAACTCAAAACTATTAAATACATGACGTACATTACCAACTGTGCACTTTCTTTTCTCCTGTCTCTTTCACCAAACACACACCTGTGAGTAAAAAATACTTTACCCACAAGTGTACACGGGCAACACCAGGTACAATTGCTAGTCTCGTATATATTACAAAAAATGCAGAATATTGTGGAATTTAAAACTTTTAGTTGACAGCAGAGGGCAGCATTGATTGTTTTGTAATATGCTAAACAATCAAGTCTATAAATTATTCAGTATCAAAATGCACACGTACAGCATTATGAATGTTCTGAACAATGGTATTTGTTTATCCTTTTCTCAGATTTCATTTTAAGTTAGCGCAAGTTTAACCCCTGCAGGTTGCGGCCAGAGGTGAGTTCCGCTGTTTGTTTTTTGGCTTTTTGCTGCACTAAGTTAGCAGCAAAAGGCAATTTTCTTTTGTAAATTACCCCAAAATAATTTGACAGTCTGATAAGGATGAGATTTTTGGTGGCTTTTATAGCCGAGAAATAGTTTTTTTAAATGGAATGAAAGTGTCATTTGTGTGTTAAGGTTAAAAATCACCATGGGGTTTTCCTTTATTCATTTAAATGCAAAAATGTGTTCAGGGGTGTTTGATTGTTTATTTACTACTTGGTATATTTATTTACCTAACAGGTGTAAAAACTATTTTCATAATTACAACAATGTGTTTGGAGTGCTTTACAGTCATTAAATATTTTGCCCCCCAATGTTATTTAATTTGCAACATGTCTTGTATATGTTCTAGCTTTAATGGTAAGTCACGCTGAAATCGACACCTTTTTCACTAAGATGTGGCAAAAATTAGTTGCTTTGTAAATTCTCATAAAATTTCACCACAAATTCTGAGAATTTGGAGTGATGTACAGAATTCAAAAGATTAATACTACTTTATAAATGTGCCCCTTATCCTTAAAGTTCACTGTAACAGAGGCATGAACACAGGAGAAATAGAACCAGCACTGGCCCATCGATAGACTTTTGCCATGAGCAGAGCAGGATTATCCATTAAGGCAACCTAAACAACTGCCTAGTGCCCAGTTAACATCAAGCGGCCCAGTTACAGTACTACCGCCCATACAATACAAGAACAAGGGGACCCAAATGCCAGCCCTGCAACTCTAGCAAGCAAAGGGCCTGGATCAGAGGGCCAGGGGATCGAAGGACTGTAGAGTTCTTTTTTAACTAAACAAATAAGGCTGTTAGGGGTGAGCTAGGGTGCCTTACACTTTTGATTTTTTTTTGTGTGGATGGAGATACCCTTTAACAGGCAGATCTAATGTGTACTGACCTACATTCATGTGTTTACTGTCTCCCTCACCACACTGTAGCAGACACCGGGACAAACCAGGACATTGCGGAAACACAGAGGTACACCGGGAAAAGACCAATAAAACAGGACAGTCCAGGCAAAACCGGACTGTAAAGTAAGCTTTGCCAATGGCTTATAAAAACATAGTGTGTGATTTAAAGATACAGCTTTGCAATGGACAGAACTTTGATTTACACTGTACATATACTTTAATCACACTTATTGAACTACCATAGAGCTCTCAGGACATTATCCAGCTAGAATCTGTAATTCAAGGATTACCAACATGGATGTCTTTGTCTAGGAATTTCGTGGGTATTATAAATTCTTTAGGCATAGTCAAAACACCTTTTCTAAAAGCAAAATCTTAGTACTAACAAAAATGCTTTTTACTGCAAATTGTTCAGTTACACTCCAGCATAAAACAAAACACATTATGATACAAAAAGAGATATTTCACTAAACTTTGGTGCCCTTTATATTGTCAAAGATTACCCTGGTCTCATCCAATGTTACTATAGTTTAAAGCAATATGTGCAGTGTGCGAGCATTCCCCCCCCCCCCAATTTTGTTAACTGTGCTATGAATAATGTGTGGATCAACCTTTCAGAAAAAGTAGGGCACAGTGCTTGTCCAAAGTCCAGGAAACTGGCTATCTTCCTGTCCAAATGTCTCTGCCTCCTATCTTTCCTCTGGTAGGGGAGCCCTTTCCTTCCCTCCCTCCCAATCCCTCTCTGGCTGTCCTTAAAGGGCATGTCCACCCCTTTTTTGGTACATTTCTGTAGTGTAGGGCTCCCTCCTCCAGCCCCAACCGCTATAGTAGTTTCTCCCAAAACTTTCCCGATCATTACTTACCTGCACTCTTTCCTCCAACGTTTAGTCCTGGCCCTCTGCTTGCATGAAACTGCAAGCAGGGGGCCAGAGCGGCAGCCTCATCCATGATTGGCTGAGAGGCAGTGGAGAACACCGGGGGAAAGAGGTAATGTAAGTACAGATCGCTACTATAGCGGTTGGGGCTGGGGGAGGAAGCCCTACACCACAGAAAATGTAATTTAACACTAGGGGCAGAGGGAAAATGACAGGGATCGGGAGGGAGGGAAGGGGGCGGAGAGCTGCACTGAGCAAGCCACAAACATCTGAGCGGACGCCTCTGAGGCGGAAACAATTTCCCTCCCTGCAGTGCTCCTGGTGGTCACTTTCTGGGACTTTAGAGGGACATTACTGGAGAACCACTTGGAGCAGGGATGTAAGGTAAGTATTTTTATACACTACACATTGGGGCCAGCAGTGGGGGAGAATTTGGTTTTGGGGGTGGACATGCCCTTTAATGTATCATTAAATCTTTCATATATATTGCAGGGCATCCCCTCCCACCACTAACCACTATATTGGAAGTGTAAAAATAGAATTGAAACTGTACTTACAGATCCTCACTCCCACTGTGTTCTCTATTGCAGGCAGACCGCGGCTCTGCTTGGCTGCCTCTCAGCCAATCACAGCCATGGCTGCTGGTCAGGCCCCCTGCTTGTAGTTGTGGCAGGCAGGGAGCCGGATCAGAACGACACTGGAGCAAGGAGCTGTAAGTAGAGTTTGGATTTATTTTTTACACTTTACACATCTAACATAGTGGTTGGGGCAGGAGGGGATGCCCTGCAATATATCAAAAATGGATGTCGAGGGTGGGGATGCCCTTTAACCCTTTAAGTGCCACAGATCAAATATATATACGATCTGTGCAGTAAAGAACCAAACGGGAGATATCATGCCTCAAATGCCGTGACTGTATAGCAGAAAGCCGGTCCCACAAGAAGGAAGTTCAGAGCGGAAAGGGAGACCCCGGTGACATCATGGAGCTTCCTCCTTCACAGGGGTCTTCCCATAGAGAGGTACAATCCTGGTGGTCTAGTGGAGGTACTGCACTGCAATCTCCATTCAGATCACAGTGCAGTACCTGGTATAGTAAAGCTGTCAGTGTGACAGCTTTACTATACTTTTTGTGAATGGAACTCGGAGTTTAATTCACAAATAGGATTTTTTTAAAAAAAATGGGGACAGAGATCAAAATTTGGTGATCACTTCTGATCACCAAATTATTGATCTTTGCCAATGAATGAAAAATCACTTCCTGGAAAATGATTTCCGGGAAGTGATTTTTCCGATCGGATTTTTAATTGGAAAACAGGCATTTATGTCCATATTCCAAGTTCGTTATCATTCCCGAAGATGATTTGATGATCATCTTTGGATATGATCCAAAAAAAAAAGGTAAAATGATACACACACACACCCTTTTTTTTTTACCCTAAAACTATAAATTAGCAAAAAACTTTCAGCGTTATTCAATAAAAGTTCTTATCGTTTAAAATGATGCTAATTTTGCCCCAACCAATCAGATGTTAGCTTTCAAAGGTTAAATAAGATCTGATTGGTTGGGGCTAAATTAGCACCATTTTAAACGATAAGAACTTTTATTGAATCTCCCTGTTTGTCTTCTTCAAGCTTCCCAATATCTCCGGTGATATCGGTAATGTAAACACAGATCATTATTTGTTCGATTTTAATGGAAACTAAGTCTATTTTAGTAGGAAATTTTGCAGAGGTACCAAAAAAAGACCGGATTGAATTTTTAGAATATTTTCACTAAAATACCACTAAAAGAGGGAGTGTGTGTGGGGGTGGTGGTGGGTTGTGGCGTTTTTTGATTTTTTTCTTGTAATTGCAATTGCGCATGGGTCCCATTTGAGCTAGTTGGTGGCCCTGTCTCTGTTTGCACCCACCCATATGGCATACCGATTGATTCAGGACATGTGGGAGATCGCCATTTAGTGGGTTTTTTTACTTGCCAAGTGGGTTTAGGTAGGATTTCAACCTTTGAGTCCTCTTATTTTATTTTTCACAAAATCTCCTAAAAGCACGGAGTTCTATAAATAACATGGAATTCTTCATGTATATATGAAAGCATGACACCGTTACGTAGCTGAAGGTGTGTAGATTCCAAAAATATATAATTTGTGGGGGGTATTTCCAAGTTGAATAGGCTGTTCAAATTACAGCACACTTTGATTTTTTCTTGTAATTGCACTTTTGCATGCGTCCCATTTGAAATAATTGGTGGCCATGCCTCTGAGTGCACCCACGCATATGGAATACCGTTTGACTCAAGACATGTGGGAGATTGACATTTAGCAGGTTTTTTTGCTTGTCAAGTGGGTTTAGGTAGGATTCCAACCTTTGAATCCACTTATTTTATTTTTTACAAAATATCCTAAAAGCACCGAGTTCTATGGAGTACTATGTCTGGAATTCTTCATGTATGTATGAAAGCATGACAACGTTACATAAGAGAAGTTGTGTAGATTCCAAAAATATATCGTTTGTGGGGGGTATTTCCAAGTTTCGGGGCTGTTTCCTTTGAAAAAGTGTAGGCTGTTCAAATTACAGAGCACTTTGATTTTTTCTTATAATTGCACTTGGGCATGTGTCCCATTTGAGCTAGTTGGTTGCCACGTCTCTGTATGCACCCACGCATATGGCATACCGTTTAATTCAGCACATGTGGGAGATTGACATTTAGAGAGGTTTCTTGCTTGTCAAGTGGGTTTAGATAGGATTTCAACCTTTGAATCATATAATTTTATTTTTCACAAAATCTCCGAAAAAACACAGAGTTCTTTGGATTACTGCATCTGAAATTCTTTATGTATGTATGATAGCTTGGCACCGTAACGTAGCTGAAGGAGTGTAGATTCCAAAAATATATAGTTTGTGGGGGACTGTTTCCTTTGAAAAAGTGTAGGCTGTTCAAATTACAGAGCACTTTGATTTTTTTCTTGTAATTGCACTTGGGAATGCATCCCATTTGAGCTAGCTGGTGGCCACGTCTCTGTGTGCACCGCTTTAAAAAATGACACCGTTGCATAACTGAAGGCATGCAGATTCCAAGAATATATAGTTTTGGGGGGCATTTCTAATATGGAGGGACGTTTAGTCTGACAAATCTGAAAAGTTGCTGTAATTGGGCCATTGTGATTTGGCTCACTTTGTGGCTAGTCAATTTCACGTACGCATGTGTAACCATGCATATGGCATACCGTTTGATTCGGGACATTTGATTGATATTTGGTAACTTTTTGTCACATTTCATGGGACTTTGGCATGATTTCTACCTTCGAAAGTGTATTTTTGTTCATTTTTTTCCAGAAAACCTGCGAAAAGTGCAAAACTCTACAAAGAACTGTGCCCACACCATTGATGGTATGAATGAACAAACACAGCATTCCATAGTTGAAAATGTGTAGATTCGAGTAATATATAGTTTGTGGGGGGTGTTTTGCGGGGAAAAACTGCAGACTGTTCAAATTATTTTTTCTGTTTTCGAGCCATCATGCATTGACTTAGTTTGTGGCTAGTCGCTTCCATGTGCACATGTGTAACAAGGCATATGGCATACCATTTGATTCAGGACATTGGGGAGATTGATATTTGGTAACTTTTTCTTACATTCCATGAGGGTTTGGCATGATTTTTACCTTTTGAAGTTGTTTTTTGTTTATTTTTTCTGAAAAGTGCAATCTTAAGGTTGTGTAGATTTCAGGAATAAATAGTTTGTGAGGGGTATTTCTAAGTTACAGGGTTTTTTTGCGGGAAAAACTGCAGACTGTTCGAATTCAGAGTTGGCTAAATATTTTTGCTGTTTTTGAGCCATCGTGCATTGTCTCATTTCGTGGCTTTTTGCTTCCACGTCCGCGTGTGTAACCATGCATATGGCATACCGTTTGATTCAGGACATTTGGGAGATTGATATTTGGTAACTTTTTTTTTACATTCCATGAGGTTTTGGCATGATTTCTACCTTTTGAAGTTGTTTTGGTCATTTTTTTCAGAAAAGTGCGACCTTCTACGACAAACTGCGCCCACACCATTGATGGTATGAATGAACCAACTACAGAGTTACATAGCTGAAGGTGTGTAGATTTCAGGAATATATAGTTTGTGAGGGGTATTTCTGAGTTACGGGGATGTTTTGTGGGCAAAACTGCAGACTGTTCAAATTTGGAGTTGGCTAAATATTTGTTTTTTCTGAGCCATCGTGCAACGTCTCACTTTGTGGCTTTTTGCTTCCACATCCGCGTGTGTAACTATGCATATGGCATACCCATTGATTCAGGACATTTGGGAGATTGATATTTGGTAACTTTTTTTTTTCCATGAGGTTTTGGCATGATTTTTACCTTTTGAAGTTGTTTTTTTGTTCATTTTTTCAGAAAAGTGGGACTTTCTACGACGAACTGCGTCCACACCATTGATGGTATGAATGAACCTACAGCATTACATAGCTGAAGGTGTGTAGATTTTAGGAATATATAGTTTGTGGGGGGTAATTCTGAGTTAGGGGGATGTTTTCTGGGAAAAACTGCAGACTGTTCAAATGCAAAGCTGCTGCTACTGACATTTGGCATTTGTCCCGCTCTAGGTCAGTTGGTAGCCATGTCTCTGGGTACACCCATGAATGTGGCATACCGTTTTACTCGGGAGGGGTTAGGCTTTCATATTTGAGATGAGTTTGAACTTTCCTCTGCAGTTTTTAGCTGAAATTCTCATTTGATTTTGTCTCTGATTTTACAGTTGAGGAAAAAAAGGAAAATGTGAGAAAATAACTTACAATTGGACGAAGAGCTGCGCCGGGTATCTGCATTTTGATCGAAACTTACGTCACTCGTAAAATCCTGTGGGTGTGTAGTTTCTAAAAATATCTCACTTGTGGGGATATTTTAGTTAATTTGGAAGATATTCTATGTTAACCGTCAGAAGTGGTTATACATTTCAATTTGGTGTAATATTCTTGAAGGTGCAGTTTTAGTTTGGGGGGTCTCTAGTACAGGAAAAGTCGGGTACCTACATACATCTGGTACTGTTGTACTCGGGAGTATCAGAGCTTTTAGAAACAGTAAGATTTTTGTGTGTAACCTTAATATAACTATAAGTAAAAATGGGAAAAAATCCATGAAAATTTGCAAATTGTACATTTTTTTTACATATTTTTCCAGTAAAATTTCCAGAAAAGTTACAAAATTTTGTTACCATGTTAAAGTACACTTAGTGCTGAAAAAACCAATGTATAATATTCCTGATTAAGTGGGGGGTTCAGTAAACTTTAACTGAACCAAATGTGTCTAAAATCCTGAAAATTCTTCTGGCATTTAACGCACGCAAAGTGGTGAATTCTGCTGGCACTGAAAGGGTTAAACTTTCCTTTTCTTTTGTACTTATTAAATTATGTACACTGTAAAAATAGCGTACTGGATAGCTGTGGCTTTAAATATAAGATACATGCAGTAATGGTAGGGTATGGGAGGCTATTAGAAAAAAAAACCCTTTATATTTAAAGCCACATACCGTTTAATTCACATAGGAAAATGGATAAATACTTTATATATACCAAAATCTAGGTTTGTCAGTTAAAAAAATTAAAACAAATTGAATTCTCTAGTTGTTTCTTTGATTGGGACAAACTGTTGTCTGCGCTATTTCTATACTGTTTCTTAAGCTGTGTACACACCATGCAATATTTTGGGCTGATCCACCGACAGTTCAGTGTATCTGTCGATCGGGCCAAAATAATTGCATGGGTTTTTGGCTGCGACCGTTCGTCCAAATTAGACAAATGGATGATCGGACACGGTCGGAAGTGCCAAACAGTCAATCTGGAGGAAGGATCGCAGCATTTGTACCATGCTTAAAATATTCTCCTATTTTTAGTTAGCAGACTATACAAGCAGCTCAATAAGAATGCTCCACATAACATTCAACCATAATCTGATTCCCCTTTGAAGTAACAAAGACTATTCACAGGATCTAAGTTAGGTACACACATTGGATACATCTTGTTTGGGGTGATCATTATTCTTTTACACAAAGGCTACTTGGCATTAGCTGAGCAGCATGTTCTATATTATGGGAAGGGGAGGGAGGCAATCGGGAGACTTACTGTAATGTAGGAGAATATTGTCTGATGGTCCTCCTTGATAGAGATGAACAAAACTGATGAGTATCATTCCGACAGAGGTTCCGCAGAACCTATTAAATTTCAGTAAATTTGATTCAAATCCAATTAAATCAGAATTCTGCACATTTTTGATAGCATTTTTGAACTTAATAGAAATTGTCATTTTTCTGACAGAATTTTTAACATTTTTGATTTTTCAAAAATTCAGTTTAGAAAAATCTGTCAGATCCATGGATTTTAAACCAGCAATTTCAAATCGAAATCAGGTTTAGATTTTGCTGTTAGGAAATTATGCTGTACAAGTCAACCGTTGCTGGAGAAACCATGAGGCCATCTGAAACAGAAACATTGGAAAATCTCAGCAGCTTAATTTCTTTACCCCAATGCATTGGCACAAAAAGCAAAGTTTGTATTTTGAAAACCAGATTCATAGAATTTAAGCACTTGACCCTGTGATTAATTTCTTTTTCAATAACTAAAGAGATTATAACTAAGATGACTATAGGACCATGATTAATCCTTCTATTGCTAAGGGATTAAATCATGCAGGCAAACTGGACCAAGTTATGCCTGAATAAAAAAAGGTATTAAGTGATTCAGACCAGAAAAATTTATATTTATGGACAGGCAAATATACAGTATTCATATATTATGAATACACTTTTTTTTGGTACTATCTTTTGTTTTTCTAGTTAAACTCAAATTATATTATCATTTATTATAGTAAGGCAGCCAGTTCAAATGTTGAGTGATAGTAATATATTTTACAAGAAAGCACAAAATCCCTAGACACTGTAGCGCAGATTTTCAGTGTTATGCTAAAGTCAAACTGCACACATATTGTTTATGTATACTGAAATTTAAATAATGTTATCATTCTTTACACCAGTAGGTGGTGGCATAATACCTTTTTTCTTTGTATGTCACCCTTAAATGGGACCAAGATGTTTTTAGAATACATTATGGGGAGGGGGGGTGAATATAGGAAGAAATCACACCCATTTTTAAACTAGCAGACAAACGATAATGTAGATGGAATTTCCTTTCCCGTCTTAGGTGACATAAACTACATAGTAATAGGAAATATATAAAATCATAAAATAAAATGTTTTATATAGATCGTTATTCTATGAATTCTGATTTCCAGTGCTCAAACCCAATGTAGCAAAATATTACTCTAATACATAAAATATAACTAAAATCCCATGATAGGGTAATTACATTTACACAGCAAGATAACTAAATTCATGTATGTGAGCATTTTCCCATTAAAGCAATTGAAATTTAAAACACAAAACCCCTGTGTTGTGTTATGAATAGAGATGAGCAAATACTTATTGTATTGTACTGCTGTTGACTGAAAGTACTAATTTAGTAAATCTGCAGATTATATTACTTTATTTCCATTGTTTTCTTGCCAGCTCTGTTTAGTATGCAGGAAACTGGTGCATCAATACTGGTATGATTTAGGATTCACTGATAGTTGAGAATTTACATACCTAAATAAGTATATACCCAAATATATATACTAAATAATTTTTCTACAGTCACATTTAAAGATATTATAAGTCCTCATTTAAGCTTGTAGGCAACTGTATTAATCTTTCCAATTATCGGAAATGGGCCGACAAACTTGGGCCCTAATTTCTTGGAGTGTCAGCGTAGTCTTAAATTAGCTGTGAAAGATATATTAGATCTCCAATGGAGTAAATGGGAGGCCTAGCTCTCTTGCAATTAGAATTTTTTTTCTGAATCTGCCGAGTCTTCTCAAGATTCATGTGAACCTGATCTTGACACTGGTTAATCTGGTCCATCAATTCTTGAACTGAAGGTGTAGAAGAAGATGCAGACTTAGTTGAATCCGAAAGAAAACTTGAGTGAAAACTATAATTTACTTGAAAAGGAGTAAACAAAACAGTTGAATGGACAGAGTTGTTGTAGGCAAACTCTGCTATTGGGAGGAGAGAAGGAGAATTATCTTGCGCAGCAGTCGAGAAACATCAAATGTATTGCTCTAAAGTCTGATTTGTCCTCTCTGTTTGGCCATTGGACTGAGGATGGTATGAGGAAAAGTGGCAAAGTTTGATTTGAAGGTTTTTACAAAGGTTTGTCCAAAACCTTGGGATAAACTGCGAGCCGTGGTCAGAGGTTATTTCATCTGGGGGGGCATAAACATGCCCCCTTCCAAAACGTTGTGATATGATGTGTGGTCACTAATTAATAAATTATTGTCTGGAGTGCGACCCTCAACATTATCTTCTTCTGATATACCTATCCACCAAGGGTTGGATATTGTGAGGAGTAAGCACCCACACTTAGGACAAGTGCAGAGGACTGTATATTTTGTGTATTTCATCTGGGATCCCATGAAGTTTAATAACCTCTTTGATGAAAACTGATGATAATAGTGAAAGAGTAAAAATGGTTTATGACAAGAGGTAGAAGAAAGTGATAGACTGTTGACTGGTCTGAGACAATTCTTGGTGGAAAAGGTAGAATGAAAGGGTAAGGATACAGTAGACCAAGTGATTTCTGGTGAATGTAGTTTAAGCCATGGTAACCCCAAAATGACTGAGAAGAAGGGTGATGTTTACACATTAAATTTTATTTTTTCATTATGGTTATTGTTAATTACAACTTCCAGAGGAAGAGTTTCATGAAGAATAATGCCTGAAGCAATGGAAGAGTCATCTGCCAACCGAAGGGGAAGTGGAGACAGTCTTTCTTGGAATGGAATGGACAGTTCTTTGATAAAACTAGTATCTATGAATTTCTCACAGGCCCCAGAGTCCAGGATTGTATTAACTTTAACTTGTTTTCCAAGAAACTGGAAAACAATAGGCATGGAGAAGAGTGAAGAAGGTATGGAGAAGAGTGAAGAAATGACTACAGCCTTTTTAATAGAACACAGCTTTCCCTTATCTTTTCTTCTAATGTTGAAACTCATAGTTTTCATGTCAAGTTGGTTCTAGAGAAACTATGGACCCTGGGAAAGAAGTTGCAGTTCCAACCACTCTTAAATCACTTAAAAGATCTTGGGCTTTGCCAATTTCTATAAAAATTAATTAGAAACTTATTTTCCGTAGCCGCATCATTGGCAAATTTGATGCGGGACGCCTTAAGCCCCAAAAGGCACTTTTCAGTGCCCCCACTGGAGGGTCCCTCCACCCCCCCCCAGCAGGCTCTTCCGCTCTTCCCTGCTGGGAAGGGGTTGCGGTGATCCTTTCCCGGCATCCCCTCCCAGCCCCCTGCTCCAGGATTTGCAGCGATAATGTACTTAGCGCGATGCGCTAAGTGCAGTATCGCCGCGAATATAGCTAAAATTACCGCCGCACATTGCGGGCGCGATACATTTCACTGTGATGCCGCTCGGCATTATAAATTTGGGTGATAGCGGTATTTTTTCTGCTGCAATGTTCTGCAGTAATTTTCTGGCGCTATTATGGCCGGTTATAAATATGACCCTTTGTGTCTGATGCTCAGGAAAAATGGGCAGCAACTCTTGTTTAGCCGTTCGCTAAACGTTCTTACAATAATGCCGCTCATTTGTCTACTGAAATAACTCCCTTTTTGGTGTAATCATGGAATGCATCCCAAATGTTCTTTACTCTTCATTACTCTTCTGAATTACCAATTCTCAAGGATATTTTCACTCATATATCTCAAAATCAGGTTCTCTCAAACTTAAATCAAGCTACAACTCAAAAAAAAAAAAAATTGGAGCAGGTAAAAGGCAGTGAGAATTTGCACACTCACGCATAAATGTATAAATTTAATGACTTTAAAAAGCAGTCTGCTTAACTTGGGGTTGTAAAGGGGGAAACTTGTACCTTGCTCCGCTGACCGACTATCTGTGTACCGACTCCGATTTGGCAAAGCAAGTGGTGTTAGATTGGGGTATTTGTGCTGAAGGCATACTATGGGACTCCGTAGCATTATACCAGACTGCTACATTTTAACTTACCATTACTAACAGTACAGTAGATGAGCTCCAACTCTTTTTTTCTAAAATCCTCTGCTTTTGGTTGTACCACCCTGTTAGCCAAATCTTTTTTTAGCACCAGCACCATGGACTTAAATGAACATTCATATTAGGAACAAAAGTCCAAAAATGAGTAAGACTACAAATAAAATATCTGATGCACAGTGCATACTGTTCCAGCTTTGGTTTTCTTCTTCTTTTTTTTTTAAATTTTCCACATTTAACCAGGTGCGTGGAAAAATACACAAAAAAAAAGAATATTATTCTAATAATTCACATCAAATTAAAATCGTAAGTACTGTACTGTAGATTGCTATGAGTAACACTATGAGGGTGTCTGTATTGGCTCTAAACACCTGTTCAAGCCCTGTATTGTTCTTAGACAATTCCCCCACCATAATCAAGTACGGTACCTCACACATCCTGTTCCCTGTTTTCAACATTTTTTCCTTAATGCAGCAGCACCAGATTCTACCTGTATTTGCAGTGTGCATCTTTTTCATGGTATGTATGGAATGTTGGCAGAAAGATCTCACATGTAATGTTTTCACAAGGATTAATATTTAAAGGGCAACTGTGGTCTCAAAACAAGTGAGGGTTCAATGAAAGCCTGCAGTATTTCCTTTAAAATGACCCGACAATCACATCTCTGGATGGAGCCTGTGAGAAATTACATTGGGGTGAATGTTCAGACTTCCTGCTTCCTGTAGGCTGAATGACATTACCTGACCTCTGCCCCACCTGTCCGCCCTGGGGGAGAAGCATGCTCAGTTAAGACTTAAAGGGCAAGTCCAGGTCCAGCCCTAAAATGAAAACTTACATACAGGTAAATCACCCCCCAAAACCCTAAACTGTAATAGTTTGAATTCTGAAATATGTAAGTCTAACCTGAAATCCTGCACAATGTCCTGTTCCCCTGTTTCTGCTTCCTGGTTCTTGCAGTTAGCAACTGTCAGTTATGGATTTGACAGTTGACATCACAGCCAATGACTGAATGTTAATCCCCTATCTGCCTCTACTGAGCATGCTCAGGTTTAGTACAGGCTCAGTACAGGTTTCTAAATTGCTCAGTTTCCATGAGGCATCCAGAAGCATAGCAGGCATACAGTAATGAATTCATAGGACAAACTATGATCTATCAACATATTATAAAGAGGCCATTCTTTCTAAAAGATGTTCTTATGGGGGTGGAGTTGTCCTTTAATGTTGGGGAAATCAGGAAGTACCTGAGAAAAAAATTGACAGTTGAGAAGGGAAGCATATTAATGCAGACAGAGGCTGGTCACATGGCTGAAAACAGGAAGTGTTCAAGCAAGTAGTAACATTTCCAGCAATAACTTCTCATAAATTCTATCTAGAGATGTGATTTAAGTTTTATTTTGAAGGTATGATGGAAGGCTTTTTATATAATTCTTACTAGTTTGGAAGAATTCGAGACCACAGTTACCCTTTAAGCATGATTATTACAGTGGTATTGGTTTAGTGGGTATATATTATCTGAAAACGCAGCAAGTTCATTCTGGACAGTGAGTATATATTATAATAACTGATAAGCATACTACAGCTAACTAAACCTGTTGTTTTCTATAGGTCAGAAGGGTTGATTTGTTGAAGATTTCTAATTGACTGATTTCTATTGAGCTTAAAAGATTTCCTGTTTACACATTTGAGATACCAGTTCTGACTGTCATTATGCATAACAAAAAATATTTTTTGAGATATATCATGTATATTATAGTCAATATCTATTGTAGATAATATATATCTGTCACTGGAATTTTGTTTCTATGGTAACCTGACACATCAGCTGTGTACTGCAGCAAATGGATCACAGCCTTGGTTTTTTTGCATTAACCATTATTAAACATTAAAGAGCATGTCCAAGGAGTCTGTAAGGAGTAAGGAGTTTGTATGTTCTCTCTGTGCTGCTTCAATTTTCTCCGGAAACTCCGTTTTCCCCCACAAACATAAAGACATACTGATAGGTTGTATGTGTCAAATAAATGTGCTTTGATTGTAAGCTTTTGAGGGCAGGGCCTGATGTGAATTTATTCATGTAATTGTAAAGTTACTGAAGATGTTGGCCCTATATAAATCCATACAATACAAGGATTGTGGAAGCACTCCAATTGGGCTAATTTACAACTACATTTAGCTACTGATCTGGTCAAACATTTATACAAACATAGAGAAGATAATCAATGCACATTCACAATCACATGAATGAAAAGCCTTTCAACCATGTCAAGGTAACCCCAGTCTGGAAAGTCCTAACATCTAACCTTTTTAAATTTCTTTTACTTCAATACGATTAGCAAACTTTTGCATTTCTCATTCTTACACACTGGATCCATATAAAAGACTCTCTCACTCCCCCCTAGCCCTTTGGCTTTTTAAAATGAGGGAAGAGGCCATCCAGTGCTTTATATTAAAGGCATAGGACCTCCCATAAAAGGGGCGTGTTGGGGGTGCTATTACCACATGGAGGCTTGACCAGGCCTCCCAATAAATACATACAATGCAAGGATCGTAGAAGCACTCCAATTTGGCTACTTTATAACTACATTTAGTGGAAGTGCTACTGATCTGATCAAACATTTATACAAACATAGAAAAGATAATCAATGCACATTCCTAGGCCCCATACAATATCATATTATCTGCACACTGGCATACTTTATAAACAAAGGGGTTTTAGTATACATTACTGTGATCACATGAATGAAAAGCCTTCCAACCACTTCAAACTTTTGAATTTCTCATTCTTACACACTGGATCCATATAACAGGCTCTCTCACTTCCCCCCAGCCCTTTGGTTTTTTAAAATGAGGGAAGAGGCCATCCAGTGCTTTATATTAAAGGCATAGGACCTCCCATAAAAGGGGCATGTTGGGGGTGCTATTACCACATGGAGGCTTGACCAGGCAAAAAAAAAAACCCAGCAAAAAACAGGTAAAAAGGGGCAACAAAAATTCCTTCCTGACTCCAAATGGCAATCGAAAACTATCCCCGGAACAACCAGAACTATATGTATTAATACCAGTAATTCACAATCTTTTTTCGTTTTTGAATCATATCCAGCACACTTTTAAAGCTATTCAATGAACTTGCCATTACCACATCTGCTGAAAGACAGTTCCACAGCTTCACAGTTCTTACTGTAAAGAAGCTTTTCTTCTAATCATAAAGTGTGTCCACGAGTCACCAGATATGACCTACAGTATTAGTAAACAATGCACCTGAGAGTTTATTTTATGCCCCATTAATTTGTATAATGTCTAATGTGCCGGCATAGTCAAACCCCTCCATTCCCCTTATTATTTTAGTTGCCCTTCCATTTTGGGATTCCAAAACTGCAAAGCATATTCCAAATGAGGCCTTACCAGTGCCATGTATAGAGGGAGAATCATATTTTTCTTCCCTGAATCTATTCCCCTACTTATGCAAGACAATGGGGCATATTTAGAAAGGTACGTTAAACTTTTCACCTCCGTTATCATCGCCTTTTCGCCAAACATCACAGCGGTAACTGCTCGAGCATATTTATAAAATGGCGAAAAGTGATTTATTGCGTTAAGTTTAGTCATTCAAATTAGCCAAGTCTGAGGAGGCAAAAACGCACAAGTGGGCATTTATTTATCCTGCCAATGGGTCCATGGAAGGTGTCAGTACATTGTAGAGTGTTCTCAATACTAATAAGTACCCAGGGGGGTGTTAGACTATTTTCCGGCATTTGCTGTAATACGATCTGAGATTTCGCTTTTTTAAGATCAGTTTTTTTTTTAGGTTTCAATTTTCTTTATTTACTAATAAGAATTAATAATTTACTCCCACTCAAATGGGAGTCTAAGGGACATATTTATAAAGGGGCATTATTTTTGCTTTTTTTACTACCAGACTTTACCACAATTTTTTAATCTTTCAACTTTTCTCATAAAGTTTTTAAACAGGCGAATTTTCTTCAAAGGCAAAAATCATGTAGCAAAAAGCACTAATAATACTGATAATGTGGCAAAATGTTAAGTTCAGCCCAAATGATGGTAAATAGGTAATACTCCCTGGTGGATTTTCAGAGTAGTATCAGATTGTTTAATGCACACAGAACACCTATCTTTGTTATTTAAAAAAAGCCTAACACATGTGGTGTTTTTTTTACAAAAAATTATCAAACCAGTTACATTAATATGGGAACATACCATAGTGCTGTGTAAGAAATAGTCATGTTAATGGAACATTCCAGTAAGTAATGATGTTTGGCCAAAATTCAGGTAAAAGCACAAAAAATGCAACAAAAGACAGAAAAGGGGCAAAAAGTCACCTATTTATAAATCGCTTTAAATAAAAAAATGACAAAAATAGCTCTGAAGTTTCACCTTCTCTGGTCTGGTAATGGCCGATGCAAGAGAGCAATTGCTGTTGTTATAATACGTTTAAGAGATATGACTGTAATGTTAAGACATGTTGTACTGAAACAAACAAAAGATTTAATTAGAGTTATAAGACTTACCATAAAAGAGAGGAGATTCAAGGCCCCAGACTGAATGAAGGGGAAATGGAGTCAGAAAGTCAGCTTATCATTTGTAGAATAAAGATAAATGGTTATTAAAATTACTTCTTATAATGTCAGAAGGCTTAATAGCCCATATAAAAGATCCTTGATGTGGTCAAAAGCTAATAGTACCAAAACATATGTGATCTGTGTACAATAAACTAATTTTAAGATAAATATTCATCGAAATGTATTAAAAAGAATTATAGTAATATATTCTTAGCTAACAATACAACCAAAAAAATGGAGTATTAATAGCAATAAAAAATACAGTTGTTGTACAAGTTATAGAGGTTCAAATAGATAAGAATGGAAGATATATTCAGGGAGATTCAATAAAAGATCTTATCGTTAACAATTGTGCTAATTTTGCCCCAACCAATCTGTTGTTAGCTTTCAAATGTTAAATAAGATTTGATTGGTTGAGGCAAAATAAGCACCATTTTTAACATTAATAACTTTTATGGAATCTCCCTGATTGTTTAAAATGTTTATTAAACAATGTAATATACTGTATATTACTGTAAATATATATATGTTCCACTTAAAAGACATCTTTTTTTTAAATTAATATTGAAAAATGGGGGGAAAAATGGTACAGGGGCATTTATTTATGTAGGGAAGTATAAACTAGTTTAGTCTTCTTGTTCTGGCAGGATTTGGCCAATAGTGGCCGCTGTGTAAAAGTATAAAAAGGAGGTGACCATGTGCTCAGTCTCTTTCTGACTTCCTGGAGTTTCCCCAGAGGATAGGGGAAGATAACAGGTAGGCCCAGTTAATGAGAGATTGGTTCCTGTTAAGATCACTCTAGAATCCGGCCGCCGCTTGCTCGCTTCCTCCCTGCCTGTTCTGGTGCGCCGGCTGATGTCACTGCCTGGCGCCAAGTAGTGACGTCAGCCGGCGCGCCAGTAGAGGGAGCGAGCAAGCGGTAGACGGATTTATAAAGGAAGTGACTGAATCACTTCAATGAGGATTAGTTGCTCTGAAGACTGAATTTCACTTAGAGAAGGAAGCACACTTACCAGTAAGTCCACTGAACTGTGGGGGAGGGTGAGTGTGCAGATGTTTGGAATCTACAACTCCCAGCTACTAAAGCATGCTGGGCTTTGTAGTTTCCTTAGTCAATCCCTTTTACTACTTTTTTCCGGTAAAAATAGGTACAGTACCTCGGTTTATACTTGGGATGGTTTATACTCAAGTATATACGGTACTACATAAAAGTATACTGCACATTCTCCAGAACAGAACTTGGATTGGCAGATAAATGGTTGTTACAAATAAATAAAATTATCTAAAATAGGTAACATAACGTCATGAGCCAGTTAACACTGGGGATTGAATTCATACCTAATTAATAAACAGAAAATAAAATTAGAAATTGCTGAAGGAATATTCTTGTAGGAAGATGGAGATCTCGTGGGGGTGGAGCTCAAGATGAGGAGGAAGTCGGCAACATTCAAGGGAAAAAATGACACACCTTTAGTTTTAAAGACACAGGTATCCAATAAGGTAAAGTTTTTTTACAGTGTACATATTCTTTAATGATTTAATGACAAATCAAGCACAGATAAATATGTGAGTTTCAGATAATGTAAAGTTGTTCGATTGAGTAAAGTGACCCTTTAAAGAACAATTTTGATGACATTGACCGATTTACTTAATGGAATACCCATAAGGCATATATCAGAATAATACTACACAATTTATTAGCAAGAGAAAAAAAGGAATTCAGCAATACCAATTAAATAAAACAAAACAAACCCATCAGAAACAAACCACAGCAAAATAAATCAGTTTTCATGTAACCCAACCGAGCAGAAAACCCCTCTATGTACAGTACAAATATTTTCCTTACATTCCCCCTATGTAAAGAGGGCAATGATAAAAACTGCACAAGCAAAGCTGTGATAATTCTGTGTGGCCCAGAGGTGGTTGTTTTTAGTAAATGGGCACGTAACTTTTTATATATTGCAGGACATCCACTCCCAATCAATATGTTAGATGTGTAAAAATAGAAGCCAAACTCTACTTACAGCCCCTAGCTCCAGCATCATTCTGATCCAGCTCCCTGCTTGCCAGAACTACAAACAGGGAGCCGGACCAGCAGCCAATCACAGATGTGGCTGCCAGCAATGGAGAATGCAGCAGGAGCAAGGATCTGTATATACAGTTCAGATTCTATGCTTCCAATATAGCGGTTGGGGGGGGGGGGATGCCCTGCAATATATATAAAAGATTTTACACTACATGAAGGGCAGCCAAGAAGGGATCAGGAGGGTGGGATGGAGGGGGGAAAGGGCCCACCTGTGCATGCCACTGTCCTCTCAGAGGACAAGGAGGAGGCAGAAACCTTTTGGACAGGGAGACAGCTACAGTACTACTCGTTAGTTTCCTGGACTTTGGACAAACACTACAGGGGAACCATAAGGAGCAGAGATGTAAGGTAAGTTTTTAAAAAAAAACAAAAAACTACTCAGTGGGGCCAGTAGTGGGTTAAATTTTAGTTTGGGGGTGGACATGCCCTTTAATTAAAGGACAACTATACTGTAAAAATTAACATTTTAAAAATGAAAAGCACCTGGGGCAAGGAGTTAGGATTGATTATTCCTACCTCCCAATATTGTTTTGTTGAGGAGATGCAGCACTCGCAGTTTACATCTATATTAAACATAGTACTGAAGCATTCAGGAAGACTGACAGAAGCAGTTTTCTTCATCCTACTGCTCCTCATAGAAAGGGTATTGGTAGGTAAAAAGCACCAATCCTACCTCCTTGCCTCAGGTACTTTTTATTTTAACTGTTTTTAAAAAAACTTTATACGCACTATAGTTTCCCTTTGAAATTAAAATTTTAAATATTGGTAACGATGACATCACGCCCAATTACCCAACAGCCACGACCAGGAATCGCCTCACTGCTTCTGCTTATGATCGAAACGAGCTTACAACAGCAGCAGGAGGTGGTACCCAAGCAAAAAGGGACTAGGTCTTGTAAGTATGGTTAACTGCATCTTTAGGCAAGGTAAGTAAAATGTAAATGGGGTTTGGTGGGGTCCTGCACCTATATCTAAAATTTCAATTTATGAGTGGATATGCCCTTTAAAAGATATGTACAGTGTAAATCAAAGCTAATTCAAAGTATTCAAAATTCTAAAGATTAACCACATATGCAGTGACACATTGAAAAATGGCTTCTGCTCAATACCCCAAACATTTGCCAGAGTTTTAGCTCTTTAAACATCATTGTGTTATCTACATAGAGGCAACACTCTGTTAATCTAGTCCACGTTTTATTAAGTGTAATATACAGCTAGCAGGGCAATTCTGACCAAAGGAGATTCACCTCCAGCAAGTCTCTCAGGGGTAGTGGATTGAATGAGATTACAGGTGAGCAGGAAGGGCCAGCAAGTAAAGTGGGAAAAGAAAGATTTGCCAATGGCTTAGAATAATAAGAGTAACATAGTGTGTGATTTAAAGGTATAGCTTTGCAATGGACTGAACTTTGATTTACACTGTACATTTACTTTAATGTTTCGTTTCAATGGGGAATAATAAAAATGATGCACTTGTTTCAGCATTACATAATTACATAGTAATTGAGGTTGAATAAAGACATATGTCCATCTAGTCCAACCTTTGCAACCTCCTTTTTAACCCTACCTTAACAGTTGATTCAGAGAAAGGGAAAAAACCCAGCTAAAAAGGGGAGGGGGGGAAGGAATTCCTTCCTGACTCCAAACGGCAATCGGAAAGTATCCCTAGATCAACCAGATCTACGGTATATGTATCAATACCAGTAATTCTCAATATGTTTTAGTTTTAGAAACTTATCTAGCCCACTTTTAAAGCTATTTAACGAACTTGCCATTACCCCATCTGATGGAAGTTCCACAGTTTCACCATTCTCACTGTAAAGAAACCTTTCCTAACCTGAAGATGAAACTTCTTTTCTTCCAATCTCAAAGGATGTCCATGAGTCCTCTAATATGACCTATAAGTAAACAATGCACCAGAGAGTTTACTGTATGGCCAAAATATATTTGTATAAAGTGATCATCCCAAAGCAAATATCGCTTCTCTAATGTAAACAGCCCTGACTTGTCTAATCCTCCATTCCATTTATTATTTAACTGTTTTTCTCTGAACTGCTTCCATTTCCAAGATGTCCCTTTTGTATATGGGATTTCAAAACTGCACCACATATTCCATATGAAGCCTTACCAGTGCCTTGTAAAGTGGGAGATTAATATTTTTCTGTCTTGAATCTATTCCCCCATTTAAACAAGATAATATCTTGCTAGCTTTAGATGTTGCTGCCTGGCATTGTTTGATACAGCTAATTCTGTTATCTAACAGAACCCCCAAATCCTTTTAGATTTGAAATTCACTTAAACGTTATTTACGTGCAGGTGGCTCCAGGATTGTTAAACCCCAAATGCATCACCTTATATTTATCAACATTGAATCTCATCTGCCATACTGCTGCCCATTTTGATAATCTATCTAGGTCTGCTTGCAGCAATTGCACATCATTTGAAGTTTCCAAAGCTCTGCATAGTTTAGTCATCAGTCATCAGCAAATGCAGAGACCTTGCTCTCAGTGCCTCTAAGTCATTTATAAACAGATTTAAAAAAAGTTGCCCCAGTACAGAACCCTGAGGCACACCACTTAAAACTTAAGTCCACATAGATGTAGCTCCATTGACCACCACTCCCTGTTTGTGATCCAATAACCAATTCTCTATCCATGTACAAATGTTTTTTTTTTAGGCCAACAGTCTTCAGTTTATACATTAGTCGCCTATGTGGCACAATATCAAAAGCTTTAGCAAAATCCAAGTATACTACATCCACTGCTGTGCCTGAATCTAAATTTTGTTCTCACCTCTTCATAAAAACAAAATAAATTTCTCTTAATCTATTTCTCTTAAATCCATGCTAACTAGTTTAGGCGAATACATTAAATAAGGTAGGGAGAGAATTCAGGCTTTGATACTCCCTTTTCAGCAATATGCAAATAAGTAACAAAGACTTCTGGGAATTTACCATGTTTACACATGGAAGCTCTTAGGAACACTATGGGGAAGATACAATATGGCCCTCTTCCGTCTAAAACCCACATAACCCCCCCAAAATTTTGGAGTATTGGATCTCCCCGTATATCTTTAAAAAGACTACAGCATTCCACAAGCTAAATGCAAAAACCAGAGCGCCAACTACAGACCGGTTTTGGCTTTATTGAGCCATCATCAGTGTAGTGCAGGCCTCTGGTTTTGCAGTGTGAAGCGCTTATCGACACACATCACTAATACATTAAATAAGGTAGGGAGAGAATTCAGGCTTTGATACTCCCTATTCAGCAACATGCAAATAAGGAACAAAGACTTCTGGGAATTTACCATGTTTACACATGGAAGCTATTAGGAACACTATGGAGCATATTTATAAAGGTTTGTTAACTTTTTGTGGCCGTTATTCCCGCCATTTTCGCAAAAATCATGTTTTCAGCAATTTCTAAATTGGTGGGAAACGGGCGCGAAAAGTTAACGAATCGTTAACATTTCGTGGCTATCTGAACTGTTACGCATCGCTAATCTCGGCCGTTATACTTCGCAAATTGAAGGTGGGGAAAACGGCTGAGATTCCCCCCTGGCTCGCGGTGGTTGCCGATGCGAAGGGGCGTGGCAATCGCCCACCTCGCCCTCGCCTCCTGCTGCGAGGGCATGGGCATACGCCCACCCCATCCTCGCTCCCCGTGGTGGCCGCCGCTGCCCCTTCCCAGCAGCCCCTCCCAACCCCATCCCTGCTCACGGTGAACATATGGAACAAGAGGCTAGGAGAGGCTGCTGGGAAGGGGCCACAGCAGGTGGTCGCTACCACCCGCCGCACACCCCCTCCCCAGTAGCCCCTCCAAGCCCCCTGCCCCGGGGGCCATGAGAAGGGCCTTAAGGGGTCCCGCAGCTTGAGCCGGGACCCCCCTCCCCGGCCCTATCAGGGCCTTCGCGGCTCTAACAAGAGCCCTTTGGGGATTAGGGGGTCCCGCAGCTCAAATCGGGACCCTCCTCCCCGGCCCTATCAGGGCCCTTATGGCACTTACAAGTGCAGTAGATGGCTGAAGAAAGAAGATGGAGAGGGTGCCTCCACCCCTCCCAGCGGGCCCTTCCGTTCCTCTCTCCGCCAGCGGTGGGGCAGGGGGATTGGAGGGGCTGCTGGGGAGGGGGTGCGCTGCCCCTCTCGTGCATGGTTTGAGACAGAAAACCTGTACGTGAGAGGGACAGTAAACGTGCTGCTGTATGCAAATACAGGAGAAGCGGTTTGGACTTGATAAATAGTGGTAAATTCCCAGAAGTCTTTGTTCCTTATTTGCATATTGCTGAATAGGGAGTATCAAAGCCTGAATTCTCTCCCTACCTTATTTAATGTATTAGTGACGTCTGTCAATAGGTTGTTATAGCCTCCATCTGGCTAGCATCAGATGAGCAACGAGCCAGACAAGGAGTTAATTGACAGGATGGACCAGCCTGTGGATTATCCTGAGTGGCTCCTATTTGATCCAGGACAGTTATTTGTTGTCTGTTATAACCTCCATCATAGCTTTAGGTTCAATGAAGCAGTATGCACAGAATTTCTTCAAAGGGATAGCCTCCTTGTTACAAGCACCACATTCTCTTCTGGGTACTTAAGATTTCTGAGATCCATCGTCCCTTCTTGAACTGGATCGGAAATACAATGGTGATAGCAATCACTGCAATCTTTTCAACATTAACATTATGATTGGGAACAATATTCCTTGCCAATCGGGAAGGTAATATGTGCTCTCTCTTTAAATACATTGTTGGCAATTATGGTAGGACTGTAGCTTTAAATCCTATCCCCAGCTATGATGGAGGCTATAACAAACAAAAAACATCACATATCTCCCTTAGAGATGTGATGGACTGCCACCAAGAAGCTTTGCTCAAGTGATCTTATTGTGTGGCAGGAGCATCAGTAACACCAGCCATCGCTATAATAGGCCTCTCTCTAGCTATGAAATACTGGATGGAAGATTATGCTCTAACACACCTGGAAAGAGGAATACATAGTCAAGATACAGTAGACTTGGAAGATGCATATTTCTGAGGTTCTCCATTCTTCATCACCACTTTCAGTTCAAATCTCTTCTGTTCGATCTATCCTCATCTCCAAGGGTATTCACCAAGGTACTGGTCTCATTAATTGAAATTTTAATCTTACTCAAGCATCTGATAACAGTAATAAACCGCTTGAATAATTAATTACAAGAAATCAATTCCTACTTAGCACATAGAATTCCTCAGTTCTGTTCTAAATGTGGTACAAGACCAAGTTTAAATACCTCTTTCTTAGAAAGCAGATATCATTCAAATTGTCTACTGCCTTATTCAGGATCCTCTTTCTTCAGTGAAATATCTGCAGAGTGTAATAGGGAAGTTGATGTCCTCAATAGATTGTGTCAATTGGGCCATGCTGCATTCGAGGCCATTGCAACTTCTTCTTCGGCTTCTGAGATCCAGCCAGAATTTTAATCGGAAGACACCGCTTCTTTGCAACCTATGTCCCCAACTGAAGTGGTAGACGATAATCATCCAACTTTTCCCCAGTTAGTCTGGAATCTAGTGAATAGCTCTTTGCCACTACAGACGCCAGTTCTGGAGGCTGGGGGGGCAACCTGCCTGGGCAACATGGTCCAAGGACAACTGGATGAGTACCTCCTCCTCCAAATTCCAGGAACTGTCAGCAGTTCAGTCAGCCCTTCTAGCCTTCAGTCATCAGATTCAACTAAGTCATCAACTTTGTGTGAGATTCGACAATGAAACAGTTGTGGCCTATCTCAGCAAACAAGGGGAAAGCTGGGTTCTCTGGAACAAGACACAAGAAATCCTCCTAAGGTTTGAGGTTTATCTTTCACATTTGAAAGCAGTTTATCTGCATGGCTAGTTAAACACTCAAGCAGATTTTCTGAGTAGTTAGGGAAATGGGAGCTGAAGCAACATAGTAACATAGTAACATAGTAATTGAGGTTGAATAAAGACATGTCCATCAAGTCCAACCTTTTCACACTTCTTTTTCACCCTACCTAACAGTTGATCCAAAGGAAGGCAAAAAACTCAGATAAAAAGGGTAGGAAAAATTCCCAGAAAGTCTTCAGACAGATCTGCATAAGAGATAGGTGTGATGGTGACGAGGACCAATGAGAAAATTCATGTCTTTTGTTCAAGGTTCCAACAGAATGGCAACTTAGCCACAGAAGCATCTCGGAGCAGTTTTCATTTGACGGTCTGGCTCTTAAAAGTCAGGCCTTAAAGGACCAGGGTCTTTCTGATTATGTAATATCCACCATTATAGCAGCCAGAAAGGGTTCTACAGCCAAGAATTACTATAGAACTTGGGTCATATTTCTTCAATGATGTTCATCTAACAATATTGACTACACATCATTTTCAGCTCAGCACCTTGTAGAACTTCTTCAAATAAGCTTACAGACCTCAGTGTATGAATTCTTAAGAGCCAAGTGTCCGCCATTTCTGTCTTTCCTCTGAATGCTGGGCTTTAAATCCTCTTATTATGAGATTCATGCAAGGAGTCAAGCATCTGAAACCTTAGTTTAAAACAAGCTCTTTTCCTTGGAACTTACCTCTGGTTTTGCAGAGTTTAAAATCATTTAGTCTATCTTCTACAATAGAGGTAAAAGAACTAACCTGGAAGATTGCATTTCTAATTGCTATATCCTCAGCAAGAAGAGTTTCAGAAATTAATTATTTGAGAATTAACCAGCGTTTCATGTTTTCCTATCCAAACAGAGTGGTATTGAAGCCAGACATAGCAAAATTACCAAAGGTTTTGTCTCTTTTCCACTTAAATCAAGAGACTGTTATAACATCACTTTCTTCTTTGTCTCATTCAGAGGAATCCTCTAATATTCAACAATTGGATCCAGTATTGCGTTTAAGAGATTATATTTCCCGAACACAGCTCTTCAGGAAGTCAGACTTTCCCTTCTTTCTGTTTGACGGTCCGAAAAAATGTTTCAGAGCTGTAACCAACTCATCAGACTTAAAAAATGAAATAAGATGATTCAAAGTTAGAAATCCTACCTAAACCCTCTTGACCAGCAAAAAAAACCACTAAGGGGCATATTTATAAAGGTTTGTTAGACTTTTTGCCTCAGTTATTACCACCTTTTCCCCAAATTTGAACCTTTTGCTATTTATAAAGCAGTGATAACCAGTCATTACCGCTACTTTTCAGTTTTCGCTTTTTGCCATACATCGCTGCTGTTACTGCTCAAGCATATTTATAAAATGGTGAAAAGTGTTTTATTGCGTTCAGCCATTCAAGTTTGCCAAGTCTGAGGAGGCGAAAACACAGTGGCCATTTATTTAGCCTGCCAATGGGTCCATGGAAGGTGTAAGTACAATGTGGAGTGTTTCTCAATACTAATAAGTACCCAGGGGGGTGTTAGACTATTTTCCAACATTTACAGTAAAATGTCTGGGATTTCGCTTTTTTCCCCTGCTTTTGTAAGATTGCCTTTTATTATATATATATATATAATATATATATATATATATATATATATATATTATATATACGCAATCGCAATCACAACTCACCCGAAAACGAGCGTTCTCGCAAGCGCAAACGCAAAAAAAGTGTGGCTAGCCTAAAAAACTAATTTTCAAAGTGAAAAATTATGTAGCACTAAGTAGCACTAATAATAAAGTAGCACTAATAATGCTGAAAATGTGTATATTGTTTCTCCTTGCACTCCTTATAAATGTATAAAACCTGTGTGGTGCTGGCTCTCCCATGCTACCAACCACCAGTAGCTTCTTCAATATTTAGGATATAAGTACAGTGAGTCGCACACATTCCGGTTATATGATTTATTGTGACAAGTGGTGTGCACAACGTTTCGGGGTCTGCCCCTTCCTGAGTTCCTCAGGTGTATCTGAGGAAGGGGGAGACCCCGAAAGCTTGTGCACACTACTTGTCACAATGTAGCACACGCGCTACTTCCAGTTTCCACGTGCCACTTTTGGTAATGGCCGTCAGTCCGGCCGGACGTTCGGGGGTTCAGCAGCTCGAAAATGGGACCCACTCCCAGGTCCTTACAATGACCTTTGGAGCTTACGGGGTCCCACAGCTCGAACCAGGACCCCACTCCCTGGTCCTTGTAAGGGCCCTTGCGACACTGATAAGTGCCTTTGTTGGGGGTCCCGCAGCTTGACGGGGGCCCGTCTGCTCTTAAAAGAGCCCATGGCTGGTGTCTTCTGTCTTCCATTCGGTGACACCAGCTCCACGGCGGCCGCCAGGGGTACCTCTGTAACCAGTGGCATCAACAAGGCCGATGTTACCGGTGTCTTGATCCGACACAACGTCTTCGGGCTAGTGACACCAACACCAGTAAAGTCGCCGATGCCAGGCAGGCTCACTGCCTCTGGGCCCTTACAAGGGCCGGTGAGGGGGGTCCGGGTTCAAGCTGCGGGACCCCTTAAGCCCCAAAGGGCCCTTGTCAGGGCTGCAAGGGCCCTGATAGGGCTGGGGAGGGGGGTCCTGATTCGAGCTGCGGGACCCCTTAAGCCCCAAAGGGCCTTTGTTAGGGCCACAAGGGCACTGATAAGGCACTTGGGAGGGGGTCCCGGTTTTGGAGCTGCAGGACACCCGAATGTCTGGCCAGGAGTCTCCGCCCATTTGGGGGTTTTCAGAAGTGGCCGTTCGAGGCCTGCCGAATGTTCGAGAATTCTCGAATGTTCAAGATTTTCGAAAATAATCCCGCGAGTCCAGAAAATCAAACTAGTTCGAACCCAAACTAGTTTGAATAGTTAGAGTTCTAGTCCATCCCTACTCCCTGTTAGATTTTTAAAGTAGTATCAAATTGGTTAATACACACTGAACACCTATCTTTGTTATTTAAAAATAGCCTTATACATGTAGTTATTATAAATAGTGTTAAACTCACCCAAGCGAATTTTCTCTATTTTATTATTAGGACTAATTTTTTAGTATTGCTTTCAGCAAATTGCAGCTAATTATCAAACCAGTTACATTAATATGGGAACATACCATAGTGCTGTGTAAGAAAAAATCCTGTTAATGGAACATTCCAGTAAGTAATGATGTTCGGCTAAAATTCTGATAAAATTGCAAAAAATGCAACAAAAGGCAGAAAAGGCGAAATTTCACCAATTATAAATAGCTTTAAATAAAAAAAAAAGATAAAAATAGCTCTGAAATTTCATCTTTTATGGTCTGGTAATGTCCGACGCTAGAGAGCAATTTCTCTTTTTGTCGATACCAGACTTAACGCAATGAATAAGGCGAAATTACCATCACCTATTGCTGCAGCAATACATTTCTGCGATACCAAAGTGGCAAAAATAGTGATTGTTTACAAATATGTCCCTAAATCTCAATCTTCCACATGTTCTTAGTAAAACGGTATGCCATAAATGTGGGTGTACACAGAGATGTGGCTGCCAACTAACTCAAATGGGACGTATGCATAAGTGCAATTACAAGGGAAAAAAAGTGCTCCACAAACTTGGAAATTCCCCGACAAGCCATTTATCTTTTCAAATCTACAAACATTCAGCCAAGAAATGTGCCATTCTTTTATATATACATGCATATTTCCGGATACATTTCTCTATAGCATGCAATGCTTTTAGGATGAATGGGAAAGTAAAGGTTAGAGATGGCGGAAACTCACTTGTTTTGTTCCGTTTTTGGATTCCAGAAAATCCAGAGGATCTGAAAATCCAAAACCGGAACGAATTTTCGATAATTTTCGAAAATTCGGGGCTATTTTCGATAATTTTCGAAAATAGCCTTGAATATTCGAAAATTATATAAATACGATCGGAGCCCATTTTCGAGTTTCCGATCGTATTTTCGAAGATTCTCGAATGTTCGAGGCTATTTTCGAAAATTATCGAAAATAGCCTTGAACGTTCGATTCTGGAAAATACGATCGGAAACTCAAAAATGGTCTCTAATCATATTTTCGATAATTTTAGAATTTAGACTATTTTCGAAAATGATCTTCCGAAGTCCCAGAATCCGGAGGATCCGTCCAGATTTGGACGGAACCGAGGGTTCTGTGTCGGATCCGGGTTCATCTTGAACCAGGATCCCATCTCTAGTTAAGGTCATTAGGATGGAAAAATATTGCTCTTTTTTCTTAAAAGTATATCAGGGTTATTCAATAAAAGTTCTTATCGTTTAAAATGGTGCTAATTTTGCCCCAACCAATCAGATGTTAGCTTTCAAATGTTAAATAAGATCTGATTGGTTGGAGCAAAATTAGCACCATTTTAAACGATAAGAACTTTTTTTGAATCTCCCTGTATGTATTTGCACTAAACTTTCGCTTTAATCTTTGTTATTTACATCATATCAGCAAAGCTAGCAAAAGGGTAAATCTTCAAAGCAGAATAACCATTGAGTTTGAGTAGGCTCACTGCAGTTTGCCACCATTGTTGAAGAGCCAGGCAGGCTTATCCCGACAACAAGGTTAGCAGGGCACTAGATAACCCTGTACAAACAGGGGGGGTGCTGCGCAAGAAAAAAAAATACCTGCCGCCCACCACTATAATATTAGGGTTTAAATAGGGATGGCATAGAACTCGAACTCGAACCCGAGTTCGAGCCGAACCCGAGTTCGAGCCGAACTGTTCGAGTTCGAACGGACCCAGACTTCTCGAACTATCTCGGACGCGGACTTTCGATATTTCCCGGACTTTCGATGATTTATCGAATGTTCGAACGTTCGAATCCGCGAGTAAAATGTCCATGGTATCTAGGCGCAAACATCGAATCTGCGAGTAAAGTCTCCATTACAGCCTATAGGCGAGCATCGAATCTGCGAGTAAAATGTCCATGTTACCTCGAACGTTCGAACGCGAAAGCTCGAAAGTAGCGCGTGTGAGAGTAAAATCGATTTTACGAAAGTCCTGGATATTGGAACATGCTCCCCAAGACCATTTCCCAGGTCCCACAGCCATTTACATTAAGTTACCATTAATATTTTAGTTGTTTGACTGAACTTTTTGAACTATTTGCCTCCCATAGACTTTAATGGGTCCGTTTTCGAACTTTCGAACTTTCGAACTTTTACAATAGTTCGAAAGTTCGAAAACGGACCGAACTTTCAATAGTTCGACCATCTCTAGGTTTTAAAAGCTTTTTCCCCAAAAGCTGTTAATACTATTAATGCAAGTATGTGATGTATGTTTTACAATTTTGTCTGTACTGTATTGTAAAAATGATTAATGTATTAATTTAATTGGCTAATGTGCTCAATGACAAATAAAAATATATCTATCTATGTATATACTATAAAATCCCTTTATTGATATTATTGAATGGGAAAAAGTTAATTTGTGTTACGTGTAAACATACAAATTTAAAACCATTTTAAAAATACATATGTACATATACAGGGAGATTCAATAAAAGTTCTTATCATTAAAAATGGTGCTAATTTTAACCCAACCAATCAGATCTTATTTAACATTTGAAAGTTAACATCTGATTCGTTGGGGCAAAATTAGCACCATTTTTAACAATAAGAACTTTTATTGAATAACCCAGATAGTTCATATTATTTACAATCAAAAATCAAGAATTTCATCAGTATATATCAAGCACCACTAGAATCAATAAATAAGAGCAGCATCAGATCAAATGTTAACTCCTATAGACCGAGATTTTGAAGCTTTTTCCTCAGGCATGATACAATACTGAATCTTGTGAAGCACACTATTTTATACATACTAGAACAAGGGCTTTCTTGGCAATGGCTGTTGTAAATAAAACAGTAAATACATTTTCAATGATCACAGAAGGTAATAAAAAAATTTACAAAAAAAAAAGTTTAAACAAATGGTCAGACAAACTTCATCTTAAGTGTCAATGGAGGGTCTGATATAAATGAGGAATTTATGGGTTTGGGTGGTTTTGAGGAATTTGGTCTAATTAATTCTACATGACATTTAGATTAGAAACATAGTGACAAAGTCAGTTTAGATCTTTGTTGAGGCCAGAGTTCCAAATTTTTTAAATAAGTTTACATTCCCATTCTAACCTTTGCTTTTGGGATCGAAAATTTCCCATGAGCACTGTGACTTTAAGGTCTTTCAGGCTCTGCCCTTGACTGCAGAAATTGGCACCCACAGACACATCTCTTTTATTGTTATTAATTGTGAATCTATTTGCCACAGGGTCTGTCCTGTCTCTCCTACATATAGTCCTGAGAGGCAACTAGAATATAAAATCAGGTACATCACATTTGATGATTTGCAGAAGAAAGTTCCACATTTACACAAACTTGTGTTGGGAGCCCGGTATTGGTATCCTGTCTGCAGTGTGGATATACTTGCAGGTTTCACACTTTTTCTGCAAACAGGGACCTGTTAGGGAGCTTCTTATAACCAGTTGTTTTAAATTGAGAGGTTGTTGATAAGCTAAGAGAGGGGGTTGGAGTCTCTTGGCTTTCTTTTGGACTATTTCTATTTGGAAGTGGTACTGTATGTAACAAGAGGGATAAGGTCCACCTTTTGGATATGTTGGTATTATAGCAGGTTGGTTCTGGGGATGCTGACATTCCAGGCGACCTATCTTTGTGTCAGGTTCCAGTGGGTTGCCTGTTTGGAAGCTGAGGTGGAAAGTCTAAGTGGGTAACTTGCAGCATTGCAGGGATTCCCAAAACTGGGGGGGGGGGGTTCCCCCTGGCATCATGTGCCTGGGGCACATGATTTTTCCATGTGCCTGGGACACATGATTTTTCCATGTCCCTGGGACACATGATTTTTCCATGATTTTCCAGCCCTGCAGATCAAAAAACAATGTTGGGCATCATTTACCAGTCACTGTGGGCATCTAATACCAGTCACTGTGGGCATAATTTACTAGCCCTCCCACTTCTGAAAAGCCACACCCCACTTCCGGACAAAGTATTACCCAATTATAAAATCACACCTCTTCCGGCTGCATGGCGAGGGGGGGGCAGAATTTAGAATTTTATTAAGGTGCCAAAAAGTCTAGAGACGGCCCTGGGTGGAAGTGGGGTGGGGAAAGTTGAGGGAGGAGGTCGTTTTGTGAGGGTTACAAGGGGAAGCGGTGGATGGAGGTTAAGGGTTGCTTCTTCTCAGCTTGACCATCCCAAAAGATTTGTCACCTTAGGTGATGATGTGGAGGAGGACAGCTCAAAATTGGTGTGTATGGAGTGGGCTAATCCCTTGAGCACCCTGGGGACTGTTATCTCTAATACAAGGGAGGAAGAACTTAGGGTCAGGAAGGCTAAGCAGGTGGTGGTGGTAGGGGACTCCATTATACAGCTTGGCTGAAAAAATGGGAGAATTGGAGATAATGGCGTTGACAGAAATATGATGTAATAAGTATACTAGAAACAAGGTTGAACAATTTTCATGACTGGGCTGTAAACTTAGAAGGATACTCCTTGTTTAGAAAATATAGAGAAAAAAGGAAAGGGAGAGGAGTATGTATTTATGTTAAACAAGATTTGAAGCTTACTTGAGTTAAAAGTGAGCCAGCTTCATATGCAGATGACAAGGGCTGTAAATTTTGGGATTATTCTGATTATGGGGGACTTTAATTACTCTGACACTAATTGGCTTGGTGGAACTGCCAACACAGAAAATGGTGATGGGTTCCTGAATTTGCTGCATGATAATTTTCTCTCACAGGTGGTTGAAATTCCTACTAAAAAGAAGCTCTGCTGGATCTGGTAATATCTAACACCATGGAGCGTATTAAAGATGTAAAGGTAACTGGGGCTTAGGGAATAGTGACCATGAAATAGTGTCATTTAGCATATGTTATCAAAAGGAAAAGTGCACAGGGTTAACAAAGACTTCAGGAAAGCAAATTTTCCCAGGTTAAAAGTAAGTCTTCAGCATGTCAACTGGGATGATATATTATCAGGTAAAAGTACTGGACAGAAGTGGACTGTTTTAAGGGGATTTTAAGCCATTTACATCTAAATTTAAATATTGGGAAATAAATGGGAAAAAAAGTTCTCACCCATGTGGCTTAATTCTGATGTAAAGAGGGAAACGAAAAGGAAGAAAAAGGCATTTAAAATCTTTAGGAATTATATAATCTGTAACAAAGATTGTAAGAAAGCAATTAAGCTAGCTAAAATTAAAGGGCATGTCCACTCTTCAAATTTTTTTTTGGATATAATATCCATTCCCCCAGCCCCAACCTCTAATTTTATTATCAGAAAGTGCCCCAAACTTTACTTACCTTCCCTCTTTCCTCCGCCGCACTGCAGGCCTCTGCTTGCAAGAAAATGCAAGCAGAGGGGTGGGACCGGCAGTCGCGTCTGTGATTGGCTGAGCGGCAGCCAATACAGACGCGGCTGCGGGAGTTCAGTGCGGCGGAGGAAAGAGGGAAGGTAAGTAATGTTTGGGGCACTTTCTGATAATAAAAAATGATGCGGGTTGGGGCTGGGGGGACAGGGGGAATATTATATCAAAAGAATTTTACGCTAGGGGGAGGGAATCCTGATCGGGAGGGAGAGGGAGGGGAAGGGAGGGGGAGAAGGGCTGCAGTGCGCATGCCAAACTTCTCCCGGAGGCGAGACAGGAGGCAGAGTCCTATATGGACTCTGCAGTACTCCTGGTGGGCTTTTTTTGGACTTTAGGGGGGGATAGCAGAAGAACCAGATGGAGCTGGGATGTAAGGTAAGGATTAAACTACACTACACAATGGGGCCAGTAGTGGGGAGGATTATAGTTTTGGGGGTGGACATGCCCTTTAATAATGAAGTTTGGATAATGAACAAAGCATCACTAACCCTTAACATTTTTTTAAGTATATTAATAGTAAGAAGATGAGGAATGAAAATGTGGCACCATTAATTAATAGGGATAAGTTAGTTACGGAAGATGGTGATAAAAGCAAATGTCTTAAACTTTTTTTTTTTCTGTATACACTATAGAAAATCCTGTATTTTTAAATCCTGTAAAAAAGTACTGATAGCATAGAGTATACTGTAGTAGCAATAATGGTGTAAAAGATGCAAGTGCTCTTTGGTTAACTAAATAAGGTTAATATTGTCTCTCGTGTGCGGAAGTGTGCCTTTGGATTTGAAAAAAGCTGATGCAATTCCAATATTCACAGCAGGGTAATTACAGGAAGATACTGGAAAGTTTAATACGGGACCATATTCTAAAATGTGTTTTTAAGGACTAACCTTATAAGAAATAATCAACATGGATTTAGGAGGAATAGATCTTGTCAAACTAACTTGCTTAGCTTTTATGAGAAAGTGAGAAGGAATTTAGACTCTGGCATAGAAGTAGATGTAGAATACTTGGATTTTGCCAAGGCTTTCGATATAGTCCTTTATAGGCAACTAATGTATAAGCTAAGGTCTGTTGGGCTGGGTTGGCACAGTTGTACATGAATAGAGATGGCCCAACTTTCGAAAGTTCGGTCCATTTTCGAAGTTTCGAACTATATGGATAGTTCAAAAGTTCGAAAATGGACCCATTAAAGTCAATGGGAGTCAAATAGAAAAGTTCTAATAAAATACAATTAAAATATCAATGGTAACTTAATGTAAATTGCTGTGGGACATGGGAAATGGTCTGGGGAACATGTTTGAATATCCAGGACGTTCGAAAAATCAATTTTACTCTCACTCGCGCTATTTTCGAGCTCGTTCGAGCCTAGATACCATGGACATTTTACTCGCGGATTCGATGCTCGCGTATAGCCTTTAATGGACACTTTACTCGCGGATTTGATGCTCGCGTTCGCGCCTAGATACCATTGACATTTTACTCATGGATTCGATGCTCGCATGTAGCTTTTAATGGACACTTTACTTGCAGATTCGATGCTCGCATATAGGTATAATAGGCATTTTACACGCACATTCGAACGGTCGAACATTCGATATTTATAGAAAGTCCGAAAATATCTAAAATCCGGGTCTGGGATAGCTCGAGAAGTTCGAATTTGTTCGAATAGTTCGGCACGAACTCGGGTTCGATTTCGAGTTCTAGTCCACCTCTATACATGAATCGAAAGTTGGTTAATGGATAGGATGCAGAGAATAGTTGTTAATGGGGCTTCATCAATATGGACTAAAATTCTAAGTGGGTTGCCAAAGGTTTCTGTGTTGGGGCCACTTCTATTTAATCTGTTTATTAATGACTTGGAAGTCGGAATTGTCAGCAAGGTTTCTGTGTTTGCTGATGACACAAAACTTTGTCGAACCATTGAAAACTTGTGCAATAGTTGCAGGTGGATCTAGATAGATTGTCACATTGGGCTGCTAAGTGGCAGATGAGATTCAATGTTGATAAATGTAAAGTGATGCATTTTGGACTTAAAAATCCTTGTGCTGCTTATACTATAAATGGCTGTGTTAATTGAATCCCTGTTGGAAAAGGATCTTGAAGTTTTGGTGGACAACAAACTTAAAGGTAGCAAGCAGTGCCAGGCAGCAACAGCTAGAGCCAGCAAGATATTGTCTTGTATAAAGAGAGGTAGGGATTCAAAGGAGATAAATGTTATTATCCCTCTTTACAAAGCTTTGGGCAGGCCTCATGTGGATTATGCAGTTCAATTTTGGAATCCTTTATACAAAAAGAACATCTTGGAAATGGAAAGGGTTCAGAAGGGCAACTAAAATAATAAAGGGAATTGGGGAGCTTGAGTGTGAAGACAGATTGGATAAGTTACAATTATGTACATTAGAGAAAAGGCACTTGTGTGGAGATATGATTACTGTGTATAAATACATTAAAGAGACATTCAATAAACTATCTGGGGCATTGTTCACCAATAGAGCATGTCAGAGGACATGCGGACATCCCTTAAGACTTGAAGAAAATTAATTTATTCTTTAAGTTCGGAAAGGGTTTTTCACTGTGAGAACGGTAAAACTATGGAATTGTCTTCCATTGGAAGTTGTAATGGCAGGTTCATTGGATAGTTTCAAAAGAAAGCTGGAGTTTCTGTAAGTAAGGAATGTTGCAAGTTACTGGTATTGATACATAAAGTAGAGTTGATCCAGGGATATTTCCGATTGCGACCTGGAGATAGGAAGGATTTTTTTCCCCTTCATAATTCTGGTGGGTTTTTGCCTTCCTCTGGATCAACAGTTAGACAGAAAGTGTGGGTATTACCGAATGGGTTGAACTGGATTGACCTATGTCTTTATTCAACCTCAAAATATTATACTATATCTTATGCCCTGACTGTTGATAATAGAGTTTTTATGTGTTTAGGGTGAAAACTGTCATAACCTCAGTAATGACAGTGGGTGAAAGGGTTACACATACCTATCATAGGGGGACTATTGAGCTGTCTTTTATACCCAGGGGGTTGGCAATGCTAAAAATAGTGAACATACCTTGAACCCTTTCAATGCCACAGTCAGTATGTGACAGCTTGCTATAGCAGGTACTGCACTACGTCTACATCTGAATGGAGTTTGCAGAGCAGTACCTCCACTAGAACACCCCGGGTTAAGAAGGAAGTCCTGTGACATCAACAGGGTCTCCCTTACCGCACTTGAAAAAGGAAGTTAAAACCTCAGGATGCTTTTTAAAGGGATGCTCAGGAAGCAATCATAATTAAAGGGCAGGTCCCTCAAGGGCTAGACCCCTCAAATTAAAAATTGCATATAGTTAAAGTCCCATCATAGTTAGAAATCTGAGAGATGTTTGTCATGGATGTGACAGTTGAAATCCTATGACTAAGAGCATGTCTGTTGGGTTGGTCTGCTGTTAGGTGTGAATAGCAACCGATTGTACTTTGCATAACCTAGAACATTTCAGAGACAGAAAACGATAAACAGAGAACTAGTCCACACTAGCAAATTTCTCACACGCTTACGATCACGTTATGCAATCCGTTTGCACATGAGGAAAACATGGCAGGCAAGCACAATGTGGGTGATCACACTGTTCACACTGCGATCAGTTTTTAGAGCACATGTGATCACCATCTTTTGCAAATCCCATGTGCTCCGATAAGGGAATATAAGCGGAGCACATAATCACAGCAAATGCACAGTCACGTATGTGAAATGCACATTGTGTTTGCACATTTAATTTGCTTTACAGCTTGCTGTAGTGGCACATCCCTTGCTCCACCTAAACCCCTCCCATGGTCACACCCCCAAACTGTGTTATCGCAGTTTCTGGTGTAGTCCCAATAATCATGTGACACAGTGAGTAGACAGTAAGTTGCCCTAAATTGCCCTTTGTGATAACATCACCAACAATTGAAGTAACTAAATTATGTATACTAAAATCATGGCAGAGGAAATTATTAATCTGGTAATTTAAATGGTAGCTAATAAATCAATATTAACTAAGTGCAGTGCCCCATAAAATATCATGCCCCATGCCCAGCTCACATCGTCTTGTAAATATAAAATACCCCATGCCCAGCACACGCTTTTACATATAAAATGCCCCCATGCCGAGCCCACACAGACTTGTACATAAAATGCCACCATGCTCAGCACACAGACTTGACTTAAAATACTGAGTTACTGTCTGAAATTGGAGGAGGCCAGGAGAAAGTAGCAGCCTCATGGGACATGCACACTCAACCCTCCCCCCCTCCAAGTGTGCATGCGAATGCAGGAAAAAAAAATTATGGACAAGCATGTCAGATGCACACAGCCCGTAGTTTTTTTGTTTTTTTTTAAAAACAAATTAATGCTGCACTTCTATGGCATATCAGGGGCACAAGCTGTGAGCAATCTTTTCAGTTTACTTCATGGAAAGTGCTCCCCTGAGTAGTCTAGAGCTGTGGATTGCTAGGTCCCCAGTACATTACAAAAAACACAGTGGCACGGTGCATATTGGCCTGTACAGTAATGTACAGGACAAATCAATACAGTTGCACCCAGTCCATGTGTAAGGAGTGGTGAGTTAAATGTGAACACTACACTCCTCACTTATAGTACGTGTGTTTAATAAACCCTTTCTTTATACTCTGGGAATAAAGCTAAAAAACCCCAAAAACTTAAAACTGACACAACCCAATATAATATCGGATTAATGTGGGTTTACACTTATTTTAGGGCACTGTCATATTTCCAAATGTTATTGGAAATAATGCAGCACACCCGATACAAGAGAAATATAGCACAAATCTGAACACAGGATTGTATGGGGCTTTAAAGGTGCACAAAGCCGCACGTTTTACCTTTCTGCGTGATCCCACGATGCAATACAGGACGTAATTGAGTTTACATCCAGTGTTGCATTGCTGAAACGTAAGTCGCACACCTTTGGAATATTGAATCTCCCTGACTGATATATGTTTATGGGGGTTTCCATATAAGTATTATTTAATATATACACACTATTTTCATAGATCCACAGACTACAGCAGATTGTAACATTACTGCTAATAGTATATCTGTTGTATTCAATTAGATGAACTGGACTTGTGAAACGTTCTTGAAGACGTTTCACTAGTCATCCGACTGGCTTTCTCAATTCAGAATGACTTGTACAAATATCTGTGGCAATTATGTACCCTGGAAAATCCCATTTAGCATATCACAGCCAGGTGTTAAGGGTGTGATTGCATAGTGGCTAAGAGGTGTTATAGGAGCGCCCAGGGTAAGGTGTCAAAACAGCATTGTACATGGCAGACAGTTGGTGTTGAACCCCCCACCTCTATTTAGGCTTGGTTTATTTATTTTCACATAAATGGCCTCCTTAACACCTCTCTTGAACCAGTCACGTTCCTTTGCCAATATGTTAACATTACAATCTTCAATTGTATGTCCTTTTCCTTAAGATGCAGGTAGATGGCTGAGTCCTGACCCAAGGAATTCGCTCTTCTGTGCTGGGCCATACGTTGATGCAGTTGCTGTTTGGTCTCCCCCACATACAAATCGGAGCATTCTTCACTGCACTGCACTGCACTGCGTATATGATGTCACTTTTCTTGTGTTTCGGTATTAAGCCAGTCGGATGACTAGCAAAATGTCTTCAAGAACTAAACTTCACGTCCAGTTGATCTAATTCAATACAACAGATATACCATGACCTGGATGAATGAGAACCTTCACAAGCATACTGCTAATAGTGTTTCTCCATTATTTTATTATATAGTGCTATTCCTCTAGCTGCCGTTTTGAGAGGCAGTGGGAAGGGGGAGACAATCACTTTGCTGCATAACAGGTTAGTGATTTATCTATATAAGTTTTCATTTGAGGGGAGAACATTCACTTACCCGAGTTACATATATTATGTTAATAGTACAAACACTTTTTTTTTTTTTTGGAATATATATTTCCTTGAAGTTGTAGAAATAACAACTGTAACTAAGGTGTTAAAAAAAAGTTAACTGCATTGAAATCTACGCCTAACATAACTTTATTAGACTTGTTTTATACTTTTATATAAGATTTACTTTAAAAAAATGTATATGAAGTTTTTCTATTTCTAGTTTTTTTTTGTAAAACGATTATTTTACAGTGCTGTAGTTTAATTATTTTAAGTGTTTTGAGATAAAAGGTAAATTCAGAAACAAATGAAATGTAAGTGAGTTGGGAAACACTTTTAAGGCTGAGGCCACACTGCACAGGAATTGCGCACTAAATCGCGTTTTGCGCATGCGTTTTTGCCATTTTGCGTTATGGAAACGCATGCGTTAACGCAGCAAAAATGGTGAACGCATGTGTTACCAAAACGGAAAACACGGGAATTTTCGCGTTCCCATGATTTCCATTTTACCGAAAATCGTGGACGCGAGCGTGAAACGCGTGCACAAACCCGCAAAAAACGCGCTAGTGTGGCCTCACCCTAAATGTACATTTTTTCTTGCCATCCAGCAAAAGCCATCCCAGCAATTTTAAAAGCTTTTCAAAAAAGCTTGCAAAGTCTTTCATTCTGGCCTCAGCCAAAAATACTGTATTATCTTTGTCTCTGAAGGACAAACATTGACAGCAGGCCATAATGTATTGATGTGCTTAGTAGTCTTAACAATTCATCATCTAGGAAAATATACTGTTCTCACATCACAGGGAGGGTAGACATATTGTATGCCAAGTTTTCCCATCAGGTGGCAATGGTAATTTAGCAAATTATACTTTTATTTCTTACTGCTTTAAACAAGCCACATGAATAAGAGTATTTCAGTTTATGTTAATTTTAAACATAGGGGGTTGTAATTTTAAAGAAGCATTAAAAAAAATACAGATATTACCCCTTTATTGGCACAATTATTATTTTACCACTGCACCCAATCACTATTGGTACTTCTTAAATCAAAACATTATATTACAATGCATTTAGAAAATAGTACTTTAGTCGGTAATAGGTAGGTAATAATTGCACCGTCACAAAATACTATGTGGTATTTAGTGGTCTTATATTAAAATATACTGACGTGGTCAAAAAATACCTGTACCAGCACTACTTTAGTGCTAAAGGAGCGGTATTGCAATTTATCACTCATTTATATATACAGTCAAATGGTTTCAAACCTTTTAGTTTTTGGCACACTTAGCTTTTACTTGTCCCGTTAATTTGAGTTTTAGTTCAGGTGCACTATTCTGGCACTATTAAGGTACATCATTAACACTGGTATTTTAACACTATGGGGAAGATTTATAATATATATATATATATATATATATATATATATATATATATATATATATATTCATTTGTTGGATTTAGAAACCAAGTTCACATATAAATTCTGTTACAAAAAAAAATTCCCCTGTTCAAAGGGGAAGTTCAGTACAAATACATGTGCTTTTAAGGAAAAAAAAACCAAATTCAAAACCTTATTCTGCCCATCCATTTTGTCTGTGTATACCTAAATGCATCCAAAATACTGACTTATTGTTTGCAGGGCCCCTAATAGAGTCCATTATAGTCTTTCCAATGAATCAGTTGCTCAGTAAAGAACTGAGCATGTTTGACCCATCCAACAGCCAATTAACAGAAATTACTGATAGGAACGTTATAAGGGAGGGGTGCATCTTTGAAGAAGGACCATTACAGAATCTGAAATGCCAGCTATCTACTGACCACAGCAAAGCATAGCAAAGGGCATGCTAGGAGAACTAAACTAGATTTTTATGATTCCTAATGTGAAAGCTTTTCTGCCCAAAATACCTATACATTGTAAGATTCTTCTCTACTAAGTTGCAATTAGTACATGTAAGTAATAGTTTCTGTAAACAAGAAGGCTTCCATGTTGTTTTCAGTACTCACTGCCCTCGAAGTCTTCAACGAGCCATGCCCCCTGACCCCAGTACTCACTGTCTTTATGCACAAACAGGGCCATGCATAGAGAGCCATTATCGGCTTTTTCCGTCTTAAAGTCACGTTAACCCATGTACCAAAGGTTAATGTGATGTTAAGACATAACTTAGTGTGTCGCACAACTACTGCAAGCTATGTAACTAATAACGACTCTTTAAGACAGAAACTTTAATGCCAGCAAATAACTGGCATTAAAGTTTTGAAGTGGAAGAACCCCATTCGCTATACAACGAGAGACACTATCGTCTCAGTTCATTGCCTAGAGGAGGCAATAGAGAGCAATTCTGGTTCTCAGTACATAGCCCTAAAACTATCTTCTATACAGATGTCTCCACACCAACATGAGAGTTCCTAATGAGACTTTGAATTCTGTTTGTTACCCTGCAGTTTATTTACCAGCCAACTTGAATTGAATACAGCCTTCCTGGGGCAATACAAAAAAAAATCTGCTCATTTTACAGACTTTTTTTTTAAATTCTGTTCCAAGCAAAAGCTTCTTAATTTACCTGTATACATGTGCTGCGGTGGCTCACCTGCTAAAGCACTTATTTTAGAAACACACAGCCTACGATGTCACAGGTTCAAATCCCCTGACATAATACAGTACTTTGTTTATTACATCCATGCTAGCTAAGAAATACACTGCAAAGATTACTTATTATTAGGGACAGGAGCATTGAATGTGTTTGTAAAAATAAACTTAAATTCCTTTTCTTTGTCGGGGAGAGGGAGTATCTCTGTGCTCTTGTTTGGTAGTCAGATTTAAGAAAGCAAGGCTTACGCTTCCTTGTTTTGATCCGTTGCGCACTACAGAGTATGTTAAGTGTACTGCGTTTAACCCAGCACAGGTTTATTTCATAAATCACCCAACAGCTGCAGCAAAGAGAGAGGTGAGACAAAGTATGTTTTAGGTTTGTAAATGTGCTGTCTATTGGGACAATGTTGTCTGGAGACTTAAGTTCCCCTTTAATATTGGATTTATAGCCTTTTTATGGTTCTACATGCTTGCAAAGAAAATATTCTAACATTTATTGGTGTAAACATTAGTCATAGTCTGTAAGATGGTGGAAAACCTTGTTTTGCACAACTTGCTTGTCTGTCATGTATTATTTTGCATCTTATTGTTGGAAAGTTGTATTTGGCTAGTTATTTGGGCTCTCTAATTGGGTTGCTGGTATGGGGACGAGCAGTAAGCTGTCAACCACGCATGAGTGGCACCTTGACAGGCCACCAAGTCTCTAAGTGGCAAAACAAGAGTTAAGAGTAAGATCCTCATTTTAAACATTTTAACATTTGGTACAAAAAAGAACAGTCAAAATCCATGGGCGATAATCAACCCTATCTCCCTGCCCCAGGTACTTTTCATTTTTAAAAAGTAAATTTTTAAAATATTGCCCTTTAATATGGGATTTAACCCTGGCATTGCTATGTGTTGGAAACAAGGTTTTGTTTTTTTTTGCTGGACAGCAGAAATAAAAAACGAAAGGAGAATAGAAAGAATTATCTTTACAGACACATACGTAATAAAAACAACATTTGAAAAAGAGACAATAACTTTTTTATTTTTTTTAAATTCTCCTAGTCCTGTACATTAGGAATTGAAATGTATTACTAAAAATGATGCTTTAAATAATTTGTTTGCTGTGGCTATCATGTTGTAATATACTCTGCATCTCGGTGGGTATCAGCTGCAAATTGCAAACCAGTCACTAGGTTAGCGGAGCTAACTCTCACTAGTCTGCCATGTCTTATTATTGCCTTGTCAAGGATTTAATTTTCAGCTTATTTGACTGGGCATATCTCTCTTTTTAACTAAAATAATTCTGTGTTTGTAACAGAGCATCATTGGCTATGATTACAATATTATAAAAAGCATGAGAAAAGCAATTTCACCATGGAGACTCTGTATATAAATAAAAATGTACAACCCCATCGAGTACAATTGTCATGGCTTTGATAGAGGTACAGTAAGTATGTTTATTTTTAATTATCTCCAACATAAGATTGTCTAAAGTTCTATAAATATAATAGATAATGTAAATACATTTTTTTATGAATAAATGAACAAGAGTAAGGTGTTAATGATGATAAACCATAACTAGGCCCATCCAGCACTTCTACACAAGGATGTAATTAATAAAGTTGTTAGAGGTGCATCATTACATCCACAGATCACCCACAACAGATCGATTTATACGATTTAGTTTAAACAAGGTGTGCAATCCACTTATACTGCATTATTTCTGGAGCATAAGTAACTGTAGCATACCATTTGGTATGTCCAGCAGTATTTTGGCATTCAAAGTTGTTATAAGTTGATTGTCTATTCAAAGGTAACAAAGCATTAGGCTGGAAATAATGTACCATATGCCTAATACATTACTTTGACCCATAAAACACACAATGAGGTAAAAATATCTGAAGCATTCCAAGGAAATGAGCATCATGGGAAGAATAAGCAGATACAAAAGCAATTGATTTTTTCAAAACAGAGAATAGGTAGAATATGTAGAATACCATGGTATGTGTAATATTTATAATGATATCATATCTATTTCTTTTAATTAATATTTATAAAGGACATTATTTTTGCTTTTTTCCTCACCAGCCTTTACCATAATATTTTAAACTTTCAACTTTTCTTTTCATCAAAGTTATTAAAAAGGCGAATTTTCATCTAAAGCAAAAATTATCTAGCAAAAATTAGCATTAATAATGCTGGGAAAAGTTCAGCACATGTGATGGTAAATAGGTAATACTCCCTGGTGGTTTTTCAAAGTAGTATCAGATTGGTTAATACACACTGAACACCTATCTTTGTTATTTAAAAATAGTCTAACACATTTGGTGTTTTTTTTCAGCTAAAGATGATAAATATTGTAAAACTCAAAAGATATAATTTTCTCTATTTTATTAATAAGGCTTATTTTTTAGTATTGCTTATTTTCAGCAAACTGCAGCTAATTATCAAACCAGTTACATTGATATGGGAACATACCATAGTGCTGTGTAAGAAATAGTCATGTTAATGGAACATTCCAGTAAGTAATGATGTTTGGCGAAAAATTCTGGTAACACTGCAAAAAATGAAACAAAAGGGAGAAAAGGGGCAAAATGGTGAATTTTCACCTATTTACAGTATAAGTAGTTTTAGATAAGCAATTAAGAGAGCAATTTCTCTTTTCGCATTGATACCAGATTTTGCAGAATAGCCCATGTTTAATACATGTACTTTGCAAAAACATAGAAAAACATTTTTGAAAATTTTAATAATTCAATAAACCTAATTTTACAACAGGATAAGCTAATGAATCACTACTCACTCAGACAACTTTACATTATATAAAACTACAATATGAGAGAAGTAAATTGGCGGTACTCACATATTTATCTGTGCCTGCTTTGCCTTTAAATTATTGTTTTATTAATGCTCCACATTTCCCCCACCATCCCTTTCTTACACTTTGCCTCACCATTGAGTGCATCTCCCCTCCCTCCCCCCTGCCTTCTTTTCTCTGCGACTCTCTTAAATGTGTAGCAAAAAACTGTCCTGGCTGACAGCCAAAGAACCAAAGAGGTCAGGTATGGGGCGCATAGTATAATTTCTGCTTCTGGAGTGACAGGTCTTTCGCAGTAAATGCTGTAATTTCAAGTGATAATTTCTCAGAATCTACAACTCAGATTTAAAATCTGAAAAAAAGTTTTGAAGTAGTGGGATCTGCTGTACCATTTTTGCATGTTTGATTTGAGAGTAAAGATGTAATAACACGGTGATGTAGAGAAATGTCACCAGAATGTCTCCCAATCCCAGACCAGAGCTGTAACTGATAATTAGATAACATAAGAGGGGAGGTCTTTAGAAGTTATAATTCTGCACATGTGGAAATAAGACCCCCAGTCAATTTTATTGTAAAATAGGGAAACAGGGAAAATTTAAAGAAAAACAGAAAAAAATCAACTTTTTTTCTGTAAATGAAAGAAAATAGTCAAACACATAGACTTCCTTCAATCCCAATTATTCTTGGTTTGTCATGGTTAAAACGTAAACCTGTAATTTATTGAGGAAATGGTAAGTTAAGTGTGTCCCTATTGTTTCATTTCCTATTTATCTTTTTATCATCTTAAAATATTTCACAACAAGATGTCTCTCCTTTTAAAAGGAAATTCTCTGATGTGTTTTCTCCAGAGGGTACAGGCAACTTACCCCCTTTCCCCATAGATCATATGACTGTCCCATTCTTCCTGTAACCATGGCTTTAAAAGGCATTAAATCAGATTGGTCCTGATAAAAAAAAAACTTTAAAGGCTTACTTTTAAGATTTTGAGACCCTATATTGAGTTCTTAATATAATCACTATTAAGAACAGATATCATTAACCACTTATAAATGACCAATTTTCTCAAGTTAAATTTCTAAACTTGATGTTAGAAAAGCTTACAACTTGGTTTGGGTTAGATAAGTTGACAAATTAAAGACAGAATTCAATACCCATGATGGGCATTACAGTCATGCTGTTCGGCCTGATTAATGCTTCTGTTATCTTACAAGATTTTATTTATGAAGCCTTTAGAGAGTATATTGATACATTTGTGGTTAAATAATTACTTGTCAAACTAAAGTATCTTTCAGTCACAAAAAGTCTCCTTCTTATGGTTTATCATCTCCATCAAAGGTTTAACAATGGATCCTGTTAAAGTTTCTGTGGTCTTAGATTGGGAACCACCTAATTTTAAAGAGACTCCAAGGGTTCCTAGGGTTTACATTTTTCAGGAGAATTATTAAAAATGTTTTATCCCTAGTTACTCACCTTACTTGCATGATAAAGATCCTTTAAAATTAGGGTGCTAACCTTTCTTCTTTTTATCATAAAAGTTGATGGTTCTGAAATCAGAGTGGGTGATGTCCAGAATGTGAACATACTTGTGCCTTTTCCTCCAAAAGGTTTTCAACTCCTGACATTGGTAACAAATTATTATTGGCCAGAAAGTTGGCTTTTGAGAAGTGGAGGTACAAGTTGGAGGGGGCTTCTGAAAAGCTGCAGACTCCTATTTCCTTGGATTTTATTGTTGACCATCTGAAATCTCATAATTTTGGTGATTGTTGATAGATTTAGTAAAATGTATACCTCTATCTAAACTACCCACAGCCAACAAAATTTCACAGTTGTTTATCAGACATACATTTTGTTTTCATGGTCTGGCAGAAATTCATTTCCGTTCAATTATTGGTCTTTACTTTCTTTCTGTGCTTGCATGGGTATATCTTTGTTTTTTTTCTTCTGGGTTTCAGCCTGAGACAAATGGCAAACCAAGAGACCAAATAAATCATTGGAAAAGAATCTAAGACTGATCAGAATTTTTGCCTCTTGCACAATAGCTTCTTCTGACAGGCCAGCTGTGGAAGACTGGTTGACTCACTTAATAATCCTAAAGGGGAACAGAGGTCCCAAAACAACTTCTGGTCATATAATAAGCCATGTCCTTTTCATTAAAATGAATCATACATGCCTCTCGTGCTGTACACAGCCCTTTAAAAAATGCCATCAATACTTTCCAAAGTTAGAGGGTGGGATAATTGCAATCTGTGGTCAGAAACCTAATCCCGTCCTCCAAAATACGGTTTGTACATGCACAATGAAAGGAAAATGCCCGGAAAGCCGTTTCTTGCTTTGGGTGCTTTTTTCTTTTATTGCACATGCAGAAAATGTCTGTTTTTTGTTCTCTTCCCCTTTTTTAATCTGGTAAACCATTCTTCAAGCCCCAGAGATGTTACTGACCTCATTGGTATATTGGTGTGTATTGGTGTTAAATCAGTTACTGTAGTTACCAGACTAAGCATTGCAATGTATACCATTTCTGTGGTAGAAGTAGAATGGCATGGTCCTGGTGGCATGGCTCTGTGATGCCAGTGCTGCTACTAAACTATGATGGGGCCCCCTATATAGCGGTTTTCTCGGGGAGGCTGTATCTGTCATAGGGAATGTTCCCCTGGTAGCTACACCCCTACTACAGAGTTAAGAGGATTATTCATCAACCACTATGTGAGTGACTGCTAAAACACAAACATTATTTTCCCTCTTTTTGTTTTTTCACTATAGGGAATATATTCATGCTGACATACACATAACAGCCATGGATTGAATAGATAGAGATGACCTTTTAATAATGCTCTATTCTAGGTAAATGCATGGGGCTTGTCAGATGATTTGCCCAGCTTCTTTTTCTCACTTCTAGTTACTGCAATTGGAGGAATAAAGAAAACAATTGATGTCCAGCACTGGGATATTACATTTATCAGCAGGTGGTTCCCTAAATGTTGTAGAGAGATGTTGCTTTATTTACACAATGAAGATTATTTCAGAGACGTGTAGGTGCTAAAATGAAGTGCTAGGCTATTTACTACTGGAACTATCCTTTAGACTTTGGTAGCAGGAAAACATATTTCATCTGTATAAAACCATATATGGTAAACCAAAATGAATAGGATTTCTCTTGGTTGTTAACAGACTCACAGAAAAAATGTCTGCTTCCCTAAACTGCAGGCTGAATGGGAATGCCATACTTTCTGTTTTTTACATAGTTGCCTATGGCTGGTAAGATTATTCTATTTACTTCTATAGAGACGGTTAATAAAAAATAAGAAAATCTAATTTTGTCAATTTTAAACACATGGCCTTGTTTCTAAATGCAGACAGATTTCATCCTGAGAATCAGGCTTGATATATATGCTGGGACAGAGAATGAGATGGAGAGGAGGGAAATCAGAAGGTGGTGGTGACACAGAGACAGGCAGGAATCCATGGAATGTGGAAAGGGTCTAAGTGGAACAGAGGTGGAGAGGAAAAGCTCACCTTCCTCCTAGCAATGGGTAATTAAAATCATATACCCTTTTGGGAAATGGTTGCCAAAGTGGGTCTGAAGCCCTTATTATGGGAGCAAATAAAACCCTCAGAAAAATAATAAGGATCTTCACTATACACTTTAAAAAGGATGAGAGGCTCCAAAACATATCCCCAGACCCAACACTTCTGGCATTCAGGCAGCCCCCACATTAACAAAAATGGAACATTTCCCTGTGAAAAAAACAATGCAAAACCTGCCCACACATCTGTAATTCTGACAAAATACAGATTACATTGGAGAAACACAGCATCCATGGCCAATACAACTACTCTTCATCCAACGTACTTAATACAGAGGTGAGATTCAAACGGTCGCAGCCCCCTAAAATAAGTGTTAAGTCCAGGTTAACCCACTATTACATTGGGTTGTGTGGATTTTCACTTATTTTAACAATATTGAATCTCCCCCATAGTCTTTTAAATACACATTTCTACAAAATACAAAGATGCATCTTTGGATTTCGGTTTAGGACAGAATTATCAGCTTTAAAGAACTTCCATGAATTTCATCTACACAGCTTTTATTTTTATGGATTTGATTTAAAAAGACTATCTTTATATTCATCCTTGTATTACAGTACTTGTAATACAAATACATAGTATTTGGATGCCATCTATAAAACACATGCATGTATTTTGGCTTTATTATAAAGCATTTATTTGAGGGTCAACTATCAGAGTTAAATTTCACTTTCAAAATACAAATTTAGATTTCAGATTCTATGTACAGATCTAGATTCAGGGGAGTAACTGTAGTAAAACATCCCCTCACCAGTGCACCAAAGGTCCTCGATCAGCAGTTTAAAAACAGTAAACATACGCATGATCAACTGTTGAAAAGTCTGGAACCAAACTGGGTTTGGCCTTTTAAACAGCTGATTGCACGTATGTTTACTTCACATGCGTGATCAGCTGTTTAAGCTCATCACTGACCTTTTGTGTGTGCCCTCTTACCTCTGCCTAACCCCCCTCTGGCGGTTGCGGGGGTGGCAGGGGCGGTAGTTCCGCCACTGTCTAGATTTCAGATTCAAAATACAAGCTTTGATTTTAACCTAAAAATACAGGTGTTCAGCTTTAATGGATATCACTTTCATAAGGCTTTTTATGGGTTTGATTTATATTTTTTTAATTAAATTTGATTTACTGTAAATACTTGCATTTCTGTATCAGATGACTTTTACATTTAGACTATTAAAATTAAGGTCTTGTTTTAACAGAAACATTTGAACAACGAAGATAGCAGAAACTATGCATTAGGCAGAGAAACAATAAATCAGTATATAAAGCTATGCAGGACAAAAACAGGAATAATCTTCTAATGCAAGCAATAACTAGGCCAAAACAGAAAAACAGAAAAACCAAAGCTCAGAATACAGGGAATCTGGCTATCAATGAGTAGTGAGAAAAAAGAAGTGTCAGGGGGAAAACATCTGAGCTATATATAAAAGCAAAACATTTACAGGATCAAAAGTTATCTTATTTGATCTGTCACAGCTTTAATTTGCAAGCTGAATTGATGTGACACTTGAAAATTTTATAAAACTTTTTTTTAAAAATTGTGAAATAGAGACATTTTCAAATTATTAGTAACAATTTATGCAGGCCCTCACCAAGAGAAAAGATACTTGTATTTCTTTCCACGGATCATAGGAATATCCTGTCTGTTTGACATTCCATTGTATAGTACGGTTAGTTATTTGTAATTTCCAGTTTGTTTGTTTAATCAATGAACATACTCTATCTCCCTTTAAAAATGAGAAAGAATAAAGGCAAGGTAGTAAACTTCCCTATGGTGATATCTGTGTTTTAATGCTACAGACCACAGGTTGCCCTAACTGAATGCATATTCTACTAGTTTTCATTCTTTACTTTTAATAATATGCAATAAACATAACACAGAATATTATAGTAATTATAGTAGTGATCCTCAAGAAAGTTGCTTGTTGACCAGAACAGAGAGCAGCCTGTAACAAACGCACTGCAACAAACCAAATGACAAGTTTTCAGTTCTGATGCTTATGCATCATCAGCTTGATGGCATAACAATGTTATCTTGCAAATAACAACCAGATTTTCTGTTAGCAATAGCATTGCATAGAACAAATATACATGAGCTGCTCACAGACCTCGGCCAAAAGACGATCTCCGTAGCGCAAGAATTCAAGGCAAACATCAACAGGAGGCCGCACTTCCTTCAAAAAGTGTAATCTTTATTCAAAAGCAAATAAAAACATAGACCGTCACCACACGCTAATCGCGTCAGCCAGCTTGTGCTTTTGAATAAAGATTACACTTTTTGAAGAAAGTGCAGCCTCCTGTTAATATTTGCATAGAATTATCATTACAACCGTAGCAACTAGACTGTGTAAGGATCTTACCTGCCGCGCTCCCTTGCCGTTCCGGGACTGGTGACATCGCCGGCGCCGGACATCGGCGTCATGACGTCACCACGTCCGGATGCAGATCAGCGCGAAGATTCAAATAGGCACTCGCAGAGGGAGCGCCCCGACCCTAGTCTGCCATTCATCATCAAGGTTGACGCTTCTAATCTTGGAGCAGGTGCTGTCCTTTCCCAAAGGCAAATCGAGAGTGGTAAACTCCAGCCACCCCATGTGATTCTTCTCTAAGAAATTTCTTCCCATGAACTAAATTATGACATTGGAATCGTGAACTTCTAGCTATCAAACTCGCACTAGAAGAATGGCGACACTTGCTGGAAGGGGCAGTACATCCTATCACCATCCTCACCGATCCCAAAAATCTTGAATACATCCAAACCTAAAGAGATTGAATTCTCGTCAAGCCCGTTGGGCTCTGTTCTTCTCTCGGTTCAACTTCATAATTTCCTTTCATCCTTTTCCAAAATAAAAAAAGCCGACGCCCTCTCCAGGTCTTTTCTTGCAGCTGATTCTACTGATAAAGATAAAGGCCCCATCATTCCCTCCTCCAAGATCCTAGCCACTATTACCCCTCAACTTTGCCATCAGATTCTATCTGCTCAGATTCTGCTTCTGCTGCCTTACCCCCCAATAAGACCTTTGTTCCCCTCTCCCTTCAGAAAGAAATATTACAACTAACTCATGAGTCCAAACAGGCCGGTCACCCTGGCATCCACAGGACTTTCAATCTTCTTATCGTTCTGTATGGTGGCCCTCCATGAGAGCAGATGTCAAAAACTTTGTCGCCGCCTGTTCTGTTTGTGCTACTTCCAAAACTCTTCCTTGTGGACTTCTTCAACCTCTGCCGATTCCTTCCCTACCATGGACCCACCTTTCTATGGACTTTATTTGTGAACTCCCTTTTCTAAGAAAAATACAGTCATCTGGCTTACTGTAGACCGCTTTAGCAAATGGCTCATTTTGTTCCTCTTCCTAAGTTGCCCTCCTCTGCTGAACTTGCTCAATTGTTCATTTCCCATATTTTCCACCTGCATGGATTACGGTTGAAATAGTGTTCCGATCGAGGAACCCAATTCATCTCCAAATTCTGGCGGGCACTTTGCAGTTACTTGGAATAAAACTTCAATTTTCGGCCGCTTACCATCCTCAGTCTAACGGAGCACCAACCAATGTCTGGAACAATTCCTTCGATGCTACATTTCTTATTCTCAGACAATTGGACTGATCTTCTACATGGGCGGATTTTGCCCATAACAATGCCGTCCACTCTTCTACGGAAAATCTCCTTTTTTTTTGTGTTTTTGGCTTAAACCCCAAAGGGTTTCCACAGGATTTTTTTCTTCTGGACCAGTTCCTGCACTAACACACTAGTAGCAGAAATGTCAGCCATCTGGCAGGCTACAAAAACTGTCTTGAAAATCTGCCCTTGTACAAAAGACTGCAGCTGATAGACGAAGACGTAAACCTCCATTATATTCGGTGGGAGATAAAGTTTGGTTATCCAACTCACATTATTCTACGTGTTCCTTCTCCTAAATCGGCCCTAAATTTATTGGCCCATTTCCTATATTAGAATTGGTGGGTCCTACAGCAGTACGACTTCAATTGCCCACCATCATGAGAATCCCTAATGTTTTCCATGTCTCTCTAATCAAGCCGGTGGTACTGAATCAATTTTTTCTTCTCCTCTTCAGTCACCTGATCCTATAATGATCAACAGTCAACAAGAATTTGAGGTTGAGAAAGTCTTGGATTCTAGATTCGTCAGGAGTTCTCTTCAATATTTGGCCCATTGGAAAGGATTTGAACCAGAAGAAAGGTCCTGGGTTAACATTCTGATTTACATGCACCCCAGTTAATCAAAACCTTTCATAGAAGATTTCCTGACAAACCTGCTCAAGTGGTCCTGAGGCCCCCTGTGGAAGGGGGGTACTGTAAGGATCTTACCTGCCGCTCTCCCTTCGCTGTTCCGGGACTGGTGACATCGCCGGCGCCGGACGTCGGAGCGTGACGTCACCACATCCAGACGCTGATCGGCTGAAGATTCAAATAAGCACTCTCAGAGGGAGCGAGTGCCTATCATAGACCTCGCTATCAGACTGTCAGGTTGTCAGTCTGTACATTCCTTACCTGACATTGTATCCAGCCTTGTATCCAGCATTTCTCCATCATTGTATCCTGCATTGTATCCAGCATTGTGTCCAGCATTGTATCCAGCCATTGTTTTCAACTCCATTGTTTCAGTCATTGTATCCAGCATTGTATCCAGCCATTTGTATCCAGCCATTGTATCCAGCATTACATCCAGCCATTGTTTCAACTCCCTTTTCCATTCATTGTATCCAGCATTACATCCAGCCATTGTTTTAACTCCATTGTTCCAGTCATTGTATCCAGCATTACATCCAGCCATTGTTTCAACTCCATTGTTCCAGTCATTGTATCCAGAATTGTATCCAGCATTGTATCCAGCCTTTGTTTCAACTCCATTGTTCCAGCCATTGTACCATGCATTGTATCCAGCATTGTATCCAGCCATTGTTTCAACTCCATTGTTCCAGCCATTGTATCCAGCATTGTTCCAACTCCATTGTTCCAGCCATTGTTTCCTGCTCCTGATGAATCCTGCCCTACAGTCTGAACTCCTCCTAAAGGTACAGTGAACCTCGTCCCTTCGGGACTCAATTCATTACAGACTGTAACTATAATTACCATATAATTAGGTGGATTATAATTTAATAAGGCATTAGTTAGATTACAATCTGCATAATGTATCACTAGACATTTATAGCAAAAACGCTAAGAATTCAAAACTTAACAGATCTTAATCCTCTAAAGGCATCCAATGAGAGCAACGGCCAAAATATCAATCCCCCAAATGTCCTGAATCAAACGGTATGCCATATGCAAGGTTACACACACGGACGTGGAATCGACTAGCCATGAAGTGAGACAATGCACTATGGCTCAAAAACAGCAAAAATATTCAGCCAACTCTGAATTTGAAGTTTCAATGGTGTGGGCGCAGTTCATCGTAGAAGGTCACACTTTTCTGAAAAAATGAACAAAAAACAACTTCAAAAGGTAAAAATAATGCCAAAACCTCATGGGCTAATGAAAAGTCACTACTACAACAGAGTCAGCAACTTTTAAATTAGCATAAAACTAACAATCATGAGAGAATTAAACATTGTGCGGTGGCTCCACAGGGTATTATGATCTGTGGGAGGGGGGGGGAGCAGTGCTTGGCCTTTAATTTTTGTTTTGGTTATAATGCTCCCACAATTTCCCCACCATCCCTTTCTTACACTTTGCCTCACCATTGAGTGCATCTCCCCTCCCTCCCCCCTGCTTCTTTTCTCTTGGCGACTCTCTTAATGTGTAGCAAAAAACTGTCCTGGCTGACAGCCAAAGAACCAAAGAGGTCAGGTATGGGCGCATAGTATAATTTCTGTCTCTGGAGTGACAGGTCTTTCGCAGTAAATGCTGTAATTCAAGTGATAATTTCTCAGAATCTACAACTCAGATTATAAATCTGAAAAAAGTGTTTGAAGTAGTGGGACTGCTGTACCATTTTGCATGTTTGATTTGAGAGTAAGATGTATAACACGGTGATGTGAAAAGAAATGTCCACCAGAATGTCTCCCAATCCCAGACCAGGCTGTAACTGATAATTAGAAACTAAGAGGGAGGTCTTTAATATATTCCACATGGGAAATAACGCCCCAGTCAATTTAATTGTAAAAAATAGGAAACAGGGAAAATTTAAAAAAAACAAAAAAATCAATTTTTTTTCTGTAAAGAAAGAAAATAGTCAACACATAGACTTCCTTCAATCCCAATTATTCTTGGTTTGTCTGGTTAAACGTAAACCTGTAATTTATGAGGAAATGGTAAGTTAAGTGTGTCCCTATTGTTTCATTTCTATTTATCTTTTTATCATCTTAAAATATTTCACAACAAGATGTCTCTCCTTTTAAAAGGAAATTCTCTGATGTTGTTTTCTCCAGAGGGTACAGGCAACTTACCCCCTTTCCCCATAGATCATATGACTGTCCCATTCTTCCTGTAACCATGGCTTTAAAAGGCATTAATCAGATTGGTCCTGTAAAAAAAAACTTTAAGGCTTACTTTTAGATTTTGAGACCCTATATTGAGTTCTTAATATAATCACTATTAAGAACAGATATCATTAACCACTTATAAATGACCATTTCTCAAGTTAATTTCTAAACTTGATGTTAGAAAAGCTTACAACTTGGTTTGGGTTAGATAAGTTGACACAATTAAGACAGAATTCAATACCCATGATGGGCATTACAGTCATGCTGTTCGGCCGGATTAATGCTTCTGTTATCTTACAAGATTTTATTTATGAAGCCTTTAGAGAGTATATTGATACATTTGTGGTTAATAATTACTTGTCAAACTAAAGTATCTTTCAGTCACAAAAAGTCTCCTTCTTATGGTTTATCATCTCCATCAAAGGTTTAACAATGGATCCTGTTAAGTTTCTGTGGTCTTAGATTGGGAACCACCTAATTTTAAAGAGACTCCAAGGTTCCTAGGTTTACATTTTTCAGGAGAATTATTAAAAATGTTTTATCCCTAGTTACTCACCTTACTGTGCATGATAAAGATCCTTTAAAATTAGGGTGCTAACCTTTCTTCTTTTTATCATAAAGTTGATGGTTCTGAAATCAGAGTGGGTGATGTCCAGAATGTGAACATACTTGTGCCTTTCCTCCAAAAGGTTTTCAACTCCTGACATTGGTAACAAATTATTATTGGCCAGAAAGTTGCTTTTGAGAAGTGGAGGTACAAGTTGGAGGGGGCTTCTGAAAAGCTGCAGACTCCTATTTCCTTGGATTTTATTGTTGACCATCTGAATTCTCATAATTTTGGTGATTGTTGATAGATTTTAGTAAAATGTATACCTCTATCTAAACTACCCACAGCCAACAAAATTTCACATTTGTTTATCAGACATACATTTTGTTTTCATGGTCTGGCAGAAATTCATTTCCGTTCAATTATTGGTCTTTACTTCTTTCTGTGCTTGCATGGGTATATCTTTGTTTTTTTTTTCTTCGGGTTTCAGCCTGAGACAATGGCAAACCAAGAGACCAAATAAATCATTGGAAAAGAATCTAAGACTGATCAGAATTTTTGCCTTTGCACAATAGCTTCTTCTTCCAGGCCAGCTGTGGAAGACTGGTTGACTCACTTAATAATCCTAAGGGGAACAGAGGTCCCAAAACAACTTCTGGTCATATAATAAGCCATGTCCTTTTCATTAAATGAATCAAACATGCCTTCGTGCTGTACACAGCCCTTTAAAAATGCCATCAATACTTCCCAAGTTAGAGGGTGGGATAATTGCAATCTGTGGTCAGAAACCTAATCCCGTCCTCCAAAATAGGTTTGTACATGCACAATGAAAGGAAAATGCCCGGAAAAGCCGTTTCTTGCTTTGGGTGCTTTTTTCTTTTATTGCACATGCAGAAAATGTCTGTTTTTTGTTCTCTTCCCCTTTTTTAATCTGGTAAACCATTCTTCAAGCCCGATGTTACTCCTCATTGGTATATTGGTGTGTATTGGTGTTAAATCAGTTACTGTAGTTACCAGACTAAGCATTGCATGTATACCATTTCTGTGGTAGAAGTAGAATGGATGGTCCTGGTGGCATGGCTCTGTGATGCCAGTGCTGCTACTAAACTATGATGGGGCCCCCTATATAGCGTTTTTCTCGGGAGCTGTATCTGTCATAGGGAATGTTCCCCTGGTAGCTACACCCCTACTACAGATTAAGAGGATTATTCATCAACCCACTATGTGAGTGACTGCTAAAACACAAACATTTTTCCCTCTTTTGTTTTTTCACTATAGGGAATATATCATGCTGACATACACATAACAGCCATGGATTGAATAGATAGAGATGACCTTTTATAATGCTCTATTCTAGGTAAATGCATGGGGCTTGTCAGATAATTTGCCCAGCTTCTTTTTCTCACTTCTAGTTACTGCAATTGGAGAATAAAGAAAACAATTGATGTCCAGCACTGGATATTACATTTATCAGCAGGTGGTTCCCTAAATGTTTGTAGAGAGATGTTGCTTTATTTACACATGAAGATTATTTCAGAGACGTGTAGGTGCTAAAATAGTGCTAGGCTATTTACTACTGGAACTATCCTTTAGACTTTGGTAGCAGGAAACATATTTCATCTGTATAAACCTATATGGTAAACCAAAATGATAGGATTTCTCTTGGTTGTTAACAGACTCACAGAAAAAATGTCTGCTTCCCTAACTGCAGGCTGAATGGGAATGCCATACTTTCTGTTTTTTACATATTGCCTATGGCTGGTAAGATTATTCTATTTACTTCTATAGAGACGGTTAATAAAATAAGAAAATCTAATTTTGTCAATTTTAAAACACATGGCCTTGTTTCTAAATGCAGACAGATTTCATCCTGAGAATCAGGCTTGATATATATGCTGGGCAGAGAATGAGATGGAGAGGAGGGAATCAAAGGTGGTGGTGACACAGAGACAGGAGGAATCCATGGAATGTGGAAAGGGTCTAAGTGGAACAGAGGTGGAGAGGAAAAGCTCACCTTCCTCCTAGCAATGGGTATTAAAATCATATACCCTTTTGGGAAATGGTTCCAAAGTGGGTCTGAAGCCCTATTATGGGAGCAAATAAAACCCTCAGAAAAATAATAGGATCTTCACTATACACTTAAAAAGGATGAGAGGCTCCAAACATATCCCCAGACCCAACACTCTGGCATTCAGAGCAGCCCCCACATTACAAAAATGGAACATTCCCTGTGAAAAAACAATGCAAAACCTGCCCACACATCTGTAATTCTGACAAAATACAGATTACATTGGAGAAACACAGCATCCATGGCCAATACAACTACTCTTCATCCCAACGTACTTAATACAGAGGTGAGATTCAAACGGTCGCAGCCCCCTAAAATAAGTGTTAAGTCCAGGTTAACCCACTATTACATTGGGTTGTTGGATTTTCACTTTTTTTAACAATATTGAATCTCCCCCATAGTCTTTTAAATACACATTTTCTACAAAATACAAGATGCATCTTTGGATTTCGGTTAGGACAGAATTATCGCTTAAAGAACTTCCATGAATTTCATCTACACAGCTTTTATTTTTTTGGATTTGATTTAAAAGACTATCTTTATATTCATCCTTGTATTACAGTACTTGTAATACAATACATAGTATTTGGATGCCATCTATAACACATGCATGTATTTTGGCTTTATATAAAGCATTATTTGAGGGTCAACTATCAGAGTTAAATTTCACTTTCAAAATACAATTTTAGATTTCAGATTCTATGTACAGATCTAGATTCGGGAGTAACTGTAGTAAAACATCCCCTCACCAGTGCACCAAAGGTCCTCGATCAGCTGTTAAAAACAGTAAACATACCTCATGATCAACTGTTGAAAAGTCTGGAACCAAACTGGGTTTGGCCTTTTAAACAGCTGATTGCACGTATGTTTACTTCACATGCGTGATCAGCTGTTTAGCTCATCACTGACCTTTTGTGTGTGCCCTCTCTACTCTGCCTAACCCCCCTCTGGCGGTTGCGGGGGTGGCAGGGGCGGTAGTTTCCGCCACTGTCTAGATTTCAGATTCAAAATACAAGCTTTGATTTTAACCTAAAAATACAGGTGTTCAGCTTTAATGGATATCACTTTCATAAGGCTTTTTATGGTTTGATTTATATTTTTTATTAAATTTGATTTACTGTAAATACTTGCATTTCTGTATCAGATGACTTTTACATTTAGACTATTAAAATTAAGGTCTTGTTTTAACAGAAACATTTGAACAACGAAGATAGCAGAAACTATGCATTAGGCAGAGAAACAATAAATCAGTATATAAAGCTATGCAGGACAAAAACAGGAATAATCTTCTAATGCAAGCATAACTAGGCCAAAACAGAAAAACAGAAAAACCAAAGCTCAGAATACAGGGAATCTGGCTATCAATGAGAGTGAGAAAAAAGAAGTGTCAGGGGGAAAACTCTGAGCTATATATAAAAGCAAAACATTTACAGGATCAAAAGTTATCTTATTTGATCTGTCACAGCGCTTTAATTTGCAAGCTGAATTGATGTACACTTGAAATTTTATAAACTTTTTTTTAAAAATTGTGAAATAGAGACTTTTCAAATTATTAGTAACAATTTATGCAGGCCCTCACCAAGAGAAAAGATACTTGTATTTCTTTCCACGGATCATAGGAATATCCTGTCTGTTTGACATTCCATTGTATAGTACGGTTAGATTTGTAATTCCAGTTTGTTTTGTTTAATCAATGAACATACTCTATCTCCTTTAAAAATGAGAAAGAATAAAGGCAAGGTAGTAAACTTCCCTATGGTGATATCTGTGTTTTAATGCTACAGACCACAGGTTGCCCTAACTGAATGCATATTCTACTAGTTTTCATTCTTTACTTTTAATAATATGCATAAACATAACACAGAATATTATAGTATTTATAGTAGTGATCCTCAAGAAAGTTGCTTGTGACCAGAACAGAGAGCAGCCTGTAACAAACGCACTGCAACAACCAAATGACAAGTTTTCAGTTCTGATGCTTATGCATCATCAGCTTGATGGCATAACAATGTTATCTTGCAAATAACAACCAGATTTTCTGTTAGCAATAGCATTGCATAGAACAAATATACATGAGCTGCTCACAGACCTCGGCCAAAAGACATCTCCGTAGCGCAAGAATTCAGCAAACATCAACAGGAGGCCGCCTTCCTTCAAAAGTGTTCTTTATTCAAAAGCAAATAAAAACATAGACCGTCACCACACGCTAATCGCGTCAGCCACTTGTGCTTTTGAATAAAGATTACACTTTTTGAAGAAAGTGCAGCCTCCTGTTAATATTTGCATAGAATTATCATTACAACCGTAGCAACTAGACTGTGTAAGGATCTTACCTGCCGCGCTCCCTTGCCGTTCCGGGACTGGTGACATCGCCGGCGCCGGACATCGGCGTCATGACGTCACCACGTCCGGATGCAGATCAGCGCGAAGATTCAAATGCACTCGCAGAGGGAGCCCCGACCGCCCCTAGTCTGCCATTCATCATCAGGTTGACGCTTCTAATCTTGGAGCAGGTGCTGTCCTTCCCAAAGGCAAATCGAGAGTGGTAAACTCCACCCATGTGCATTCTTCTCTAAGAAATTTCTTCCCAATGAACTAAATTATGACATTGGAAATCGTGAACTTCTAGCTATCAAACTCGCACTAGAAGAATGGCGACACTTGCTGGAAGGGGCAGTACATCCTATCACCATCCTCACCGATCCCAAAAATCTTGAATACATCCAAAACCTAAAGAATTGAATTCTCGTCAAGCCCGTTGGGCTCGTGTTCTTCTCTCGGTTCAACTTCATAATTTCCTTTCATCGGTTCCAAGAATAAAAAAGCCGACGCCCTCTCCAGTCTTTTCTTGCAGCTGATTCTACTGATAAAGATAAGGCCCCATCATTCCCTCCTCCAAGATCCTAGCCACTATTACCCCAACTTTGCCATCAGATTCTATCTGCTCAGGATTCTGCTTCTGCTGCCTTACCCCCCAATAAGACCTTTGTTCCCCTCTCCCTTCAGAAAAAATATTACACTAACTCATGAGTCCAACGGGCCGGTCACCCTGGCATCCACAAGACTTTCAATCTTCTTAATCGTTCTGTATGGTGGCCCTCCATGAGAGCAGATGTCAAAAACTTTGTCGCCGCCTGTCTGTTTGTGCACTCTTCCAAAACTCTTCCTTGTGGACTTCTCAACCTCTGCCATTCCTTCCCTACCATGGACCCACCTTTCTATGGACTTTATTGTGAACTCCCTTTTTCTAAGAAAAATACAGTCATCTGGCTTACTGTAGACCGCTTTAGCAAAATGGCTCATTTGTTTCCTCTTCCTAAGTTGCCCTCCTCTGCTGAACTTGCTCAATTGTTCATTTCCCATATTTTCCACCTGCATGGATTACCGGTTGAAATAGTGTCCGATCGAGGAACCCAATTCATCTCCAAATTCTGGCGGGCACTTTGCAAGTTACTTGGAATAAACTTCAATTTTCGGCCGCTTACCATCCTCAGTCTAACGGAGCACCAACCAATGTCTGGAACATTCCTTCGATGCTACATTTCTTATTCTCAAGACAATTGGACTGATCTTCTACCATGGGCGGATTTTGCCCATAACAATGCCGTCCACTCTTCTACCGGAAAATCTCCTTTTTTTTGTGTTTTTGGCTTAAACCCCAAAGGTTTTCCACAGGATTTTTTTTCTTCTGGACCAGTTCCTGCAACTAACACACTAGTAGCAGAAATGTCAGCCATCTGCAGCTACAAAAAACTGTCTTGAGAAATCTGCCCTGTTACAAAGACTGCAGCTGATAGACGAAGACGTAAACCTCCATTATATTCGGTGGGAGATAAGTTTGGTTATCATCAACTCACATTAATCTACGTGTTCCTTCTCCTAATCGGGCCCTAAATTTATTGGCCCATTTCCTTATTAGAATTGGTGGGTCCTACAGCAGTACGACTTCAATTGCCCACCATCATGAGAATCCCTAATGTTTTCCATGTCTCTCTAATCAAGCCGGTGGTACTGAATCAATTTTCTTCTCCTCTTCAGTCACCTGATCCTATAATATCAACAGTCAACAAGAATTTGAGGTTGGAAAGTCTTGGATTCTAGATTCGTCAGGAGTTCTCTTCAATATTTGGCCCATTGGAAAGATTTGAACCAGAAGAAAGGTCCTGGGTTAAACATTCTGATTTACATGCACCCCAGTTAATCAAAACCTTTCATGAATTTTCCTGACAAACCTGCTTCAAGTGGTCCTGAGGCCCCCTGTGGAAGGGGGGTACTGTAAGGATCTTACCTGCCGCTCTCCCTTCGCTGTTCCGGGACTGGTACATCGCCGGCGCCGGACGTCGGAGCTGTGACGTCACCACATCCAGACGCTGATCGGCGTGAAGATTCAAATAAGCACTCTCAGAGGGAGCGAGTGCCTATTCATAGACCTCGCTATCAGACTGTCAGGTTGTCAGTCTGTAGCATTCCTTACCTGCATTGTATCCAGCCTTGTATCCAGCATTTCTCCAGCATTGAATCCTGCATTGTATCCAGCATTGTGTCCAGCATTGTATCCACCATTGTTTCAACTCCATGTTTCAGTCATTGTATCCAGCATTGTATCCAGCCATTGTATCCACCATTGTATCCACATTACATCCAGCTTTTTTCAACTCCATTGTCCAGTCATTGTATCCAGCATACATCCAGCCATTGTTTTAACTCCATTGTTCCAGTCATTGTATCCAGCATTACATCCAGCCATTGTTTCAACTCCATTGTTCCAGTCATTGTATCCAGAATTGTATCCAGCATTGTATCCACTTTGTTTCAACTCCATTGTTCCAGCCATTGTACCATGCATTGTATCCAGCATTGTATCCGCCATTGTTTCAACTCCATTGTTCCAGCCATTGTATCCAGCATTGTTCCAACTCCATTGTTCCAGCCTTGTTTCCTGCTCCTGATGAATCCTGCCCTACAGTCTGAACTCCTCCTAAAGGTACAGTGAACCTCGTCCCTTCGGGACTCAATTCATTACAGACTGTAACTATAATTACCATATAATTAGGTGGATTATTTTAATAAGGCATTAGTTAGATACAATCTGCATAATGTATCACTAGACATTTATAGCAAAAACGCTAAGAATTCAAAACTTAACAGATCTTAATCCTCTAAGGCATCCAATGAGAGCAACGGCCCCCGACACACCCGCATGATGAATGGGCGTTTCGGCTGGCCGCCAGCAGTGCTCTCTGAACATAACAGCGCATGTGTACGAACCTTTACACACATCAATAATGTTCGTACCATTTACCCGAGGAACGATTGTTTGGGTGATATTCCTATGAAAATTTTGCTGCACCGACCAAGTAAACGACCAACGATTAACAATTTTTGTTGGGGTTTTTTCATGATCAGCTTGTCGATTTTGTTCTGTCGCGTTTATCGTGTGTTTGTACATTGTAGTAAGATAATCGTTAGATTGTGTTTTCATTCGGGTGAAATGCACATGAGCTACAATACTTGAACACGCGATATTACATCTGTCCGTACGTTCACAGGTAACGTGTTATCAACGTACATACACACACTACGATTAGTAAAACAAAGTTACAGATACGACTTTCAGACAGCAATTAGCATCCAAGCTAACTACACTGTTTTTGGAGTTTGTTCAATCCTACTTTCAACAAACGTCCTTCAACAAACGGCATCCAAGTCCACAGTATTCCTTTTTTTAAAGGTAATTTCTTTGTGTTCTTGTTATATCAAATGTTATTTATATATTTATTTTTCTTATTTTTTTTACACTTTAGCTGTGGACGTGGACAATATCTTTATTCTATCTTTCTTTAGCTTATATAATATATTATTGTAAATGTTTTAAAATCAGTTGATTTTAATCTACCCCTTGCTATTCCCTGAAGTTGAAGAAAAAATATTTTTGTATGTATTTTACTTAAGTTTCAAATTGTAATGTTTCTTCAAAGAGAAAACTTTTCAGGACTGAAAGCAGAACGCCCTTTCACTCACAGCCAGGCTCCTACTCTTCACTTTCTGGGACTTTGGACAAACATTGCAGGAGAACCATTTGGAGCAGAAGTAAGGTAACACTTTTAACACTACACAGTGGGGACAGTAGGGGGGATAATTTTCCTTTTCGGGGTAGTAATTCTCAATATTTTTTAATTTTAAAAACTTATCCTGCTCACTTTTAACCCTTTCGCTGCCAGCAGAATTCACCACTTTGCGTGCGTTAAATGCCAGAAGAATTTTCAGGATTTTAGACCTTTGGTTCAGTCAAAGTTTACAGTAAATCAGGAATATTATACATTGTTTTTTTCACACAAAGTGTACTTTAACGGGTAACAGAAATTTTAACTTTTCTGGAAATCTTACTGGAATTATGGGTAAAATTAGTCAAAAAATTTTAAATTTGAAAATTTTTATTGATTTTTCACATTTTTACTTAGAGTTATCTTAAAGTTACACTCAAAAATCTTACTGTTTCTAAAGCTCTGATGCTCCCGAGTACACAATACCAGATATATGTAGGTACCCCCACTTTTCCTGTACAGGAGACCCCCCCAAACTAAAACTGCAACTTCAAGAATATTACACCAAATTAAAATGTATAACCACTACTGACGGTTATCATAGAATATCTCCAAATTACTAAAATATCCCCACAAGGATTTTATGAGTGAGGTAAGTTTCAATCAAAATGCAGATACAGGGTGCAGCGCTTCATCCAATTGTAGTTTTTTCCACATTTTCCTTTTTTTCCTCAACTGTAAATCAGAGACAAAATCAAATGCGAATTTCAGCTAAAAACCGCAGAGGAAAGTTCAAATATGAAAGCCTAACCCCTCCCGAATAAAACGGTATGCCACATTCATAATAAAACAGTATGCTACATTCATGGGTGTACCCAGAGACATGGCTACCAACTAACCCAGAGTGGGACCAATGCCAAATGTCAGTAGCAGCAAAAGAAAAAAATTAGCCAGCTTTGCATTTGGAACAGTCTGCAGTTTTTCCCACAATACACCCCCCCCGAACTCAAAATTACCCCCCCACAAACTTTCATCTTCGGAAATCTACACACCTTCATCTATGTAGCTGTATTTTTGTTCATTCATACCACCAATGGTGTGGGCGCAGTATTTCGTAGAAGTTTACACTTTTTGCAGATTTTCTAAAAAAATGAATATCAAACAACATTCAAAAGGTAGAAATCATGTAAAAACCTCACGGAATGTAACAAAAAGTTCCCAAATATCAATCCCCCAAATGTCCTGAATCAAACAGTATCCCATATGCAAGGTTACACACACGGACATGGAATCGACTAGCCATGAAGTGAGAAAATGCACGATGGCTCAAAAACAGCAAAAATATTTAGCCAACTCTGAATTTGTAGTCTGCAGTTTTTCCCACAAAACACCCCCGTAAATCAGAAATATCCCACAATACTAATATTCAAAATCTACACACCTTCAGCTATGAAACGCGTGTAGTTCGTTCATTTATACCATTAATGGTGTGGGTTCTTCCTAGAGTGTGCACTTTTCTGAAAAAATTAACAAAAAACAACTTCAAAGGTAGAAATCGTACCAAAACCTCATGGATGTAAAAAAAAGTTTCCAATATCAATCTCCCAAATGTCCCGAATCAAACGGTATGCCATAATGTGTGGGTTACACACGCAGAACGTGGAAGTGAAAAGCCACAAGGTGGAGACACAATGCCGATGGCTCAGGAAAAAGCGAAAATATATTTAGCCAACTCCGACATGTGAACAGTCTCAGTTTTTTTCCCACCAAAAACCCCTTAAGTCAGAAAATACCCCACACAAATATTATTCTTTAAATCTAACACACCTTCCAGCTATGGCAACGTATTTTTGTTTATTATAACCTCAATGGTTTGTGGGTGCAAATTACTGTTAGAAGTTCGCATTTTTCGCATTTTTTGATTTTCTGAAACAAAAATTAACAAAAAAATAACTTCGAAGGTAGAAAGATCATTGCCAAACTTCCATGAAATGTAACAAAAAGTCAAAAATCAATCCCCCAAATGTCTGGAATCAAACGGTTATATGCCATATGCAAGGTTACATACACGGGACGTGGAGATCGACTAGCCATAGTTGAGACAATGCACTATGCCTCAAAAAACAGCAAAAATATTCAGCCAACTCTGCATTTGCAGTTTCAATGGTCACGTGGGCGCCAAGTCAGTTCATCGTTTAGAAGGTTCCACACTTTTTCTGAAAAAAATGAACAAAAGACAACTTTCAAAAGGTAAAAAAATAATGCCAAAACATAATGGGATGTAAAAAAGTACTAATTATCAATCTTCCAAATGTCTTGAATCAAATGTATGCCATTGCCTGGTTTTAAGCGAAAAAGCCACGAAGTGAAAGGTGGGAAGACAATGCTTGATTGCTCAAAAACAGCAAAAAATATAAGGCAACTCTGGAATTTGACAGTCTGCAGTTGTTAACTACGGAACGCTGTCATTTGTTTCATTATACCATCAATGGTGTGGCGCAGGTTTAGAGTTAGTTTTTATAGAATTTGCACTTTTCACAGATTTTCTGAAAAAAATTAACAAAAATCCACTTTCGAAGGTAGAAATCATGCCAAAATCCCATGAAATATAACAAAAAATTACCAAATATCAATCTCCTAAATGTCCCAAATCAAACGGTATGCCATATTCATGGTTACACATACATACGTGGAATCGACTAGCCACAAAGTGAGGAAACAGCCCTGAAACTTGGAAATACCCCCGACAAAATATATATTTTTGGAATATCCACACCATCACCTATGTAACATTGTCATGCTTTCATACATACATGAAGAATTCCAGACACAGTACTCCATAGAACTTGGTGCTTTTAGGAGATTTTGTAAAAAATAAAATAAGGTGATTCAAAGGTTGAAATCCTACCTAAACCCACTTGACAAGCAAATGATGAATGAAATCCTACCTAAACCCACTTGACAAGCAAAGCAACCAATAAATGTCAATCTCCCACCCGTCCTTTGAATTCAAACGGTATTGCCATATCGTGGGTGCACACAGGAGTTGTGGCCACCAACTAGCTCAAATGGGACACATGCCAAAAGTGCAATTACAAGAAAAAATTCAAGTGTTCTTAATGTGAACCCAGCCTATTCGTTAACTTGGAAATACCCCCACACAAGTATAGTTTTTGCGAATCTACACACCTTCAGTACGTAACAGTGCATGCATTTCGTATATACATGAAGAAATTCCAGAAGTAATATTTATAGTACTCCATGCTTTAGGGGATTTTGTGAACAAAAAAGAGGACCAAGTGCTAATGAAATCCTACCAAACTCACTTGGCAATAAAAACAACCACTAAATGGCAATCTCCTACATGTCATGGAATAAATGGAGGCCATATGGGTGGGTTGCAAACAGAGACGGGAGCCCCCACTAGCTCAAATGGGACCCATGCCACAATTGCAATAAAGAGAAAAACACAAACAGCTACAAACCCACCCCACACCACTGACCCCTTTTAGTACAGAGAGTCACACAAGTTTTTGCACCACTGTACTGATCCTAAAAAAATTCAATCCGGTCTTCTTTTTGGTACCTCGGGGCAAATTTCACTACTAAAAATAGGGTTGAGTTTCCCTTGAAATCAGGACCAATAGTGATCTGCGCTTTACTGATATCCTCGGGTAAGAGCAAAGACTAAGAAAAAATCCTATTTGTGAATGGAACTCTGAGTTCGCCAGTCACAAAAGCATAGTAAAGCTGTAAACAATGACAGCTTTACTATAGCTTGGTACGTGCACTGCGATCTGAATGGAGAGATGCAGTGCTCACTGGGGGTCCCGGTTCAGGTGCGGGACCACCGCCAAAGGCACTTCTCGTTGCCGCAAGGGCCTTACAAGGGGCCGGGGAGGGGGGGTACCAGTTCAAGCTGCCCAAAGGCCTCTTGGGCCACAAGGGGGCCCTAAATAGGGCCGGGGAAAAAGGGGGTCCCGGGTACCCCACTAGACACCAGGGGCAGCATCCGGCCCTTAGGGAAAGACCTGTGAGGAGGAAGTTCGTGATGGTCACGGGGTCTCCATTATTGCAGGAACTCTCTTCCGCCCTGGGCTAGGGGGACACACTGAAAATGCCCCTGATTTGCCCAGCACTTCTGATTATTATTTTTTAACGGGGAAGCCACAGAACTTATATATTGTTCTGTGGCAGTTGGTACTTTTATCACAGAAAGTGTATATACCAATCGTTTGCATTAAGGGTTAAAGCTATTAATGACTTGCAATTACCACATCTGACTGGAAAGGACAGTTTCACAGTTTCACCTTCTCTTGTAAAGAAACCTTTCCTAACAGGTAGCGACAAACCTCCCTCAGCCCTTCAGCCCGGCTGGTGGGGAGGGAAGGTCGCATGGAGGGGTGGGGCACCCTCCAGCGGGGGCCATGAGAAGGGCCTTTGGGGCTTAAGGGGTACAGCCAGCTCGAGCCAGGACCCCCTCCCCGGCCCTATTCAGGGCCTTGCGGTCTAAACAGAGTCCTTTGGGCGATTAGGGGTCCCACAGCAATCGAACCGGGATCCCTCCCGGCCCTATCAGGGCCTGCGAGACTAAACGTGCTCCTGCGGCTTCTAACAGGAGCCCTTGTGGCTTAGGGGTCCGCAACTCGGAACCGCGGGACCCCCCGTCCCGGCCCGATTAGGGCCCTTGTGGCCCTAGGAGGGCTTGGGCACTTGAACTGGGACCCCCCTTCCCGGCCCTTGTAAGGGCCTTGCGGCATGAGGAAGGCCTTTGGGGGGGGTCCGCAAACTGAACCGGACCCCCAGTGGAGCAGCTCTTAAAAGAGCCCATTGGGTGACGTCTTCGTTCTTCCAGCATGGCAGACACCAGCCACTGAGGCCACTGACCCCGAGAGAGTGTATCCTGTGGATTTGTGGAAAATCTGATTGGTAATGTTTAAAGCATGTAAACCAAAGGCAGTGGTTGCTGGGTGCGAATGGCCTCGTGTTCAACCATGTTAGCGCGAGGGGGTTGGGGGTTAGGAGGGATGGCTGGGGAAGTGGGTGGCGGCAGGTGGTCGCCGCCGTCGCGGGGGGTCGAGGGCAGGGGGCAGCTTATGCCCCCGCATATCGCAGTTATGCCAGGAAGGGACTTAAACAATACCGCCGTACATCACAGCCGCACTACAAATGGACGGCTATGAGCTGGCCGTTATAAATAGGCGATATCGCATTTTCGCGGCCGTGAGTTGCGGCTAGTAATTTTGGGTCGCTATTCCGGCCTTATAAAATATCGCCCCGTAGTCATAGGTCTAAGACTAAAAAGTTGGTTAAAACATGGTCAAGCATAAAACCCTGTTTTTAAAATATCAGGTCAATGGGACTCCATCAACACACATTGTGAGGTACTTGGAGCAATAACCAAGTACTGGAAACCGTCTGTCGTAAAATAAAAACCATATTTCAGACAAGAACAATACCCATAGATGTATTAACCACCTCAGACTGAGACATAATTTTATTTTCAACGGTGTTGTGATTTTCGACAAATGTTTAATGCTAAGAAAATATGCCTTAAATGTTGGCAAAAAATTCTCGCAAAAAAAAGAAATTTCACTTATTTAAAAAACAGATATAAACAGATAACGCAGATTTTTACCTTTATAAATAGCCGAAAATTACAGGACAGACAGTTTTTTTTTTATAAACTATAACCAAGATCTATATATGCATAGTATATATACTTGTATGAGTTGTAGCTAAAAAAAAAATCAGTTAGGCTGTTAAAACAAGTGAGCAACTGAAGGTGAGAAATGAATGGTTGATATGCTGTTTATGGGATTCTAGGTTTTTAAAATGTCATTTTGACATGAGGTATGCAGTTACAAAAGTCCTCACTCAGACTGTCTAGTCTGATGCGCTGTTCGAAAAATCATTGAAAAAACTACATTAAAACATAGGAGACTGGCTAAAGTACAGAAGGGAAATATTCTAGATAATAACTAATAATAATTCTGATATCGGAAAAAAAAGAGAGGGAAAGTATGTAGTTAAAAGCATATATGTTAAACTAGGAAGAATGGAGCCCAAAAAAAATAAGTATAAAGTGTACTTGAGTGGTCTACAATCAAGTGTGCTTTATTTTAAAGAGCCATAGGTATGATGTCTCTAGCATCTTGGGTCTTAAAGGAGAACTAAACGTAAAATTTTTAAAAACTAATGTTGAAGTTTTTCTGCCCAGAACACTATACATGTTTAGGTTCTTATCTAGTAAGTGACATTTGTTGTACATGTGACAATAGATTCTGAATAAGAAGGTTTCCCGTTGTTGCTAGTACAACCCGCCAGCCCATGAAGTCATCAAAAGAAACTCCCCCCTGGACCATTATTCATTGTTTATTGCACAGAGGTTTTCTATACACCAGTTATGGAAGTCCCTGAAAAGACTTGCAAGTGATTGGTTACCATAATTATTCAACCAGTCCAGTGTGAGTTTTGGAAAATAAACATGCCCATGCGGAACAATCGGCTTTTATAAAAGTCTTATCAGGGACTTCTATATTCACATTTTTTTCGGATTTTGCTTAGCAAAAAAAATGCTCCCAAATGTATCTGGGACTGTGCTTGTTTAGTGGTGGCGCACTGCGGGAAATGGCACAGGTTAAAAAATACACCAATTTCAGCTAGAGTCACAAGTTCAATATCCCAGGCTCTCTTTTTTTGTTTCTTCTAGTCCAAGCAAAAGATGAGCTCCACATGTACCTAAGCTTTCAGCTTACCCGTGGTGGCTCCTGTAAGCTGCCGTTTCTCCCTATAAAAACACACATTCAGGAGGGTGATGCCAAGTTCAACATCAAGTGTTCTTCAATTTTGGTTCCATTATAGTCATAGTAAAAGATTGAACATGTACCATGTTCTATATATTATATCCTAGTAGACCGGTAAGAGCTCTGCTATTTAGATGACAAAGATTAATGTACAAGTGGAGGTTGCCTATTACCCAGACTTTTACTTTTTTTATTTTGGTGAAATGTTGGTATTCCGTTTCATTACATCCATGCTATCTAGTGAAATAACGCAAAGATTTACTTTGATTTTGTATGAAAAAGTAAAGAATTATATCATTGTTAGGAAAGGAGCACAGACACTTGAGTGGGGGTTTAACCCAGTTAGGTGATTATGGGAGCGGAACTCCTCGTCACTCACAGGTTTATTTCATATTAAATCACCCATGGCCTGACAGCAAAGGGAGAGGTGAGACACAGCTTGGATTGTACGTTTGTGAAATGTGGTCTATTAGGACATGTTGTCTGGAGGAGACCTGATAAGTTCTCTGAAGTTACACAAGACAAGCAGGATAAACAAGAACAATGTGTGGCTCGACATGAAGATACCTGTTAAGAGCCACCCACCCACCCCATATATGTAGTCCTATTTAAAGACCTGCACCCATTATGTCTATTCCTCTACCTTGTTTGTGTTTCAGGGCTTGTGTTAGTTATTAAAAAATGAATAAAATTTTGGGGAGGAACTGTTCGATGCAGCAAGACGTGCCGATAAAGCATGTTGGAACAAAAGGGCATGCTCAGTGCTGTGGCAGTGGGGGCAGAGCAATGATGCTGGTCATGTCTACGCTGTCATAAAACAATAATGAGTAGGCACACTCACAACACCTGGGCTAGTTTTTTTTCTGGTGCGTGCTCCGTTCAAACCCATTCCAAAGGGCCCAATCTTGCACGAGAACACAAAACGAGGGATCAGAAAGCTACTCGGATGAGCAGGGGTAATAAAAGGGGTAGAATCCCTATAGTTTATTCAGAAGCAATATGAGTTCAGGGGGACGTTATTCACCCTTCCTCTGGTTGTCCCCTATAGTGAGGGAACTGCCGATCAGCAATCACGCAGGCTGCCCACTGTGAAAGACAGCATGGGAGCGAAGGCCTGAAGTATGATTACTGAAGGATTTAATTTTTTTAGATCTAACTTGGGTTTGGGGGAGGGCAAAAGGAGAGCTATTATATTACAAAAAGGCATTATGTGCTACAGTAAGCAGGGCAGCAATAACTAAGTGAAGAGCAGCGAATACAGGGATCCGGAGGGGGGGGGAGAAACGCGCATGCTTTTGAAGAGAAGACTGCTCTGCTAATCAGTTTCCGGGGCCAGCACTGTGACAAACTTTTAGTGGTGGGGATGGACATACCTTTTAACCTAAAGAAAAATACTTCACGTGAAAGTCCACCCCAAATGAAAAACTTGTATATAGGTAAATACACCACCAAAAAACTATAACATTGAAACTGCAGACGTATGGTAAACTATTGTGTAACAAAAATGTGATTTACCCCTTCTCACTCCTCTCTAAGCTCTCAAGCTTCTTATAAGTTTGTATTACTCAGAGATGGGCAGATAGGAAAATAGATTCAGTCTATAATGCATTCATTGTTGTAAGTGTCTTCTGTTATCTTCTGTTTGACCAGTTGCTAACAGAAGTAACCAGGACAGCAAAAAGAAGGTACAGAACATCAGCAGCATTGATAGGTGGACCATATCTTCAAGATTTCTACTTTCTAGCAGTTTTGGGGGGGTGATTACCAAATACTTTTTTTTAATTTTTTAAATGGGTAAACTTCCCTTAATATTCACGTTATTGTAAATCCTGCTCTCCACCCTTTAATCTTACGTCCACTTCCACCATCCTCGTTATTAAGGCAAAATCCACATCAACCAGCACAACGCCATTCACCCTTGCACTTGTCCTGAAGATTAGCACTAAGGGACGAGTACTGTCTGCATCTCTACTCGGAACAGAAGCCCTGCACTTAACCTCTCCCGTTTAGCAACTTTTATAGTTTTATCACAAATACACACAAACAAAAAAAACTCAAATTAATCTTAAAAGTAACTCTTCTGGGTGTCATTACAACCCACCCTGGGTGCGATGTTGTGATGCAGGTGCAAATCACACAAGTCATGGCGCCAGAGAAAATAAGCAAAGAAAGTTATAGAAGAAGGCGTCGGATAAAGGGAGAGATAACTAACAAAGTGGTCTTAAACACAAGTAGCAGAGTGAGAAAGCTTAGGTCAAAAACAGGCAGTGTTAGGGTTTGTAGGGTTGGACAGGCCACAAAGTCAAGCAAGGCAGGCAAATTATTAAAAAAACATTATTGCCAATCAATGGCGGTTACGTTTTTGATGATCCAGATACCGTGATATATCCATGATCGCATCTTGTATGATGAACCACCCTCAATCCTGCCAATCGAATCGATTTTGTTATCGGATGGGGGGGGGGAACACATTGGCCAAATATCGAATTATCTAAGCCACCTTAGACAGGCACAAAGGCACAGTACAAGATTAAAAATTTTAAGGCTTCCATACAGACATAATGCATTTTGATCATAATTTATGATGGCTATACCAGGAATCGATAAACTAGGCCCTCAGAGGTGTTAAAACAAAACTCAACTAAAAACATCCTTGGTTTTTACTCTGTAGTGAGGAATGTGGGACTTGCATCCTGGCCTATTACCATAGCATTGAAGTAGTACTGAGGGGGCACCGCTGCTTAAGCAGCGTTGCCTTTGACTGAGGGGGGGAGTTGCAATTCTCCCTCTCACCCCACTTTGATGTCGTGTCTTACACTCGGGTTTGTGGTCGCGCCTGGCCCGCTCTCCCGTGGGCTGGCATGGGCTGATTGCATCGTTCCACAGGATGCATTGCGGGTGGGCGGGCCGACGCGACGTGATGAACGCGGAGCATGTGATGTCCGGCGCGGTGTGCTCATCTATAAAAAGACGGGCCAGCACGAGGAGAACGGGCCATTTAGTTTTAGCAAGGCTAGGAGTTTCCCCACCCACAGGTTCCCTTTTTGATGCCATTTGAAATTTTGATGATGCGTTTTAAATCATGTTTTGTTATTTAAAAGATATATTGTATATGTTGGTAAGTGATTTTGTACTTCAAATTATATTTCAAAAAAAAACAAAAAGAAAGAGTTAATTATAATTTGATATGGTTAAAGAGCTTTGTCGTTGTCATATAAAAGTTTGGGGCGTCCAGTGGCGGTCAGATCCGTGCAAAATAAGGTTGGTATGTTCTTAATGCCCTCCTCTCGGAGGCCGGATAACTGACAGGGTCTGGGGAAAAGATTTATATATGGTTGTGGGGTTGCTTATGGACCAGGGTATGGTAATTTGCAGGATAAGACTAGTACATCTGTATCAATAAATGCTGGGGGACGTTATGTACACCCAACGTTGTGTCTCTCTCAATTTTAAGCGAGAAAGAACTGGATATAGAATATATATATTGTGACATATTACATAGATAACATATTTGCGCAGGGGTGTGTACAGATCTGATTTGGGCAAGGGTGGTGGATCCCTTGTAATTCAGTTATACCTGCAAGTATGCGGAAAAAGATTCGGACTTACTTTCACGGAAAGTCTGCAGTGTCAAAATTTGTGATTACTGTGAGTTTCTTTAAATACTGAATATACTGAAGAAAACAGAAATTAACCAGTAACTGCTAGGGATTTAAAAGGCCACGGTGGTGAACTGGGTCATCAGAGTGGACCAAAATGTACTGGCTGAATGAACATAGACTGTGTTAACCCACCAAAACTAATGCACGGATGCCAAAGTGACTGTATTAGTGAAATAAAGATAACATACAGGACTTTTGAGGATGATAGTTAAAACTAATGTCAGAAAAAAAGTGGTCTCTAATATCACTTTAGTAAATAAAATGGAACTTTTGAGTTTTCACAAGAACTATAGCCCTGTTGGCTTTGCCCAAAATTTAGCCATCACACTGAAAGTTACATAAAATCTCCTTTTTCACTTCACCGTTCCAATTGGGAGGTAAAAAACAGAATATTAATTTAACGGCAAGAATCAAACAGACTAACATTTTATTAGAGAAAAATGACGTGTAAGATACATTTTCATATAATTTATTAATAAAGGATTGCTGATGGAGCCTAATTGGATGTTAAGGGCTTTTAAAGGACTAGTTTGTACCAAAAGTGAACTATTCCTTCAGCATTGATTGAAGATGGGAGGGTAAGAGCTATGCTTACCCCCGTTCGTCAACCAATGCAAGGTGAGCCAGAGAACCAAAATATTTTAATTTTTTTCTTCCTTCTTGAAGTTTAATGTGCTGCCAAAAAACTGACCAATCAAGGGGTAACAATGGTGCTCCAAAGCATGTTATTTATTTAGGGGAATATACTGTATTATAAACACACCATATCAGTCATTACAGTTACCAGTCGGTTATTTTGACAACTTGCGAGGTTGGTAAATTATGTATATTGATTCGTAAAATATGATTTGTATTGTTATAAATATGGTTGTCAATTACCAAACGATTGTTAAAAAAAAAAACTCGGCATGAAGAACCCCATTACGACCATTCTTACCGTAACTTGTACATCAATCAGTGTATAGAGTATTGATCGGTTTAGCTATGACTGTTTTAACACTAATCGTGTTACAATTAAATCCTATTTTTTTTAGTTATTTATCTTTTATTGATTCAAATTTTAATAAAAAATAAATAAATATTGTGAAAAAAGTCGAACCGTGTAAGATGTTAGTTTACCATAAAATGTTATTCATTACAATTCTTGTATATTAATGTTGATAGCTAGAAGCTAATTTATTTTCTAACCTATTAATGAACATATTTAGGGTGGTATAATAATAAATCAGCTGAATAATAAACATTTACACAATATTTGAAATTGAAATGTATAATGTTATTAACACACAGTGGAATAGGCTGGACCTTGTAAGGTTTTTTTAAACGTTTCTGTGAGGCTTGTAGTATACTACAGCTATTTTTCCCTTGGCTCTCTTCGTGAGGAAGATATCTTTTGTGAGGCTTGTAGTATGATTACCCAGCATCTATTCTCTTGGCATATCTTCTACAAGCTTCAAAGAAACGTTTTTAACCTTGCAAGGTCATAACTCAGTTACAGCAGCAGCGTCAGTTAGGCTAACACATCACAAAAACATTTAACTTGCGAGGTTGTAGAGGTGGAGATTCCAAGTTCAATCGTTTTGCAGCGAATAGCCTACTAGGAGTATAATAAAATGATGATAATTATACTCATACTCCCCCATTTTTTCTTCCATACCTGCAAAGTTACCCAGGGTGAGGAACCTAAAATCAGGCTGTAACTTCTGGGGCACAGGGCCACATTGGCAGGGATTGAAGAGGGTCAACGATCAACGCTGGTCACGCGTAGTGCATATAAATTACTCACCATTAGCTGTTTATAAGGCTTCTGCAGTTTGGTACCATGACTTTAAACAGCGCTCACAGTACTGATACGTGTGAGCAGCTGTTTAAAAAAAGAGCTGATAATGTGCGCTGGGGGGGTTGTTCGGGGACTGACACCAATTAAGTTTCCCTCTGTCTCTTGCCACAAATCCGCAATGTAACAATGGGGACATACATGCTTGTTTACCAATTGGACTACATCATAAACTCTCAGATCCGGGATAAACAGACCAATAAGTGTAACAGGTCTCTAGGTGAAAGAACCAAAAAAACATGTTGAAATCATTAAATGATGTTATTCAGTTGTGAATACATTACATCTCTGTACCTCTTCAATGCAACCTTGTGGCAAAGTTTCTCTATGGTTAACAAGTGTCGTATTTATACTACAGAAATTAGCACCATTCAAAGATTTTGGTTTGCTTCTGTTTTTTTGTTAGGTTACATTTTGTAGGCATACAGTTACAGCTTGGTCCACTAATATTTATAAGTATGCACTCAATTTCAAGGTTAATATTTTAACATAGCTCTGAAAGAAGCATATTTTAAGACCAATAGAAAAGAAAGTCAAGGCTGCGTTTTTAAATAGAAAGACAATAACCTGTTCTGTCCCTCTGCAGGTTTCCCATGACATTTATCATGTTGATTCATGAAAAGACTGAATCAGACCTGTCTTGGAATGTATTCCGGTGTAAGAATTTATTTATAGAAGGCCAGCAGCTCTGTGATTGAGCAGAACATTGTTTCCTTGTAAAAGCCCAAAGGTTGTATGTGTTCTGGGATTAATAATTATCACGTTCATGTATCACATGGGGAGGGTGTGTGTATTAGATGAAATGAACTTGATTTAAACATAAAATACTAAAATGCGTTTGCACTTATTATTTTTTATGGCCGCCTCATGCCACATTTGGTATGGAACGATAAATAGTACATTGTGACAGGGCTGGGTCACACGTGTAGATATTTTCAACGCGACCGACTGATCGTGTGGTCTTGTCGATTGGGCCGAAAATATCTGTGTGGGGCAACCGGCTTGGTTGCCAATGTTGGATAGGATGATCAGGCCCATTGGTATTAAATCCTTGGTTCCCTATGGTATGCACGATGTCATGAGAATTTTCGGCCGCACCGCAGAACTATTTGATGGTGACGACAGTCATTTTGTACCACCAATCACTCGCAAGTCGCAAATGCCTGGTAAGGACAAATCATTTCCCCATGTCTGACTCCTAAGAGCCTCAAACGTGTTTTATTTAGGGCTAGGTCCCACTATCATGCACAGCAGCACATGCCAGATACTCTGTGAATTCTGGAGCATTCTGGACATTTCAAATGTTATTGGCACGCACTGCGATCCAAATGTAAAGTTATATGCATGATGCGAAACCAATAACGGACCGGACCGCCAGCGCACATAGGGGAAACTACCTGGTAGCATTGATGGCAAGAGAACCAGAAGCAAATGAACGAAGGGAAACGCACCCGACCACACAGTGGTGGGACCGATATAGCCTTCAGCGGTCATTGAGTTAGTTAGAAAGGGTTGGCGGAGTTCAATGACAATATTGAGTAGTAAGGACTTGTAAGATATTCTTTTTTTAATTATAATAGTGTTTGGAGGCTTTCTACAATTTACACCACGTAAGAATTCTTTAGTAAATTTTACGATGATGAAAATCCCAGTAACCTGGTGAATTTAAAACATGAATATGATTGAAGCAAAATTCTATTAAAGAACCAACCATGTCTACATTATTTTTGACACATTTAAATTATGGTTTAATCTCACCGCAAAATGGCAAAATACCTGGGAACTGTTCACGCAAGGTCTCTGGGGAAGCTATTTTGAACCCAAAAGTTATTATAGCGTTAATTTTGGAGACAAATTGCTCAAGATATTAATTTTCACATTAACGTTAAAGAATTGATCTATTACAATTTGAGATTTCTTTATTTTAGAAGTTGCAATAATTAAATACTGTTTCCTTACCCTCAGATCATGCAGCTGATAATAGTAACAGATATTATTGGCTGGTCTAACCATTGACCTTATTGTACTTCCACTATTGTTATAGTAAAGGAAAACTGTCCTCACCAAATCTACTTCCCTCGTCCGTAAGTACATAGGGGTGAGGACCAACAACACAAGGTCCTCACACCCTGGGTTCACTTCTAACTTCTTGGCATTACTCACCTAAAGTTTCCTTGTTGCATCTGTACTGGAGCCTATCGGCAACTTCGGCCAGTTGAATATGAGGAGACACGCTCTGAAGAAGTGGTCTTCTCATTGGCTGGATCAGAACCCAGAATGGGAGCATTAAAGCAAGAGTTAGAAAGAAAAACCCAGGGGTAAGGCCCGGTTGCAGTTGAGGTGATCACCCTGGGAGCAGTAGAGATATAACAGATGGCAGGGAGCGGGGGCCTAGTGCGTATAATTGTCCTTTAATTTTTCATAAGTATGAAACAAAGTGTTCCGTAAGAATGTTGAAGCTTCATGACATGTACAATAAGCATTTAAGTTTTGTAGAAATTCCCATGTTATACGTTGGTATGGCAACTTTGCCTCAAGAACATTTTATCATCCTCGCCTCTTGAAAGTAGACAGAATATGAAATAATTCTGCTGCTCACCAAGCCGGTTTCTCTAACACTAGTATTACTCTCCTCCTTTAAACCTGTTCCTTGTTATCCAGGGAACAATGTTTAAACTAGTTCGGTTGTCACAGTTGTATTAAATGGGATGCTATTAGGTTGTACATGTAGTTATCATACAGTAATGATGTGTTACATAACTATTTGATGTATATTTTAATACAATCAGGAGATCAATAAATTTTGCCCCAACCAATTCAGATCTATTAATTTGAAAGATAAATTGATGGTTGGGGCACAAAATTAGCACCATTTTAAACGATTAAGAACTTTTATTGAATATAGCCAGAGTATTTCTACTATGTCTTTTAGTGTTTTAGGTTTTTATTTGCAGCATGATGGAGAAGGTGGTTTCCGCATCCAACTTTGACAGAATGTGTGCTTCCCTCCCTACCTCCCCAACCTCCCAGTTATAATTTTCCCAAGTCCTATCCTATGGTCCACGCTACTGATGGAGGTACGTGGTTGTGTGAACCCTGGGTAATTTTATGTATACCTAATGTACAGCCTAAAGTTGGTTGGGTTTGATTGGATTCCCGAAAGTACAATGTGAACTAAGAGTGAATCTGCTGGGAATATAAAGCATCATGGTGTCGTTGGCTGCAGAAATACATTGCAGGGGAGACAGGATTTTTGTGTAGCAAGTTCACTCCTTCGCAAAAATGTTCATAGATTAGATCATAGCCCATAGTTAAAAGATGTTTACAATCTCTTTGATTACACTAAGGAGATAGTAAATCAAAGAGACACACTGCAAACCTTTTGAAAAATTAAAGAGAAGAGTTATTCTATATTTCACAGTTCTCCTGCATTTCGTTTATGTTAATAGATAAATATAATATAAAAAAAAGACTAATATAAAGTGTAAATCTAACCCGTGTGAGGTTCGCTAAAATGCGTATCAGAGTGTGATGAACAGCCAACAAATGTTGGATATCATAAACCAACTTTTAGGGCTAGGCAAGGAGAGCCAACTCCTCTAGTCAAGGCATGAGGCTGATAGTGGCATTCTTATGCATAGCAAGGGCGTTTAACCCATTCGGAACTCTTATAACACCAGCAGATTAGTCTTAAAAAGCCATTATTCTGCTAATCATATGGCTATTGAAACGTTTTTGCCGCATACAGTGTTTTAAAGGGCAAGGTCAAGCCCTAAAATGAAAACTACCCCCCAAAATTCCTAACTGTAATAGTTTGAAATCGGAAATTAAATATAAGTTCAATCTGAAATCCTTGCACAATGTCCTGTTTCCTGTTTCTGCTTCCTGGGTTCTTCCAGTTAGAACTGTCATTATGGATTGACAGTTGACATCACGCCAATGACTGATGGTATCACAGCAATGACTGAATGTTTAATCCCCTCAGGCTAGTAAATGATCCAGACAGGTTTCTCAATGGCCAGTTCACACGAGGCATCCGAGCATAGAGGCATACCAGTAATGAATTCATTAGGACAAAGTATGAATATCAACATATTTTAAAGAGGCCCATTTTTTAAAAGATGTTCTTATGACGGTGGAGTGGCCTGTTAATGCGTACTAACGCAAACCGCCGGTAAGTTTATGTTTAAAAGTCAGGTTAAACCCTGGACACGTGACTAAGACGGAAAAAAAGCCATGGTACAGCTCCTCTGGGACCTAGCCCTTTGAATTTCATAAGCGCCCTATGAGTGACAGAACCCTTTGTTATAACATAAAATCATTAATATAATAGTAATATATATTAGATATGATGATAAATATAACTTATAATATAAAACAAATACCCAATGGTTACAATCCTGTTCTTAAACTCAAGTAGAAAACATTTGTAAACATTTAATGATTTATTGTGGGATTTTTTTGCCTTCCAAATTATCCCAAAAATATTTTCATATGGATTCTGTGTGAACATCAGTTGCAATATTATTGAAAAGGTTTAAATGGGTTTCAGCTAGTAAAAGGTCACAAAAAAAGAATGTCTGACCCACCTAAGAAACGTTTCTGTGTAATGCAGTTTACCTTTAAAGTGGTTTGGGAAGAATAACAAAATACTGTAAAGTGCTCCCTGAATCATTTGCATTATTAAAAAAAACAATACAGAAACGCAGATTTACCTTTATAAATATGCCGAAAATTACAGGAAGACTATAAAACTATAACCAAGATATATAAGCATATAATTAATACTGAGAGTTGTAGCTAAAAAAAAAATCAGTTAGGCTGTTAAAACAATGCCGAAGGTGAGAAATGAATGTGTTGATATGCTGTTTATGGGATCTAGGTTTTTAATGTCAATTTTGACACTGATGTATGCAGTTAGCAAATTCCCACTCAGACTGTCTAGTCTTGATGTCGCTGTCGAAAAAATATTAAAAATACATATCTAACATAGGAGACTGGCTAAAGTTACAGAAGGGAAAATATCTAGATAATAAATAATAATAATTCTGATATCGGAAAATGAAGGGAAGTATGTAGTTAAAAGCATAGTTAAACTAGGAAGAATGACCAAAAAAATAGTATAAGTGTAACTGTGGTCTCATACAAGTGTGCTATATTTAAAGAGCCTAGGATGATGTCTCTAGCATCTCTGGGTCTAAAGGAGAACTAAACGTAAATTTTAAAACCAATGTGAAAGTTTTTCTGCCCAGAAACCTATACATTTTAGGATTCTTATCTAGTAAGTTGCATTTAGTACATGTGACAAATAGATTCTGTAAATAAGAAGGTTTCCATGTTGTGCTAGTACAACCCGCAGCCCATGAAGTCATCAAAGAACCGCCCCTGACCCCATTATTCACTGTTCTATGCACAGAGTGTTTTCTATACACCATTAGGAAGTCCTGAAAAGACTTAAGAGCTGATTGTTACCATAATTTATTAACCATTCAGTGTGAGTTCTGGAAAATAAACGCATGGTAACAATCGGCTTTTAAAGTTTTTCAGGGACTCTCTATATTCCATTTTTTTGGATTTTGCTTAGCAAAAAATAATGCCTTCCAAATGTATCTGGGTACTGTGCTTGTTTAGTGGTGGCGCACTGGGAAATGGCACCAGGTTTAAAAATACCACATTCAGTGGTCACAAGTTCAATATCCAGGCTCTCTTTTTTGTTTCTTCTATGTCCCAAGCAAAAGATGAAGCTCCTACATGTACCTAAGCTTTCAGCTTACCCGTGGTGGCTCACCTTGTAAGATGCCCGTTATAAAAACAACACAGTAGGTGGTTGCAAGTTCAACTCCACAGTGTTATCTTCATTTTGGTTTCCATTATGTTCCTAGTAAAAGATTGAACATGTACCATTGTTCTAATATTATTCCTTAGCCTACGTAGGTAAGAGCTCTGCTTTTAGCATGACAGGTAAATGTACAAGTTGCAGGTTCTATTCCCAGACTTTTACTTTTTTTTATTTGGGTGAAATGTTGGTATTCCGTTTCTTACATCCATGCTATCTATGAAATACACTGCAAAGATTACTTTTATTTTTGTATGAAAAGTAAAGAATTATATCATTGTTAGGAACAGGAGCACAGACACTGAGCTGGGGGTTTATCCCAGCTTAGGTGGATTATGGGAGCGGGACTCCTAGTACTCACAGGTTATTTTCATTAAATCACCCAAGGCCACAGCAAAGGGAGAGGTGAGACACAGCTTGTTGTAGTTTGTGAATGTGCTTGTCTATGGACAATGTTGTCTGGAGACTTTAGTTCTCCTTTAAGTTACATCAGACAGACAGGATAAACAGAAAGTGTGTGACAGTCACAGAGTACTGTTAAAAGCCCCACCCCCAATGTTAGCTTTAAAGACCGCAACCATTCTCTGTCTATTCCTCACCTTTGTTTTCAGGCGTGTGTTAGTTATTAAAAAATGAATAAGAATTTTGGGGAGGGACTATGATGCAGCAAGACGATGCCGATACAGTGTTGGATACAAATGGGCATGCTCAGTGCTGTGGCAGTGGGGGCAGAGCAATGATGCTGGTCATGTTCTACTGGATCTAAAACAATAATAGATAGGCACACTCACACACACCTGGCTAGTTTTTCTGGTGCTGCTCCGTTCAAACCCATTCCAAAGGGCCAATTGCGGCAGAACAAAAGAGGGATCAGAACGCTACTCGGATGAGCAGGTAATAAAAGGGGAGAATCCCTATAGTTTATTCAGAAGCAATCTGATGTTTCAGGGGGACGTATTCACCCTTCCTCTGGTTTTCCCTATAGTGAGGGACTGCCGATCAGTCAATCACAGGCATGTGCCCACTGTGAAGACAGCCATGGGAGCGAAGGCCTGTAAGTATGATTTGAAGGATTTTTTAGATCTAACTTGGCGTTTGGGGGAGGGCAAGGGAGAGCTATTATATACAAAAAGGATATATGCGCAGTAAGCAGGGCAGCAATAATAAGTGAAGAGCAGCAATACAGGGATCCGGAGGGGGGGGAGGGAACTGCGCATGCTTTTGAAGAGGAAGACAGCTCCTGCTAATCAGTTTCCTGGGCCAGCACTGTGACAAATTTAGTTTTGGGGATGGACATACCTTAACCTAAAGAAAATACTTCACGTGAAGTCCACCCCTCAAATGAAAACTTGTATATATGTAAACACCACCAAAACTATAACATTTGGAAATCTGCCAGACGTATGGTAAATCTATTGTGTAACAAAAATTTGCTACCCCTCCTCCTCTCTAAGCTCTCCAAGCTTCTTATAAGTTGTACTTACTCAGAGAAGGCAGATAGGAAAATAGCTTCAGTCTATAATGCATTCATGTTGTAATGTCTTCTGTTATTTCTTTTGACAGTTGCTAACTAGAAGAACCAGGAAGCAAAGAAAGGTAAAGAACATCAGGCAGCATTTATAGGTGGACATCTCTTCAAGATTTCAACTTTCTAGCAGTTTTGGGGGGTGATTACCAATATACTTTTTTAATATGGGTAAATTTCCCTTTAATTTCATTATATTGTAATCCTGCTCTCCACCCTTTAATTTAGTCCACTTCCACCTCCTCGTTACTTAAGGCAAAATCACAATCAACCGACAACGCCATTTCACCCTCTGCACTTGTCCCGAGAGATTAGCACTAAGGACAGAAGACCTGTCTGCACTCTACTACGAACAGAAGCCCTGCACTAACCTCTCCCTGGTTAGCAACTTTTATAGTTTTATCACAATACACACAAACAAAAAAACTCAAATTAATCTTAAAGTACTCTTTGGGTGTCATTAACCCACCCTGGGGCGATGTTGGTGCTAGGTGGGCAATCACCAAGTCATGGTCCCAGAGAAAATAAGCAAAGAGAAAAGTATAGAAGAAGGCGTCGATAAAGGGAGATAACTAACAAAGTGGTTCTTAAACACAAGTAGCAGATGATTGAAATGTCTCAGGTCAAAACAGGCAGTGTAGGTTGTAAGTGGTTTGACAGGACAAAGTCAAGGAGGCAGCGCAAATTTAAAAACATTAATGCACAAGTCATAAGTCAGGTTACTTTTTTTTGTTTTTATTTCTTATTTTGTTTTTGATGACCACCTCAAAATCCTGCCAATCGAATCGATTTGTTATCGGGATGGGGGGGACACACATTTGGCCAAATCGATATATCTATAGCCACCTTAAGACAGGCACAAAGGCAGTAGTACAGATTTATAAAATTTTAAGGCTCATACGACATACATTTTGATCATAATGTATGATGGCCATACCAGGAATCATAAACTATGGCCCTCCCAGGTGTTTAAAAACTCATAACTACAACATCCTTGGTTTTTCGTAGTTGAGGAATGCTGGGACTTGAGCATCTCTGGCCTATCCATAGATTGAAGTAGTTGGGGCAACGCGCTGCTTAAGCAGCGTTGCCTTGACTGAGGGGGGGAGTTAGCAATTCTCCCTCTCTCCCCCCCTTTGTGTCTTGTCTTACCCGTGTGGTGCGCGCCTCGGCCGCTCTCCCGTGGGATGGCATGGGCTGATTGCATCCGTTCCCAAGGAGGCATTGCGCGGTGGGCGGGCCGACGCGACGTGATGACTCGGAGCATGTGATGTCCTGGCGCGGCTGCTCATCTATAAAAGACGGGCAGCACGAGGAGAACGGCGCCATTTTAGTTTTAGCAAGGGTAGGAGTTTTACCCCACCCACCGCGCCCCCTTTTTGTGCCATTTGAAATTTTGATGACTGCTGTTAAATCTGTTTTGTTATTTAAAAGATATATTTATATGTTGGTTAAGTGATTTGGTTACTTCAAATTATATTTCAAAAAAAAAAAAAAGAGTTAATTATATATTGATATGGTTAAGAGCTTGTCGGTGTATATAAAAGTATTGGGTCGTCACAGTGGGCGGTCAGATCCTGCAAAAAGGTATGGTATGTTCTACATGCCCTCCATCGGAGGCCGGCATACTGACAGTTCTGAAAATTTATATATGTTGTGGGGTTGCTATGGCAACCAGGGTTATGGTAATTTGCAAGGATCAGCATTAAAAATCTGATCAATAAATGCTGGGGACGTTATTACACCCAACGCTGTGTCTCTCTCAATATTTAAGGGGAACCTGGATTATAGATATATATATATTGTACATTATTACATAGATACATATTTGCTGCAGGGTCGGTTTAAGATCTGATTTGGGCAGGGTTGGTGGCTCCCTTGAAATCAGTCTACTACTGCAAGTATGGCGGAAAGATTCTGACTTACTTCCGGAAATTGCAGTGTCAAATTTTGTTACTGTGGTATTTTTAAATATGAATACTACTAAGAAACACAGAATTAACAGTAACTGCTTAGGGATTTAAAAAGGCCACCTGTGGTGAACTGGGTCATCAGAGTGGGACAAATGTACTGGCTGAATGAACATAGACAGTGTTAAACCACCCAAACTAATGCACGGATGCCAAAGTGACTGTATTAGTGAAATAAAGATAACATACAGGACTTTTGAGGATGAAGTTAAAACTAATGTCAGAATAAAAAGTGCGTCTACATCACTTTAGATATAAAATGGACTTTTGAGTTTTCACACAGAATATAGCCCTGTTGGCTTTGCAAAATTTTGCCCATCACACTGAAATTACATAAATCTCTTTTTTCACTTCACCAGTTCCATCTTGGGAGTAAAAACAGAAATATTAAATTTAAGGCAAGAATCAACAGACTAACATTTTTATTAGGAGAAAAGACGTGTAGATACATTTTCATATAATTTATAATAAAGGATTGCTGATGGAGCCTAAATGGATGTTAAGGGTTTTAAAGGACTAGTTTGCTACCAAAGTGAACTATTCCTTTCATGCATTGATTGAAGACTGGGAGGGTAACGAGCTATGCCTACCCCCGTTCTTCACTAATGCAAGTGGAGCCAGGAACCAAACTATTTTTAATTTTTTTTCTTCCTTCTTGAAGTTTAATGTGCTGCCAAAGAAATGACCAATCAAGGGGTAACAAGTGCTCCAAAGCATGTTATTTAGGGGAATATACTGGTACTATAAACACACAAATCAGTCATTACAGTTACCATGCGGTATTTTACAACTTGGAGGGTGTAATTAAGTTGCATTCGTAAATATGATTTGTATTGTTATAATATGGTGTCAATTACCAAACTGAGTGAAAAAAAAAAAATCTGGCTGAAGTAACCCCATTACGACCATTCTACCGTACTTGTACAATCAATCAGTGTTATAGAGTATTGATCGGTTTAGCTATGACTGTTTTAAACTACATTCAGTGTTACATCTAATCCTATTTTTAGTATTTCTTATTGATCAAATTTTATAAAAATAAATAAATATGTGAAATAAAGTAGACCTGTAATGATGTTATTTACCATAAAATGTTATCATTACAATTTGTATATTAATGTTGATAGCTAGAGCTATTTATTTTCTACTATTAATGAACATATTAGGGTGTATTAATAAATCAGCTGACTAATAACATTTCAACACTATATTTTTGAAATGTTAATGTATATTAAAAACACGGGAATAGGCTGACCTTGTTAGGTTTAACCGTTTCTGTGAGGCTTGTAGTATACTTACCAGCTATTTTTCCTTGGCTATCTTCTGTGAGGAAGATATCTTTGTGAGGCTTGTAGTATGCTTACAGCATCATTTCTTGGCTATCTTCTACAAGCTTCAAGAAAAAAGTTTTAACCTTGCAAGGTCATACCTATTACAGCAGCAGCGTCAGTTATGGCTAACACATCACACAAAACATTAACCTTGCGGAGGTTAAGAGGTGGAGATTCCATTCAATGTTTTGTCAGCGAAAGCCTACATAGGAGTATAATTAAATGATAATTATACTCATCTCCCCATTTCTTTCTTCCATACCGGCAAAGTACCCAGGGTGAGGACCTAACTCAGGGCATGTAACTTCTGGGGCCACAGGGCCCACATTGGCAGGGATGAAGAGGGTCCACGATCAAACGCTGGTCACGCGTATGCATATAAATAACTCACCATTAGCTGTTAAAGCTTCTGCCAGTTTGGTACCAGACTTTTAAACAGCTGATCACAGTACTGATACGTGTGAGCAGCTGTTTAAAAAGAGCTGTCAGTGCGCTGGGGGGGTTGTTCGGGGCCATGACCTCCAATTAAGTTTCCCTTTCCTCTTCCACAAATCCGCAATGTACCCTGGGAATACATGCGTATTACCAATGTAACCATAAACTCTCAGACCGGGTATAACAGACCAATAAGTGTAAAAGCTTCTAGGTAAAGAACCAAAAGCAAACATTTGCATCATTAAGATGATGTATTTCATGTTTAATACATTACACTACTGTACCTCTTCAATGCACCTTGTGCATAGCTTCTTTTTAACAAGTTGTATTTATAATCCAAGAAATATGCACCATTCAAAGATTTTGGTTTGCGTTCTTTGCTTTTTGTGCTAGTTACATTTTTAGGCATAACAGCCTTGTTCCACTAATCTATTATAAGTATGCACTCAATTTCAGGTTAATATTTTCTACATAGCATTGAAAGAAGCCATATTTAAGACACTAGAAAGAAAGTCAAAGGCTGAAGATTTTAAAAAGCAATAACCTGTTCTGCCTCCCCTGCAGGTTTCCATGACATTTATCATGTTATTCACTGAAAGACTGAATCAGAACTCGTTTGGAATGTATTCCGGTGTAAGATATTTATAGAAGGCAGCAGCTCGTGATTGAGCAGAACATTGTTTCCTTGAAAAAGCCAAAGGTGATATTGTTGTTCTGGGATTAATAATTATCCAGTCATTGTATCACATGTGGGAGAGGAGTTGTGGGTATTATATGAAATGAACACCTTTGATTTAAACATAAAATATAAACTGCTTTTTCACTTATTTTTTATGGCAGCATCATTGCACATTTGGTATGGAACGATAAATAGTACATCTGTGTAGGCTGGGTACACACGGTAAGATATTTCAACCGACCGACTGATAGTGCTGTGTCTGGTGGATTGGCCGAAAATATCTGGTGTGGGGCAACACGAGCTTGGTTGCCAATCGTCTGGATAGGATGATCAGGCCCATTGGTAAATATCTTGGTTCCCTATGGTATGCACGATCGTCATGCGAATTTCGGCCGCAGAGACTATTGTGTGACGACGTCATTTGTCCCAACCAATCACTCGCAAGTAGCAAATGCCTGGTCGGACAAATCATTTCCCCATGTGTACTAATCCTAAGAGCCCAAACTGTTTATTTAGGGCTAGGTCCCACTAATGCACAGCAGCGCATGCAGAATACTCTGTGAATCTGCATTCTGGACCATTTCAATGTTATTGGCACGCATGCGATCCACATGTAAAGTTATGCATGCATGCGAACCAATAACGGACCGGACGCCAGCGCACATAGTGGAAATACCTGGTAGCATTGCATGGCAATGAGAACCAGAAGCATGAACGAAGTGTAAATCGCACCCCGACACAGTGGTGGGACCTAGCCCTCAGCGGTCATTGTAGTTAGAAAGGTGGCGTGAATTTCAATGACATATTGAGTAGTAGACTTGTAAGACTTTCTTTTTTTAATTATTAAGTGTTTGGAGCCTTTCTACAATTTACACCACGTAAGAATTCTTTAGTAAATTTTACGATGAAGAAACTCCAGTAACCTGGTTAATTTAAACATGAATATTGATGAAGCAAAAATCTATTAAAGACAAACCTCTGTCTACATTTATTGACACATTTAATTATGGTTAATCTCACAATAATGCAAAATACCTGGGAACTTGTTCACTGCAAGGTATCTGGGGAAGATATTTTGAACCCAAAAGTTTATAGCGTTAATTTTGGAGACAAAATGCTCAAGATATAATTTTCAAATAAAGTTTAAAGAATTGATTCTATTAACTGAGATTTCTTCTTTAGAAGTTGCAAAATTAAATCACTTGTTCCTTACCCTACAGATCATGCAGCTGAGTAATATAACAGATCATTTATTGGCTGTCTAACATTTGACCTATTTTACTTCCATATGTTAATTAAAGGACAACTGTCCTACACCAAATCTACTCTCCTCGTCGTAAAGTACATAGGGTGAGGACCTAACACACTGTCTCACCCTGGGTTCACTTTGACTCTGGCATTATCCACCTAAAGTTTCCTTTGGTGCTCTGCTACTGGAGCCTATCGGCAACTTCGGCCAATGAGGAGACACGCTCTGAAAGAAGTGTGTCTTCTCATTGGCTGGATCACGAACCCAGAAGTGGGAGCATAAAGCAAGAGTTAGAAAAAACCCAGGGGTAAGGACAGTGCAGTTTAGGTGCTCACCCTGGGCAGTAGAGATATAACAGATGGCAGGAGCGGGGGCCTACGTGAGTAAATTGTCCTTAATTTTTCATAAATTCATGAACCAAAGTGTTCCTAAGAATGAAGCTTTCATGACATGTACATAAGCAATTTCGTTTGTATGAAAATTCCCTAGTTATACTGTTGGGAGTGGCAACTTGCTGCAAGAACATTTTATCATCCTCGCCCTCTTGAAAGTAGAGAATATGAAATAATTCTGCTGCTCACCAAGACGGGTCTAAACTTACTGTATACTCTCCTCTTAAACTGTTTCTTATTATCCAGGACAATGTTTAAACTGTTCAGGTTGTCACAGTTGCTTAAATGGATGCTCTTAGGTATGTACATGCTAGTAGTTATTACAAGTATATGATGTTACTACACTAATTTTGATGTAATTTAAATACAATCAGGAGATTCAATAAAATTTTGCCCCAACCAATTCAGATCTTATTATATTTGAAGATAACATCTGATTGGTTGGGGCAAATAGCACCATTTAAACGATAAGAACTTTTATTGAATAATCGAGGATTGTCTACTATGTTTTATGTTTGTAGGTATTGCAGCATGATGGGAAAGGTGGTTCCTGCATCCACACTTTGGACCGAATTGTTGTCTTCCCTCCCCATACCTCCCAACCTTCCCAAGTTCTAATTTTCCCATATTTTCCTATCCTATGGTCCACTGCTATGATGGAGTAAGGGTGGTGTGAACCTGGGAATTATGTATACCTAATGTACATCCTAAGTAGGGTTGGTGATTGGAGTCCCGAAGTACAATGTACTAAGAGTGAATCGTGATGGAATATAAGCATCAGGGGTGTCGTTGGCTGTAAATACATTGCAGGGGGAGTCATATCTTTGTAGTAGTTCACTTCCTTAGCAAAAGATGTTCATAGATTAGATCTAATTCACAATTAGTAAAGATGTTTACAATCTTGCTTTGATCTACATAAGGAGATTAGTAAATCAGAGACACACTGCAACCTTTTGAAAAATTAAAGAGAAGAGTTCACAAATATATTTACAGTTTCCGCATTTCTTATTTACTGTTATATAAATATAATATAAAAAAATTAATAGAAATAAACTTAACACTTGAGAAAGGCTGGTGGTAACAGCCAAAATGTTGGACTATCAATAAAAAACTTTAGGGCTATGCAAGGAGAGACCCCTCTAGTCAATGCCATGAGCTGATAGTGGCTCTAAGCATAGCAAATGGGGTTTACCCATTCGGACTCTTTACACCAGCAGATTCTGTCTTAAAAAGCCATTATCTGCTAATGATGATGCTTTGAACCGTTGCCGCAACAGTTTTAAAGGGCAAGTCAGCCCTAAAATGAAAACTACCCCCAAAATCCTAAACTGTAATAGTTTGAAATCTGAAAATATAAGTTAACTGAAAATTGCACAATGTCCTGTTTCCCCTGTTTCTGCTTCCTGGTCTTCCAGTTAGAACTGTCAGTTATGGATTGACAGTTTACATCACAGCCAATGACTGAAGGTATCACAGCCAATGACTGAATGGTAATCCTCAGCTCAGTAATGCCAGTACAGGTTCTCAAGTCAGTTCCACGGCTCCAGAAGCTCGCAGGCTCGAATGAATTCATAGGACACAAGGATGATATATCAACATAGGCATTCTTTTAGCTAGAGGCTGTACATTTAATGGCACAATGCACCTTTTCTTTTTTTTTTTATTTTTTTTTTATTTGTGGTGTTTTTGCGTACTTGCAAACCGCCGGTTAAGTTATGTTTAAATGTCGTACCCTTGGTACACGTGACTAAGACGGAAAAAAAGCCATTTCAGCTCTCTGGGACCTAGCCCTTTTGAATTTCATAAGCCCTATGAGTGCAGAACCCTTTGTTCTATAAATAAATTTATAATAGAAAATTATTATTATATAGAGAATTATGATATAATATAACATTATAATAACAAACCACCCATGGTACATCCTGTTCCTTAACTCAGTAGAAAACATTTGTAAACATTTAATGATTTATTGTGGGGATTTTTTTGCCTTCCAAATTATCCCAAAAATATTTTTTATGGATTCTGTGAAATCTGCATATTATTTGAAAAGGTAAATGTTTCAGCTAGTAGAAAGGTCACAAAAAGGACGTCGACCCAACTAAGAAACGTTTCGTGTAATCAGTTTACCTTAAGTGTTGGGAAGAATATACAAAATACGGTAAAGTGCTCTCTGAATCATTTTATTGAATTTATAGATAAATGGTTTGTTTTGTGTTTGTTTCGTTTCTTACTTTGTGTTTCATAGTGTTTAGACGTGTTTTACGACTTCCCTCTCCATTGCTATGGCTCCGCTCACCTCGTTTGCTGGCACTCGATGGCTTCAAATTTGGGACGTTACGGCAGGTTGGGTATTTGTATAGTTAGGCCCTTCGAAATTCACCTCATATTGACGTCTTTTTGCCATATGATCCCTGCTGGTTTTTCGTCTTTGGTTGCCCTGCGCTGGTTGGATCTGCATACGTGTACTGTTTTCGACTCTGGCATTGTTCATGACTTTAATTTTGTTTCTTGTCTTGAGCATCTTTCATCCTCGGTACCTAGTTTGACTGTTTTGCTCCCGTTTGACCTTGGATCCATCCACGGCTCGTGCTTCTTTTACTGATCTGTACCAGTTTGGATCCACCAGCGCCCGGCTGGATTTTTTACTTTATCTAGTGAGCAGTTCGCCGCCCTCAGCACAGATACCTTAAGTATGGGGGAAAACGGATCCACGTGGAGGAGTCCAAACTCTCCGCAAAACAGTCCCATAGGTGAAGATTGGGGTTAGATGGGATGAAGTGAATTACTTAGGTATGGAGTGAAGAAGTACACTTATTAGAAACAAAATTGCGACGGCACCAGACCAAGTAAAACCTAATAGGCAGTGGTTCATTGTAACTTAAAGGTCAATATGTAGAATCCACAGAAGAAAAGGAGTACCAGCACTGACTAAATCCATAGCAACATATTAGTCAAATATACTGTACCCAACCCTTATAGATCAAAGTGATGGGTATAGAGCAAAACAGAAAATTAAAAACAATTTAAAACATGATTTAATCGAAGCGTCCCCAACTCTAAAAGTATAATAAAGTGTAAGCCCTACCAGTACAGGAACACTATATGCAAGGTACAAAAGCAATAGTGCATAGCATACACTTATCTGTCCAAGTCAGTCATAGTAATAGGTCATAAGAGGGGTGTCCCAAGAAGGAGACGCCGGAGCGGTTAGACACCAGAAAGCGCCCACCATATGAACAATGAATGAGTTTGCCCTGGCTGGGCTTTATATGATAGGACCTTTAATACTAGTCCCAAAGCCAAGGTCAGGGAGACAACCTTCCCAAGAAAATGCAAACCAGCAGGAGGTCAGCCCAGATAAAGACCCAGTTAACGTTAAGGACTTCCCATACTGGGGTTCCTTTTGACGTGGTGTGAAGGCTTTTCACTTTTTATGCATAAACTGAAACTAAACCCCCACTGCTTTTATGTTGCCATAAGCATTAATTATGATTCAAGGGGCCCAGGGAATGGACATTGATCATTCTTCTTCTGTTTGTTCTAAATTTGGTTCAGAACCGAGCAGGAGGTCAAAACCAGAGTAGCCACTAGTGACACGGTAACAGAGGAGTAGGCAAAATAGTAGTCAAAAACAGAGCAGAGGTCAGGAGAGCAGATACCGGTCAGAGTCAAGCAACAGGCAAAAAAGTCTGACGACCTCAGAAAGACCAGAATAAATCACCACTAAGAAGAATAGTAATAGCTATAATGTATAAACCATGGGGGAGAGGAGAGGATATGTGTGTAGATGAGGGATAGGCACATTTGAACTAAAAAACCACTCTTGTCAAATAAGCAGACTCTGGAGGAACGGAGAGGTAAGAACACAGTGCCTCGTGGCGTCTGACAGCAATGGTGAAAAAAGGACGTGCTCGCGCGAGGAGTGGATGGACAGCTATACATGAGTGGTAGCACCGGGAGCCGAGCGCGAAGGCGGACGCGCGGGAGATCCTGGGTTACCAGTGTGTGGTCACAGCATCTCGGAAAATGGGAATGCATATTACGAAAAACACCGGAGAAAATAGAACTCTAAAACGCCACTGGATCCCATATTGTATTGGAACACGCAACAAGCACTGACACCTGCCAGGGACCAATGTCAGGCTAGATATATGGCCACTTATGCGATTCGCCACCTTAGATGGTGAATTTGAAAAAAAAAAAAAAACCAAGCTTTTTTAAAAAAAAAACCACAAGCTTAACACAGATAACGCTTATCAAGGTTTTATAAATGAGATTTAAAACGGTCTGTGGTGATGTATGCGATATGTGGTGGACCAACATTGGCCCGTTAGAACGGTGGTGAAAAGTTTACAAACGTTATAATATGTTTCCTTAGCTAGCACTCTGCCCTTAATGAAGCTTTTTCAACATTTTTTCATTTTGCTCAGAAAACGCTGAAAAAGTTAACTCTGTGAAAAGTTTTCAACATAAATGTACAACTGAAAAAATATTAATATATTTTAAGACCAAGTCACTATATATATCTTATTATAATCTTATGCTCAAAATGTTGTTAACTTAGCAAATTGCAATTAAATATTTCATATGGATATTCAAACATTAAACCACCACAGACATTATATTGTACAAAATCATTTTATTATGGTATCATTAGTCAGGCGATTAGCCATCAGGCAGGAACATGACACTGGGGTCCACACTAGATTTTATACCGTTTTCATGTAGGATCATCCGTTGCACTATAAACAACAGTTGATACCAGGGCCATGTAACAATGAGGGAACAGTGAGCAATTGCTTCAGCGGCACCCCTGGAGTGAAGAAGAAGTGACAGCATTGGCGGAATTTTTTTTTCTTAATTAACAGGCCTCTGTGAATCGCAAGATAGATGCATGTGTCCTACTGATGACTCTGGGCATATGAAAAGTGGCACACAAGCTGTTTGAGAAGGGGATGTAATATCTGTTTATTTCTTTACCTTCTGCTAATTGGATTATGTGCATGTTAAATAGCCTATCTGAAGTTCAAAATCATGACATTTTTAGCCACACACACCTTAAGTAGCAGTGGCCCACTTTGCCTAGAAATATAGTAAGTTGCATTTAGTACATGTGACAAATAGATTCTGTAAATAAGAAGGTTTCCATGTTGTTGCTAGTACAACCCGCAGCCCATGAAGTCATCAAAGAACCCGCCCCCTGACCCCATTATTCACTGTTTCTATGCACAGAGTGTTTTCTATACACCATTATGGAAGTCCCTGAAAAGACTTTGAAAGCTGATTGTTACCATAATTTATTAACCATTCAGTGTGAGTTTCTGGAAAATAAACTGCATGGTAACAATCGGCTTTTAAAGTCTTATCAGGGACTTCTATATTCCATTTTTTTAGGATTTGCTTAGCAAAAAATAATGCTTCCAAATGTATCTGGGTACTGTGCTTGTTTAGTGGTGGCGCACTGGGAAATGGCACCAGGTTTAAAAATACACAATTCAGTAGGTCACAAGTTCAATATCCCAGGCTTCTCTTTTTTTGTTTCTTCTATGTCCCAAGCAAAAGATGAAGCTCCTACATGTACCTAAGCTTTCAGCTTACCCAGTGGTGGCTCACCTTGTAAGATGCCCGTTATAAAAACACACAGTTCAGGAGGTTGCAAGTTCAAATCCACAGTGTTATCTTCATTTTTGGTTTCCATTATGTTCATAGTAAAAGATTGAACATGTACCATTGTTCTATATATTATATGCATGTGTTTCTATAATGTTAAATAGTAAAATCAGATGCACAAATTCAGAACAACGTGCGACAATGTACCAGAATCGCACACACAATCACGTGCAATAACGTGCATGATTATGCACTCATTTTGGTGCATTGTAGTGGGGCCTCAGCCTAAACCTAAATAAAAAAGCCAAATGTTTAGTTTGATTTAAAAATGAGAATTTTCATGTTGCAGCTCTTGATAGATACAGTAGCTCTGTGTACACAGGGAGGAACAACAGCCCTGAAACTTGGAAATACCCCCGACAAAAATATATATTTTTGGAAGATCCACACCTCACCCTATGTAACATTGTCATGCTTTCATACTACAGTGAAGAATTCCAGACACAGTACTCCATAGAAACTTGGTGCTTTTAGGAGATTTGTAAAAATAAAATAAGGTGATTCAAAGGTGTGTGAATGAAATCCTACTAAACCCACTTTGACAAGCAAAAGAACCCAATAAATGTCAATCTCCCACCACGTCCTTGAATCAAACGGTATTGCCATATGCGTGGGTGCACACAGAGTGTGGCCACCAACTAAGCTCAAATGGGACACATGCAAAAGTGCAATTACAAGAAAAAATTCAAAGTGTTCTGTAATTGAACAGCCCTATTAACTTGGAAATACCCCCCACAACTATAGATTTTTGGAATCACACACCTTCAGCTACGTAACAGTGCATGCATTTTATATACATGAAGAATTCCAGAAGCTAATATTATAGTACTCCATGCTTTAGGGGATTTTGTGAAAAATAAGAGGACCACAAAGGTTGAAATCCTACCTAAACTCACTCTGGCAAGTAAAAAAACCCACTAAATGGCACAATCTCCTACATGTCGAATCAAATGGTAGGCCATATGGGTGGGTGCAACGAGACGGGGCCACCAACTAGCTCAAATGGGACCCATGCACAATTGCAATTAAAGAGAAAAACAAAACAGCTAAACCCACCCACCACTGCCCCTTTTAGTACAGAGAGTCACACAAGTTTTTGCACACTTGTACTGATCCTAAAAAAATTCAATCCGGTCTTCTTATTTGGTACCTCGGGGCAAAATTTCCTACTTAAAATAGGGTTAGTTTCCCTTGAAAATCAGACAATAGTGATCTGCGCTTTACTGATATCCTCGGGGATAAGTAGCAAAGACTAAGAAAAAATCCTATTTGTGAATGGAACTCTGAGTTCCATCACAAAAAGCATAGTAAAGCTGTCAAACAATGACGCTGCTTACTATAGTTGGTACTGCACTGCGATCTGAATGGAGGATTGCAGTGCTCACTGGGGGGTCCCGGTTCAGGTGCGGGGACCCCCGCCAAAGGCACTTCTCAGTGCCGCAAGGGCCCTTACAAGGGCCGGGGAGGGGGGGTCCAGTTCAAGCTGCCCCAAAGGCCCTCTTAGGGCCACAAGGGCCTAATAGGGCCGGGGAGGGGGTCCCGGTACCCCACTAGACCACCAGGGGCAGCATCCTGCCTCTCAGGGAAAAGACCTGGTGAAGGAGGAAGTTCAGTGATGTCACGGGGTCTCCATTATTGCAGAACTCTCTTCGCTCGGGCTAGGGGGACACCTGAATAATGCCCCTGATTTCCCTAGCACTTCCTGATTATTATTTTTTTAAAGGGGAAGCCACAGAACTTATATATTCGTTCTGTGGCAGTTTGGTACTTTTATCCACAGAACGTGTATATACAATCTGTAGCACTTAAAGGGTTAAAGCTAATTAATGAACTTGCCATTACCACATCTGCTGGAAGACAGTTTCACAGTTTCACCATTCTCTCTGTAAAGAAACCTTTCCTAACAGGTCGCGACAACCTCCCCATCAGCCCCTTCAAGCCCGCTGGTGGGGAGGGGAAGGGTCCGCTGGGAGGGGTGGAGGCACCCTCCAGCGGGGGCCCTGAGAAGGGCCTTTTGGGGCTTAAGGGGTACCGCAGCTCGAGCCAGGACCCCCCTCCCCGGCCCTATCAGGGCCTTTGCGGCTCTAAAAAGAGTCCTTTGGGGCTTAGGGGTCCCACAGCTCGAACCGGGATCCCCTTCCCCGGCCCTATCAGGGCCTTGCGGACTTAAAAGTGCCCTTGCGGCTCTAACAGGGCCCTTTGTGGCTTAGGGGTCCCGCAACTGAACCGGGACCCCCTTCCCCGGCCCTATTAGGGCCCTTGTGGCCCTAAGGAGGGCCTTGGGGCAGCTTGAACTGGGACCCCTTCCCGGCCCTTGTAAGGGCCCTTGCGGCACTGAGAAGTGCCTTTGGGGGGGGTCCCGCAACCTGAACCGGGACCCCCAGTGAGAGCAGCTCTTAAAAGAGCCGCTTGGGTGACGTCTTCTTCTTCCAGCCCTGGCCGACACCAGTCCACTGAGGCCACTGACCCCGAGAGGTATCCCTGTGGATTTTGGAAAATCTGATTGGTTAATGTAAAGCATGTAAACCAAGGAGTGGCTGCTGGGTGGCTGAGCCTCCTGTTCAACATGTTGCGCGAGAGGGGTTGGGGGTTAGGAGGGGCTGGGGAAGTGGTGGCGGAGGTGGTCGCCGCCGTCGCGGGGGGGGGTCGAGGGCAGGGTGAGCTTATGCCCCGCATATCGCAGTATCGCCGGAAGGGACTTAAAAATACCGCCGTACATCACAGCCGCATACAAATGGCGGCTATGGCTGGCCGTTATAAATACGGCGATATCGCTATTTTCGCGGCCGTGATGTGCGGCGGTAATTTTTGGTCGCTATTCCGGCCCTTTATAAAATATGCCCCTTAGTCATAGGTCTAAGACTAAAAAGTCTGGTTAAAATGGTCAGCATAAACCCTGTTTTTAAATATAGGTCAATGGACTCCATCACACATTGTGAGGTCTGAGCAATAACCAAGTTACTGGAACCTTCTGTAAGTAAAAAACCTATTTCCAGACAAGAAAAATACCCATAGAGTATTACCACCTCAGACTTGAGAATAATTTTATTTTCAACGGTGTTGTGATTTTCGAAAATGTTTAATGCTAAGAAAATATGCCTTAATGTTTGGCAAAAATTCTCGCAAAAAAAAAGAAATTTCACTTATTTAAAAAACAGATAAACAGATTAACGCAGATTTTACCTTTATAAATATGCCGAAAATTACAGGAAAGACTATAAAACTATAACCAAGATATATATATGATATATATATACGTATGAGTTGTAGCTAAAAAAAAAATCAGTTAGGCTGTTAAAACAATGCAACTGTAAGGTGAGAAATGAATGTGTGATATGCTGTTTATGGGATCTAGGTTTTTAAAATGTCATTTTTGACACTGATGTATGCAGTTAGCAAATTCCTCACTCAGACTGTCTAGTCTTGATGGCGCTGTCGAAAAAAAAATATAAAAATACATCTAAACATAGGAGACTGGCTAAAGTTACAGAAGGGAAATATTTCTAGATAATAAATAATAATAATTCTGATATCGGAAAAAAGAGGGAAGTATGTAGTTAAAAGCATTATGTTAAACTAGGAAGAATGACCAAAAAAATAAGTATAAAGTGTAACGTGGTCTCCATCAAGTGTGCTATATTTTTAAAGAGCCTAGGTATGAGGTCTCTAGCATCTCTGGGTCTTAAAGGAGAACTAAACGTAAAATTTTTAAAACCTAATGTGAAAGTTTTTCTGCCCAGAACACTATACATTTAGGATTCTTATCTAGTAAGTGCATTTGTTAGTACATGTGACAATAGATTCTGAATAAGAAGGTTTCCCGTTGTTGCTAGTACAACCCGCAGCCCATGAAGTCATCAAAGAACCGCCCCCCTGACCCCATTATTCACTGTTTCTATGCACAGAGTGTTTTCTATACACCATTATGGAAGTCCCTGAAAAGACTTTGAAGTGATTGTTACCATAATTATTAACCATTCAGTGTGAGTTTCTGGAAAATAAACTGCATGGTAACAATCGGCTTTTAAAGTCTTATCAGGGACTTCTATATTCCATTTTTTTGGATTTTGCTTAGCAAAAATAATGCTTCCAAATGTATCTGGGTACTGTGCTTGTTTAGTGGTGGCGCACTGGGAAATGGCACCAGGTTTAAAAATACACAATTTCAGTAGGTCACAAGTTCAATATCCCAGGCTCTCTTTTTTTGTTTCTTCTATGTCCCAAGCAAAAGATGAAGCTCCTACATGTACCTAAGCTCTTCAGCTTACCCGTGGTGGCTCACCTTGTAAGTGCCCGTTATAAAAACACACAGTTCAGAGGTTGCAAGTTCAAAATCCACAGTGTTATCTTCATTTTGGTTCCATTATGTTCATAGTAAAAGATTGAACATGTACCATTGTTCTATATATTATATCCTTAGTAGGGTAAGAGCTCTGTTTAGCATGACAGAGTAAATGTACAAGTGCAGGTTCTATTCCCCAGACTTTTACTTTTTTTATTTTGGTGAAATGTTGGTATTCCGTTTTTACATCCATGCTATCTATGAAATACACTGCAAAGATTACTTTATTTTTGTATGAAAAGTAAAGAATTATATCATTGTTAGGAACAGGAGCACAGACACTAGCTGGGGGTTTACCCAGCTTAGGTGGATTATGGGAGCGGACTCCTAGACTCACAGGTTATTTCATAAATCACCCAATGGCCACAGCAAAGGGAGAGGTGAGACACAGCTTGTTGTAGTTTGTGAAATGTGCGTCTGTCTATTAGGACAATGTTGTCTGGAAGACTTAGTTCTCCTAAGTTACACTCAGACAGACAGGATAACAAAGAAAGTGTGTGACAGTCACATGATGTACTGTTAAGAAGCCCCACCCCCATATGTACGTATTTAAAGACCTGCAACCATTCTTGTCTATTCTCTACCTTGTTGTGTTTTCAGGCTTGTTGTTAGTTATTAAAAAATGAATAAGAATTTTGGGGAGGAACTTGATGCAGCAAGACGTGCCGATACAGCTGTTGGATACAAAAACAACTGGGCATGCTCAGTGCCTGTGGCAGTGGGGGCAGAGCAATGATGCTGGTCATGTTCTACCTGGAATCTAAAACAATAATAGATAGGCACACTCACACACCTGCTAGTTTTTTTCTGGTGCTGCTCCGTTCAAACCCCATTCCAAAGGGCCAATTGCTGCAGAACAAAAAGAGGGATCAGAACGCTACTCGGATGAGCAGGTAATAAAAGGGGAGAATCCCTATAGTTTATTCAGAAGCAATCTGATGTTTCAGGGGGACGTATTCACCCTTCCTCTGGTTTCTCCCTATAGTGAGGGACTGCCGATCAGTCAATCACAGGCATGGCTGCCCACTGTGAAGACAGCCATGGGAGCGAAGGCCTGTAAGTATGATTCTGAAGGATTTTTTTAGATCTAACTTGGCGTTTGGGGGGGAGGGCAAGGGAGAGCTATTATATACAAAAAGGATATTATGCTACAGTAAGCAGGGCAGCAATAATAAGTGAAGAGCAGCAATACAGGGATCCGGAGGGGGGGGGAGAACTGCGCATGCTTTTGAAGAGGAAGACAGCTCCTGCTAATCAGTTTCCTGGGGCCAGCACTGTGACAAATTTTAGTTTTGGGGATGGACATACCTTTTAACCTAAAGAAAAATACTTCACGTGAAGTCCACCCTCAAATGAAAACTTGTATATATGTAAATCACCACCAAAACTATAACATTTGGAAATCTGCCAGACGTATGGTAAATCTATTGTGTAACAAAAATTGTGCTTTACCCCTTCCCTCCTCTCTAAGCTCTCCAAGCTTTCTTATAAGTTTGTACTTACTCAGAGAAGGCAGCTAGGAAAATAGCATTCAGTCTATAATGCATTCATGTTGTAATGTCTTCTGTTATATTCTTGTTTGACAGTTGCTAACTAGAAGAACCAGGAAGCAAAGAAAGGTAACAGAACATCAGGCAGCATTTATAGGTGGACATCATCTTCAAGATTTCTAACTTTCTAGCAGTTTTGGGGGGTGATTTACCAATATACTTTTTTATTTAATGGGTAAACTTTCCCTTTAATTTCACTTATATTGTAATCCCTGCTCTCCACCCTTTAATCTTAGTCCACTTCCACCTCCTCGTTACTTAAGGCAAAATCACAATCAACAGCACAAACGCCATTTCACCCTCTGCACTTGTCCCTGAAGATTAGCACTAAGGACAGAAGTACCTGTCTGCACTCTACTACGAACAGAAGCCCTGCACTAACCTCTCCCTGTTTAGCAACTTTTTATAGTTTTATCACAATACACACAAACAAAAAAAACTCAAATTAATCTTTAAAAGTACTCTTCTGGGTGTCATTAACCCACCCTGGGTGCGATGTTGTGCTGCAGGGCAATCACCAAGTCATGGTCCCAGAGAAAATTAAGCAAAAGAAAAGTATAGAAGAAGGCGTCGATAAAGGGAGATTAACTAACAAAGTGGTCTTAAACACAAGTAGCAGATGATAGAAATGCTCTAGGTCAAAACAGGCAGTGTAGGTTTGTAAGTGGTTTGACAGGCACAAAGTCAAGGCAGGCAGCGCAAATTTAAAAACATTAATGACCATCAATGCGGTTACTTTATTTGATGATCCAGTACCGAGTATTATCCAATTATCGCATCTTGTATGATGACCACCCTCAAAATCCTGCCAATCGAATCGATTTTGTTATCGGGATGGGGGGGACACATTTGGCCAAATATCGATATATCTATAGCCACCTTAAGACAGGCACAAAAGGCAGTCAGTACAGATTTATAAAATTTTAAGGCTCATACAGACATACATTTTGATCATAATTGTATGATGGCCTATACCAGGAATCTAAACTATGGCCCTCCAGGTGTTTAAAAACTCTAACTACAACATTCCTTGGTTTTTCTCTGTAGTTGAGGAATGCTGGGACTTGAGCATCTCTGGCCTATACCATAGCATTGAAGTAGTCTGAGGGGCAACGCGCTGCTTAAGCAGCGTTGCCTTTGACTGAGGGGGGGAGTTAGCAATTCTCCCTCTCTCCCCCCCTTTGTGTCTTGTCTTACCTCCGGTGTGGTCGCGCGCCTCGGCCCGCTCTCCCGTGGCTGGCATGGGCTGATTGCATCCGTTCCCAAGGATGCATTGCGGGTGGGCGGGCCGACGCGACGTGATGACGTCGGAGCATGTGATGTCCTGGCGCGGCTGCTCATCTATAAAAGACGGGCAGCACGAGGAGAACGGCGCCATTTTAGTTTTAGCAAGGCTAGGAGTTTTACCCCACCCACCCGGTCCCCCCTTTTTTGTGCCATTTGAAATTTTGATGACTGCTGTTAAATCTGTTTTGTTATTTAAAAGATATATTTATATGTTGTTAATTGATTTTGTTACTTCAAATTATATTTTCAAAAAAAAAAAAAAAGAGTTAATTATATATTTGATATGGTTAAAGAGCTTTGTCGGTTGTTATATAAAAAGTATTGGGTCGTCACAGTGGGCGGTCAGATCCTTGCAAAATAGGTATGGTATGTTCTACATGCCCTCCTATCGGGAGGCCGGCATACTGACAGTTCTGGGAAAATATTTATATATGGTTGTGGGGTTGCTATGGCAACCAGGGTTATGGTAATTTGCAAGGATCAGCTATGTAACATCTTATCAATAAAATGCTGTGGACGTTATTTACACCCAACGCTTGTGTCTCTCTCAATTATTTAAGGGGAACCTGGATTATAGATATATATATATATTGTACATTATTACATAGATACATATTTGCTGCAGGGTCGGTTTAAGATCTGATTTGGGCAGGGTTGGTGGCTCCCTTGATAATTCAGTCTACTACTGCAAGGTATGGCGGAAAGATTCTGACTTACTTTTCCGGAAATCTGCAGTGTCAAAATTTTTGATACTGTGGTATTTTTAAATACTGCATATACTAAGAAAACAGAAATTAACAGTAACTGCTAGGGGATTTAAAAAGGCCACCTGGGTTGAACTGGGTCATCAGAGTGGGACAAATGTACTGGCTGAATGAACATAGACATGTGTTAACACACCCAAACTAATGCACGGATGCCAAAGTGACTGTATTAGTGAAATAAAGATAACATACAGGACTTTTGAGGATGATAGTTAAACTAATGTCAGATAAAAAAGTGGTCTACTATCACTTTAGTAATAAAATGGACTTTTGAGTTTTCACACAGAATATAGCCCTGTTGGCTTTGCAAAATTTTAGCCCATCACACTGAAATTTACATAAAATCTCTTTTTTCACTTCACCAGTTCCATCTTGGGAGTAAAAACAGAAATATTAAATTTAAGGCAAGAATCAACAGACTAACATTTTTATTAGGAGAAAAGACGTGTAAGATACATTTTCATATAATTTATAATAAAGGATTGCTGATGGAGCCTAAATGGATGTTAAGGGTTTTAAAGGACTAGTTTGCTACCAAAGTGAACTATTCCTTTCATGCATTGATTGAAGACTGGGAGGGTAACGAGCTATGCCTTACCCCCCGTTCTTCAATCAATGCAAGTGGAGCCAGGAACAAACTATTTTTAATTTTTTTCTTCCTTCTTGAAGTTTAATGTGCTGCCAAAGAAACTGACCAATCAAGGGGTAACAATGGTGCTCCAAAGCATGTTATTTAGGGGAATATACTGTATATATAAACACACAATATCAGTCATTACAGTTACCATGTCGGTATTTTACAACTTGGAGGTGTAAATAATGTTGCATTCGTAAATACTGATTTGTATTGTTATAAATATGGTGTCAATTACCAAACTGATTGTTAAAAAAAAAACTCTGGATGAAGTAACCCCATTACGACCATTCTTACCGTACTTGTACAATCAATCAGTGTATAGAGATATTGATCGGTTTAGCTATGACTGTTTTAAACTACATCAGTGTTACATCTAATCCTATTTTTTAGTTATTTCTTTTTAATTGATCAAATTTTAATAAAAATAAATAAATATTGTGAAATAAAGTAGAACCTGTAATGATGTTATTTACCATAAAATGTTATCATTACAATTTGTATATTAATGTTGATAGCTAGAGCTATTTATTTTCTACCTATTAATGAACATATTAGGGTGTATTAATATAAATCAGCTGACTAATAACATTTCAACACATATATTTTTGAAATGTATAATGTATATTAACACACAGTGGAATAGGCTTGACCTTGTTAGGTTTAAACGTTTCTGTGAGGCTTGTAGTATACTTACCAGCTATTTTTCCCTTGGCTATCTTCTGTGAGGAAGATATCTTTTGTGAGGCTTGTAGTATGCTTACCAGCTATCATTCTCTTGGCTATCTTCTACAAGCTTCAAAGAAAAGTTTTTAACCTTGCAAGGTCATACCTATTTACAGCAGCAGCGTCAGTTATTGGCTAACACATCACAAAAACATTTAAACCTTGCGAGGTTAAGAGGTGGAGATTCCATTCAATGTTTTGTCAGCGAAAGCCTAATAGGAGTATAATTAAATGATAATTATACTCATCTCCCCCATTTCTTTTCTTCCATACCTGCAAAGTACCCAGGGTGAGGACCTAAACTCAGGCATGTAACTTCTGGGGCCACAGGGCCCACATTGGCAGGGATGAAGAGGGTCCACGATCAACAGCTGGTCACGCGTATGCATTAAATATACTCACCATTAGCTGTTTAAAGCTTCTGCCAGTTTGGTACCAGACTTTTAAACAGCTGATCACATGTACTGCATACGTGTGAGCAGCTGTTTAAAAAGAGCTGATCATGTGCGCTGGGGGGGTTGTTCGGGGCCTGACCTCCAATTAAGTTTCCCTCTGTCCTCTTCCACAATCCGCAATGTACCCAATGGGAATACATGCATGTATTACCATTTGCTACATCATAAACTCTCAGACCGGGTATAACAGACCAATAAGTGTAACAGCTTCTAGGTAAAGAACCAAAAGCAAACATTTGCAATCATTAAGATGATGTATTTCATGTTTAATACATTACATCTACTGTACCTCTTCAATGCACCTTGTGCATAAGCTTCTCTATGTTAACAAGTTGTATTTATACTCCAAGAAATATGCACCATTCAGATTTGGTTTGCGTTCTTTGTCTTTTTTGCTAGTTACATTTTTAGGCATACAGTACGCTTGTTCCACTAATCTATTTATAAAGTATGCACTCAATTTCAAGGTTAATATTTTCTAACATAGCATTGAAAGAAGCCATTATTTAAGACCAATAGAAAGAAAGTCAAAGGCTGAAGATTTTAAATAAAGCAATAACCTGTTCTGCCTCCCCTGCAGGTTTCCATGACATTTATCATGTTATTCACTGAAAGACTGAATCAGAACCTCGTCTTGGAATGTATTCCGGTGTAAGATATTTTTATAAGAAGGCAGCAGCTCTGTGATTGAGCAGAACATTGTTTCCTTGAAAAGCCAAAGGTGCTATTGTTGTTCTGGGATTAATAATTATCCACGTCATTGATATTCACATGTGGGAGAGAGTTGTGTGTATTATATGAAATGAACCTTTGATTTTAAACTAAAATACTATAACTGCTTTTTCCACTTATTTATTTTATGGCAGCATCATTGCACATTTGGTATGGAACGATAAATAGTACATCTGTGTAAGGCTGGGTACACACGGTAAGATATTTTCAACCGACCGACTGATAGTGCTGTGTCTTGGTCGATTGGCCGAAAATATCTGTGTGGGGCAACCGAGCTTGGTTGCCCAATCGTCTGGATAGGATGATCAGGCCCATTGGTAAATCATTGGTTCCCTATGGTACTGCACGATCGTCATGCGAATTTTCGGCCGCAGATACTATTGATGTGACCGACAGTCATTTGTCCCAACCAATCACTCGCAAGTAGCAAATGCCTGGTCAGGACAAATCATTTCCCCATGTGTACTAATCCTAAGAGCCCAAACTGTTTTATTTAGGGCTAGGTCCCACTATCATGCACAGCAGCGCATGCAGAATACTCTGTGAATTCTGCATTCTGGACCATTTCAATGTTATTGGCACGCATGCGATCCACATGTAAAGTTATGCATGCATGCGAACCAATAACGGACCGGACCGCAGCGCACATAGTGGGAACTACCTGGTAGCATTGCATTGGCAATGAGAACCAGAAGCATGAACGAAGTGTAAATCGCACCCTGACACACAGTGGTGGGACCTAGCCCTTCAGCGGTCATTGTAGTTAGAAAGGTGGCGTGAATTTCAATGACAATATTGAGTAGTAAGACTTGTAAGACTTTCTTTTTTTAATTATTAATAGTGTTTGGAGCCTTTCTACAATTTACACCACGTAAGAATTCTTTAGTAAATTTTACGATGATGAAACTCCAGTAACCTGGTTAATTTAAACATGAATATTGATGAAGCAAAATCTATTAAAAGACAAACCTCTGTCTACATTATTTATTGACACATTTAATTATGGTTAATCTCACAATAATGCAAAATACCTGGGAACTTGTTCACTGCAAGGTCTCTGGGGAAGATATTTTGAACCCAAAAGTTATAGCGTTAATTTTGGAGACAAATTGCTCAAGATATAATTTTCACATTAAAGTTTAAAGAATTGATTCTATTAACTTGAGATTTCTTTCTTTAGAAGTTGCAATAATTAAATCACTTGTTCCTTACCCTACAGATCATGCAGCTGAGTAATATAACAGATCATTTATTGGCTGTCTAACCATTTGACCTTATTTTACTTCCATATTGTTAATTAAAGGACAACTGTCCTCACCAAATCTACTCTCCCTCGTCGTAAAGTACATAGGGTGAGGACCTAAACCACACTGTCCTCACCCCTGGGTTCACTTTCTAACTCTGGCATTACTCACCTAAAGTTTCCTTTGGTGCTCTGCTACTGGAGCCTATCGGCAACTTCGGCCAATGAGGAGACACGCTCTGAAAGAAGTGTGTCTTCTCATTGGCTGGATCACGAACCCAGAAGTGGGAGCATAAAGCAAGAGTTAGAAAGAAAACCCAGGGGTAAGGACAGTGCAGTTTAGGTGCTCACCCTGGGCAGTAGAGATATAACAGATGGCAGGAGCGGGGGCCTACGTGAGTATAATTGTCCTTTAATTTTTCATAAATTCATGAAACAAAGTGTTCCTAAGAATGTTAAGCTTTCATGACATGTACATAAGCAATTTCAGTTTGTATGAAAATTCCCATGTTATACTGTTGGTATGGCAACTTTGCTGCAAGAACCATTTTATCATCCTTCGCCCTCTTGAAGTAGAAGAATATGAAATAATTCTGCTGCTCACCAAGACGGTCTAAACTTACTGTATACTCTCCTCCTTTAAACCTGTTTCCTTTATTATCCAGGACAATGTTTAACTAGTTCAGGTTGTCACAGTTGCTTAAATGGGATGCTCTTAGGTATGTACATGTAGTTATTATTACAGTATATGATGTTTACTACACTAACTTTTGATGTTATATTTAAATACAATCAGGGAGATTCAATAAAATTTTGCCCCAACCAATCAGATCTTATTTAATATTTGAAAGATAACATCTGATTGGTTGGGGCAAAATTAGCACCATTTTAAACGATAAGAACTTTTATTGAATAATCCAGAGTATGTCTACTATGTCTTTTAGTGTTTTAGGTATTGCAGCATGATGGAAAGGTGGTTCCTGCATCCAACTTTGACAGAATTGTTGTCTTCCCTCCCATACCTCCCCAACCTTCCCAGTTATCATTTTCCCAATTCCTATCCTATGGTCCACTGCTACTGATGCGAGTAAGGGTGGTGTGAACCCTGGGTAATTTAATGTATACCTAATGTACATCCTAAAGTAGGATTTGGTTGATTGGATTCCCGAAGTACAATGTAACTAAGAGTGATATCTGCTGGAATATAAGCATCATGGTGTCGTTGGCTGTAAAATACATTGCAGGGGGAGTCATATTCTTTGTAGTCAGTTCACTTCCTTAGCAAAAGATTTCATAGATTAGATCTAATTCCACAATTAGTAAAAGGATGTTTTACAATCTTGCTTTGATCTACATAAGGAGATTAGTAAATCAGAGACACACTGCAACCTTTTGAAAAATTAAAGAGAAGAGTTAAAAATATATTTCCAGTTTCTAGCATCATTTATTTACTGTTATATAAATATTAATATAAAAAAATTAATAGAAATAAATTAACACCTTGAGAAAGGCTGGTGTAACAGCCAAAATGTTGGACTATCAATAAAACACTTTTAGGGCTATGCAAGGAGAGCCTCCTCTAGTCAATGCACTGAGCTGATAGTGGCTCTTAATGCATAGCAAATGGGGTTTACCCATTCGGAATCTTTAACACCAGCAGATTCTGTCTTAAAAAGCCATTATCTGCTCAATATATTGCTTGCAACGTTTGCGCAACAGTTTAAAGGGCAAGTCCAGCCCTAAAATGAAAACTTACCCCCCAAAATCCTAAACTGTAATAGTTTGAAATCTGAAATATATAAGTCTAACCTGAAATCCTGCACAATGTCCTGTTTCCCCTGTTTCTGCTTCCTGGTTCTTCCAGTTAGAACTGTCAGTTATGGATTTGACAGTTGACATCACAGCCAATGACTGAATGTATCACAGCCAATGACTGAATGTTAATCCCCTCAGGCTCAGTAAATGCTCAGTACAGGTTTCTCAATTGCTCAGTTTCCACGAGGCATCCAGAAGCATAGCAGGCATACAGTAATGAATTCATAGGACAAAGTATGATATATCAACATATTTTAAAGAGGCCATTCTTTTTAAAAGATGTTCTTATGACGGTGGAGTTGTCCTTTAATGCGTACAACTGCAACCGCCGTAAGTTATGTCTTAAAGTCATGTTAACCCTTGGTACACGTGACTAAGACGGAAAAAGCCATTTACAGCTCTCTGGACATAGCCCTTTTGAATTTTCATAAGCCCTCTGAGTGCAGAACCCTTTGTTCTATAAATAAATTATAATATAAATATAATTATTATATTAGAATATTATGATATAATATAAATTATAATATAAAACAATACCCATGGTTACATCCTGTTCCTTAACTCAGTAGAAACATTTGTAACATTTAATGTTTTCATGTGGGGATTTTTTTGCCTTCCAATTATCCCAAAAATATTTTTTCTATGGATTCTGTGAAATCAGTTGCACTATTATTTGAAAAGGTTATTGTTTCAGCTAGTAGAAAGGTCACAAAAAGCCTGTCTGACCCAACTAAAGAACGTTTCTGTGTAATCAGTTTAACCTTTAAGTGTTTGGGAAGAATATACAAATACTGTAAAGTGCTCCCTCTGAATCATTTTTATTAATTAAGTATAAAATGGTTTGTTTTGTGTTTGTTTCGTTTCTTTACCTTTGTGTTTTCATAGTGTTTAGACGCTGTTCCGTACCTTCCCTCTGCTCTGGCTTCGCTCCTACCTCGTTTGCTGGCACTCGCATGGCTTCAAATTTGGGACTTTACGGCAGGTCTTGGGTATTTCTGATGTTAGGCCCTTCGAAATTACCTCAATATTTGACTGTCTTTTTTTGCCATTCCTGATCCCTGCTGGTTTTTCTCTTTGGTTTGCCCTGCTGCTTGGTATGATTTCTGCATCAGTTTACCTGTTTTCTGACTTCTGCTTGTTCATTGACTTTAATTTTTGTTTCTTGTCTTGAGCTCTCTCTTCATCCTCGGTACCTAGTTTGACTGTTTTGCTCCAGTGTTTGACCCTTGGCTCCATCCCAGGCTGTGCTTCTTCTTACTGCTCTGTACCATGCTTTTGGTTCCCCAGCTGCCCGGCTGGATGTTTTTACTTTATCTAGTGAGCATTCGCCGCCCTCAGCACAGATACCTTAAGTCCTGGGGGCAACCGTGTCCAGTGAGGCACGTCAAACCTTCCTGCAAACAGTCCATAGGTGAAGATTGGGGTATATGTGATGAAGGAATACTCAGGTATTGTGAAAGAATTACACTTATTAGAAACAAAAATTGTCGAGGCACAAGACACAAGTAAATCCTAATAGGCAGTGGTTCATGTAACTAAAAGGTCAATATGTAAATACACAGAAGGAAAAGGAGTACAGCACTGACTAAATAAATGCACATATTAGTACAAATATATGTACACACCCTTTATTAGGTATCAAAGTGATGGGGTATAGAGCAAAACAGAAAATTAAAAACAATTTAAAACATGATTTAACATCTCTAAGCGTCCCACTCCTATAAAGTATAATAAAAGTGTAAGCCCTACCCAGTACAGGACCCTATAATGCAATGGTTACAAAAGCAATAGCTGCATAGCATACACTTATCTGTCCAAAGTCAGTCATAGTAATAGGTCATAAGAGGGGGGTCCCATAGAGGAGAGCCGGAGCGGTAGACACAAGAAAGCAGCCCAATTAGTAACACTGAATGCGTTTCGCCCCTGGCTGGGGCTTTCTCTGATAGACTTTAATACTAGTCCAAAGCAAGGTCAGGGAGACAACCTTCCCAAGAAAATGCAACCAAGCAAGGAGTGTCAGCCCAGATAAACGACCCAAGTTAAAATGTTAGGACCTTCCATACTGGGGTTACCTTGACGTGGTTGGAAGGCTTTTCACTTTTATGCATAAAACTGTAACTAAACCCCCCATGTTTTTACTGTTTGCACTAGCAGATATTATGATATACGGGGCCAGGAATGTGCATTGATCATCTCTTTTCTTGTTTGTTCTAATATTTTGGTCAGACCGAGCAGGAGGTCAAAACCAGTAGTCAGGCCACTAGGCACGGTACAGAGGAGTAGGCAAAATCGTAGTCAAAACAGAGCAGAGGTCAGGAGAGGCAGATACGGATCAGAGTCAGAATACAGGCAAAAGTCGGTAACAAGAAAGCACAGATAAATCACACCACACGCAGAATAGTAAATAGCTGTAATAACCATGGGGAAGGAGGATAATGTGTAAGATGCAGGGATAGGCCTATTTGAACTAACAAACCCTCTTCGTCAATAGCATCTTGAGGAACGGAGGAGGTAAGAACCAGTGCCTGTGCGCGTCTGCACAGCACTGGCTGGAAAAAACGTGCTCGCGCGAGGAGTGGATGTACACGTAACATGATGTGGGACGCACCGGAGCCGAGCGCGAAGGAGCCGCCGCGGATCCTGGTACCAGTTTGTTGTCACAGCAATCATCGAAAATTGGAAATCATATTACGAAAACACCGGAAATATACTAAAACGCCCACTGGATCCATATTTATTGGGAACACTCCACAATGCACTGACACCTTCCAGGGACCAACTGTCAGGCTAGATATATGGCCACTTATGCGTATTCGCCACCTTAGACTTGGTGAATTTGAAAAGCTTAACACAAGCTTAACACAGTAATAACGCTTATCAAGGTTTTATAAATGAGATTAAACGGTTACTGTGGTGATGTATGGCGATATGTGGTGACACATTTGGCACCGTTATAACGGTGGTGAAAAGTTTACAAACGTTTATAATATGTTTCCTTTAGCTAGCAATCTTCCCTCTAATTGAAGCTTTTTAATACATTTTGTCATTTTTGCTCAGAAATAAGCTGAACAAGTTAACTCTGTGAAAAAGTTTTCAACATAAATGTCAACTGAAAAATATTCTTAATACTATTTAAGGACAAGTCACTATATTATATCTTATTATAATCTTATTCTCAAATTGTTTGTTAACTTAGCAAAATTGCATATTAAATATTTTATATTGGATATTTCAAACATTAAAACCTACATACATACATTAATTGTACAAAATCATTTTCTTATGTTATTCATTAGGTCAGGCGCTTAGCCATCAGGTGCAGGACTGCACTGGGGTACACCACTAGATTTTATACCCTTTTTCATGTAGGATCATCCCAGTTGCCACTATAAACAACAGTTGATACAGGGCCCCATGTACAATGAGGAACAGTGAGGCAATTGCTTCAGACGGCACCCCTGTAGTGAAGAAGAAGTGACAGCATTGTTGGGAATTTTTTTTTCTTTAACTTAACAGGCCTGTGAATCGCAAGATATGTGCATGTGTCCTCCTGATGACTCTTGGAGCAATATGATAAGTGCACACAAGCTGTTTTGAGAAGGGATGTAATATCTTGTTTCTAGTAATTTACATTATTGCTAATTGACTTACTGTGGAACTGTTTAATACCTATCTGAAGTTCAAAATCATGACATTTTAGCCACACCCACCTTAACGTAGCATTGGCACACTTTGCCTAGACATAATCTAGGGCCGCATTCAAAAGTTTGCCTCAGGCAGCAAAAACCCTAGAAGTGGCCCTGCAAGTTATGCCATAGATCACACTAACATCAAATGTTAAAGGATTAACATTGATCACTAAATCAAAAGTCTAAGGACGGATTTACCATGAGCTGCAATTGCTGACCTTATATAGCGGTTGCTGCTCTGGTAGATCACAAACTAGCGTTATCTGTTGCACGACTCTGACGGCAGCTATTTGCTAGTGTTAGAAATTTCACCAAAAAGGCCAATCTTTGTAATCTTTGCAATACACCACGCAGCCAGGCAAAGAAGGCGTTAAAGTTGTGCTAAGAGTTTCAAAATTGGTTTGCGCAACTTTAAATAATTCTTTTCGACAACTTTGTGGGTATCGCTAAAGAAACATGCGCAGTCAGGTGCACCACTTTTTTCCGGGAAATTTAACTCTAAAAATCTGGTCAGAGCAGTGAAATGGATTTTAAAGTTTTAAATCTTTTAGTGCATCGCCAAGCGAATTCCCTCCCTTTTCTGTGTCAGAATAACTTCTAGAATTTTAGTGTGCACACACTGTTCCAGTTTTTCAAACCTGGATACTATAAAGTAGATCTGGTTGATTCATTCCATATAGCTTCAGACATAGACAGTACACTGCCTATGTCTGAAGCTATTTGCACACTTACTGGCCAATATACTAGGTACACTTTGCTAGTACCAGTTTGGACCCCCTTTTGCCTTCAGATCTGTATTAATTCAACAAATGGTTTTGTTAACAATCCTCAGAAATTTCCATCCTCATGGTCCATACTGACATGATAGCATCAAGCAGTTGGTGCACCCAAGGAGCTCTATTGGTTGAGATCCGATTACATTTAACACAACCCCAAATAAATTGTTATTTTTTTAACATTAGCAGCGGCCATTTTTTTCCAGTAGGCAAAGTCTTCACTTTAAGGAGAAGGTTTGTTCATCCTAGGGGTACAAGTAGCAATTGTGTACTAATATATTGTTTAGAGAGAGAATTTAGTCATGGCCTTTGACAGATTTTTTTTTTTAATTGAAAGCCAGTGCTTTCATACCTAACACCACAGTGAACACACAAGTGCCGTGCATAAGGACCAGCTTCCCCCCTTCATTTTCCAGCCGCAACTGGAACCACCGAGAGGGATCGTAGGGTTTCCCTTTGCCAGAAGGCTTTGGAAGACCCACCAATACTGCCCACCCCATTCGACCTTCAACTGCCACCAGAAGGTCTCCAGGATGGGTTTAATTGGGAAATATGAGGACCTAAAAAGGACCCAGACTGTCCTGCAATATACAGTGAAAAAACAATACTAAATTTAAAAAAAAGGGTAAAAGGGTGAGGGATAAGTGCTATAGTGAATAAATAGGGGGTGCCAAAAGATTAGTTAGGTAAGACTAAAAGATTAATCCAGCTCCCATAGGGTGAAACCAGGATGTGCCAGGAGTGAAACCACAATGAATCCTATGAACAATAGTGAACAAGGAAGGCCCGGGCTGTTATACTCTTCCTGTTTAAGGTTTGGACCAAATACGTGTAGCGTGCAGACCTGCTTAAACCCCCTGGTAGTTAGGCGTTCCCCATCCTTCTCACCTAATAAGAACAAATACTACACTTGATCTTAGCCAAAAGGCAGAGAAGCCTTTGGCAGATGATGCATGTCTAATTGGCAGCTGCATTTAAATCTCCAGAGAAATCCAGATTTATGAGGAGGCGTCCAATCTACAGATAAGAAGAGGAAGAAAGGCCGAACAATGAAGGTAGGTCACTTTTCCAGACCACCCCTATCAATAAAGGCTGCAGCCCACATTGTCAAGATAATGAATAAGCTGTGCTAATGTGAAAGCCATTGTATGCTGCCTTTTTATTGTAGATATAAATGAAACAACTGAAAGCCAGTCAGCCTACTACAACTGTAACAAACTGACCGTTATATGTTATATACTGTATTTATATTGCCAAATACTATTCATGTAGTAGCAATCAAGGTTGAAATGTATTTGCAGAATAAGGGTCTTTATAATAATGATAAAAAGGTGATTTCTCTATACATATACATTGTATTATTTCTATGAAAAGCTTTTAATTAAGAAAGATGAAACAATGACTGCACCACCCACTTCATTTTACAATAACCTATAAGTTAAACGTATTCTTACTAAAATTGCTTGTTTTGCCATGTTTCTATTATGTCATTGTGCTTATGCCATAACAAGAATGTCCCACTGTTATAACGCATTATCATCTTGCCATTTATATGTTCAAAATGAAAGAATTAATGAAAAAAAAAACCCAATCATACTGTAAACAGGACAATGTTATTATTCTGTTAGAAACAAGTGTATACTAAAGCTACCATGGTCTCCAATGTGATTGGGTTAGTATTTCTGTGAGTAGTCCCTTGCATCCTTGTCCTAAAATTAAAACAATTAATTTTAGTGTTCTACCTTTGTCACTGTTACACGTGTTCTAGTAAATAAGACTTGGAAAAACTACAGCCCATGGGCCACATACAGCCTGCTGCCTAATTGTGAATGGATCAACCCTGTACTTGTGAAACATTATT